>OX465581.1:107902159-109102159 GCA_950022655.1 Alentia gelatinosa
CCTTTGATTTGCGAAAAATCTGTTTAGCATTGAATACTTTGAAATCATCTCTGTTATTAACAAGTTCACTGCATAATCTGATCATACCAGCATAATGTAGCAGTATACCACCACCCCTTTTCCTTATCGTGCACCAAACTTGATCTATTGTCCAGATAAATAGTAAAATCTGAATATCAATTTACAAAAAAAGATACTCTATTTTTCCTACCATCACAACCAAAAGTCCTCCTGGTATGAGAAGCGTAGAGACCTTGACCTTCATACTTTATGGTTTCTGATGGAAACAATGGAGTTTTTTTACGATTTGCTAATTGCAAAAACAAGTAAAGAACCTTTTATTGGGAGAAATATGTTCCAAGCTGTAGATATTTCCAAATGATTTCTATTAACTGTATTCTGTATTAAGAAAATATATGAAAAAATCATTAGCTGTATTTTTGTTTGAAGTGTTTTGGACGGAGCTAGCGAATGAGCGACTTAAAAGAATTGTGTTTGAAGATTACAAAACCCTATACCCCTAACTATCAAAGAAGACACGTGGCCTTCGAGCAGTTTAAATCAAAGGATGACCTGAATGCCACGTCGCAAAGCTGTACTACCATCTACAGCCACCGATTCAAAAAGCTGGCCACCACCACTATTCACATCACATCTATTTTACAGCTGAAGTAACCGCTTCTCGTGATAATACCATGCAGAACCAGCAGGTTTTTACAGGACTTTTTAGTAGAGGACTATGTACACTAAGCAGAAAACAGGCGTCGCCGGGGTTGCTAGGTCATGTCAATAACGTTCGGAGAGTTTTAACACCGAGGACCTGAGACGTTTAGTGAGACATTGGTTCTTGATTCGTAACCGAATGCAACATATGTACAAGCATATGTTCTCAATAGAAGATAAGAAACTCAAGAGTACTTGCATTTCATTTCTACACACTTACATTCTGCAAAATATCAGTTATTAGATATTAATGAGTTTTCACGAGAATCAAAACTGTAGTGAGTAAGGTGTGTCCGTAAAGAAAGGAGAGATAGTATTTGTATAAGGTGTCTCTAAATGTTTTATCCATACACAAGATGTTATCACACTAAGATGCTACTTCGTGAAACAAAATGACCTTACTGGGATAATTGTAATGCTCCAAGCTCCCTGAAATATATAGACATGAAAGTGCAATGAGTATATCATGGGCTCTATTTTCAGATTACACACTGTTCAAACACGCTAGAGCTTTTCAAGACATAACTATGGATATCTTGAATACGGTTATCTTTTCAACGATTTCAATGACCCATTCGGTTCGTTTTAACCAGAGCTCATCGATCCACGTGTCAGCCATTCTACAACAGCGGCTAAAATTCTGATTATCCGTAGGAAGACCCGACTTTTATTGATAATGCAACAGGTCTGGACATCATATACAGATGAAGGTATATTCTGCCAAACATATGTAGGTGCTTTTGGGTCCGTTTGCGTAACCACAACCATGAATATCGCTACTGCTATGATTATGATATACAGAAAACCCATTTTAACTTCAATACCAAAGCGATAAACAAATGTCACTATCAATAACCAATCTATAAGGCCCTATATGACTGCCATATACTGACTGTATGGGTTGTAAAGTAATTCATTTTGATTCGATTTTGCTGTTAGAAATGTATTGATCTGCGAATCGAATATACCTAGGAAATATGATTCTTGGAGACAACTATAAGTAGAGCGTTCTTTGTTTGTTTATTTGTGGTTTAACGTCCCAGGGGACCCTGAGGGTATATAGGGACTAGTAGAGAGTTAAAGTTAAATGACGATTTCATCGTAGTACGTATTTCTGTTGTTACCAACACCAACAAGGTCGGGGTAGTGTAAAAACTGTAGTTTATAACGTACAACGATAATAATTCCTCATGTTATCGATAGCAAATGGATCCCTAAGTGTATCAACAGTAAATACCAAACACAGATTCTCCAGACACACACGTACACGCCATAGAAGACAATTCCCGACTTTTGACGAGCACAGCGGGAATATTTTATTCCTGACTATATTTCCCTGTCACATTTACAGGACAATATACAAAACACTAAATACGTCTTGAGCAAAGATCTACTCACTCCAGATTGAAAGAGTGATTCTTAGGGAGAGCGGTTATCTAATGTCCCCTAAAAGTAACACATTATCAGCAGATAAGAAAGTGCGTTGGCAGATACCTGCTTATCTAACCCAATATATAAGTATTACTAATGAATATAGATCGAACGAGTAAGGAAACAAATTGTAAATAACGCTGAGCCATAACTGTGAGATATCTTATTAACTGACAGTTGAATTAGAGCTGTATCTCAGTTGCCTCGTCTTTTCTTAAGTTACCTAGAGATTTTCTTCTCCCGAATTATGACAAGTTCAAATGGGGTGCTCAGAGTAGGCGTCAGGGTCGACCAAAAACTATTACCGTCCTCAAAATGCAACTTGTTTATTTTTGAAACTATGAAGTGGGCATCCCTTTGTAGAGTGTTTTAGTGTTAGACTCAAATCTGGTCATCTCTAAAACAGCAGGACAGCATACGATGGCTACTTGTGTCTGCAAAGACATACTAATGGACAGGACATCCTTTAATGCCTTTATCTATCTCCCTTGTCACCACTGTCAGAGATAAACTATTTCCAAAGTGGTATGCATTCTTGGTTATCATGATCACTTATGTCATACAGAATCTGATGTCACTTATAAGAAATCAGTTTTCTTTGAAACTAGCCTTTATTAGATGCAATATGATCGTTTCTTTTTAATAGAAAAAAATTGTATTTCAACTACTTAAAAGAAATAAAATTGAAAACGTTTTAAAAACTCGATATAAACTGCAGTCTAATCGAGTTAAAAGAAGAAAATGCATTTCATTTCTAAATAAACGCACGAAAATTATCATCCATTATGAAGGCCAGGTTGAGCTGAATCTATATCATTCAACATAACTCACCTGATATACGCTATCTTAATCTTTGCTATCTTGTGACACAATTTGTCTTAATCTACCATCAGTAGGACATAAAGCTTCGATAACATGACATGTAAATATGTAACAAATAGAATTGAATAACCATAATATAACATAGTATAACATAAGACAGTAGTGCCCATATTTATTGACAAGCAGTAGATAGGTCGAATAGGGGTCAATTCTTACACCACCTCCTACGTAATACTCTTGGAACAATATACCCCTTTGATACAGTTAAATCATCAGGGCCTAGTATCCATCTGACGAAATATATGGTGTTATGGCTGCTATTATGTCTACTATGGCACTCGTAAGTTGGGCTTTCAGGACTCGTTATAGACTACCACCCTGTCAATTTGAAATATTTATATAGAACGTCCTGACCATGCTGTACAAGCTACTAAACGAGATGATAATTTACAGTTCATACGGAACGAGGCGTTAACGCCGAGTTCCGTACAAATAGTAAATTATTATCAGGTTTTGTGGCTTGTAGAAGCATGGTTGGACCTTAAATATCTACTATATACCCGAAATTAAGAAAAATCATCAATTTAATTTTGGCATAAGGACTAATATTTCAGTTTACGTATACGGAACAAGTGTTCCGTATTTTCTTGTACGGAACACTGTTCCGTATGGTATTTTTACGTCATATAGCGAAATGGTGCGTATTTACAGTATATACGGCATGGGTATATAGTAAATTTGTATATCATGTAAAAGAAAATGTCCTAGCATTCAGGGAAAAAACACTTTTTAGATTAGCCTTTGGAATTTTATCTAAAAAAGCTTGTCATCATATATTTCCTACTGACATTTAAATGTAGTATTTAAGACACTACACAAATGTAGTATTTAAGACACTGTATCTTGTCATGTACCAATTATAAAATTCCTGTCCTGAAGAAGGCACACCAAGCCGAAACGTTGACATTAAGGAAATTAAAAAGTTGTTCATTGTCAAAAAAATGGATCGGACATTAGTCTGTGCAGCGTCGAAGAGTTAGCCAGGATTTTACCTCGTCTTTGTATTTAAAGATGTTATACTCATGTACATTTGCGAATTCGATATGTTATGAATACATGGATATAACCTCATCCATTATTGCTGTGTCTAACAGAAAATTTTGATGAAAGTTATTTTGATAATAATGTGAGTGTTAACTGTGAACTATTTGAACATACACTTCAAACATAGCGACACAATTTCTCTCTTAGCCACAGTTGATATGACATTCAGTTTATAAAAGGTAAACATATTTTCAAGGCGCTCAATATCAAAGCTAATCGTTTACAATGCTGACAACTAGTCATGTGATGTTTGATCAACGTGACTATTTGACTGGTATTAACTTGCTGATGCCAGCTATACCTGAAGTTCACAAATACATGTACATGTGTATGCTATTTTTAGACCCATAACCCGCAGTAATGGGGAGAACCGGCCCTGACTACTTACATGGTTCATCTCCCCTGTATTATGGGGCAACAGAAAATAATTCCGTTGTGAGTAGGAACCGGCCCTGCATTCAGCCTATGACTTTCTTTTTCAATTTACCGAGGCAATGTCCACGGTGCGTCATAAACCCAACAGTATGTATTCATATATGAACCACAGACTGACTCAGTAGAATTTGCATGAGTGATTGCCTCAATTCTTTGCGTCACTGGTCGACGTCAGATTTCAAACAATACGGGAACGCCAACTTACTCTCTCGGAGACCTGGTCTGATGTCAATTGCATTTCATTAGATTATAATGTAAGCCTTGCTAATATCTAGAGTAGAACATCTTTCCTGAAACCGGACTTGCAAAAGTGCTTACTTTTATAAATATTTACACCCGCTCATGTAGTAGGGAGTTAATAAATGTCAGATTATACTGGAATGTGGGAAGCATCATAGATGGTTTATGTATAAATACTCGTGTATTCAGGTGGATGTATGTATGAAGTATATATACCTCAGGGTATCCGTCGATATACATGTAGTAAGTGTCGATTTCACTGATGTAACGAACCGTTCTTTAAATGCTGTGATCTTTGAATTTATCATGTGAATGATTCTGTCGGGAGTCCGTGACATTCTTTTAATACTTTTGCGACTTATTTTTTTTTACAGTTATACTGGATACAATTACTGATGACGCCCTGAAAATATCTGGGCGTCTTTGTCTGGATGCCGGACATTGGACACGAAGTATACAGATGTTTTTCGAAAGGTATCTGCGCCACGTCCTAACATTCTAAGTACAAGTTTGCAGTGTGTTCTGATGTGGTACGCCCCCGAACTTTCCCGGGATACAAACATTGAATGTGACCAGGAACTGCTCCCAAACACAACATAGTAGGTGATCAACGTCAGACTATATGGAACTACAGTTTATTTAACTACATCATAGTTTGGGGTATTCTTAAAGCGAGATTCTGGCAACTCGCCAAAGCCTAGCGATTTGCTAAAGTCTGGCAACACAAACGCCTCGGGATATTAATTCATGCATGACCAAAGTGGATCTACGCTTTCTATACCAACATTTTCTTTTCATTTTTATAAATCGTTTGCTTTATGATTTTTCAAATGGCCGCCTATCTGGTTTCAGAGCTGACTTGCATCCACTCATTTCCAGAAATAATCTGTACATATGAATAGCTTCATTATATTACGTTAATAAGGGTACTTAATCACTTCATTTCCATCACGTTCTTCAATCATCTAACACGTTAACTCAGACAATCACCCTTCTTTGTATATTGTCATAGTTTTGTCTCTGACGTTGGGCCAACGTCGAAATAAACACGAACTGACTTTCACTTAAAACGTCCGCCTACGTTAATCGATCTTTCAAAATAATCTGAGAATGTTCTATTGATTATCAACCAAATACTTCTGATAGAAGGGTTCACCCAGGTAACGTTCAATAGATAACTTATTTCTTTATCGAAGAGATGGCAGCTTTCCTTTCCTTTTGTATCAGATATAAGTGTTGGTCAAAACTAGAACCGGTCACACTGCTGCAATGCAACTGTCTGGCTGGCATTGTAATATGATATTATTATTACTAAGGTTCGGTGTAAGATTTGTTTTTCTTAGTTCAAAATCATTTACTATATCCAGACGCTCTTCTCTGCAATATCACATAGTTACAAGACAATACTGAAAAACGACCGACACAGTCGAAATAGCAAATACAACAAGGACATAAACGAGGGCAATGTCAGTTATTTAAGTTTTCACTTGAATAAATAGGTAATTTGACTCTGCTTGTGTCATACATTGTAGTAAAATTACAGAACTTCTAAAATCACGTGCTGTTTGAGATAATATTCAAGACTAAATACATCATGCCGGTATGTTTCTGTCGTTCTAAAGGAGCAAATATGCTTTGATTTCTCTAATAAAAAAGGCACCAGGCGGGCCCACTCAAACTTGTTCAGACCTGCCACAGACACTTGGTATGTAAGTTCCAAATAAGGGACCGGGTAAGCCCACCCGGCAATGGGTGGTGATCTTGAACAAAATACCTGAACAGGGACAACTGAAAAAGTTGGTATACATATTCAGGGTTCCCAAAGAATTCTTTATAGAAATGATTTTTCTGGTCATTTTCCAAATTTCCAGGTATAAATACCATATATAGAATGCACCTTTTAAGAATATGGCCTCCCATCATCCCTCATACTTGTCCTAGCTTTTATATACAGGGATGTCAGTTTGGGTCATGAAAAACAGAAGAAATATTTCTCATGTGGAATTTGCTGCCTCAGAGAGATTGAGAAAACACGAAAAACACCTCGTTATTGGCCATGGAATGGAGCTGGGGTGTGTGTGGAGATTTGAATCACTATTAATTGGTGTGGATGAGGCCCAATTTATTCTCTATTTTACACAAGAAAAGAATTTGATTTCATGAACTAAAAATAACAACAAGGATGTCCTTGGAAAATCGGCCATCTCTGTATTGATGCCTTTATCAGGCATGAGAACATATGACCAACAATAGGGCCCTGGAAGCTCCTGGAATTTGAGCTGTTTCCAGTGCTTTTGAGGGCAATTCTGAGTGTTAATTTTTTTATGGTGAAAATCTCCACAAGTAAACAATCCATTGATCCGAATTATAGTCCACAGACCTGTTTGATGACAAAATTACAGAAATTTGCTGATCAATGGAAAATTCTCATGCAAGCTTTGTTCAGGGATATTACCAATTTCTAAAGAAAATAAAATTTTTAGGGCTCTGATAGATTCTATTTATAATTATCATAACGGATATGCATGTGTACTATTCTATGTTGACAATCCTCTCTTTGCTGGTTTTAGAGTTTGATCTTTTGAATTAAATATTTTATAATGAACACATTTGGAGTACGTCTGTTTTATACGCTACTTTTATCAGCATTATTTGTATCTTACTTTCCAAGTCGGTGTAAGAGAATGGTACAGACTTCAGAAAGAAATCTTAATTTCTTAATCTATTTCTGTTTTTCTGCTAAACAGAAAAAACAACAAACTTACTCCTTTTCTCACTTTTTCAAGTCACCTAAGAGACATTGTTAAAAATATTGGGTTCCTTTCAAGTCCAGGACATTAGTTCACAGAAAAAGAGACAAAGTCAAACTAAACCATAATAATCATAATTTGTCTCAAAAAATATATTAAGAAAGTGCGAAACCTGATTATAAAGGAATATGTCTTGGGATCCTCCCAAGTACAACAATTATAAACATGAGACAGCGTAGCTGTAAACTATGGGTATATAGTATGACTGTCTGTAAGGTAAATTCGCGAGGTGGGAATTTGCCTATTTGCCAGATCTCGCATTTAAGTTCGAGTCTATTTTACAGAATTTTAAGATTCCATGATTTTTCCATGAGTTTTCTAGGTTGATCCCATTTTCCAGGTGCTGTGATATGCCTCTGAGAGTGCGGCGTGTTGTAAACTATACATCGTCCTACAGGAATTGGACGACTGTTGTCAACTCTCAGAAGAGATGTCTTGGGGCTACCAACTAGATCTCACGAAGTTGCTGGGCATTATACCAGGATACACATCCATCGAACAAAATGCTCTAGTGCGACAAATATCTATTTTGAATGATAATAAACATAAATGACTGAACTCTCTCATCGTTTAACTGAAAAGAATGGGTGCCCCAGCAGAAATAGACATAGAAAGTGTGCCCCATGGAACTCGAACAATAAGCCCCCTCCCCCCCCCCCCCCCTCAACACAGGAATAACGGAAAACAATATTGGCCCCCATGGGGGGGGGGGGGAAATGATGAAGAAATTGATGCCCACCTCCAGAAAACTCTCCCCACTCGCCGTACATGATGAACCTCCCTTATCAAAGTCATTTTCACCCATTATCAGCTTAGCTTGCTAGTTCTCAGGACTCGAGCACTGCTGGATTACCTGTAAATAGCTGCGGAGCTAAAACCACCGATGTAGAGGCACTAAGCAGAAAGAAATACTATGTATTCACCGATATTCCCAAATCCGCTGGGCATATCCATGTGCCTTTTTTGCATGAGAGGTGATCGGATTCTCCACCGATTTGGCCACAAAATACCGATGAGGGGACCAGACCTCCGGTGCACTAATCGTGTTACAAGATATACCACTTTAGATAAAAGATTTCTTGGCGGTTGCTACCGGATAAAGGCTACTTGAAATGAAGGTCATATGTGGCTGGTGGCAGGAGGGTTTCGTGTTCTATATATTCGTTGGTGGAAGATAAATGGTGATAGCCCTAAGTGGTGGCGACACGCTGAAGATAGCTGGGAGTAGCTGCCCAGGTCACCCGAAATATTAATGGTAATATAGGGGAACTTGTTTCCGTATTATCATATACATTAAGATACTGATCAAAGTGGTGATTAGTCTACCTCGACAGAGTAAGCCATGTCCACCATTATCAAGTAACTCAAACTTGTATGTTTTTGATAACGAAACTAGCGACTTCGTCGAGTCTGAGTTAAATATAGAAAAATATAGAAAAATCAGATGTCAGACTGCCAATAACAGGATTCGAACTCACGACACTCACATTCCCAGCCGAAGGCTCTGCTGACTACTCCACAAAGCCAGATGCTCTGCTAGAGTAAAATCACAGAGTAAAAATATCCTTACTCTGTGGTAAAATACTTAGGCTGGTGGTGGGTGGGGGTAGGGGAATCAGCGGAGTTTTGAAAGGGCTACCAGCGAATTGAGATCTCATTGGTTTCTCACGAGAAAAGTAGATCAGAAAACTATAATACTAAACTTTGATTTCGGCATGGCTCAAAATAAATTGGAAGAGAAGAAGTTTGTCTGAGTATAGTCCTATAAAAAAGAAGAACAGGTTCGAGTTTTTCACTACACGAGAACCTCGTGGCTCTTCAGTCTCCATGCCTAGGTCTGGTTCACTTTGTATCTATGTACGGGAGACACTCCAAGCGGATTCTACCAGAATCATAGTTTTTTTAGATATAGTAGGTAACAAGCACCCTTGATATCGAAGCAAGCACCCTCAGTGCGAAACATTGTTACTACACCGCCCCGCAATGATATGTGACTGTAAGTGTTCCGCTATGTATAATAGAAATGCGATATACATTAGAAAGGGAGATAGCGATAAGGCTTAGTCTGAGGATATGAAGAGTTCAAGGCCCTCGAGGTAGGTGATACATGTGGCGAGAGTTATTTAGTTGTACAACCGAGACCAAACCAGAACTCGACCAAAACGAACTATTTCCATGGTTGAAAGGAGAACTCGACCCATTTTGGATAAATCAACCCGTGACGTTGCCCAGTAAAATGAGCCAGTTGGTGTTGGGAATATTGTTAGGGGCATGTGTCCATGACGACAGGCCACATACTTCCTACAAAGTATATTATGGTTAGTACGTTGCTAAGTGTTGTCTGTTTGGCAGTTACCGCTTAAGAATCCTACAAAGTATAGTAGTTCATATTTTCTAAATTTACATACCATAATTGAGTTGGGTGTCGTGATATTTCACACAGGTTCCTTTCGTTACGGGTTGAGATCTTTAACGGGTTGAGTTCGTTACGGCTCGAAAGTTACGGGTGAGTTCGTTTGGGGTCGAGTTCTCCAATTTACTCCAGAACATTACTTCATGTCATGCTCTAATTAGATAACCCCAACCCCAGGAGACAATCAATTGTGTACCAATTATTGGTACTGAGGAGCTGAAGCAACACTTGATAGTATATCAATCATTCCCGGAGCATCCGCCGAATGACACCTGACCTGTTCCTGGACTAATAATGCTTCCTGGACCATTGGGTTAATTCAAGTGTAACGAAAATGAAAGCTGGGTCATGTAAGGCATTCAGAGTTCACGGTTTCTATGCCAGGGAATTTTTAGGAGGCTAAACACTAAACGTCAAAGACTATCCTAATAATGTATGAAAGATATAGATTCCAGAGTCAAGGTTTTCCCTCTACGATCAACCACGAGACTACCACCAAAAATGCTTACTGGCCGCCCTCATCACATTTCTTTTTTTATATTCAAGTTTTATTTAATGACGTTACAATCGTTCATCTGTTTCCAGACGATCATATTGTGTTTTGGTATGTAAATAGACATCGTCTATAATTTAAGTACAACGTGTACACATATTAAAGTGAAAATTACATTTCTATTCTATCACACACCATTAGATGACCATCAAGAGAGTGAATGTTTTAATGTTTAATAGGTTTATTGCTGAGTACCTCGTTAGATCTCTGCTAAGCAATTCTTATTCGAAGGACGCATGAAACAGAAGTTACTTTTTTTTTAAACCAGAAGAATATGCATCCCCAACCCTTTATAATGTAGACTAAATACCTCTTTTGACCAGTGAGAACAGCCTTGCTATATGAGCAAAGTTATTGAAAGCGATGTAATTGAACTTAATAAAGACGATGCATCTAATAACCAAAAGCGCAGAAACCAAGGTATGTTACACTGATAAAACAAGGGGTAGATTGCCACCATTGGACAGTGTAGGCATGGCCTAGTTATGAGCAATATACAAGTAAGGTTACATGAATTCTGAAACTAATATACATCGCAAACAATCCAGGACCTCATTTAAAACTTTTTTTCATTTGAAACTAACACCCCTCCCTTCCAAATATGTGAATTAAGACGTAGATGTAGAGTTCTAACCAGCCGATGGTGGATATGCTATCAATACCACACTTAACCCTTTAAGGACGGGTGCCTGTGGCCAAGCTACTGCCTGAAGGACGGGTGCTGGTGGCACTTTATACCGCTAGGGGGCGAGTACACAGTCGTTAAAACCCATAATTAAATTGTTTAGTCATGTGACAAGATATATAATCTTAAATATTTTATTTCTTTTGAATAGAGATACTGATAATGATATCATACATATATTCTGTAAAAATTTCATTAATGTTCCTCCATTATTTTTGGTTAAAAACGATTTTGTAGATTTTAAAGAAATGATGCCTCAAGGCATCATTCGCCCTTGCCTGGATGATGCCTCAAGGCATCATTCGCCCTGGGCTGGATGATGCCTCAAGGCATCATTCGCCCTTAAAAGGTTAACAAGAAATACCAAATGAAGCAGCTCACCTTCAAACTCGAAGTCGGCGGCGTTCTGCAGCAGGTCTTCCCGCATGTCGGCTATAGTCTCAGCGATGATCTTCTTGATTTCGTCCTGCTTTTTGAGTGCCATTTCCATCAGCATGGAATAGAGTTCCGTCTCTTTTTGGCGCGCGAACTCGAGGCGGCGCGGCGTGATGGTGAGGTCACGCTGCATGTCGAACGCCGTCTCGATGAAGTTCTGCAGACAGCGCTCGTGCACCACGTTCAGCAGGTTCGTCGTGCGCACCAGGTGACTGCGCAGCACCTTGCGTACGAAGGGCACAATATTCGAGAAGTTGGTGAAATTCTCGATGAGGTCACTCTCCACTCGGTAGGAGTTTGTGTCCAGGTTATCCTTGCTTTCCGAGAGTAGGTTCAAGTAGCCGATATCCAGCAACTGCTGGAAGACGGTCAGCACCGGGGCAATGTCTTTACTGTCTGCCAGCTTCTGGCTGTGCCTCTCTATGGCGTTTTGAATGGTCCGCATCGGAGCTACCTGCGTGTTGTTTATAAGAGTTTGCTTCAGTTCGAACTGCACAGGTGAGGGCACTTTGATGAAGAGCACCGGTTGGTTCTCTGCGATATTTTTCAGCTCTTTCAGATTTTCAATGTCCTGGATGGAGACATTGTGGAAAACATGTTATTCGAGACAAAGGGCAAACCTTATTTATGGAAGAGGTCTATTGCAAGATGTGCTAAAAGAAACACTTAGATGTGAAATATCATAAATTCCCGCATACAAGACGAGTGTTATATGCGAATCAAACCCCTGGTGCGTCTTAACCCTTTCCTTACTAATGATGCCACTATGGCATTCCCCAGCCACGGGCGAATGATGCCATATGGCATTCCCCAGCCATGGGCGAATGATGCCAAATGGCATCATTTGACATTTTACAATTTAGGCCTATAATTCATGAAATAATCAATATTATAACACCATTTTTATACAAAATATGTATTTAGATATGACCAACATAATTATTGAAAAAAATATGAAATGGTTGCCATGGTGACAAAAATCACGTCACGTGACACCATTTTTGAAATTTGGTGCTCGCCCTTACCAACCATACACATGAACTGGCATCGCCGCCTACACGATGCATCACAAAATTCGTTCGTAAGGATTGGGTTAAAGGATTAGCTCAAACTCGGGGTGCGTCTTATACGCAGGTTGTATTATTATAGAACAGTGCTAAAACCTTATGAATCAGGTCCCATGTGCGTCTCATAGCATTCTCCCATACTCAGGGTGCTCCTTATACGCCAGCTACATCTTTTATGCGGGAAATTACGGTAGTAATCAAATGCATATATAAACGAATGAATGTGATGTTTAGCAGACATCCTCATTCATGCAACCTATTTAAATGATATGTTTATTGTGGACATGGCTAATATGTTGATTAGTTGGCAGCTACCACTTAGGTGAGCTTGAAACTGGGATCAAGCAGTGTCACACATTCGTTTGTCACATCACAACCATAGTGACATCATGAAAAATACTGGTGATTTGCTAGGTGTCAAGTTTTTGACAGTTGAGGCGATGGGATTGACTGGGGTTGTCAGGGGTTGTTAAGGGGTGAGAACAGCCAATCCTTGCGGTTTCGTCGAAAGAGAATTCTCAGACTGTACTGTGGTGTGGTTAGAAATGGTGTTAACAAGTATATGGTCCATATATAGTTCGACACAGGATCTCTCCATTCTCCCCTAAACCTCTGACTTAATTAGAATGATGCATTCCTGATGGAGTCCCTGACACACTCTTGTAGGTTGCGTGGTTGTGCTGTCACTACCTAAGTTTGAAGTCGCTCAGAGGGGAAGAGCTCTACACTATTTCTAATGTCAGAGCATGCAGTGCACCATGGTTATGGTGGTTAGGTGCGCTTTTAGAAAATGCCATTCAATGTAGCATCGCCAAGCTGCCAAGACGTTCATCTAATTTAAAGGATTCGAAATATATATATGAAAACACCAGTAACATCTGTGTGTGATCGCTCTGTGGTTTTCCTATCTATTAAGACACTATCAGGTAGAAGATTCTGACATGATATAAACTAATTTTACAGGTTTTTAACCCTTTTTAGCTGTTAACCCTAAGCTGAGAACGCACATCTTAAGCCGCGAATTTTCGAGCATATCAAATCGCCCACCTCAGACAGACTAAAGTCTTTAAGATATCGAACCGCCAATCCTGGCGGAGAATCGATGATATATTTGCCGACGTATGCATCACACCTCATGGGGGTAATGCGGGATTATAGTCGGTGAGAGTCGGTGTCCTCTCCTTCGCCTGACAACGTTGTTCCCGAATTTTCCAGATCGTAATGGGTGATCGGATAGTTGAGAACCGGAGATATATGTCGATGTCTTATAGGCTTGATAAACAAGTGGGAATGGATAGATTTTAGGTTTTAATTTGTTGGTGATCTATGGCACGTTGCTATGATAGATACAATAGCCATACATCGAATTGAGCACATGGAATTCGATTACTGTAACTAGACTACGAATTCCATTGCCAAGGATCGCTGCTCGGAAAGTGCAGCTATATTTGGAAACTATTACAAAGTCAATTACAAAGTCAATGAAGTGTGAACGATTTGCTATATAAAGTAAGTAATCACCGAGGTATCTAATGATTATGTAGAAAGAAGAAATTGTTATTCAAATGAGTATAAGAATACCTCACACAATTTGGTCTTTTCAAGACGTTGTCACTTTTCAAGACGTTGTCACCTACATTATTCAGATTATCACATCCAAAAATGTAGTGTCACTAAGCTCAGACATCCTCAGTCTGATCACCTTGTTACCCACAAAGCTTTATACGATGCCTGATGAGCCGCTTCCGGCGAAACCTTGCTAAATTACCCCACATACACACAACAGTACACCAAAATACAGTATAATACTGTCAACATAACCCCCAGATCTCTGTAGAGACTCCAGGGCGACAGTTGTTGACACTATGATGTCACGACTGACAGTGCGCTATGGTTACGGTGGTTAGGGGCAGTTCTAAAAACTGCCATACAAGGTAGCATCGCTGGGAGAGAAGGACGTCGCCTCGTCCTACATTGGTCACTTTACTTTTTTAGGCCATCCAATTCTGGTTATCATAAGCTGATCAGCTGGTATAAATTTCTCTCTCCAACCGTCATCCTATCTTGAGAACTACCAGTAGTCGATGTAGTAATTGATAGGCACACTATAAAGAGTGTAAATGTCAATTTATCAACATCTTAACCCCACTCCCACGACAATGTAAGGCGTGATACGCATGACCTATTCTGATCTAGGAGTGTACTGATGTCACCCCTTTTGCGAGGAGATCGACAAACCATAAGTTGGCTTCTCAATCATGACGTAGAGTCAGTGGACAGTAATTCATACTACCAGAGTTTATGAGTTGCGGTTCAATAAACACAATTTTATTTTAAAAGTTCACTATGTTTTTTGTTAGGAAATAAGGAAACAGTCTGGACTACGGCTTGATTACGTTACACTTTTTTCCCCCAAAACTCAGCCCAGCAGTGCAATCAGCAGCGATATACCTCACCTTATCAGTTAGTACGTCTTTGGAGATAGCATAGAGAAAGATAGGTGTGACGCCGTCGGTACTTTGTTCATATACCTCCTTTACGGTGGCAGAGTTCCAAGGCGCAACCACCACTTGGCCGTTTTCCTTGAGTAACGGGTGCGGCTGGCGTACCTCCAACCAGGCCAGTCCGTTCGCCAGCTCCTCTTCATCGTTATCAGCATCCGCTCGGATCTGGAGGTCCTCACTGGGCACCGTCTGCCACGGCCGGTTGTAGGCAGTGAGGTTGTCCACAAGCTCAAAGCTACCAGGCAGGGACAGACCGATGGAACTGTGGTCACCGTGCGTGAAGCGTACCATCCGCCACCGCACCTCCTCATCGTGCAGATCAAACTGCGGCAGAAGTGTTTTGTTGAAGATCTCATTTACCACAAAGGTTTTTGCATACAACGTCTGTCCGAATATCACCAGACATGGCGGTTTGCGGATGACTGACTCGATTTCCTCCTCTTCATCTTCTGAGAGTTCGGCGCTAATCGGTGATCCTGCATGAAGAAGACATGGTTTAAAATTTATTGCAGTTATCATATTAAGGTGTCGAGGACCCTGGAGGGTAATAGATGGGAATACATATACTACAAAAACGTTAATTCTGTAAATCCAATGAAAAAATCCGACCTATCATTGAAGGGACAATCCTTTGTGTATTGTGAGCAGGCCTGCATGTTAAACTCTAAAATGTTTTGTAGTTACACCCACAATACAGCATGGGTGGGACAAGTGGCTGGATTTTTAACATACCATGTGACCAGCGCGAAAATTATTAAAAATGGTACTTGCATCGTCAAAAAAAGGTCCAATCTTCATATATGAGATACTATTAGAAAGATAAGGTCTCTTTAGTAGTATAGATATTATCTACACGTGACTCATATCATGCATTTTTATACTATTTACACTCCAGAATTCTTTAGGTAAAACCCCCAAAACTCACTGTCTTCACATTGATCTAGTTCAAAATCTATCAAGATGACCTACACAAATAAATATCCTAGCTTTTTGGGCATTTAAAGCCGAATACAATGATACTTACATGTATATTGCCATCTTGCAATATATATTTTTCTGAGTAAATTTGTATAAAACAGTAGTATAAAGTGGTTATTCCACCAACACACAAGGTATAGTGAGATTAGTCCCTATTTGGATGTCTTGCTAAATCTTGCTAGGTTTTGAATAATCACATGCATATATTTGCCACGATTTGTCTTGAGGTGGTGTGCTGGTGGAGCACCAAAATAGGCACACGATATCGCGCACTATGTATCACAATAACGGAGGTAAGATACAACAAGATATACCAAGATATACCATGGCAAATCCATCGCGTTGCTCGTCAGATGTCCTAGATGGCATTGGCACAACCTCGCCTTGTCAGCTATCTCAGTTTGGTGGTCAAAACAACAATTATTTTAAAAACTTCTTTCAACTCTGTCAGTGATTTGCTAGACCAGCATTTGTTTTACCATATAATAAGTATTTTTTGATAGAAAAATCTAAATTGAGACAATAATCTTACCAACTTTTTAAAGTTCAATATGACAACTCAAACTCTCCCTAATTCGCCGAGTCATCTGGCGACTTCCGGTTTGAAATCCCCTCCGAATTCCCTTAACAACGGACATATCCGCCATCTTGCTGGTGAATACAAAGCGCTGTCAGAGTGTGAAATAGGGGCAAACTCTATTAATCTACTTTAAAATGTATAATTTACACACGCAATACTTGTAATAAGGTTATTCACATTATCCAGACATGATTTAAACGTGCCAACTCGAAGAAATTCGTTGTTTCGACGATTTGTTGACATCGCGGTCGGAGGCTAAACTGAGGCTCTCACACAATCCCTTGATCTGAAACTGCCAGGGAGGTTTGATTTTGTCGATAGATTGTCATAAGAGTTACTTAACACATCCTCACGTATCAAATAATATCGGAAATGAAGGTTTGAATTCTCCATAGGTTTAACACTGTGTAGGTTCCTTGCCAAGATGGCCGCGGAGGCGTCTCGAAGCGCCACCTACTTCCAGGCTGACTCGACGAATGCGACCATCTGCATTTCTGTTAGTCGCTGTCTATAAAACAGGACCGGATTCCTCTGCCATAGAGCCCTCCAACGGGTTGTCATTTCATACTGCGCACACTCTGACATGTATGAAATATAATATATATATATATATAAATCCACAAATATATGCCCATTTGTCTTTGCCAACCTTCAGAACAGCTGTCTCTTACGTTATAACTGTGTATTTAGAAATTAGAGGTAGTTTTCCAGTAGAGCTTGGCTGGTTCTCGAGTCCAGCCATTTTCTTTAGTCTTTCTCGGTCTCGTTTCCCAACTGCACAGTGTCTCGCCTATTAACATAGGGCAGCTGTTCGCCCCTGAATGGAGATCAGGGGTGAATACAACTACATTTCTGTGGCCCAGACATTTTACCGATTTGACACCCAATAAAGTACGATTTATGTGGGGATATGGCGACAGCCAATGGCTGTGAAAAAAATTATGTCTTGACACAACAATCTGATGCTCCGTGACTAGTGACGTTCACATGGGTAGAGTTTTAATAAGACCTAATATTTAATACTAGATCTAGATGATATAGTAGATCTAGACTCTAGATGAAGTGCCATTGCCAGTGGTCTCGACGGATGTTTTCCTGGAAATGTACAGATCGAAAAGTAAACAAAACAAACTGAAAGTAAAACGTCAGACATTTTCTAAGTCCTACCTGTGTCAACCTTTCCCGCGGAGTTGATTTCTCGGTAACATTGTTTAGTGTCGATTAGAATCCGTTTCAACTGTTTAGCTTGCTTGTGGAACTTGGAAAATTCCGAAGGCAACCCTGCAGCCATCATGAACGTCAACTTCCGAGCACATGACCTCGTTTGAGCGGAAGCGGGATCGGCGCAGGCGTATTTGCCTAGATTTAGCCTGGTTCCCTGTCCAATCACTCTTCTCCATATACTTTGGCCTTCACACTGTGCCATAGTGGAGCTAGTCCTCTGCTGGGAGAAGAAAAATGGAAGGCGGGGGAACAGTCTAAAGGGCACCTGGATGTTAGTTCTTGAAGAGGCCACCAGGTTCAGACAATCCCTTTTTGCCTGGGAGTATATTGCTGTCATAATTTGGAAAAAGGGCAGTCCACAGAGAATACAATTGTCATCTGAAATAGAACAAGGGGACATACGTTTTAAGCGTATTCCCCGACAGCTATATGGTGTACTGCGTAGAGCTATAGAGTTACAGATAATTCCCCATACTGCCACCTAGTGGTAACTAGAGTACTGAAAACTAAAGCGTAGAATTTGTCCCTGGTCCCCTTCACTTCAGTCTCTTTGCCCTAACAATTGCGGACGGCAGACCACATAGAGGTAGACCATGGCGGCACATATCTTACGTAAACTCCCAACGGCTGTCAAGGTAAACTACAAGATCCACTCGATATAAAACAGTAATACAGCCAAAGTGTTTATTTGCTATTTTTCAAATTATGCATGCCATGGTGAGTGGAGGTTCTCCCATGTTCTGCTGCTGCCCCAGTTTCTTTTTAACATTGTTTCATAATTGAAGTTGAACTCATTCTACCGGCAGCGTGACGAGTTCATTTGCTTCTTGCTGTAACCTATGGGTAGTGACCTTAACAAAAGATACACTTCATCACTTTGGCTTTAGGACTACTGCTCAACATCTAGATATATATTTGTAGGAATAGAAATGTTTGCTCTTCTCCATTTTCTAATGTCAGTGACATGTTGATACTTCCCCATGGCGTACGTGGATTGGTGGAAACGGGAGGTGTGTCAAAATTAGACCAAAGTGTCCTCTAACTTGTGTGAATTGGGTTTATTTGATGTTTTCATCCAGTGGCTTTATAGACTTATTATCATGACTCTAGATTTTTTTTCATTAGATTCATTTTTAACTGCACACACTCTGGCATGTATGAAAGTAATTTTGCATCAATAAATATGCACTCAGTTTTCTTTGCAAACTTGAAAAACGGCTGTCTCTTACTTTATATATCTGTGTATTCAGAGGCAGTTTCCAGTGTAGCTTGGCTCGATCTGAGGTCCATCTAATCTTTATTACTGGTCCTCTAACCGGACAGTATAAATCATAAGTTACCAGCACTGACTGCAAGCAGGCACAGCTCAATCAAAATGGCTGAAGCATTGTATGTGGCCTCACATGACAGTAAGATAACGGGGAATTTACCTTCAAATTGGAATAACAACACTTGTAGACAACAGATTAACTCATATTTATTAGTGATTCAACATAAGAAGCCACAAAGTGCCTCAACTGGCCAAAATTAGGGTAAGTTTGGGGAACTTGTAAAATCCCCGCTTGTTTACATAGGACAGCTGTTCACCCCTGAATGGAGATTAGGGATTAATACTTAACCTAATAGTGTAGCACCTCTCTATATATATAGTCGGTCAGTCCGCAGCTATCAATCCATCAACAATAAACCATTTGAAATGAACTCATTCTTTCTCTTCCTGACTCATATTACTAGCACCGGTTATACAAACTCGAGCATAGATAGTAACGCCGGTAGAGAACCTGGGTAAATGTTGCTCATGCAGTTATATTGATTTGGAATATAGAAATAGCGCGGAGATTTAGGTACCCACCACACCATACTGGTTTTAACCAATATCTATCAGAAAGTGATCAGTTTTGCAAGGGAAATGTAGACTACATTACCATCTAAAAATTAACGAATTATGTGTAAGAAATGTCTAAAGATTGTAAGTGGGAATAAGTTTTAGTCAGTGAGACCATATCATATACGAGAGTTAGGCACCCACAACACTAACGCGGGTGGTCACACTCCTCGTTCTGGCGTGGCCTACTTAGACGGCCATTACAGGATGGCGCGGGCGTGAAATAGGAACTCCGAGGCACTTGAGCAGTGCTTTCGATTGCTACTTTAGATAATTATGATCAGCTTGCCCCATAACATAGATATGACGCCTTTTAAAAATTCCACCTCATTAATTATCGATGGTCAGCATGTAACTCTTGCTGAATAACCAATATTCTCCTGTTGAACGCGCTTTATGTGTTGAAACATCGACAACAGCATTTAAGTATATTTGTGAAACCTGGATTAGGATATTTATTGACCTCTCTTCAATTTTCAAATAATTTGTTTTATATTATC
Organism: Alentia gelatinosa; assembly: GCA_950022655.1. Lineage (NCBI taxonomy): Eukaryota > Metazoa > Annelida > Polychaeta > Phyllodocida > Polynoidae > Alentia > Alentia gelatinosa. Next base: position 107,922,549 of record OX465581.1, read on the forward strand.
CTTACGGCGAGGAATGTGATATGGACCTCACATGTTTAAACGAACAACAGCCGCATGTTTACATTATTGGTTTTGAGCAAAAATCTTTAGTGTTATCAACTGCTTTTGTTACAGGCGCCGCGATGCCTTCTAGGATTGCAAAGGGGACGATGCTATTCCAGCTCTGTGGTAAGCTATATATTACTTTTTTCATCTGGGTACTATGTGTTTATTACTGTGTCTTTCTGCCACTCAGGTGTTTAAATTATCACCTTGATCTTTCAAATCTACCTAACATCCGTTTTTTTAAATTTCTAGTCTTATTTGCTATATATGTAATACATAACTCATGTCACATCATCACGCAATGATCAGCGATGGAGTTCGTAGATAAATAATTCTATTCTTGGAATGTAAGTCTGATAATCCTCGACCTTCCGGACTGTATAGTGAAGAGGACAATAGTTTCAAGTTAACATGGCACTATCTATATGCTGTTATATCAATCACTGCCGATAACACTTGTCATATATTTAAACAAATAAGAGAAGCTCACGGCTATTCAATGTTTAGATCTGAATACATGATATTTCAGGACTTGGTTAATATGTTGGTTGCTAATGAAATACATTTCCATTTGTTAGGGCTTTTCAAGACAGACATATTTGATCCATTAAAAACCATTATCCTGAACCATGAACCAGTTCGTTCCTGAACTGAAGAAAATTCAAGTAAACACTATCTGTATTGTATCTCTGTGACCAGTTCAGAATACTCATCTTATAACTAATACATGTATGTGAGAGGTTTATCAGTGTCTACAGCGTGGGACTTGAACAGGTTTACGTGGATTGATAACCATCTGCTGTATCTTCCCTATCAGTGCCTTCTGAGTGCATGATTCTGATAATATTGTTGGTCAGGTAATCTATTCTAGATCAAACTGCCTCATCCTTACACATCCGTATTCAATGTGCTCTGGTTACAAGGGTAGCCCCGCGAAACGCCCGTGTAAAATAATGTAGACATCGGTTGTGCCGTTAAACTTGTTTAATAACCTGCACAGAGAGCGTATTATCTTAAATGCTACTTTTGCTACTCTGAGGTTCCACAAACATATTACCAGCTTTTTGCTAGTGTAACTGGAGCTCGTGCACTCATGCATGTAACCAGTTAACTTCTGCATGGTTAAGTTATTCTCCACAACTAAAAACTCCTTGACCTATATACATGAAGCATTTGCCGGATTGTAATCATTGTGTGTTTGAATTAGCGACATATTTCCCACTGTTTGATGTATATTATTGTCGATGAAACATTACATCAGTCCTGTCCGCAACTTTTGATGTAGCTGCGAGAACCTTTGGAGTTTGTAGGGGATACGATTGCTTCCAAACTCATGATTACCTACCATATGATATATAAAATGGCACGTTTTCGACAGGATCCACTTGGAGGTGCTTCCCCACCTGCGTGGGCCATCCCAGTGTGGGCCATTCCTTCCTATGTTTCTAAATCAGTGAGACGAGGCTATAATACCTCATATCCAAGCTGATGCTACCTTGAAAATGATAGCTTCCTGTCAAAATTGAACCAAGTGGCTATAGAGCTTCCAGGTAACAACAAGGGCCCCAGTCATGAGAATGATTTCATATCCTCTTCTCACTCTCCAACATCGTATCGTATTGGATTATAGTTCTCTTTAGATTTCTTGATTAAAAAAACCACTGAAATTTAGTAGGATGGGTGGGGGTAAAACAAGGCAAAAGGAAACTTTCTATATTCTACTTGTTTCTTTTCAGGAAACAACGAAAATGTTCGTTGATGGCGAATTTGTTGAATCCAAAACAAATGATTGGATCGATCTTCACAACCCGGTATGTGTTGATCACAAGATTAAGTAGCATTATAAATTTGTGGACAATCCTGATTCCCATAGTCGTATGAATTCCATGGTATTATTATTTCTAAAGGATAACTTCATCCTGTGTATGATATAATGAGTCTGTCATATCTAAAAACATTTGAGTTGATGGAGTATGCGAGGCAATTCGTCTATTTAGAATTAGATATATAATTGCTGTAATTTATGTTGATAATTACCATTCACTGGAAATTATAAATAGGTAAATGATAATAATGTCATTTGGAAAATTGAAACCATGGTTGAGACAATTTAGCTTAGTTTGTCTCAATCAGGGAAATTACTCGTATAAGTTTTAATTCTTACCTTATATAACCATTATATATAACATTACCATTTACGTTTCTACAAAACTACTCATTAGGAAACTTAAATAAACGTGCTTACGGCACCTGCGCAGAATAATAGTCTCCGCAGTTATGGTGAATATAACCTCTCATCACCAGTAATGCTCCGACTTTAGGTTTAGTTTAATAATCACATCTTTAAAACAAAAAGGCAGCGCAAGATTGATGGTTTTATTCGGTCGGTAGGCCACAAACGAGGTCGTGACGCGAGTTCCTAAATGCACTCAAGAAGAGATGGAGGCGGCCACAGCGTCGTGTAAGGAAGCTTTCAAGTCATGGTCCGAGACTACCGTGCTTACCCGCCAACAGCTCATGTTCAAGTATCAGGCTCTCATCAAACGCGACCTGGTGAGGCAAAGACACGGATGTCAAAATTGTTTTTCTAGTAGCTTAACTGACACGAGGTTCATAACGTTGTTATACCCGTTTTAGATAGTCAATAGTCTTCATTTTGACACCTCTCTGTTTTCTTGAACTGGAGAGGTTTCATCTCCGCTGAAGTACATTAATTACTCTACCTTTATGCTGCTACTGGCTAAGCTATGGATCAATATCTCCATGTCACATTTATATAAACAAGAAAAACTGAGGCTTCTTACATATATATATATAATATATATAAGTACATTTCATCCACATTGTCAAATAACTTCTTATTGCTTCTGTACGCAGTCGAAAATTGCCGAAAATATCACAAAGGAACAAGGAAAGACGATAGTAGACGCTGAGGGTGACGTCATGCGAGGACTGCGTAAGTTGTGACATAGCTTCTATGATTTTGAATAAACATTGTTTTTCTGAATAGATCATAACTCGGACTCAGCAAGAACAAGGTACCATAAGCACCAATACACAGTGTAGGTAAAGTAAGTTAAGATCCTAAAAGAACGTGTCATTTCATCTCCGAAGCACCATCAAATATTCCTTTCACCGTTTGACTGGTTGGGCATTCCCACCTTATAATTTGTATCTTGCTCGAAGCATTTTTACGTGACAACGAATAATTTGCACAGTAGTTTTGATATGCAATGACTCCATAAACCTCAAGTGTTGTATTTCAATCAATTCTACTTATTTACATTATATATTTTTTAAACGGAATTCATTTAAATTTTGTTTATCGGTCATTCTTACCATGTGAAATTCATACAGGAAGATTCATTTCTGTCCTCATCAGATATTTACACGTTTAGCCCTAAATGTAGATGTAATTCATACAAAGGTGCTATAGGGGTGTAAAAATCACTAGTAATAATTACGCTATAAACACGATGGATACAAAAGCTGAGTATTATGGTTACGACTAGGATTTTTTTCACTGGATCCTTTTACAGAGGTGGTGGAGCATTGTTGCAGCATCCCATCATTACAGCTGGGAGAGACATTACCACAGATCGCCAAGGACATGGACACCCACACGTACCGCCAGCCACTCGGCGTAACAGCCGGTATCACACCATTCAACTTCCCAGCTATGATTCCGCTCTGGGTATGTGGCATTCAGTTATAATAACAGGCGATCGACTTACTGTATTCATATCAAATAAGAATGGATCCCGTCATATGACAGATTTTACTTACTCAAAATTTTCCGGGTATAAAATATTCTAATACTGTCAATTAACAGAGTTTCATGGGAATTAAGTCACGAATAAGAATTTTTTTTTTTTAAATGGTTGTTATGCTGCGGTGTTCTTTATGACATCGTCTACCTGGAGATAGCATAGCAACGGTTTGGATTTCATGAGTTTGTCACTTTCAAGGTGGCATCGGTTGACTTCAGAAGTGCTTTCGCCTCGTTCTTTAAATGAATAAAAAAAAATGAGGGAAAAAAGATTATAAGGCCTAATGTAACAGTGCTGTTGGAGGTGCATGAAATTATGATTAGGCTAAGGTAAGGTACTCTGGTAGGAGGTGTGTTAGTGTTCACAAAATTCACATTTGTGTTTAATTCGCATCTTGACGAAAAAATGCCCGTCTCAAGTTAAACGATATAAAATTTTCATGGAGGGGACTGGTTTGTGGCTTTCCATTCACCGTTGAACTTGTGAAAAGATCATAGACCTTATCAATTATTCCTGACGAAGATGAATTAATTAATCGAAACGTTGAGTGTTTTACAAATCATTCATCTCATTGATCTTTACTGTATCTCATCCTTTTATCATCAATAAACAACATTGATATTAATTGAACCAGACCGGTTTTGTGTGGTGTCCTTCTGCTACTTATCAACACAAGTTTAAAGAAGAAACCAACAAGTTTTGGTCAAAGTCATCGTTCTCCACGAGTTTGATGCGTTGTGATATGAACGAGTCGATAGGAGAGTGAATATCACATAGCATTCAAACGAGTTAGAGAATGACTTATTTTACCAAAACGAGTTGCTTTCTGTATTTATCTCACCCCTGTACGCACTAAAAGAATGGACAACACACAGGATATAGACCATGGAGAACGGACTGCAGGTAGGGGCATGGAGAACGAGTTCCCCATGTTAAGCCTATGGACATTTATTCCGGGAGTGAGATAATGCATTTATACTACACTGTCACAGATCCTTATCTGACGTTTGTCGTCTGTGTTGCAGATGTTCCCCATGGCGCTTGTGACGGGGAATACGTGCCTCATGAAGCCATCAGAGCGTGACCCCGGCGCCTGCATGATGCTCATGGATCTGTTGAATGAGGCTGGATTCCCACGTGGTGTTGTGAACGTCATCCATGGCGCACATGACGGTAGGTGGAAGACTCATTTGTTGTCCGCTCCCTTCCCCCCTATAATGCTGCACAGTCATAACTATGCACCGGCGATATGCAGTCATTCCGAATCACAAAATAAAGCTATATTTCTGACAGTACTAGCTCTATTTCCTAGCAGTAAAATCGTTTTGGATATATTTCGAAGACAATGTCCTCAAAGGGTCATACATAAAGTATGTACGCAGAATTTCTGAAAATGTAGCCCCCCCCCCCCCCTGAAATTTGTGATGCCCCCACCCCCCTCAGTGCGAACGTACTTATGTATGGCCCCTAGGCATGTCTTTAATGTGATGTTGCTGGTGACCTATTTGACCTGATAACATCGAACGCTTCCGGGGTTGGTGCTCGCGCCCGTTGCCGAGGTATACAGCCAAATGCGGGTCGTATTCGTTACGGTTGAACGCCTATAGACACCGTCAGCGCCAGACGTTCACTTGGAGAACCTTGATCAGATGGGGTCCGCATCCGGCGACAGTAGTGTATTTTTAGAAGGGTCAGTGACCTTTACTCATATAACCTATTTGACCGTTACGGTTCAATGAGCGCCTACTTGCGGGGGGGCGCCGTGATGGTGTGCTACTGCTTGCTGGTGACCTATTTGACCTGATTATTGGCGCTAATGGGGGTTTGGAGGTAGTAAGGGAGGGAGGGAGGTGCAAGCCTGTTGCAAGCCTCCGTCCGTCCGTCCGTCCGGTTGCCCTCCCTCCCTCCCTCCCTCCCTCCCTCCCTCCCTCCCTCCCTCCCTCCCTCCCTCCCTCCCTCCCTCCCTCCCTCCCTCCCTCCCTCCCTCCCTCCCTCCCTCCCTCCCTCCCTCCCTCCCTCCCTCCCTCCCTCCCTCCCTCCCTCCCTCCCTCCCTCCCTCCCTCCCTCCCTCCCTCCCTCCCTCCCTCCCTCCCTCCCTCCCTCCCTCCCTCCCTCCCTCCCTCCCTCCCTCCCTCCCTCCCTCCCTCCCTCCCTCCCTCCCTCCCTCCCTCCCTCCCTCCCTCCCTCCCTCCCTCCCTCCCTCCCTCCCTCCCTCCCTCCCTCCCTCCCTCCCTCCCTCCCTCCCTCCCTCCCTCCCTCCCTCCCTCCCTCCCTCCCTCCCTCCCTCCCTCCCTCCCTCCCTCCCTCCCTCCCTCCCTCCCTCCCTGTTGCAAGACTGTTGTAAGACTGTTGCAACTTATACTGGAGTGTTAACAGGTTTAATATTATATTAAAAAAAAAAAAAATCTTATTTCGACTGATTTAAATTTTATTTGTTGTTGATTTCATAAACCTTTTATACATTACTTGTTCAAACCGAAACTATGGCACTGCCATGCCAACTATTTATCCTTGTGCCAACTTCCTGTCAAATTAAAACCATGCTGCTATTGGAGTCTCCAGTGTATGATTGTTCTGGATTAGACACTTGTGTATCCAATCATGGAAACGGACCCTAGATCTGGTCCACACTCCCCATATATAAATTTCAATATGATAATATATATTCTAAGACGAATGCTGTATATGATACTATAATAGAGTAGACAAACTTTGACAAAAAAAACAAAGCAGTGAAGTATGACTCTGGAGTACGTTTAATATCAGAGGAGATTCTCTTTGTATATGTCGAGATTAGTCGATACTGGTTTGTACCAAACATACTTAATTAAATGCTACTCCTTAACCCTTTCAGCTGTCAACTTTGTCTGTGACCACAAGGACATCAGGGCCATATCATTTGTTGGTTCGGACCAGGCTGTAAGTAAACACTCCACCTCAACATTAGATAGACGTTTCTTAGTAGATCTGAAGTCCTTAGAAATAGATGACTGCCACCTCATGCAAATCAAAGCCGTCCTACCTAAGTACGCTAATTATTGTTTAGGTACTGGCTGAAGCAAAAAGCATTACTCGAAGGAAAAATTAAGTTATTGCTCCTTCTGGTAACACCTGTTAGTGCTTACAGGCCAAATATGATTTATTCATAATCATTTTGAATTACGCCATAACCTGGGAATATCAGTCATGAATACCGATGAAGTGCCTGTTTACAATCAAAACCCCTAGTCATGTGAACTGAAAAGCCTGACATGGATATTGACTCTTCCGTCTTGGAGCAGTTTTTCAATTGAAATCTACCATTGACTCCTGAAAAACTTGACACCAAGGCAGCCATATATGAGTCTATACTGGCAATTTTTTCTAATGAGTTGCCTAATCAGTAAAAAGAAATTGTCTTTGAATTTAAAGTACAGAGATGGTAGTCGTATGCTTTGTTTGTTATATTTTGTCTTGAAAAACTCATCAATTCGGCAGCCCATATCTCGGTGTACCTAAATATCTAATTTCATGAGCTAGAACTCCTCAAGCAGTCTCTGGTTTTTTTTATCGATTGAATTTTAGTATTTTAATTCTTTTCGCGCTATCGGCCAACCATGTCATCGCTAATTTAATTGTTTATTCAGGGTAGATACATCTACGAGAGGGGATCAAAGAACAACAAACGCGTCCAGTCGAACATGGTAAGTAAGATTTGACTTACCCGATTCTTATTTGAACCAATATCAGTGCATCTGATTTTGTGGGTATGGGTGTATTCATTATCAATATTTTTCCATGTTGAATTAATTAGTATAGATATTACTTTTAAAAAATACCATAGTATATTATGAAATCTACATAAGGGACCAAGTCTCAATTTGTATCGTTAGAGTAAGAAACCTGAGAACTTGACCCGTATTATAGTCTGTATAATAATCTGAGGTCTGTCTGTGAGTTAAGATGACAGTGATCTACATGTGGTTTTGCTAAATCACTTCATATTTACAGTATATATACATGAATTAAATAGAAATATTATTATTGTGCTTATAAAACAGCACTTTGTTCAAGCTTTTTTCTCATACAGATTCCCGTAAATCTATTGTTAACTAACTTATATTGCTGACAAATATCTTGCCTTTCAAACATTCAGGGCGCCAAAAACCATGGTGTGATCATGCCGGATGCTAACAAGGAGGCCACCCTTAATGCTGTAAGTACAGAGATAACATTATCCCCTTATTTACTGTGATCTTTATTTCTCTATTGCCTAAGTTTTTTTTACCAAGATAAAACATTTTTTAACATCTCCAGCAGTTGTATAATATATCACATCCCATTGTATCATAGAAACATTTGTTGCTCTGAAACCATACAAAATTACCTGGGAGTCATTCCTTCATTTAGTCGTTATAAATATCGCCATTGGACTCAAGTTGCACTTCCCCCTGATTTCAACACCCCTGTGTACTGTGGGTATGTCAAGCTCATTCTCATATCTATCACACTTCACAGCTGGTGGGTGCCGCCTTCGGGGCTGCGGGACAAAGGTGCATGGCCCTCTCCACCGTCGTATGGGTCGGTGAGGCCAAGAATTGGATTCCTGAAGTGATTGAAAGGGCGAGGAAGCTGAAGGTGAACGCTGGTAAGTACAGTAACCGATAAAGAATGTGTCGGCCTATATCTTCATAACGCTCTTTGCAGGCATTCTGTAATGAGTAATGGGTTTTCCATAATTAAGTCTGCTTAAGAAAGTAGACATCTCATCAGATTAAGAATGGGCTGATTCTAAAGATTAAATGTTTGATATGTATAGTAGAACCCCGCGTAAGCGGTCACCCTCTGTTCCGGGCAAAATACCGCTTACGCGCGGTGGCCGCTTACACGGGGCTAAAATAAACATCAAATAGAGGGATCCGTTCCGAGTAAAGGTGGCCATTAACGCGGGGTGGCCGTTAGGCGGGGTTCTACTGTATTTGAAACCTTTGCTAATGCCTAATCCCGGTTCTGAGTCCCATTTCAAAAATGCACACGGTGCTTCCCGGTAGCTTTCGTAATAAGCTTATATTGTGCTATAATCATGGAAAGTGGGAATGTACAAGGAACAATTTTTAAAGTGACGCTCTCCTTATACATTTGTACATGTACTTATACTGATCATTTCATCAGTTAGGTTCTATTCACACCACAATTGTTCGCTCTGAAATATTACATTTAGTGTGACCATTTTTTTTATGTGGATGAAATAATAATATATAGAATACAAATGTGGACCAACCATAACTCGTGGCTTTTATTCTACCAGTTCCTTCTAATCGGGATAAATGGAAAATACCTAATTGAAATTCGGCCCATTACTTTTAACCAAAATATTACATTTAGTGTGACCATTTTTTTTATGTGGATGAAATAATAATATATAGAATACAAATGTGGACCAACCATAACTCGTGGCTTTTATTCTACCAGTTCCTTCTAATCGGGATAAATGGAAAATACCTAATTGAAATTCGGCCCATTACTTTTAACCAAAAAGTTTGATTGGACGTGAGGATCACTGCCAACCAGAATATTTCCCCACTGAATGGTGACGATGGATTTATCGTTTGCTCTTTGGCTTCAGGACACGAGAAGGACGCTGATCTAGGCCCAGTCATATCTCCACAGTCCAAGGAACGTGTAGAAAGGCTCATCGAGTCCGGCATCCGGGAAGGAGCTGATGTGGTCCTTGACGGGCGCGGTGTCTCTGTACCCGGGTACGAGAAGGGCAACTTTGTCGGTCCCTCCATCATCCACGGGGTGAAGGTAAAACAACCTTGCCACCAATAGATCAAAGATAGAAATCTTAGTGCTTGATGATGCACTCTCATCATTAGTCTCACACGTGATACTTTAGAGGAAACATGAATGTTTGGGATCAGAGCTCGTATCCCATCGAGTTTGATAGTAATTCATAAAGCGAAGCCACGCGAATTACATAGCGATTCAAATGAGATGGGATCGACCTCTGACCCCAAACTTGAATGGGTTTCTGAATTTATTCCACCCTTCACATTGACTAATGGGGTAACACTTGAATCATAATACCAAATTTTTCCTAAATATCTCGGGGGCATTGGATACGAGTTCCTATGGGAAAAAAATACCAAGGGTTAGATAAATACCAAGGTTATATAAAACAAAAACCGAAGTTGCAAGTAACATTTACCGACGCAGAGAAAGTAACCATGCTATTTAAAAGCGATTTATTTGAGATTTCAATATCTTTATAATTCACCCAGCCGGAGATGGAATGCTACAGGGAAGAGATCTTCGGACCAGTCTTGTGCTCGATGGAGGTGGACACGCTGGATGACGCCATTAACCTGATTAATGAGAACCCTTACGGTAACGGCACGGCCATCTTCACCACCAACGGTGCCACCGCTCGCAAGTATCAACAGGAGATTGACGTCGGACAGGTAATATACAATAGCTAAGGTTTCCTTTAAAGGCAAACAGTATTGCTATATATACGTATAATACAAACGTATAATAGACCTATATTTTTGATATTTATAGTATATTTATGATAGACGTATGAGTTTACAATTCTTAAGGTTTAACCTCGGGTTTGATAAGTATTAATAGGAATTGACAAAAGTAATGTTATGAATGATCCTTGTTTTTAATTTCCGATTGTGTGTTACTTTTACCCCTGCATATAACTGGCAGTAGAATTCCCAATAATGCATTAGAACATACTGTTGTGTATTTATTTCGTTAAGATTTTATAAAAACTGTTTTTTGCGAATTTTGTTCCAGGTGGGAATTAACGTTCCCATTCCCGTCCCGCTGCCCATGTTCTCCTTCACCGGCTCCCGTGGTTCCTTTATGGGAGACACCAACTTCTATGGCAAGCAGGTGAGTGCCATTTTCTTCATAGGATCACCCCTAGACTGTCCAAATGTAAAAGGAGAGTCTGACATTTGGGATATGATAATATGGTCGCTGACTAGTTTGCGGTTCTTTTCCCAATATAATTCCATCGTAAATACTAACAGTGTCACCATAAGCTCAGTTTTAAGGGTCTTGTGATGTTGGAAGTAAATAACTCTCACCTTGGTAATGTGTTGGGGCGGTATTTCTGCCTGAATTCATATTGTATTTTTGCGATCATATTGTATCTTTGCTGTGTAAAACCAGTGATGAAAGTTGAGCAATAAGATAATCCCTCTATACCCTCAGGGTTTCCCTAGGACATAAAAAAATAGAAATTACAATGTCATTTTATTAAAGTGAATACTTCGTTTAGATCCCACACATTTTCATGATGACTGAACACTCAGATTATCAATTTAAAATATATGAACATGTTCCAGAATAGCAGCAATAACCGGCAACTTTTTTCTTACCCTTGATACCCCATCATTGTAATGTAATATACGAACGCATGTCTCTAGCCATTTAAATCTTTCTACGTTAGGCTAGAGTTGGTTTATCCTTTTTCAACCCTAGTGTATATAGTGGTTTTTATATTGTCTATCAATTTTAATGCATACCTGCGAAAACGTTAAAACCATTATACTTAGGAGAAAGAAGTGACTTGAAGACACCATAAATACCTGACTTATTATCTTTGAAGAAAGTAATACCTGTGTATGCACGTATATATATTCAACGGGATGCTCATTCTTGATTTACAGGGAATCCAGTTCTACACACAGATCAAGACAGTGACGCAGCTTTGGCGTGAAGAAGATACGACGAGCAGCCGAGCTACCACTAACATGCCTGTGCAACGCTGAACAGTAAAACGCTGAACAACATCTGACATCATGACACACTTATATCCCCAAAACTACAAGTCACAGTAACAAGGAGTGTTACATCCACTATACGATTGACATCACAGTGCTTACTTGAAGAGCTATGCCCGGAGAGATTGTTTTCCATTGACTGAATACATCATCTGAAATCCACTCGTTCGAAAGGAATTATTTGATTTGTCTCGGCGTGATGATGTATATTGCCTTGCTATAATAAACCCTTGTTGCTTGCATATAATACTTCAAATGTTTCCGGTTCTACACGCTTTTATGACTCTGTGATACATGCTTGGATACGGTATTACATGTACCATGTATGCAGATAAACCACCTGAGTATAATATGGGTATATGTATATCAGTGTGTGTGTGGACACACATGATCATAAAATATGCCCTCTAATAAAGAGATGATATTAACAGAACATTTGTGCCGTGTTTCATATTCAACTGCATATCATAGCAGGTGTATTAACAGATGAACCTTGTTCCTTGGCATAACGTTCCGTTCTGAACGATCTACTGTCTAATAATAATCATAAAAGTATTACAGAGAACCTGCAGTATACATAACTTCTGTATTGGCAATGTTAACCCTTAGAATACATATCAACTCCACCCTAATTTTAAGCCTCCTCTTCAATCAAAACACTACACCACTGCTACCTACCTACCACCCTATTTCCACCAAATGTGCCACCCTACCGGCCCTACCCTACACCACGGACTATGACAGTGCCTGCCCTAACTACCTTGCCCAACTGTTTCCTACCCTATCAACCAATCCAACTCATCCTACCTGACCTACCACCCATCCAACATTCCCTACCCACCAAATATATTCTGCCCACCACACTACCCCGCATACCGCGTTACCGACCCTACCCTACTCCCACCTTGCTACCTACCAACCACCCGACCTACCACCTTACCACCCTTCTCCCTACCTATCACCCTACCTCCTTACCCAACCTACCACCTTCCCTCCCATACCTACACTTCCTACCTACTTACCCAACCCACGATACCTACCTAACCACCCTCCCAACCCACACTACCTACCACCTTCGAACATAGTCTGAAACAACAGTGAAATCTACTACCGGTATGGCTTCACCATATAATCTTAGTTGTGCTCAGGGATGTCAATTTTCCAGGTTTCCGGTGGGTTTTGTTTCGATTCTATTAAAATAAATCCAATGAAATATGATGTACAATGATGGCGGCCGGAAGTGGACCCCTGGCGGCCGATAGCGCAGCCCGGTAGCCGGTGTGATGCGAAAATCGGTTACCTTGAGAAATTCCGCTTTTATCGCCCACTCTACTCCCGCATGTGTGTGGAGAACTTCCTGCGCTCACATTTCACGGACTATTCTGCAATGTTGACCCTTAGAATACATATCCCGTGAAATATCGTTCGATCGACGAAACGTGCAAAGTTGCTTGTATTACTATTAGCAAGCTTTAGTGCCGTGAAAGATCTGGGAGGAGAGTGTTACCAACTAGGATGAGAGCGCCCGATGATTTCCGCACTCTCCAATCGTAAAATTCATGACTGCGCATGCTCGTTGGCGATAAAAGCGGAATTTCGCAAGGTAACCATATTTCGCATCACACCGGCCACCGGAGTACCAGTCGCAGGTCTCCCATAGGACACAGTGGTAGACCAGCAGCGCCCGGGATTTCCCCAGAACTCTACCTGTGTGCATGGTAAAATGTTTACCCTGAGCCCAACTGACATCCCTGTAATATGTGTGCCAACAGTTATTGATATCTAGTGCCAAAGTATCATTTATGGCAAAGGATTGGTGATGAATACAGAATTAAATAAGCTCTGACTTTTCACTAAAGAAAAGTGTCATAGTCTGACTTTGTGCATGCAATGACGGCTAAGCTCTGACTTTTCACTGTGGAAAAAGTGTCAAAGTCTGACCTTTTACCGTGCAATGACGGCTAAGCCCTGACTTTTCACTGTTGAAAAATGTCAAAGTCTGACTTTTTCACGTGTAATAAAGGCTAAGACCTGACTTTTCACAGATTTACAGTAAATCCAGTGGAACAGGTCAATGTCTGACTTCATACCAAGAAAAAAGTCAGCAATTTTTCAGTCCCCCCCCCCCCACTTTCAAAATGTTCTGATGCCCCTGGGAAGAGAAAGAATCGTGTTTATTCCTCCAGTGATGGATTGAGAAACCAATTTCCCCAAACATCAAGAACACTCAAGGATAGTTCACTTTCCAAAGGAACACTTTTTGAGCGCGGGAAATCGCGCTCATATACGTCATCTAGAGAGGTTAGAATGCTCACACAGGCTTTCAGCTTACTGCAGAGAATCTAACCCTTCACTATCCCTGCACCAATTATAAAGGCCTGGTAAAATGGTAAGGTGTCCAGGATCTACGATGTCGTATAATTGTCCCTTGTCGGTTAGCGTTGAATAAAAGATCGTATGTTATGGAATAGTCAATTCTACGATAAGATAATTTGTCCCACCTCTGAGGGTGTTGAATAAAAAAAAAAAGTATCGTTATAAATGGTTCAAAACGATCTTATTGTACGACACCGCAAGGGCTGTCCTCCAGCTTGTTTGTTAATAGTATACACATTTAATTAACACAAATAGAACGGGATTACGTATCTGTGTTTATACAACATGAGAATAAATTGTTTACTCTAGAATAAATTGAAAATGAATTGAGAATAAAAGAGATGAAATGTGAGAACTCTATTGAAGTTGAATAAAAAAATGTCGTACACAAATTATCGTCGGGGATGTCGTAAATCTTTCCATTTATCTTTCTTTTGGCACAACATTTCAGGGATACTTGCAGATCGAAATCTGTGGAAATTACATGGGTGGCATCTTTGCCTATCGCTTAGGTATTGAATATTTAATCGTGGGTCTAGTTCAGCCCATTTGTTTTCTGATATAAGTCTTCAGAAAATGCGCGATATTTTATCGTCTGATATAGGTCAATTCTATAGCAAATTCTACGAACGATTACGGCAGTAAGCGACGATCAGTTTTATTCAACGTATCAAAGGAAAGATCGTGCAAAATGTCTTTCATCTTTGCATTTGTCTTATCGTCTAGCCCCACAAACGTACAAACTTTATTCAACGGGCCCCAGTATCCCAGTCTGACCGTATCCCTGCCCCACTACTGACTTGGTTCCTTTAAATAGAACTTTCATGGCTGAGTGACCATGTCAAAGTGTGTGCATTCAATGCATATATCATATGGACAGAAATCACATACCAATGGACTATGATAATGGTGCCAAATATGTGGATGTTCCAGATGATACCCCATCTGAAGATGTCAAAATAACTCTTAGAAGTAGATGGAAAACAGATGACAAATATGTTAGTAAGAGGATTACCAAGGGCACTAGTAATCCAAATGAAGTACCATCAAGCAAAACAAACTTGAGTGCATCAAGCGCTAAGGGGCTATCAAAGAGCAAACTGAGTGGCATAACTGACCTGTTAGAAGTAGGGAAGTTGACCAAGACCCTCAATGAAAAATTCAGTCATAACCACGACAAGTTGAATGTGATCTGTGGTATGCTAGACCAGGCACAAGTCAAAATCAAAACGTTAGCCAGAAAATGAAAAACATCTCAAAAGAACTATACCAAAATATTGATATTCTCTTGCTTTTATTTTATGAGATTTTGGTATACCGTGCTCTTCCATTATGAATGGAAATAACATATGCTCCTAGTTTTTATAACATATCTAGGCCATCACTTGTATACATGGGTAAAGTGTGACCTTGATATGAAATTGGTGGAATCTATAAATCGTGGATTGACAGCTTGGTTCAGCCGCATCCTATCTTATAAGGCAACTCATCCTATCCACATCCTCATTTTTGGGGGCAAGTACATTCTAAAAGTGACTGCCATGTATTGATACTTTTTCACAAGATGCAATATTGTGAGCCAATATTTCAATTTCTGTCATATCTTACTGCAATATTGTGTGCATGCTTCTATTATTAAATACATTAGGCTGATTCAGTTTGCCTAACATAGGGGACATTTTAGCCAATGCTAGACATCAAGCATATACCTGAAATGAAATGAAGTAACATCTAACTGTTCAGCATGCACATACTGTAATAACATCACTCGACGAAGCAGTACTCAGAAAAGTAAGTAAAGAAGGGATAATACAGATAACAGAATTTATAAGTCAGTGATTGCAAAGTCCTGCGTTCTGCATTCACACATATCATCTGGCCCTTCTTCCGTAACCTCTAAGCTCCACACTAAGACATTTCATGCACCCTCTTCTGTTTGTGTGTAATAGACCTAACACTCATGAAATGGGGCTCCATAGGCGATATGCATAAATGCAGCAGAGATGCAGCCCTATCTCAATGCAGACATGGGCAAGTCGCAGCTCAGCGCAGACAGGGGTTGGTGGCCGCTTGGTAACCGTCGAGTCCTCTAGCGGATGAACAAGGAACCAGTGTGACACTCGGGTCCTAGCGAGCAAGATTGGTACTACAGGACATCTGCAGGCTGGTTACTGGCTGGCACCATTCAACTTTTAGATAGGCTTCGTCCAAACAAGCACTGGCCGGCTTACCTATAAATGTCCTGAAAGGTGTATTTTCGACATATTTTTGCTTCGTAACGACTATTTTTAAGTGTTTACGCCACATTTTCTACAATGGGAGTCGTTTGGTAAGTTGATCTAATGTTTATGATATTGAAAACATGAACTTTGTCAGATCATTTCGGGTAGCCCCCGTTTATCGCTCGATAGACAGTAACATCTAATTCTAAATGATTATGATATTTACTGATATTTCACGTTTTGTTGATTGTGGATACCTCTATCTCTGACTTCTTTATCCGGTTTCGATTCTAGGACGAAAAGTGAGGAAAAGGCCCTTTCATGTTCCTTCTATAATGATTATGAATAGAAATCTATCCATGGCTGTTGCAGTGTTGCCACTGTTGGTTCATGGTAGCCAGTATACCCGGCCCTGTCCCCAAACAGGGCCGGGTGCCGACTCCATACACCCAAACCCTGCCTTGTCATTCACGACTGGCCGCAGTCTGACATATATGAAAATAAAATTGAATCGATAAATATATACCCATTTGTCTTCGCCAACGTTCAAAATAGCTGTCGCTTACTTGATAACTATGTTTTAGGGGTAGTTTTCCGTTAGATCTTCGCTGGTTCTTATATTCTGCCATTTTGTTCAGTCTTCCTCGCTGGTTCCCTAACTGCAAAGGGCCTCGTCTATTTACATAGAGCAGCTGTTCACCCCTGAATGGAGATCAGGGGTGAATACTTTACCTAGGTTCATGGGGGACCGTTCATGGGAATGCTGGACGATAAGCTTCGGAGCCTGCACGCCTCGCTTTTCCGCGCATGAGCGCCGGACCATACGATTTTTCTTAACTTCAGCGACATGCCATTTTTTATTTCGGTAATAAATGCCGATCGGTGCGGCAGATTTTCTTCATATTTGAAAGGCGTATAGGTCACATATGTCCCTAAGTCGTCTAAAAGTTTCATTGCTTAATTCCTATGGGAAGTGCAGAAAATTCTGTGTACGATACGGCCCGTCGATCTATTCGACTGTGTGTGTCAGTGTTGTCAAACTTGGACAGCACAAGTCTAAAGCCACTCTGTACATTTCAGGTGATAACTCTGTGAATAATTGGTTTAGAAACACCAGGTAAAGACTAATAGATGTCAAAATACATTCATGAAACAATGGGTAGGTTTATAGTTTGATTCTCTAAAGGGAACTTATGTAAATTTGCCGTTATGCGTGTGACATTTTTTCCGATCGCTATGTGCACCTATTATCACTCATGTGCGGTCCTGTCATTTTCTGGGTGATTTCACCCACTTCTCATAAGAATTAAGACATGAAACTTTAGGGGAATATGTAACCTATAAACTTTTCAAATATGAAGAAGATTGGCCACTCCGAACCACGGATTTTCGAAAACAAAGCGTATCTTCCGAGGCGGCCACGGCGCCAACTACCAAAAACGAATCGTATCGTCCAATTCACGAAGCTTATCGTCCCAAGCGTAAAGGCTTCCAATCGTATGGTCCAAGTACCGTTCATGGACACCTTAAGTAACTTAATGTAAGCTGGGTGATGGTGACCTGTGTTCCTTAGATTCCATTCCCGATGATCTATTCTTTTTTGTACTGTTGAGAAGGGAATTGGACACCTTGAGCCATTTACCATCTGAGCCCCATGACAGTGCGAAAACGTGGACGCCTTGAGCCCACTCGCTGGGCGCCTTGAGACCACCCTTCTTGTAGGTAAAGTATTCACCCCTGATCTCCATTCAGGGGTGAACATCTGTTCTATGTAAATAGGCGAGGCCCTTTGCAGTTAGGGAACCAGCGAAGAAGACTGAACAAAATGGCAGAATTTAAGAACCAGCCAAGATCTAACGGAAAACTACCTCTAAAACACAGTTATAAAGTAAGCGACAGCTTTTTTGAAGGTTGGCGAAGACAAATGGGTATATATTTATCGATTCAATTTTTTTTTCATATATGTCAGACTGCGGCCAGTCTTGAATGACAAGGCAGGGTTAGGGTGTATGGAGTCGGCACCCGGCCCTGTTTGGGGACAGGGCCGGGTATACTGGCTACCCTTCTTGATGCCTTGAGCTTGCACCTTTTAGTTCTGACTGGCGGGGTAGAATAGGGTTGAGTCAGGGTTAAGGTTGTGTATTCATGATGGTACTTAGACGATTTCGTTGACTACCAATTTGCAGTGGACGGTTTGCAGTGGGTTTGGACGTTTTGCCGTGACATTCCTCAGGGGCTGTGGTGGACGTTTTGCAGTGCAAAGTGAAGAGTGTTATCCGCAGAACTACCCCACATATCTTTACCAAATAGCATATATATATAAGTTAACAGAAGGAAGACGGACATTGTTTTCTGTAAATATGTGGTTGCAAGGCTTTTCTAAAAGAAAGTGAGTGTAGAGTGGCGTTGCAACAAGGCTACAAGTATGGTGCAGTAACAGTGAACCTTTTATACTAACATCTCGAATATTGCTAAAACAGTGCTTGTGATGTGTAATGATTACATTCACAGTGACACAATAAGCCACATTAGCCTATATAATTAATCTTTACAATGATTGCAGACAGAAATGTGAAAATATCACAGCAAATCGTCCGCGTGCTCAACGCAAAATATCCACTGCAAATCGTCCAATCGCCACAGCAAAACAGTAGTCAACGCAAAACGTCTATGATTCGGGGTAGGCTCAAGATGTCCACAGGGTAGGCTCAAGGCGTCCACAAAAAGGCTTAAGGCATCCAGGGCTCAAAACTTCCTGGGCTTAAGGCGTCTATAAACCATTGAGAACCAGACACTTCTCATGTACATTTTCTTTTGTTTTCCTTTACCAGTGTCCTTCAATATAAAGTTCCAGAGAATAATAGCGGTCAACAAACAGCCGACATGCTTCAGAAACGACTTGGTGATCTGGGTGCTTCGAAAACGGGCAATTTCACGATCGATTGTGAAATGTATCAGTCTAAGCAAGGTTTGTATTTTCTTTTACTTTTTAGATTAAAAAAATATCTATTGACGTTTATGGAATTCATCTAGAAACGTCGGTATTTTCAATAACTGCGTCAGTACTTGAAAGCATCCAAGTATATACAAATACATGTACATGGGCATAATGGTATGTAGTCATTAGGGCCCACCACCTCAAGGTCAGGTTATTAGGTCACTTAAAGCTGTCCCATTATTGACTTCTATATAGAGTGCATGTATTCAATTATCCATTAGAAACAGTTATACTTACTCAAAGATAATTATTTAAGAGAGTTAAACCTTACTCGATTGCAAGCTAGTGTTTATTTTGATACCTAAATTCACATTTCAGCGACACAATGATAATTCTCACGACTATCGTGTGAGATCTCACATGATTCTCAGTCTACATGAGTGGTAGTCCAGCCAAAACCTACAACGGCAGTCTATACCAATTTGAATTTTACGTCTACATAAATCAAATTCTATTTGTTGTTCCACAATTCTCCACTAACCATTTGTACGATAGTATAATAGACATTCTAATGTCTTTTGTATCTTAGGCAATCAAAGGACAGTCAACGTGCTGCACAACTCCGAAAATCCTGCTAGTTGTTTCGCCGTTTTGGATAGTGGCACTTGCCTCGTTGCTGATAACCTCTTTGACCTACTGATGATCAAACTCAAGGATTTTTACATCCCACACAATGTCCGAATGGAATCAAAAGGACAGCGTTACGAGCTGGGTGACTTTGTCATTAAAATCGGTTCCACTGTAGCGGGTCAGCATTTCAAAGGTATTTTGGTTGAGGTAAGTAATATTGGAAACTATTAGATCTTGCTGTTCTTCACCATTTTTAGTTGGGATGCTGCCATTTTTCATTATATGAACTGGCAAAACAGAGCGTGGACCGTTAACGCGATTTATTATTTGGTAGTATAACTTAACTGGATGTGAATGTGTTATCCACAACGAGGGACATTTTCTACTCTTCTAGAACGACACCAGTGATAGGTTCTGATTTATTGAATAGTACAACCACTGAGTTATTGTGTTAACATGTAGCTGTTTATTACAGGGACTAGCATTTTATCCATACCATGCATCATAAAGTTTAAGCTGTTTAGTATAAGGTTTTTAAGAATTTATTAAATACACTTCAAACATGCAGTCTTCTGCTATTATAGAAAAGGTAAGGTCAAATTTAAAAAAAGAATACATCTACATTGATAAGCAGTTGTGAGCCGTAGATTCGTTGAATGGTGTAATGGCTGTGCTACGTGTGAATGGGTACACGAATGGGCAGTTACATTATCCCATTATCATGTGCATAAGTTACTTTTACATGTACATGTGTATATACCTTTTTTCACGACAGGTCGAGTACTGCCCCTGCATCATTCCCAAGGATTGTTGGGCCTTGATGAAGGAGTTCATGCAGGGTCTTCTTGGCTCTTCAATGGAGTCAGAACCAAACCACTTCAAGAACAAAATGGATGGCATCTATACACCAGCGGATACAGTACTTCAGTATCTCGAACACTTTACCACATTCAGAAAGACAGTTCAGCAGGTGGCACGGTAGCTGGTTATGAAATGCGAATAAACGTGTAGAATGCGAGATTCAGCTCTGAATGCATGGGGTGGCACGAATGAAAGTGTAAACGTACTAAAGCGGTACTCCCATTTGATCATTATCAGCCCGAAGCTGATTAAAAGTACCAGATATATCATTCATCTATAGAATGCTTGTCAATGCACGCATGGGTACATTTTTTTGTACACATAACTAAATGTATATCATGTACGGAGTTGATTCAGTGCAATGTTGAGAGGATCTTATATTATATGACTCAGAATTCATCTTCATTATTTATCATTCAAAAGGTTTCGAGATTAGAGTACCCTGTCATTTAAATGTATTTTTTGTCGATAAAATCCAAGCACATTCATTTTCTCATATAATTGCATATACATTTTATAGTGAATCTTGTATCATCATCATGTCCATATTGTCAATAAAGTGCTTGTACAAAATCCAGTTTTTTCGTTTTCGCTCTTGGATGAGAAAGAGCACTAGCTTGTTTTCTTCTGTATCATTGAGGGGTATTGTGATAACACCAGTGCAACGTCGAGGATTCAAATGTCAACATCTGGATAACGTTCCCAAAATGGTCTAAGTGTATTCAAATTATCGATTCGTGAAATGATCTTACCATCAGTTTATACACTGTACATGAATTTACTGTTTGAATGACTAAATTCAGTTGTTTTAATTGATTTGATGTAACAATATCGATCAGACACAAAGAAACCCATTTAGTTTAAGAACCATCTCCCACTGTATGCTCGTGTTCCACACATTTACCTTTTCACTTTAGTTCAGAATAGACCTTAACTGAATCCGAGTACATCTACAGAGCAAGGTTAGCCTCAAGCAGCTGTGTCCGACCCCTATACCTACCAACTCCCACTTTAGACTCTTTATCTTTGAGATTACAACGTGTTTTTTGTTGTTTTGTCTTTTTTTAGATTTTGTGAGAAAGTTTACCCAGGCAGTGTTTTGTATGCCGCAGTAGAGTCAATGTACAATTTGTTATGCACAGTATAATGAAAAGGACAAACTGACTTGCTAAGAGAGGGTTGGGTATTACCTGCTGTAAATTATTCTTATTTCGTTTATTTTCTTAATGAGTGTGAAATATTTGAGCAGTTCTAGGATGTAGAGGACTCCGCAAATGAATATACGGTCGATTTTCTAAAGTGTCCTGGTATTTTTTTAGGGTTTTTTAAAAAAAATCTACCTTCTATCAGACTACCCATTTAATACATTCAAGTCTTCCCACCCCTCCTGCATCTCCATATCTACCTCCACAGACTCTACACTCTTCATACATGGGGGCTGTCCTTAAAGTGAGTTTCACCAACTAAGCCTTCAACAGGCCTTTGAGCCAGGCCGGCTGAAAGTACAATTTGTCAGAGCTCTTCCACCGACCCATCTTAATTTAGGTGGCCGACGACCATACGAGGCCCATGCGGGCATCTTGCGACCGCTTCCACTGACTAGGGCAGTCAACTGGCGCCGTCAGGTCGATAGTACTGCTACACTCTGGTCTGGTGGAAATTGGCCACATTAAAGCGCCAGGAGAGTTCCCCATTCATTTGATAAGGAGCGCATCAATGGCAGCTCTGCAGAAGTAGGGCATTTCCGCCATGTTGGGATTTGTATGGTACCATAATAAATGAAGCTTGTAAATTTTCCATTGCATACTGCGGTTAACCGAATAATGAAGATAAATAAAGATAAGCTTTGATGTTATGCCTGTGTGTAGCGCAGTCTGTTGCTAAAATTCTACCCAAACTTTTTAAACTCTGAACTTTCGGCCTACGCTCACAAGTAAATTTACGACACACAGATATCACCTCCCCATGCTACCGTACCCCTGACCACGTCCATTGAGATGGAGACATGGAGCACTCTATGTGGGATGTACACAGGTCGGCTGGCCATGTATTCCAACTCGCAAAAGCTATTCAATCAGTTTGCCAGAGATCCTTTGCAGGCGACACTGTATAATTTAGTTTGGAAAGGCGCCCTGAGACCACTCAGTGGAGCTGCATGTTTTGGGGACATTTGAGCTCGCTGAGGATCTCAGGTGCCTGCAGTGCTGCAGCTAGACTGGCTCCCGTCTCTGCATCCTATGGCTACCCTTCTCGCTGGGATACAGGGACTGGTAAAATTGGTAATGGTGTTGATCTCAATTCGGTCACAGTCAGGAGCAGGCGAAATTTATTGCTATGACAACACAGGCGGCCAGAGACCTGGAGTAGTAGGTATCTAGGTTACAGGGCGTGATTGGGGGACATATATACAGGAGGTTCTGTTCCTACTGGACAAGTCTTTGATTCATGAGCAAGTTAGAAGAGAATATTTTGTTCTAATTGTGTTTAATCATTTAATGAATAACTATAATCAAAGACTTGAGCAAGTCTATGCTGTTGCCATCACATGGTTTCAGCCCCCAGTGCCAAGCACCTGCTCAAATCAACTTCTCCCGGGATGTGCTGCCACCTAGTGTCAATTTTACAGCCCAGATCGCAGCGCCCTCCCCTGTTGCCTCTTTCCCATGTTGCACAAAATGGCGGAAGCAGAGCGATCGGTCAACAGCACTCAACAGAATGTCAACAATGTACCGTCAGAAACTTCGGAACCTGAACAGGAAGAAGAAGATACGCAAATACCCGAAATGCGGGGGTGGCTGATGAAGAGAACGAAGATCTCGCACAAATGGAAGCGGCAGTATTTCCACTTGAAGAGCACAGACATGTACTATGGAGAAACCACTGAGGTAGGCTAACCTGCTTACAGTTACAACGATAAACATTGCCTCTGAAAGTCAGTGGGCAAGGCCAACGTAAACATCGATTTCGTAGCCACTGGTTCAGAATATTTAGCCCTTAAATGATCACTACACTCAATGGATTTGGAACTTCTTGAATTGGTACAATGCAACATAGTTGTTGGCGATCTATAATACAACTTGCATTTTATTTAATGGCCTAGAATAAGCACCTATTTTAACTAGAACTTGATCTAGTAGTAGTATACAGGAATATACTATAGTATAGTAGTAGATCTACTCTAAATAATTCGGAGATCTGACTTGGATAAGACTTACTCGGTACTGCAACTAATTTGATTACTGTCTTCACATACTGTTATACAAGTTTTATACATATGTATTAATACTATCATGGAACAAATTCTGCTGTGGGCGCGTCAGTGGTTTCTACTAAATTCTAGTCAGACATGTCCAACCCATTACTCAAGTAAATACATGAACTAGTAGTTTGGGTCGTGAACCATGACTAGTTTCAAGACAAGCCTGTTAGAATAATAGACTATAATAGATAGACGTATCCGGACCCTATCATTCCACTGCAGTTCCACGTCTAATTCAAGATGTGCTTCTTTAGCTATGATTCTTGGTACCGGGTAACGAAAGAAGGAAAGGTTACACAGTCTGTTGCGAACGTATTCGCTCCTCTCAACAAATGCTATTTTTGTTTGCACCAGAGGGCAATACGTCAACCTATGAATTGAAAATACTCTGATATATACAAAATACAGTCATGGTTTGGGCTTGGGTAGTCTTTGGCAATAGGATAGTCAAAGACTCTAGAAACATTTTGTTCCTATTTTTTTTATACTAGTAGAGTAGATATAGGTTCATTAGGTATAAATCACTTGTCCCCAGACGACACAAGTCTAGACTTGCGCCGTCTTGGCCTAGATATCATTAGATCAAGGTTTAACTTTTAAGTGTATCAGTATGTCCCCACACACTCGGATATGGGCCATGCGTAAGTATATTAACTGTTCAAACAGCCATATTGCATACCCATAATCACTCCAGCTCTATGGATCCCATAATAATATACTGCCCACCCCCACCCCCCACCCCCCCCCCCAAAAAAAAAGCGTTTCTAGTAACACAAGTCCCAAAACTATAGAGGCAGGGGTAAATCTACAGATATATGGTGCCTATATTAGGGAAAGGTTGTTATCTCAGCCTGGTGTAAACGTCCATAGGCTTAACATTTGGTACTCGAACTCAACAGGCTTCAGAGTATGGTACTCAATGGGAGATAACAGATAAATATGTCCAGGCTAAGGTAAAATCAGAAACATATTCATGTTTGGTCTGATACCCTCCTTAGTTTGGATTGCTTCGTGACATTCACTTGGCTATAGCCTCATTCATATACCTGTGCACTCCCAACTCGATGGCAACTTTTTTTATCATAGAGACTTTCAACATGCAGCAAAAACCTAACCCTTTGCTATCTGTGTATCAACACTGTGACATAGGTAAAGTTGCGATGACCTGTGTATTACTGTCTTTGAATAGAGGCATGTACAGCTGACCATGACCAGTCACCAGAGACCAAAGTACCTCACTGACCCACTCGTGATTGATGTATTTGGATCCAAGAAAAACAGGAACTTTTCCCACGTTCATTCATCAATAATGAACATACTATTGGTTCTTAGTTTTTTTAGAAGTAGAAACGACCATCCCATGGTTGTGAGGGTGGGTTTTCCATTTTGAAGGGGGTGGGGGGGGGGGGGGGAATCGTTTTCTAGCATAGCTGCTGCCCCCGACGCCAAACATGTAGCATCCTCCTGTGGTTTGGGTCAGAATTGTTGATGACTTGAATGTCATACAGGTCAGCTATCGAGTGGTGTCATTAGAAGCCCCCTTTAGCCCCGAGATGGATTGCTGGGGAAGTAGTTTAGGGTTGTAGGCATTCATGAATACCACTTCCATAATACATTAACAGCAAAGGACAATCCATGAAGTATGTATACATTGAGGGAGATGGGGGTCCAATATTTTTGAAATTCTGTATGTATCGCTTCATAAAGCTATTGCGTATGGGATGATGGTGCATACATTCTTTATGGATGGCCGCCAACCAAGACCTTTGTTGATAGTGCAGTTTTATGTCAGGCCCAAACAAACAAAGCAACAATTGTGGCTATATTGTATTGATTTACTAAAAAGTTACAACCTTTAATTCATATATTAAACATTGGTGATTCTTCCATATATTATGGCAATATATCTTTCATAGGTGGCTCAATACACATCTTGCATTTTGGATAAACAAACTGGCATTTTTCCAAGAAAGGTTTGTTCCTTTCTCCTCTGAGCCCCCAAAACAGTAGCAAATTTTAAATTAGCCAATGTGAGAGCGAGAAAATGCGGTTTCTAGAAGGCATTGACAGGACATCCCACTCCTTACAATAGCCACATTGTCAAAAATGTGATCTGGTCGAATTAAAGGGCTGCCACATGAGTAGTGCAGGTCCCCATTGAAAATGTATCGGGCTGCAGTAAACGATTAAACACGTTACCCATCGCTTCTAAGCAGTCAGAAACCATGACCATTTATTACAAATTTGAAATCCAATGATAACGGGCTTGAAAGCAAATGGTCATGGAAAAATATCCTCCTAAAGAGATTTGTAGTACATTCGTGCATGGAGAGCAAACGGATCATCCCTACTGATAGTAGTGGCCAGACCCTATGATATAGCAATTCTTGGTTTTGATTTACTCGTGAAGATTGATAATATATACAACTATCGAAATCACTCAAAATTAACTTCGTGATACAATCGGGAATTCTTGTGTATCACCATGCATCAACCCTCTCAAGGTTTACAGAAACAAACTATGGGATATCATACCATCAGTAAACCAAACTTTCCAACATGACAACCTGACAAGATCCAAACAGGTGCAATAGGCCTTTTTTCACTGGCCGGCGTTGCGCCTTATCTGCTTGGTTACGCAATGTGTGCAGCCAAACCATCACATGGCAACATATTCTTTATCATTGGAGGACTGAGTGTATGAGAGTAATAGGTTTATAATACCCATGCACATAATTTCCATAGGAATAAAAGCGATTGCAACATATTCTATGGTATTCCAGCTCCAATTTGATGTATCATACATGCACATCACCTCAATGATACTATAGATATTCCTTAGATAACACAGGGACAACTAGACTGGATATACACTAATACATTGGCAGGCCTAGCTATAATATGCTTATCATTTTCCAAGTTAAAACCAATTATCAACTAAGATGTTTAGACAGCTCAGACTCGTTAATACAATGCCATAGATTGTTCCCGAATTCTAGTCTGTCAAAAACAACGCTCCTGCAATCACACCCACCACTCACACTCTAGCTGTGAATGCTGTATATATCTCTATATGAATACTGCCCGACGTGCGGTGTTTGTCCGAGCAGCCATGTAACTAGACAGTAGACTGTTTGGTGGCGCTGAACGGCAACACCTGTATTGACCCATCTGTAGACTGGTCTCAGCAAGCTGACACATGGGCTACCTCTTGAGAGATACATGTGTGCCAGCCATGCGAGATTCCATTATTGTGGAACATCTCATGCTACATTGGGCCAAAGAAATGCAGGGGGAAATACCTGAAATATGCAATAGTTTCAAAGAACACTGGTAAGAAGTATCTTCTTGATTTCCTATGGCAAACCAAAACTATCGAAAAGATAAATCAACCAAATCAGACAAAGTAGTGTGATGGTCAGTGCCTCCATCAGAGTATTTGAGAAGAATCTTTGGGTTTCCTGCATTTCTATGCCTGAAGAGTGTTGATTGCTGCGCCACCGACTCATTAACAGTTACTGATACAATACCTCGAAAGGAAGACTTGCCATATGCTTTAAGGGTCTTACTATATACCCATGCCGTATATACTGTAAAAATGCACCGTTTCGGCATATCACGTAAAAATACTGTACGGACCGCCGGTCCGTACACTAAAATACGGACCACCTTGCCATACACGTTTATTAACATATCGGTTGTTAAAAATCAAATAAATGATTTTTTTTAAATTTTGGGTATATAGTAAATATATAACGTCCAACCATGCTTGTACAATTCACAGAACTCGATGATAATTTACGGTTTGTACGGAACTCGGCGTAAACGCCTCGTTCCGTACAAGCCGTAAATTAGCATCTCGTTCTGTGAATTGTACAGCATGGTCAGGACGTTCTATATAATTACACTTCGGAAACACCAATTGTGTTAGTATTGCTTCCTGTTCCTCATGATCTGAGGATTTGAGTAAGGACCTTAATGGTGCTAACAATTTCATTCCCACAAATTGAAGCTGCTGTTTGCCCCAGGTTTTTTGTTACGGAAAAGACATACAGTCTTCAGAATTGAGCACTGTATACCCACTTAAAGTATATACCTGAAACACCAGCTTGAAATTTAAGTCTTTCTAAAAAGATCTGAATATATTAATTGATCTGTGAAAATTGATGACATTTTTAAAAATACATTTTGCGGATTTAAAGTCCATATTCTGCTGTATGATTTGTTATTTGTCAGTATTTTTCTTCTTCCTCTGTCTTTGCTAAAATCACGAATCTGTTGATGCAAAACATAAATAGTTAGTGTAAGGTTTTGCTCGGTGGTGGATGGGCGGAATGGGCTAACATGAAAGACACTACTAAAAAAACCTTCCCTGCACTATTGAAAGCTACTCAGGCCATTAACTTTATATACACCGCTCTGGTAGCAGTGCCATCCAAGGTGTCTGATATAGGCAATGCTAATACTGGGGTATACCCGTTCACTACGGATAAGTCACACCAGCTCTGCATTATTTAAGAACCACAATGTCTCAAATATATATTTCTTTAGGATAAATATTGTTGATACTTTAACAATATGAATCGGTTTTTAATCCCCCTTTATGCACCAGTAGGTTGAGTTTTTCTATAATTAGATGTTGGATAAGGGGTCATCCATAAAGTACATAGTAAAATATGGTAAGAGAAATTCTAAATTGACCAAACGTAAAGGTGTGTGTGTGTGTGGGGGGGGGGGGTAATTTTTTGGGTTGATATTTGGCGTACATCCCTTCTTTAATCGAATACGAGCAAGATGGAGAGAAGGGGTGGGATGGGGTCACATCTTTTCTAAATATTATGTACTTACATACATCATGGCCCCAATAATGTCACAAGAGACCACTACTGCCCCTACTTATATCTAGACCCATTAAGTAGGGTGATATGGGAATACTTTTCCTGTGAGGCAGTATTATAATTCTCCGACATGTATCTCGGTAGTCATGAATAGGCAAGGTTGTAAGACATTTGCATGGTGTCCGTATTGAAGAAAGAAAGCTTTTAAATCACTTGTACTACCATAACTAGCCCCATGTCTTAGATATGATTTATGATTCGCTAGGTAATGTGGAATTTAAGTTTTGCTATAAGAACTGTCCCTTCCCTTTCCACCATAGATGTACAGTGAGAGTCTCAGACTGTAAATGTATGTTTCCCCTGACGCGGACACACTATTATGTAGAGGGGTATGTGTGTCCCCAAGATTGTCATGAACTGACCTAGAAATGCAACCGGGTTTATTGACCGGTAATTGTTTTCAGTGGGCGGCTAGCTTGCCTTGTAAATTCTGACCGTACTCCAACCCCATAACTATGTGCAGGCTCTGGTTAGACTGGATATTAGGAGAGGAGAGGGGGGGGGGGGGGGGGGCAGCTGTCAGGTCAATAATGAAATGTGATAAGGCAAGCCTCCTTTGGTGGTGCACTGTTCGGAATTATGCTAATAAACAATTCTTACCTCAGTCTGCTATATATCAATTCAGTGACCTCGGTTACCAATGACTATTATGCTTGGAGTTATAGGAAATTGCTTTCCTCTAAATAAAACCATTACCATAATAAAATATAGGGAAAATAGACAGAAGTAAAGATAAGATCAACTTAATATTTATTTCACTTCATTATTGTTGGGACTTTGACTTGAAATTTTTTTTTTGTAAATTTGTAATCTTATTTTCAACACTTTGACTAAACACTATACATGAATATCTTAATCTCAAATTAGATTCATATTTTCTAAAGTGGCTCAGTAGGCTTGGTTTACAAATAATTATAAGAAGCTTGACTTTGTTGCTCTATACATGGCTCAGCAGTTTGAGAGGTTTGAACATGCCAATTTTGAAGAAAAATAAGGTTTTGATGATTCTACATACAATTTGGAGGCGTACATTTAGCAGAGTGACACCTACAATACACCTCACACCAATTCAGTAGACAGTTTCGCCCATTGTATGTATTATTGGTTATTTGTCCTAGTTTATTTATTGGAAGATAATCATTCAGTATTTCTATTTCGATGAGTTTTTTCCACATTACAACCTAATTCGTGATAATATGGCACCTAAAGGTAGAAGGAACAGTTCCCTGCAACTTTCGAAATGGCTAAAAGATGTCTGTGGTTCAAAATACGTAGCAGAGATATCAAACACTCTTTCCACCCAACTTTGGCTGTGGTTCTGTTACGACATGGACAGTGTATGAAACAATACAGTGCTATATATGCTTGTTGGTGAATAGTCATTTTTCCGTCAGACAGAGTTAACCAAGCACATGCCTACCAACGTATTCATTAGCATTTGAAGATGCTTCAGATCTTAACAGAAACCCTCAGTAACTGTAGACCAAGTGGGATCACCGAAACTGCAGTTTGCCTATGGATTTGTTTTGAGATTCTGGTAGTAGTAGCAATTCAGAGTAGGCATTTATAAGAAACTAGATAACAGCAGCACTGGCTAGAAAGGGGCGGGTTGGTATGCCGGAAGGAGTACAAATAGGCTATTCCATTATAAGGGTGGCGTGTATATTCAAACGGGTATCAGACGATTCGCACTGTCAGATCATTCGCACCAGACGATTCACACTGTAAACAACCCCATTCGCACTGGAAATCAAAACAAAAACGAAGCATTTTTCGCATTAAGACTTTAGGCCGCCAAAAACTAAGAATTATCACATATCTATTATATCAAATCACAATTAAAACCTAACAGATTTCATTCCGTTGTGTTTAAACCCCTCAGTTCATAGTTTGGCGATAGTTGACAGGATCTGTCTGTCTAGCACTTCTCGTGAGTACAACATCTTGGAAATTCATGTTAAAATATCTCAAAAAGTTTATGTAGAGACTCGAGATAAAGACCAGTAGATAGCTAAAGACATGTAGAAGTCACTCTATAAGTTTATATTTTGATTATCTAAAGGAAACACATAAATATAACCATTTACCTCGACCAAGGTAAACCCGCACTGACACTGAGTTTGTTTATATGCACCGCGCCCATTCTAATCACACATATAATGCAAGAAATGGCAATAATTTAGGTTATTTCAAGTAAATGTAAGTAAAAAATGTCTGCTGTGAAAGACTGACAAAGTTTATAATAACATATTTTGTTATCGAGGAATGATAACACTTAGTACGAATCGTCCGGTGCGAATCGGTCTAGTAGCGGTGCGAATCGGCTTCCAGTGCAAATCGTTGTACATTCATTCAAACAGGCAGTATTGACCAACTTAATTTCAGCTGTTTTTTCCAAAACATTTATCATTAAAAAATACAATTTTAGATCATGGCAGATTTAATAGTAGACTATCAAAATGCTGCTTGCAGTTTTGTTCTACAATGTTCGTTTGTTTTCGTTTTTTTCAGAATCACACAAAGAAGATTTCGCTGGACAGCGCGGAAATATCTGAGAGTAACATAGACAATAAAGACAATGCCTTCCGAATTAAACCTAAGGATAGCAAACGCGTTTATTACCTCCACGCAGAGGATGAGGCAAGTCAAAACAACTGGATGCAAGCTATATGTTTTGCGAAGGCTACAGGGAAATCGGGAGACGCCTCGCAGGCCTGTGTGATACAATAGTTCCCAAGAGGGGGACTGGTTTGTTTTGTGTTTTTTATATTAGGATATCATATATGCTCCGCCGACTTAACTCGGTCGAGTTTGGTTCTAATGCACTGACACGCCGCGTTAATGTACAAGTGTTTGTGATACGTATCTAATGGTAAAGTATCCTAGAATATAAGCATTGTTCTGGTGTGTCCAAGGATATAGGCTTTTCGTGCTGTAATCCATGCGGTTTGTTGTTCAACATTACATACCATGACTTTTTCATGAGAGCGGAGAAAATCCATTATGTGTTGGGAGGGTGGAGATGGAACAAACGCGCAAATGTCTCGGTATCTTTATATATTCAAACTAAATATATCCTGATATGTATATGTATATATACAGTTAACATGTATCAATTCATTGTAGATGTTTATACATAATAATTATGTACACGGTTTTCGTTATAGCCCTTCGTCTGTCTAGTCAGCACTTTCAGCTATGTAATTTTCCTATGTGATAAAACAGGCTAAAAGAAATTGCACTGTTTTGCTCTAGATACAAGTTATCCTCAGTGATTTGTGGTGTTGACGGTCAATCTTTTGTAAAAAGAAAAATCATTCCGTAGTGTTTTCAATGTGGGACATGCTTGGAACTTTGTATAACGCATTCATCATAAGATAATAAATGGCAGATGGTCAGGTTTAAGAAGGTTAATATTCACTTTAAGCAACCTTTTTGGTGATGATTTCTTAGCAAAGGGTCACTATTACTAAACATTTTATATTCCCCTAGCTTATTCATGCATACTATGTTTTTTTTCTGATATCGATCCCGATAGATTCAACACTAATATGTATATGATGCCTTTTATAATGTTATTGTAAATCGCACTCGTTGGTTCATGGAATAAAAATAGCAAAATGTAATTAATGGAGCAGCTGCTGTTTACTCACCACATAGATTATATATACTGCTTATATTTGATAATTCTTACAACACGAAATGTGCAAAAAAAAATCCCTGCAGATTATAGATGAACATGTGAAACCATTCCGTGAATTAGCCTACTCATGCCTTTGAGATTGGCTCTGGTGGCATGTACAGAGAAAAAGCAGGCATAGGGATTGTGAAGTGAGCAATCAATTAGCAATATCAAGCAACATAATAGAATTTGATGTTAGTTGACTTTTTCGAACTCACCGTGCCTTACTCCATAGAAACACACACATTGGGGTTAAGGTAACATCTACAAAGACACATTAACATCTTTAGTTCTCTTACGTTAGTTCTGATAAGATCACAGTGGTATCCCATACATCTAGTCAGAAATATTACAGACTACGTTAATGGACATATGTCAATATAGGCTACTTTAACAAAGGGATATCGAGCCCACTGGATAGTTATTTCAAGGTCCTAAATAGATTAAAGGAGTTTTAATATAACGAACATTGACAAACTACATTTTAAAGATATTGAAGAAAACGCAAGTTCATAGTACTGGAATGAGACATATTCCTCGGATTCATTTTAAGTATGTCGCTAGCATATTTCAGAAATAATTTTGAAACCTGATAGATATTTTCACGTTAAGTAAGATGTACAAGATACTGAACTGGCTGGAATATATTAAGATAAGAGTTGAGTGACAGCCTTAGTGTTTATGGCATTACTTAGATAGCATTCATTTGACTCAGATACATATTTGTCTGAGAGTGATGTCTCCCCTTTATTGACTCCTTTGAATTATCTTCTAATTTAATGTATTGTTTCCAAACCTGAAGTTAATTCAAATTTGCCTTCAAATTCAAAGTTTCTGAAAGAGTTCTGTAAATTATGTGCAGTGAAATCATCTGTTAGATCAATGTCGTAAGATGGGGAGTGGCCGTTAATGCTTGATGTTACATATACATGTACGATAACATTATTCTTGCATGCCGTCTTGATTTATAGCTCTGAATGGATTAGATAATTTTCAGTAGATTGGAAGAAGAAACGGCTATATCAAGGGATATCTTTATTCTATATTTTTATTTAGTTGGTAGGTTATAACATGTATTCGCAGTGTGTTGGATCAATTTACAGTTTTTTTTAATTATAAACAAAACTGTCAATATATTAGTAGTTCTCCTCATATCCACCGAATTCCACCAATACTTCCGAGCACACAGCAATCTTTAGACTGTCAAATGTACCATATCATGAATATAAAAGTTTTATGAATAAATATCCATTGACTAGTAAATGGAGTATGATTTAGTATAAAAGGAAATCGATATGTGGCAAAGACGACATGATCGCCTTTGATGCTGGCCATGTGAGTCTATTCATCAAAAGAACAAGCGACTGCGTAATAAAGTACGAAGTTGAACTTACCCGCTCGGTACATACTAATACGTCACTTCTTTGCTAAACCACTACAGAGACGATTCGGATAAAGACAGGGTTGCTAGTTTCAGCTAAAAATGTGACCGCTATATTCTTGTAAATATCCTGATGCACATAAAATTGGCCGGAGTCCTACAAATCTACCACAGGTGTCTATAGAGCAATCTGAGCGGATTGGAGCGTGTGTATAACCACTGGCTGGGAAGATGAGGGGCGGGGCTGTGGTAGGACTGAGTGAAAGTACTTTCCAAGTTGATATATATTTATGCGTATGATAAACAAGGTATGAAGGTTTTGTGCGGGGTTTCAGTCTTTGCTAACATCTCTGAAAGAGTGATATGCAGTGTTTCTGTATAGAAAGTGTTGTATGACAAAGGAGTATTTACGTCTCTTTAAGGCAAGAACCACCTCATGACTGATTTTAAGTCAGGTATCCACGTTTAGACATTACAGTAGATATACAAGTGCCATCCAAACTAGAGTTTTATTACGAGGTTTGCTTTCCAAACCAAATACATGCAATTTGTTACAGTTGAAATGGCTACACGTGAGTTTACTAAGATGAATGCTCTAAAGATGTATTTTTAACAACTGCACCTCTTTAGATGATGAGTGAAAACTATACAATGGATTGCCATGAACAATGAGTTAAAGTGGTATGTACATGTAAATGGATGATCATATATAAATAGAGAGTAAGTAAAATGCCTTGTATGTGATATCATATTTGGTTGAATTCGCATTCAACGAAGTGAACGTGCTTACATTTTTTTCTATGGAGCTAAGAGTACATCACTTTGTAAAAACGAACAAGGGAAATATCGACTTGCACCATTATCACTGCTGTTCGAATAACACGTATGTTTAACTTATTCTTTGATAACATACTATTAGAGAGATACTATATTATATGTTCAGCCTCAAATTTACTTGTTTGTATTGATATTACATAAAACAGTTACCAGTCCGTTGCTTTACCCTCCTGACTAAGCGCACTGAAGAAAGACATGTTGTGATCTTGCTAAGCCATGTGAAAGAAATCCTACCATCCTGAAAATAAGTGATAGGTAATATTGTTGATTCTCTTCAAGAGAACGAGAAGGGTACAAGTGGTTTCTCAGTCGTCAAACTTGCAGTTCTTAATAGGCTACGCGAAAGTTGACGTCTGTAATGATGATATCAATAACTCATTTCTTTAATTGATTAGTTATTGAACAAATGGTCATATATCTTTATTTAGATACGGGTCAATATCTTAGTTTTATATATTGCTCATACGATTAGAAAATATTTCACGTTTTGTATTAACAGTTCTGTGCTGATGGCTCATGACGAAGCTTTGACTAATTGTATTGTAAAACTGTAATTTTTATCATAAGTTTGTGTATCCATTCCCATATATATATATATGTGTGTACAGTTCCATGCAAAATAAACAGGTACAATAATGTTGACTTTAAGCAGATGTTTACATTTAATACATTTAATTTATTTGATTTGACAAACCTCGGACAGCCTTACATTCCCATATAGAATGGTTTCAGTAACACAGAAAAGATTCTCAGGTTCAGCATCCCCATATCTAACATTTGTTCAGTTCTGTATTCCTCCTAAGAATGGTCCATGTTGATTGCTCCCATGTTGGGTTGCTTCTCACAATGTCTTTCCCATAATGTTTCATATTCTTTTATCAGAATAGTCAAACCTACCGCCAGTTCTTGTTCAGGGTAAATTATGTGTATGTGCTCTGTATTTCATTACAGACAATGGGTTTTCTGTGAACGAAGTGGACATGCTACTTGAGTGTTGCCACACAAACTTCAGGGAACCAATTTCATTCCATAATTGTCAACTTTTACTCACAGTCGTTCCCAAATAAATTCAAAGTGATGATGTCATTGATGCGAAATACATAGTATCGATAGAACAAATATCAGTTGCCTGAACTTGTTCACTAGATCATGTCCATAAGTGTTCAAGAATGGGTATTCCATTTGTTACAACGAGTTAACAATAGCTTGTCGTTGTTTTTCACTGTCGTCAGTGTCATTGTCATGATAATCTTTATATTTTGCTGGTACCACATGTAAACTCTTTAGAATCCTTCTTGGGGGCGTGTTTCTCTCGTACACTTTCGAGTTGTTCAGGTCTGGTCAAAAGTCAAAGGGTCACAGCTAATACATACCACTTTTATATTCAATGCATATGATTAATAACCATATGTCCTGCATCAAGGCCACCATCTGAGTGATTTCATGTTGACTTGCTCTATGACCCTGAATACACTATATGGCTTCAAAACTGGACATGGGTAGTAGGATTCACAGTGCGACTGTCCATGGTAAATGTGTACATAGATATGGCGACCCTGGACGTTGTA
The DNA here is from genome assembly GCA_950022655.1 of Alentia gelatinosa. Taxonomy (NCBI): domain Eukaryota; kingdom Metazoa; phylum Annelida; class Polychaeta; order Phyllodocida; family Polynoidae; genus Alentia; species Alentia gelatinosa. Next base: position 107,958,797 of record OX465581.1, read on the forward strand.
TATGAAATAGAGGTATGATGTCTCTCTTCGATTTATTAGATTTTCAATGTTGTATGGACGAATTTTACATCACTATCAAAACAAAATATTTTCTTTCGTTGCATTTTAGGAGGTAGTACTGCTGAGTGATTATGTACAAATATTTTCGCCGTTATTCATATTTTGTTGCAATATTGAATCGTTCATGACAAATTATGAATAAACGTATTTATCATGTTTCCAGTGTCTTTTGTAGTTTGTCAATGGACTAATATAATAGAGTCCCTTTACGTTTATTTACAGAGATACAATTTTCTGTCTCTTTTCCGGTATATCACTCAACCATACCCAACCCAAATTGATAGATATCTGAGACATCAGTTTTTCCTGTTGAAGTACATGTACTTTCATTGCGAGTTATTCAGTTCGGGAATTTATACCTTTATTTTCCAGAGTTTCTTCTGTACCATATTTTACACAACATTCTCATCTCTGACCTATCCAGGTCAGATATGCCCATGTCATGTGACTCATTTCCAATTAGCTGTGTCTCATGACTATCATTACTTTTATATACAGTACAGTGATGTCAGTTTTCCAAGAATTCCCGGTTGTCCAGGATTTTGCAGAACCCGAAAATTTACAGTTTTATGCTGCTTAGAGGTTGTCAAAAGCCAGCCACATTGCACCCGAGGCCGCCAGTTTCAACGCTTGTGTCCCAACCCCAACCCCGTTTTAAGTGGGTTTTTTTTGTACATGAGACGATAGATGTTGGTCTCTCAGGTCTCTTAAGAGACCAACTCCGCATATATCATGAAGCTCTTCTATGTTATGATCTTGAATACCTTCTTTCAGACATAACCGTTGTCCCCGATTTTGTATACGCTACAATTTCTGCGTATAAGTTGTAGAGCTGTATCATGGACTGAGGAGGCATAGTCAATCACAGGGGTGCTTCTATATTTTGATAGCCATTTGAGTAGATTACATAGCTTATGGTTTAGTTAGTATACCAGTTTAATATTTGAGCCATAATTTTCATCTTTTATGTTTTAATTTTTAAGTAGGTTTAATACTTGAGTCCATTCAAATAGGTCATCCAAGCAGCTTTGAATTCTTTGATGGCCACGAACCGATGATTGCCGCACTTTAGTACATACACAGGACAAAGGCGGCGCCACCGTTTTGCCCATACTACCGCGATTTTACATCAGATGGTGCTGTTGTAATAAATATACCCAAAGAATTATAGTTATGATGACAGGCCTTTCTGTAATAATTTGCAATTGTATTTCTATCTTGATTCTAAGTATTTTAGAGATAATTTGCAATTGTATTTCTATCTTGATTCTAAGTATTTTAGAGAGATGATTGAAATAGGTAATGATTGGTGTATAGAGTTTAATAAGGCTTGTATATTTAAAGGTTTTTAAAATCAGGTGCTAATCGTCATGGTGTTTTTACTGTGGGCACTGAAATAATGTCAGTGTGCAATGACGAAAACTGAATTAAGATAAAAACAGAATTCAACATGTTCAAGAAAGGCCTGTTATAACGGGAATGCAATGGACACATGTGATAAGGCTGAGGATCTTTTAATATTTTAAAATTAGCCAATATTTTTCATTATTTTTGTCAGTGTCAGACATTACCGTATCCGAGATTGGCATTGTAGCACTCCAGTGACAAAAATGTTCACATTATTTTAGACTAAGGATAGAACTTCAATTAAAAGTATTCTATGTATGCCTGTGGCAACTGTAATCAATGGGTACATATCAGGAGCCTAAGGCATTTTTTGTATATTTTCAAATCTTGAGATACTTTATATAATTTGTTCACCCTGGGACACGGTCTCAGATTTTTTATGTTCCCCAGTGACAAAACGTTTCACATTATTTCCAGACCACTTAGAATAAAGATAGAGCCACAATTCAAAGTGTTCTAGCTATGCCTGTAATAACTGCAGTGCAATAAAAATATATTAGGAGGCCACTCTCACAGTGTGATCTACCGCAAGCTTCATCTCAGAATACACTGTCCATGATATAAAAGGCAAACAAAAAAAGTCCCCAAACTGCCCAGTGTGGAACGCCATAGGGTACTTCTGCGATATTCGAACATAGAGTTTAAAATTGAGTTATTTCTTTTCTATTCTTAAGATATGATTCAATCCATTTTCAATTCTCATAAGACAGTCCAATATTTGCTAACTTACTAACAAGCAGCGTGTGGTGGACGTTATCGAAGGTTTTCTTATAGTCGACATAGATGGCGTCTGTCATCAATGTCTGAGCTATTTGTGTCAAGCGTACTTTTTCGGGTTAATGTTGATTAAATTATTTACCTATGAAATATTTAACAGGTAATCGTGTAAAATAAAGATTGGTCTCCAATGTGAAGCATTTTTTTTGTAGGTTTCCCTATTTCCGTATGGGCGTAACTTTAGCGATCTCCCAAGACACTGGTCTGCTGGGGTGGACAGAAATTACCAATCTGTTCACCCTCTTGGTCGCCTCGCCTCCTCGTGGTGCAGACTGGATATGCTTGCACGCAAGCATAACTAAAGCGACCAGGGTGGGTGGGGAGTTAGCTCAGTGGTAAAGAGCACGGGACTTTGTTAATTCGGGTCCCACTGCAGCCACTTTTCTCCTTCACCCCCCAGCAGTGGTAGATTTACTGCTATTTCAAAGGCCAATCCTTCTCATACCATGTCTATGTGGAGTGGGAAGTAAAAGAACTCTCACCTCGGTAAATGTGTACGGGTGGGATTTCTATCTACATTCATCTCATAGATTCGATCAAACCCAAAGTAAGTCTAATTGAACAAATTAGACGTTAAACTACCAAAACAAACAACAACAAAAAATCTCCCAAGCCATAGGGAAAGTATTGGAATTAAACATTTTTTTATATATAACACTAATTTGGGGAATTATTAACAATATATCTGTTGATACACCTACTGTAGTCATGACGTGCCCTATTTGTATTGGTATTCATAATTGCCCTTGCCACCGTGTTTTCTTCCAGCTGAATTTGGGTATTTTTGTTGTGGTATCTGTCTAGATTTACTTCTGATATTGTATTCATGCGTGACATAACCACACACTTAATTCTTATTGGCATTATAATCTAATTCTCATCCAGAAAAAAATTGTTTCATATACATTAAGTTTTTAAAAGATTGTAAATTATAACAAAATCCAGATAAATGTACACATAGATCTGGTAACTATTTACAGTCAAAACAATACTGCCAACTGATTTTTTTTCATACCAAAATCTAAGAAATCAGTTTTTGTCGGATCTCTGCAAATGTTGACAATACGACGTCAGTCGGCACTATTCATTTTGGTATGCTGTGGCTTTGTACACTTAGATATGTGTGGCACATTTATGGACACCAATGGAACGCCTACTTAAAGGGGCATGCTCCACTGCGATTTTCGACTCCGCCTGGCATGTGCCAAACATGCTTATAGTGTACAAATCCACCAGCCCGATTACCACTGCCAGCCGCTGGATCATAACCAGCAAAAGCTGATTTATTAGCTTTTGCTCATTCATCCCGGGTGGCAGCGCTGGTGGGCGTGTGACTTACTCCACCGCCCGTTCTCTATACTTGTGCTAAAACAGCAGCCACACGGAGCTGTTTTTATGTGATATTACCGGCTGTAGAAGTACACTATATCAGAGCTCTTCCACCGACCCAGCCAATCTAATCGGGACAAATCGGCAGGGTTTACGGGCCACATTGCCCCGGGGTGGGGGCCCAGATGCTAAAGCCCCTGGAAGCCCATGGAAGGCCCTTTTTGTGCTATTTTAACTGAATTCCTGTCCTCAGTTGAGAGTTAGTGGTCAGAATTACACGAATATCGTTCACCCTCTTTGAGGTTTTCATTGTGAACCCCCACCCCCAAAAGTGTTTAGCTTTGAATTTACATTAATCTCAATAATGACCCTTGGGATATATATAACACAACCCAAAAATGCCATGCCTGATTACATATAACAATTAAAAGGCTGAAAACCTCATTTAAGGAAACACAGTGCATAAGCAGACAATTTTGCTCGTAACGGAAGGTGGAGTTTTACTGTATTTTATTTGTTTTTGTTAATACTTTTCGGAGTTCCTAGTAGGGCGTATATTAGAGTGAAGTGCTTCGTAGTCATACTGGGAGTGATTACTAGGCATCGTTTGTGGCTTAGATATTTTAAAACAAATAATTGGAAAGGATCACCAAGACATCTGATTGTTATTTTTTATTGAAACACAGACATGTGATCTGCATCGCTAGACACAATATGCTTAGAGACGCAGGAAGACATGTGCAGGAAAACATAAAATCACGGCGACTTAACTCCATGTTTTTCTTGGACGGTAATCATTGTTAGTGCTGGCGTAGGAGAGCAGGGGTCAGAGATTGAATACATAGACAACCAGAGCAGACCAAGAAGGAGTGCACCAAGCTCATTTTGGATCGTAAAATAGATATGTAACACTTTTAATGTTTAACTATGCTTTAAATGTGGGATCCGGTAGGTAACATTAGATCCACTTTATTTTATCGAAAGCCCCAACTTTGCATTTAAATTCTTGGTAGTTTATTATAGACCTTTGTCAAAATAGAACAAGTATGTTAGGGGAGGGCACACATTTTCTATGACACCTTGTTATTTAAGGAAAATGTCCAGTCAAATGACAAAATAAGTTTCCTTTTAGATATCGGAGCAAACATTCGGCGCCAAAATGTCAACTTCTTTTTTAATAATATCCGAATCAGAGTTCATCATCGGAAGCGCTACCATTTAATGCCAATTTAACACAATATATTCAGGGGTTATACAAATTCCAGTTAATCCATCTGGGTTACATGGATGCTTGGGGTGGACTAATACTTTGAGATTGTCGTCCCAGCATCATGGCATAAAAGCAGTTAACATTTCAAGTGCTTGCTTCATTTAGCGATCTGTCATTGTACATTTAACAGAGCACACAAGGCACAAATGTATGTAAATTTCATTACCCAATTCTCCAAAAAAATGCCAGAAACAATCAATTACGTAAGTGATAGCAAAATAAAGATAACCGCGTGAATCATTGTGACTCGTTATCATTAATCTTTGACATTACCTCGTCTTTATCATTATAATGTATTAAATACGGGTAGACCAATGACACTATTAAACTCATTAACGCGAATCAGTTTGCGTAATCATTCAAGCAATATACAGATAATTTTCCCGATTCTAATGAATAGATCAACATTTGGGGGTAAGATACATTTATCACAACCAACAGTAAAAAATACAAAGCCTTAAAAGGATAACACTGCTTCGAAATTATATCTGCATGCGTTAAGTATTCCTCTGGCATAGTTGATATGAAACCCTCAGGATCAATCAATAATGCTGATACTGATAAACATATATTCTCAGAGAAAGAACTATTTACCTAAATATCATGCTATCTTATGCGTTTATACCAAAATAACTCACACCAACTTGCAGATATATCAAGATGTGTAACAAAACCCTAGGCATTTACGCAAAAGTCTGGTCTTCGTCAATATATTATCTGAATATTTGAGGGGGGAAAAAACACCAGTGCTGCCGTCCATAGAATCTGCCATCTTTATGATTTGGCATATCAAATGCACCGATGATAAAATCCAATCGATAGTATTGTACACGTATAGGTTAGTAAGTAGAGGTTAAAATAAAGCTATGGCACAATAGAATACCATAGGAAACAACAATACCAGTCATACAGCGCATATGGGTGAAATATTTTGCGGTGGATGAAGACAGCATATCTCTATCTTTAAAGACAACGGAAACAAGACTATGCCGGTATATATGTGTTGGGGACGTCAAGAAAACAAATAGAAAATCTGGGACAGAATATTTTCGTATCTGAAATAATCACATCTAAAAATCATCACCTACCGAACGATGGATATAAAGTAATGGAACTAGATAGAAGATCTGATGGGCACAAAATTTGAAGAAGGTGCCCATATGTGCACTATCCCCAGGAATGTATGTACCGGTCGGTTTAATTGTGTGCATAGAATGGAGCATATCACGTGTTTCGATAGATACATCAAGATGAAAGGGTCATACACGGATTGCAGGAAAATAAACAACCTCGTATCACAACGGTATAATGCCAACCATTTTTTAAAGGCTTTCAGCACAGAATGTCAAACACAAAATGGACCGCTGCATATGTGTCTCAAGTTATGTCTGATAATTTTTTCAGTAACTGTCAACGTTGTCGTCGAGACTGGAATCTGACCCAAGGAATATCAATAGAAAAGATATAAAAGCTATTAACAAATATCACTTCTTAAAATGCAATGTATTGTAAGTTGTTAATAGTATTATCTAAATGTGGATAGATGGTTCAACAGACTTCTGGTCAGACTGAAATAAGCAACAAGCATATTTCTTTCGATACACAGATCAACAGTATCTTAACAAAATAAACTTGTTGATGCAAGAAAATAGCAGGCAACTATTTCTTACTATATAAAGATGGTAATGTCTAATACATCTAACAACATAAATTGTGTTACGATGAATACTTTGATACATCTGAACGTATAGTGGGATATTAGTAAACAACACACAGAAATTTAAGAGAAGATTTTGGAAATCCAAAACATTGTCTGCTGAAATCACATTTCTCGTGAAGAATGAAGATAATCGTTGCCTGGTTCAACAACTATAAATAATAAGACGGTATGAAAAATGAGGAAGTTCATTTCCATTAAAAAAAAAATAATCCCAGAAAACCTATTTTGATTTAGCTTTGTGAGTAAGACGTGACTAATGTACTGGACGTTTCTCTGGATACTCTATCCCATATTGGGATAATTATTCATAATTTCAAAACTTAAGAAAAATAGCAGACTTATAATTGCAATTTATAATTCCGTCTCGAGAGATCTATATAACAAAGGATGGCTACATCGAATGAATATTTACAAAACAAAACACATGCTCAATCTGTAAATCAGGCACAATAAATTAAGTACAAAATATACATATGTGAAAGGCATAGAAATATTTAGAAAATCAACAGTCGGCGGGACCTTTACAAATTAGCGACACTGAAAGAAAATCCGTTAAGGAAACAGAAGATTACGATAAATTTCAGTTAAGCCAGGGTTGCCACTCACTCGGTAACATGAATAGTGTCGCTTTTTTCCTGATATTCTTTACTTCGCCCGTTCCTTCTTAGATCTAGGAATACTTCCCAATTGGATAAACTTAACATATCAAAGACAGCTGAGCGATGCTCGTCAACTTACAATATTGCGACCTGCCGTACATGTAATGCCTAAAGATATTCCCCATACAATTTCTGACGAGACAAACGACAGACACTATCTTAATTTGCCAATTATTATGAACTGTTTTCCATGTCCTCTGATCGGTGGCGACAAAGTAATAGGTAGACACAGATATAAGTTATTCGATGATACGTAGATACAACCCGAGTATTATAATATAGCAGATAGACCAAGGTACATATGCACTGGTGGAGAAAAGAGTGCAACCTGACAAGAAATAAGAATGGACAGAATGTGCACATTCATGAGATTCACTTCACATCTCAAAGTCAAGCGTAGTTAGAAAGGAAAGATAATGAAGCCCAGCGATAAACTGAGTAACATGGGCGGTCTGATGCTGGGTGGTCTACAAGCTTGGTAACACATGATCTCTTTACAGTTCAATTCATGGACCAGTATAAACACACACACGCACGCACACAAAACGATACCACTTCCACACTAGAGGACTCGGGAAGTAGCCTGGAGTCGAAATAGCTTTGTCGGTCGCTGTCTATATGGTAGCCATACATTGGATATTCAAAGAACTTGGGACGCAATGTGTTTACCCTATTGGGACTTGATTTGTAGCGATTTGATGACAATGATGTTACTCTGTTTATAATTTTTCTTGGATTCACATGGGGAAAGGAATCGATTATACAGCACGAATATACCACATTTCCCGTTCTGTATATCTTACATCACTCCCATATACGAAGGCCGATTCTGTGAAAATGCTTTCTCTGTTGTATCGCCACCCCGCTTCTTTCAATGGTTGGTCAGGGGGGTGTGGTCCCTGTGTGGACTGGTCCCGCGACGTCAGACTCAGGCCTGGATGGCATATTTCGGCAAGTGAGTATACCTGAAGTAAAACATTGACCGGTAAGTTGTCAATAAACATGCTCTACAGAAATCTAGAAATATAAACCATATCAAACAACTGAAGCTTTACCTTCGGTGCTATGAATAAATAAAGACTAAAGATTGTATGTATACATATATGATTGTTAGCAGACACTAATATTAGAGGGCACATTTCTGTTTATTCCGACTAGTTCTGAACTATGCAGATCTTCAACTGGATGCATATTGTAAACATAGTATTAGCCAAAATAGTTTATGGACCTATATCAAGCTTTAACTAAATTGTGTTTGCTTGTTTGGTTTAACGTCCAATATTTTCTATTAGACTTCTTTAACTAAATATCTTGAGAGATCATTCAATTGCAAATTAATATCCAAACCGCATAAAAAAGTTTCCCTTTTAGAATGCCTCTGCGGAGTAATTTTTTGGGGTAATTTAGTATCTGGAAAAATAATCAAATGACATCCACGAGTGACAACATGTTCATATTCGGGGCTCATGACATGATGCCTCGTCACTATAACGCCAGTGTATTAAGCCTGAAGCCTCTCTATACTAACTCAGAACAGAGAATATGCAATGGTCACTGACTATTGATGGAATTAAAGCATCGGGAAACAGCTGGCAGCTCGGTGTGTGCTTGCTCCCAGACAAAGTCTGGCCTAGTTGTTGATTGGTTACAGAATGAAAAACTGACCTTTTAACAAAGTCCTCATCGTTTTCTGAGAAGTCTGGCACTGGTAACGAGGAATACTTCAGCATTAATAGATCGCCCACCTCATCCAAGATGGCCAACGTCTGAAACAAAGAGTACATTGTATGAATAAACCACTGAATTAGTATTACAGGACACGGGTGACCGTTCGAGGTCATTTGATGAAATAATACGGCCCGACTCCGCATGCGGGAGGGCCGTATTTTTTCATCAAATGGCCGAGAATGGCACCCGTACGGGCTCAGTCACAACGTTTCCTTATTACTATACACCTCCTACTCATTTAAAACACTGATTTATTAACTTTCCTGGTCAGTGATTCAACCCCCAACTGTCAAGTCACGAATGGGAGAGAACGGCCATTTTGTTTTGTTTTTCCAACCCTGTCACTGGTCTCGCCCATTCGCAATATTTTACGCTAGTGTGACGTAGTGTCTTGTCACGGCGGGCCGTACATTTTTCCATTATGAAGCCTATGGGAATCACTACGGCCCGCTGCATGTCGGGCCCGAACGTTAGTTTTACTATACCCGTAGCAGCGGGTAGTATTTCACAGACATTCGCACATAGGTGTATAGTAATAAAATAATACAACACTCCAATGCGATCAGACCAAAATGCACAGAAGTGTCTCGAATCGAACTTCTTATTCTATCTATTAACTCTGGGGTGGAGATGATAACGTATGTATGGCTGGCATAAACAAGCTTACCTTGTCTAGCATTTCCCTTGTGTGAGACGCGGAAAGGCAGAAGCGTGCACGGGACTCGATGATCGGTGTTGCGGGGAAGCCCACCACCACTGTGGCAAGTTTGCGGCTAAGACACTCACGGCTGAAAGCTCTGTAAAAGTAAATGTTGTCTGTCAGGAAACCAGATAAAATGCGCTATATTACCAATGATTCTCGTTCATTCTGGTCCAGCGATATCAAACGAGCCATACCCAAGTTAAAAGGTATAATTTTACATGTATAGGTAGCGACAGCAACATAGTTAAAATCTTCAGATTACCTAGCTCTATTCATTCTCATCGGAGTACTTATTGAAGCACTATGAGCTTAAGTAAAAATGTGTATAACGGGGCGTATAAAAAAATATTCCAACCGAGATGTTTTCCAAAACCTCGGTGAATGAAAAAATTACAAATATGATATGAGCTCAAGTAAATAAAATTTTCCTTCACAGTTATCTCGATTGTTTCCAGAAATAAAACTTTCTATGGTATATTGATCACTTTATCAATTTCATTATTTTCAACAACAAAAAAGCGCCCTCGTCATATTTTTCATGGCTTGGTAATGAGAAACAATTTCTTTTAGTGGCCTAATCGACGCTCTAATGGTTTATTAAGGCAATGTTGACTTACGCTATTTTTCCTGGACAGAAGATGAGAACGGGAATCACTGGGGAGTCCATGTTCCCGTAAATGATGAATCCCATCTCGTGGAGACGTCGCCGGAAGTAGCGGCAGTTCCACGCCAATTGGCCAATACGAGTCATGCCTGTAATAAGCACATGGGTCTAGAATTCAGGGATGACAGTCGAGACAGAGAACAAAATCGGAAATTCTAAACGCTTATAAACAAGAATCATTTATAACATTATTTTGGAACATATGAATGTGATAAAAAAAATTATGGCTATGAACCGATATATATTCTAACACTGCGAGTGTTGCCAATGAACATGAAATGTCGGAATTCCGTCAATTGTCGGAAAACTTGCATCTCTGTAGAATAGTGCTATAGAGCTATAGTTCACCCTAGGCATGCCTGTTGGGTGAACAATTACCGAGTAGGACAGTCAAAAGTAGTGATCCAGGGGATCGCACGACAGAACAGTAATACTATTGTTACCCTGATCTCATTGTATTGAGTAATATGCATAAGTATTCGCTAAAATATATTGAAAAAAACCCCAAGGGAATCACAAATTCAAAGTACGACTTATTTGCAAGAATGATATAACATCGAAATCAATAAAGACGTTCTAAAGAACCTGACTATTCTTATCAACCTACTCACACCCTGAAAATTCCAGGACAAATCCACAAGGGCACACATCCGGGGGAAAAAAGCAAGATACTAAAATTTGCATTTACTTTTGGGAAATCTCTCGGACTCAACAGGTGCATTAAAGCTTTATCATATACCTTCATCCATGTAAATTCAAAGACGAAAATATTCGTCTTTCTTTACTGATATAGTATGACAAATCTGTCCCCATAAACTGCAGTACACTGAAAACAGGAACTCAATAATTAACACTGTCTTCAGTAAAAAGAATCCAGCGTGCAGTAGGAGGCGCGGTGAACGTACCGTCAGTCGTGCCATCCTCTCCCATGATAATCGTCATGGAGGTGATGATCTGCTGGGCGATTGGTGCGGAAACACTTGTAGCGTAGCACGCACTGTGAGAACGTGCTCTGATCCACTCGATCGTTTTCTGTAAAAAAGGAAGAAAATTGCCTGAATTTACTATATACCCATGCCGTATATACTGTAAATACGTACCGTTTTGGCATATGACGTAAAAATACTGTACGGACCGCTCGTCCGTATACTAAAATACGGTACACCTTGCCATACACGTTTATTAAGAAATTGGTTGTTTAGCCAAATGAAATTGATTAAAAAAAAAAAAAAATGGGTACAGTAAAACCCCTCTTCCGGGACACCCCGCTTAAGGGTACACCCCGCTTAAGGGTACACCCCGCTTAAGGGGACAATTTGCTCGGAACGGAAATTTTTCCCACTAGTAAGAGTTTATTTTAACCCCGCTTAAAGGGACACCCCGCTTGAAGGGACACCCCGCTTAAGGGGACACCCCGCTTTAGGGGACACCCCGCTTTAGGGGACAGTTTTTCGGTACAGAAATGCTTAAAAAACCCGCTAAAGGGGACAGTTTGGGGGGACATCTTATCAAAAACATTCCAGATTATCACAAAATCGTTGTTTATGCCGGGGAAACACCAAGCGAGTAATGGCAGCGATCTCCAGAATCGCCAACAAGAATTTGCGTTTATGTGCGATATTATTTCATAATAATATCTCCCACCAATAATTTAGCATCTCTGACGCAATAATCAGGTGAAATATGAAATAATAGCTCCAATATACGCCATTTTGTGTTGGGCCACAGTGAGTGGGTTTTAGTCTGAGCGACTTTCGCACCCGTTGAAGGTAGGGGGTTAGAGGCCCGCTTACAGGTTAGCAGTGGGCCTTGAAGGTGCGGTATTCCGTGAGCCGTCGCGGCTCTGGGCGGCTCACGGTTATGGGGCTGCTGACTTCTCTCAGATGTTATGGGGGGGGGGGGGGGGGGGGGGTCATTGACCGGGGGTATAAAAAGGAGCGAATTTCGCAAGGAAGACATATCCACCTTCAACCTCTATTATTTATTTTTTTGTACATTTATATTCATTTATATTATATAATTTATATTTATTTGCTTATTTATGTGTTATTGATAAACCTTTTAACCTAATAACCATCGTTTCCTTCATTTATATAGGTATTGTATAACCATTGACAGACTGAAAACCCCGCTTAAGGGGACACCCCACTTAGGGGGACACTTGGCCCGGAACGGAGGGTGTCCCCTTAAGAGGGGTTTTACTGTATATAGTAAATATATAACGTCCAACCATGCTTGTACAAGTCACAGAACTCAATGATAATTTACTGTTTGTACGGAACTCGGCATAAATGCCTCGGTCTGTACAAACTGTAAATTACCATCTCGTTCTGTGAATTGTACAGCATGGTCAGGACATTCTATATAAGTACTGGTCATCATAGGTGTAAACCTAGCAGATATTTTACATTAAGTAAGGTCATTCATGAAGGCAATTTTATAGGACTGGTTGACATCGTCTAATGATCAATTATACAATAAGAATACAAGCACAAAATAATCCATGTTTTATAGAGCTTTTGCTTGATAATGGTAGAGTGTGCCATATTTATTGCAGTTCCTTTTCTAACTATAGTTCATGCACATCATAGTTCAACTACTGTACACCCTTACTTTTGCAGGATTGCAGATTAAACAGCCTTGAACCAGATACTAACAAATACAAGGTGACATGGTCATAAGTGGTTAGTACGCTTTCCATAATAGGTAATCTCAATTACACAAATTTATATGATGCAAATCCGTAGGGAGTTTTTACATGATGTACTTAATGTGTTCGTGCAAATCATGATGTAGCAAGCAATGTTTAAGTGGTTGGGCGATACAAATTCAAATAAACAACTTATGTTGCCTTTGGTCATTGGGCAAATAAAAACCCGGACATAGACATACTTTAGCTGACTGCATATTTATTTTGATTAGATCAAGTTAAGTTAAAAATACACTTAAAATCGGATAAGATTACCCTTTCAAAATTTGAGTTAATTATAATTTAACATTTTCGAATGTCGGGGAAAAGAGAAGAAAATGTCAGTGAACTTTCTTGATAGCTACAAGTATTCTATCAATTTAATAAACACAATCAGAAGCCTATGATTGGGGTCGCCCATCAATGATCTCACGATATTTTTTTTACCATTTTTGACCCCTTCCCCCTTGTCATATAACCGTTGTCATGCTTGGTCATGGAGACTGAAACCCCGCCCCGCCCCTGTTGCATGACGTCATTTATGGACGGCCCCATTAAAACAGATTTTCTATATGGTATCCATGGAATTGAATATAACATAGCACATATATGGGGGGGGGGGGGGGGTATTCTGATATGATACCTCTCCCTCCACCGCATTCTTCTTTGCGTCGTAGTAAACACTCATTATCTGATCTAATTTGTGGGTTCTGTTTCCTACATACTTATCATAGATCAACACGTGTAATAATATACATTAGTGACACATCGATAATTTGAATGAAATATATATTTATACCTTAACTACTATGTTTGACGCAGTAGCCAGTATAATAGACGGCTATTTTCCAAAAAGGGAACACCACTTCCGCTCTAGTTACTAGCGCGGTACCTGGGGACATATTCTAATGTTGTTGAACAGATTATTTTCCTGTATAAGTTTACTGGCTTTAGTCTAGCAATATTGGCAACGAGCCCGATGTGGTTATTTAATGAACGACTTAAAATATAGGATATGCAGAATCGCTACCGCTTGATGAGTCTCGGAATGTATTTTGAATGAACTTCGGCGCGTTTTTGCCTCGGGTAGAACGGAATATCGTATTGTGGACGAATGGTCTTTGCACGTCTCCGGCCCCTTCTACACTATTGTTATTTTTTCAAGTCTAAAATGAATGATTTGCGGTACCATATAACCTAACTGACTCAGTGGTGTAAATCCAATTGTCAGCAGTGATATAGCATATGTAGTAATTTTCTACTTGGGATAATATAATCAAGGATTCAACATTTGAATTGGAAGAAAGATCAATGTACGAAGCGAGACTGCTAACATTGGATACTAGCGCCGAAAGACAAATGTAATACAATGCTGGTTAGTGCTGGCCGCTTTGGCAATTAGGAGACCGTCGATTGAATGCCCGTCACGACGATGGCAATGGGCATTAGGTCCTCAGGCACTGCTGGTAGAATTGCCAAACTAGTCAAAAGCTTCTGAGAAAAAAATTGTTTCCAGGTATCTGGTTTGTTACATATTAGGTTTAAAAAAAAGCAGCCGTGTTAAGGCTAGTTTTAATCACAAACTAGCAGAAGTACAATGAACGAAAACGACATCACGGACTTCAAACATTTAGAAGAAAATGAAGACATTATGTAGAATGTCCAGAGAACTATTGCTCAAAACATAATAATACAACTAAAGATATGTTATAATATAACAAAAACGTACTTGCAAACCAAATCCAAATTAAAAACACTGTTGAATTTCATAAGATAGGTTGTAAATAGTGTTATGACGAATCCTTACAGGACCATTTCACTTCATTTTCTGCTCCCTTTAAGTACTGTTAGGACAATTACCTTCAAGCTAGCATTTATACCAACACCTAACCTCATGGCCGGAGGTAGGTTAGTGTTTGTATGCAAGTGTGGGTAGGAAAAGGAGTCACCTCTTCCTCGAATGGAGCATGAGAAGAGACTAGGATATAAAAGGAAATGCCGAGGGGACGTTTGAAAACAAAGCTAACGAGTTCGTAGATTCTCGAATATTCCCAAAGGAGGACTGGCCATGTCCTATTGTCATTCTAAGGTTGACCACTACTGAACCTGCCCCAGGAATACCCTTTGTTTTGGGTTCTCTGATGGGTTTACTGAGCTTTCTTTTAGTGTCCTATTTCATTGTCAGTAAAGGTCCTTACCTAATCACATATGGGGGCTGCCCCAGACTCTGACTACAGAGATATCATACAATCATACATTCACTCATAACTATTTTAGCCCTGATGAAGGCCACACCACTGGCCGAAACGTAGTCACCTGGAATAATTGATCACACAAATATGACCGTCTGTAACAAGATAATATCCACACTAACACCTGACAAATCTAGCGATCTGATGTGTGGTTTGTCAAACATGTTAATACTTGATAGTGTGAGCATTTATGCAGAAAAGGAAATGCGAAAATGCTATAATGCCACTGCGTACCAATTGCACTCTGATGAGAAAATGATTATCAAGACTTGGCAAAACACCTCTATGGCAAGCCGATACCATAAAAAAAAAATCCGATGAGAAAATGGCGAAGGCCTCGTTCAAAACCCCTGCACAGTGGATATTATTTGAGGGTATGAAACGACCACCCAAGCAGATGCAGGGCAAAATGTCTTAGGATACTGTAAATGCTCGGATATTACTACGTATCAAAAACTCGGAGATAACGGCCATTCGTAAACAAAACTAGTCATTATTGTGCATGTCCTTTATGGTAAAACAGGTGGGCACTGACCGTCTCCAAGAATAGTCCCTTCTCTATAGCGCCGCCTGCATACTACTTGATGTCAAAGAAATTCTCTGAGGGTCAAATAGCACACATGAATATAAATGAGATCTAATTACCGCAAGTCCCTAGAAAGATATGCTCATTATCCATATCAATCTCAGGGAGGTATCAATAAAATGACAGGACGAAGGACACTCTTTACACGATTTGACATAGGACTAAGATATGGTCACCAATTAAAAAGAGAACAGATGAAGAGCACATGTTTCGAGATAGGAACATGGTATTGACAATATTAGAATAAAAGGAAAATACCTTAGTGCTGCAGATGTAACCTCCACTTGCACCAAAGCTCTTGGTAAAGGTTCCCATCATGATGTCGACATCGTTGGGGTCTAGATTCCAGTAGTCCACCACCCCTTTTCCATTTGGTCCCAGCGCTCCTATACTGTGTGCCTCGTCCAAGTAAACATAGGCCTTGTATTTTTTCTTTAGTCTGAGGACCTCAGGCAGGTTCACAATGGACCCTTCCATACTGAAAAACAGGTAAGATTTGAACAGTTGATGCGAATAATATTGAAAATTCTTCAGGATGTAAGATGTCTCTCAATAAAGAGAAGCTGACGACACTGTGTGAAACCTGTGTTGCTGTTTTTTTTTGTCTAGAGAATCAAAAATACGTATTTCATTTGGCTTCAAAAAGTCCATAT
This sequence comes from Alentia gelatinosa, assembly GCA_950022655.1. Classification (NCBI taxonomy): domain Eukaryota; kingdom Metazoa; phylum Annelida; class Polychaeta; order Phyllodocida; family Polynoidae; genus Alentia; species Alentia gelatinosa. Next base: position 107,975,294 of record OX465581.1, read on the forward strand.
ATAGAACTGTTCATCAGTTTGTAATAAAATCAATGAACAAAGCAATGAGATTTAGATAGACAAAGACTATCACCCCAAAAATGGACGTCAAACCTATAACTCAAGCTTCAACCTACCTATAAGTATACGGAGAAATAAGTCAACTATTATATTCATATCACTAAACCCTGGAAAATGTTTGTCGTTCAGTAGTCATACGATTTTTACCATTGCTAAAACGCAGTTGATCGAAACTATGGCAAATGGTAAAACTAACTCACCTGTAAATACCTTCAACGATGATCATGATTTTTTTCCAAGGTCGGTGGGTGCGAGGTTGGCCGTAGATGACAGCATCGCGTAGCTTTGCTTCCAGATCCTTCATGTCTACAAATATGAATATACATCTAATTCCACTTTTATAATACATCTCACATAAATCAGTCATTATCTTGCCTGTACTTTTCTGGGGGAATTGGACGCCTTGAGCCTTTTACCGTTTGAGCCTCCTGTCAGTGCGAAAACGTGGACGCCTTTAGCCTACTCTGTGGACGCCTTGAGCCTACCCTATTTTAGTTCTGATTGGCAGGTTAAGGTTAGAAAAGGGTTGGGTAAGGGTTTGGGTTGAGTATATGATTATAAACCAGTGTAAGTACACTTTTCAAAGTTTTTTACATTTAGATGCTCAAGGAAACCAAAACAGGGTAGGCTCAAGGCGTCTACAGAAAGGCTCAAGGCGTCCAGGGCTCAAATCGTCCTGGGCTCAAGGCGTCCATGAACCTTTTCTGGAGAACAGAGCAACCGTATTAGATAACTAGCTCATTGTTTCGGTCCAAGTAATCGCCTCAACAGTTATGGATGAATTATATATAGGTGACTAACCAGAAGAATCTTATAAATAGTAGGCTTTATCATCAGGACCGATGTTTGAATTATCACAGTCTTTTTCAACTGATGATAAATCTGGTTCGACTAAATTGCAAATGAGGAGAAGCATCTAATATGTAACACGCAACAGTTCGATGGGGAGTCGTCAATTTTTGACAAGGTATCACCTCGAAAAACGTAATGTAAAAGTTACGTGAACACCACTCTAGCTAACAATGAGGCTATATAACACTTTAAACTTACTGTTGTGCTTGAAGACACGGATAGCAGCACCTGACAACCGAGCACCAAGGACGAGTGATGTATGGTTAAGTTCATCACTGAGGATAAGGCAGCCCTGGAAAATGGAAACATAATAAATCTACAATGATCCTTTTACTTGTATCATTCTATAATATATTTGTTGAGTATAACTCTAGCAAAATGCTATCCTCTACTAGATCCCTAATCATTCATTATTCAGTGGAATATCAATTCAAGATTGAATCTTGACCCTTTAAGGACTATCCCCTGTCGCCGATTAAGTTCGTTAGGGTTAACATCTGCTTAGAGAAATTTCCATAAAACAAAAACAGAAATATATATCTATTTATTGAACATCTAAAGAAACGACAATCCTTCATCAAATTGACATGTTTAGAATCATATACGGAAAGAACATCTAAAAATTAATAGAAATATAACACTTACCTTTCCAACTAAGATTGGTATATTCATTGAATTTGTAGCAAAGCCCATTCCGAATGTTATTGCTGCTTCTTTACCAACGAACCGGGCAGTTAGTTCTTCTAGTTGTCTGTGAATATCAAGGTTTCCTGTAAAAAAGAAAGTTTTGCGTAAATTAGTTAATTAACCGAGGTACTTACCAAGCCCTGAAGAGGAATTGATGTTCTAACGTATAAGTTACATCAGACTGATGGACACCTATATAATTACGTTTATTTCTGTTTTAGCACTTTTTCCAATCGGATAGCATCAGGTTATATTGGGACGATTTGAGCATCTAAATGGTATATTTTCAACTACAGCTAGAATTGTTGATAGTGTGTTTCACTATAATGTATCTTTCATTGACATGTCCAATATGTATATATATACAGATTCTGGACATTACCTAATTCCTGGCGAGTACTGCAGACTCCAACGCCATATTTTTGAACCGCTTTGATGGCTGCCGTAGAGCATTCTCCGTCGTTCTCTGCGAACCCGAGGTAGTTATATGACCCAAAGTTGAGCACTTTGGTTTTGGTGCCTGTAAATTTGAAGGTCCAGCCGTTGTCCGGCGTCTCCCGATCCACCAATTCAACCTCTGCTCCGGGTACACTGCTAATCGGTCGGTTCCACGCATCTCTGATGCGGCGGTACAGGTTCCGGGTGTAAAAACTCTCAAAACTTTGAAAGAGCGGAACCCAACCCTGCAATGAAAAATGTTCTGAATGTAGGTAAAAACGTCTTCTCTTACGCGGTGCTCGTCCGCTTTCCTATTGGGGTGTGGGTCAAACATAATCGTGCGCGAGAATTTTTTTTTTTTGCACATACGGGCAGTCGCTAAAGTCGATCGCACGTCCTACCAAGAAAAATGTGTTGAATACAGTTAGCATAAGTAATACCCTGGGAAAAGTTTTGAAGGGGACAAAGTGATGCAATCATACCCTAAAGCAGCCTGGGCATTACTTAGAAGCCAAGTAAATATAATTTCTAGAAATACTAGAAGATAAAAAAAGAGCCTAAAATCATTGTCTTTTTTGCCAGTTAAGGCTATTTATCATTTGTTTAAAGTGTTTTTCACAGGGAGGCGGATCAGAAATAATGGGTTTACTTGAGAACTTATCCACTGTACATTCTATCATTGGAATTTCATGAGGGCAATGGAAGCAATGGTCAGAAGCAGACCTGCAAGAATATAGGTACTAATTGTTCAGTATCCTTAAGTTCACGTGTATTTGTTGTAAACCAGTGATAACGACATATATCCTGTTTCTCGCTAAATCTGTATGACTGCTGACATCAACAAAAACCTGATTAGCTCACCAATTTGACATAACATGAATTAGCTAGGATTAAACCGGAGATATGTATCTCTTTCCGGGATGACATACAAAGGCCATTTCCATAGATCCTTATAGTGTTGGTGAGATGTAAGACCAAACACACCACAATAAAAGTAACACTGATATAGTGCTTAGGTGTCTGGCCCTTCAATGATGATAAAAACAGGCATTCAATCAAAATTGCCAATCTTATTTCAATATGACCAAACGGATCTTCACTGAGTACAAGTTTATAATATTACACTGCCTATACATGCTTAATTTGCTGATAATGGGTTCCAAAAAATTTAGTACATTATAACAGAATTAAGACTCTAAAGTACACCTAATGAAGGCCACAAACCTCTAGGCCGAAACTTTATGTCGTTTAAATTTTATAACCTAATGTAAACCTAAGTATGATAAAACATATCTATAAACTTGAAACTCAAAGCTGGTGTCTGTTGGTTATCTGAAATTTGTAATTGAAATAAAAAAGGAAATTTTGTATACATGTAATGTTTCCTAACACACACATAGCATCAAGTGGTATATGGATATTACTTAGATCAAATTACCTCTTTCAGGGGCTCAGCAGCCATGGGGACCTTTTCTATTCCTGCATTGCGGAGAAAATCACGCACATGTCCCATGATGATCAGGACACCGTAGCCAAGATATGTCAGAACGGCGATAAATAGTGGGGTCTCTTCAAAGGATTCAAACCATTTCCTCTTGACTTCTTCTTTTTGTTGCATGATATTTCCATTTGAGTCTTCGTGCTGCAAAATGAAAGACATACAAACATGTTGTTGCACCAGTATCTCGCAAATAACATGCGCATATCAAATGACTTCAGTGAGAGTTTAAAGAAGGTAAGTGCCTGAATAAAATAAAAGTATTTCAGATCTAACTGATTCATTTGAATTACAATTTAAAGAAGAATACTATAGCCGTTTGTCACATGGTGATTTTGCTCAATTCAGAAGAAAACCAGAGCCGTTTATCACAGGGTGGTTCTTGTATCATATCTTGGTAGCTTTTCAGAAGCATCCCCTTTATGTTGTACATGTATATATACTCCCTATAATCCTTTATGGTTCGTTGGATTGGCTGTAAAACCAGCTATGCAGATACCAGGATTGTGTTACTTGTTACTGCGCAATAGAAATTATGTTTATTAAGTTTTCTAGGATTTTGTTTATTTGTTGCTTTATTTAGTCCCCATGTTTCTGCTCAGTATGTGGCTATTGGTTTTATGCATGATATATTAAAGCTGTTGCAATGATGAAAAGTCAACTGACTGAACCGTCCTATATCTAAGATTAATACATGCTTGCGGACCTCAGCTACTATATATAACAACTCACCAAGGGAAAGTTCGATGAAGCCATCCTAGGGATCAGAGGGCAATACATAAGTTACCGTTCAGCGCCGCCTAGAGGTGCATTGTTTACTTAGGTTGTCGCTCGGTCAAACACCCTCCCACTCTAGCTTGTGCCTATGGAGTTCACAGCTTTTACACCTAGAGTGTGAATACCACTGTAAGTGCAAGACTGTTGTATTTAGCAAGGTGTAGTGGCTGTGACAAACAACAGTATTGCACTAACGAGTATGGTTTGTCTTTAATTGATATTTATAAGTCTAGGTTTTTGCATAGATGAATACAAGGCTATGATGACCAATCTTTTGCCAGTGTATCTCTACCATCTGTGTGCATTGTTTCTGTGTTGTATTGACCATATCTGAAATGTTACTGAGGTGATATCTACATATAAACCACATATTTTCGCTTATAAACGGGTATTATAAACGTATTCCGCTCATAAACCCAATCCTCTAATGCTCAAGAATACGTTTCCAGGTAGATGTCTGGCCGAATAACTTGCGTAACCAATCAGATAAGGCGGACTCACGACATGTGTGAAAAGGGCTATTATAGAATACAATAGAATCTGCATAAAACTGGCATCCCTTCCTAAATGTTGTCATGAATTTAACATAGATTCATATTGTCATGAAATTAACATATTCATAACACATTTTATATTTCATCAACACAACATGACAACAAATGGTTGATATCACAACGGTCACTTGGAAATGATGAATCATAAAAGATTTAATATAGCAGATGGTGACATGGTCAGTAGGTAGGTCATTTCCATGAACAACTCATGCTTACATAATGATATAAGATAAACATGTATATGTGTACGACCAGGTTATTATACATTCGTCTGAACGTATTTTTAAAAATTATCTTTATTTCAATATCCCATAAGAACAAAAAGCCAGTGGGCCGGTGTGATCTGCCATTATATATGATATAGCATTATCTTGGGTCCAGATCCTTCTATACTACCAGCCGCTTTGAACTTTCCAGTTATAACAATAAACAACAGAATACTTATACACTAGATCCAGTACGTCTGGAATATTTATCAATAACCTAATGTTATTGATCTGCTACAGAGTCCCACATGTATAAACGACTCATGGAACTCTTTGATACTATCAAAATATTCTGATCGAGCTATCAAACCAAATTTAATAATCTCTGCCTCATGACATGATGTAGGCCTATCAGGTTGGCCTAATATCAGGCGTAATTATATGGAAGGTCCTGACCATGCTGTACAAGTCACAGGACGAGATAGCAATTTACGGTTTGTAAGGATCTAGAGTGTTGTTATTGTCGGTATTTTGGGTGTATGACTATCAATCAAATCTCAAGACACACTCACAGTATAATTACTATACTCTAGTCTACAAACCAATATTGTACTGGAGACTTGCGAATTAGATTTGCAATAACAGTTAAACACCCTTTCCAACTAATCAAGTATGTTACATGTTGACAATGTTTGTGGCAGCTGCATAGATCTTGTGCTGAATATCAAACTCCGGTAGTTTTACCACCAACGTTACCGCTATCACTGGAGTGCGCCTGCCAGTGACGCCCAAAACTGGGAGTGACCACTCAACAAGTTATGTGACCGGGCCTGCGATTTCAAGACCGCAATTTTCAGCCATTGCATTGATATAGTTAATGTCTAGTCTCAGTCAATAGTTTCTAAGAAAACGAACTTACCTTTCTGAATCCATTTGTTTTTGATATACCGTTCTGCATTTTCTCACTGTTAGTTCCCCCACGATTCCTCAGTTCCTTGGCATTTGACATCATGCTATCCTCCGCCATGTTGCCGTGTGAGTCCTAACGAAATCTCCTGATTGGTTGCTGTTTACAAGTGCCCTACTTTAGGACCAATCAAATATCAAGACACAGACTAGTGTTTTGGCAAGTAGATAAGCACTTATTTTTTTCTATACACTAAAATATATCAATTAAGGAAGGAAAAAATACCTAGACACCCCTCAAAATAGTTATTCGTCAATTCAGATAAATATGGAAGGAAAAAATTCCGATGGTGGCGCCCTCAGTCCATGACGTCACATTACGGCCATTTTGAGCTGCAACGCTGACACCTGCCTGGTATCGCTCACAACAGATCTTTTCGAAGACGCAGTGCGTACCAAGTTAGCAACAGTCGGAGCAGCTGTACGGATTAAAGCGAGACCATGGCTGACTTAATGGACCAACCTGTAACTAGCACAGAGAGCACACCTTTTGACAACGACTTCGAGAAAGTGGAGAGAGACCCTCCAGGGGTTGACGATGTAAGCAGTTCCACGGAGCAGGATTTCTTCGGCACCCCAGCCCCAGCGCCCGCCGCCGTCAGCAACGAAGCAGCGGCCGCCTCTGCACCACTTCTCGATTTTGATCCGTTCGCTGCTTCACCTCCCCCGGTGAAAACAGAACCGGTCCCCATACCCGATTCTTCGTCACCTGCTATGGAGACAAAACCTAGCAATGTTCCGGCCCCATCGGAATCTGTCACTAAGCCACCAGCGACAACAACAGGTAACTATTTCAAATAATTACTCAGACCTAAAGATATGCTGTCAAACTCAAAGGCGAAGACTCAAAATAGTACCAATTGATGACCAGATACCCTCCCAGCCACAGGGTAGATGGATAGAATACAATTCTCCTAATACACAATCTTGACAGTTATATATTTTGTCTAAAATATTCATGTACATGTATATATTGCTAGGTGACTCAAACGTGCAGAAATTTCAAATGATCGTGCAATGGCTTTGAATAGATAGTGCAGTCGTCTCACTCTCGAGTCAGAGTCTCAGTAGCCCAATGTAAATACACCAAAACCAATACATCACTTTTTTTTCTAATCTAGTGGATCAGACATGTACTTTTTCCAGTACTTTCTCTTGACCCGGACAGCCTAATGTTATGTTTCATTTTGCCATGCTAATTGATGATGAGCACACGCTGCAACTCCACGTCGGCATCTGTCACGGTTCATGCACACCGAACACACCGAAGGTTGGCGCCGGTGGTTGAAAAGAGAAGGCTGGATTATTTTTTTGTCTGATACCATTTATATAGACTCTATTACGGGGCAAAGATAAAATATCATGTAGATACTTAGCAATAAAACGTCTTAGATAATAGACATACCATTCACTGATCATTTATTGAGAACACTTTAAGGGGTTGGGGTTCAATATAAAAAATTGAAAGGTGGTGAACTATATTTACACAATTCTGGCCGTTTTAGTTCTCAGCTGGGGCTAGGAATTCACTTAATGATCAAAGCTAAAATTGCAGGACTTAAGTCCACTGTAAAAAAATATATATATTTCTTATATGTATGATGTGGATAAAGCTTTGTGCAATCATTATAACCAGATATATTAAATATTTTAAGTGAGACAACATCCATGATTGAATGTCAATATATGAGAGCCTACGTCGACGTTACGGATTTTGTCTAGCAGAATGACTGAGCTTTGGAGGCATACTAGAAGTTGCGAGAATGGCTTCAATGTACATGGTGTGTCATCAGCCTTTTGAGTAGCATTTCCCCAACCCTACTACATGGTTGGCTATGAGAATATAGACTGCTACCACGTTCTATTGTTTTTAGAAATATTCGTCAGAACTGTTTAAGGAGTATGACAGATTTAGCCGAAGAAAATTCATCTCATACCATATTATATTCCTAATGAAATAATGATAGCATCTTATTTTCAGTTCACTGAATCATAATGACAATTTCTAACCATGCTTCCAACACTTCTCTTTATCAATTCTCCCTCCTCACTTTTATCTGGTACCTAGTCTACTAATAATATAATGTAAATGATATAACCCCGACGCCTCTTGTAGACGATCGTCAATATTGTTATTCTATACCAGTGGCTCTATGAACTACGTATACTACCCGCTCCTAACCATGGCATATTTACACCCGTACGCCAACTGTGACGTACGGGGTATGTGATCATGTGACTAGGTAAAATTTCACCATCTTTAGGTATATAATAATACGAAAACAGACTGACTGTCTTCATACATCAAAATACTTGGTAACATTACCCCTCTGCCTGTGGCATCAGGATTTATCCTACCCCAATATAAAATCCCATAGGCTTAACATTGAGTTTCTGTATGCCACGCTGACAGTTTTATATGCCACTAGTGGCATACAGAATTGTTATCACATAATATTCCAAAATCGAGGAGACAGGGTAGGATAAAATCAAAACCTGATTCATTTTAATTGTGGCCACCGCATTCCACTCCTGAAGTTTTGGCTCTGGACTTCACTCGGCTTTGCCTCATGAAATCACTATGCCAAACTCCAGTCGTGGCATATGGTGGCCAAGATTAAACCTCATACAGTTTTACGATAATATGTGATCAATAATGTCACCGCATATTTTTGATGTACAAAGACAGAAAGCCAGTTTCTGTATAATATCGCACTCTTGACACTTACATCTTGGTCTTCTTTATGTAGAAGTGGTTCTATTTACAACAGAAATTTGCCTCTAAGGTTCATTATTGCACTTTTCTCCAGCACAGAGCGCCATACTGTGGAATTCAATCACAATATGGTATCCCAGCAGCCGTCGCTGTTCATCATAGTAACACATCTCTGAGTGAAACTTATTGTAAATTGGATGAATCACAGGTGTGGCTTGCCGCACTGTATTGGTTAAAAGTTCGTTTCAAGTCTAATCGAACAAATGGGCGTTGAACTAAACAAACAAATATGTCTTGTTGGGCTACATGTGTATAGATTCCTATTAGTGACAAAGAAACTAGGAGGCTTAGATACCACATTGATTATAGGACTGGTGCTAACCTGATATAGTGGCAGTCGTTGTGTTGTCTCGGGCGATTTTAATGATAATTCTTATTAAATTTTGAGGAGGAATTCATACCGCGTCGACTTCCTTCCGTTCAAGTTAATCAATAAGAGCCACAGTAAAGGGTTTCAATAGACGTCTTCGTTAGAGGCTTGTCAAAAGTGGTATTGGTGCCATTGCTTCCATAATCATGTTAATGATGGCTTAGCCACGAGGGAAAGAAGATTGACCCCAGAGGGGAGGGCTAAAACAAGAGGGAAAGTAAACTTGTCATTTTCTCTATCCTGACAGTAAACGTGTCTTTTTCTTTATCCTGACAGTACTAATTGTGGGGTTGCAGTAAATGCAATTGAGAATTATCGGAAATATTTTGGGTATCATAGCCCAATCCTACAACCGTAGAGAAAGATCCATTAAGAAAAAACCCTACCTTCCAAATCACACAAATGTTTTTTTCATAGGCAGGACTAATTTCCTATACATAATTATTACCTCCCTGTGTACAGGTATTGTATACCGATTTGTAATTACACAGGAAAATCCCTACTCGGCCACCGGCGGCGCTCTATGTTCTCAGTCGGGACGCTGTACGTGGTTATCTTTCATAGACCTGATCGATACCGATTTATTCCAAGCATCAGCTCGGACAGGGTCGGGGATAGCTGCCCATGTCTTATAAGCTATGAATTTACATGTACTTGATCTGCTGCCGTGCACTAACCTTGACCCTGTGCCTGATCCCTGACCCCTCGACAAGGAAATCAATTAGATTAAGTCGTAGGCACCACGGTGTTTTATCAGTGTTATCAAGAGGATACTGTCTGCCGCCACCATAAAGATTAATTGGGTGGTTACGTAACCTGCCGTTACTGCCCCGAGACCTTTGACAGTGATATGCTGGGTTTCATGGGTCAGGTGAGAGAACAGGTGACCACAAGTTCACCACCATCTCTCAGCCTACACTCATCACAACCTCTTTGGTTGGAGAACTCTTCTACCCGGTGGAGGACTATATGTATTGTTTGTTAGAACAGTGAAGATTACACATCAGCCTCGTCTGAACCTGCTGGTAAAGGGCAACGACCAAAGATCATGGGTGAGGGTGTACTTGTCGGGAGGGATGTATATTCAGGTGAGTCTACGCATACCATACCAGGAGATCCAACTAGTTTTCGGACGTCTTACTTACAGAATAAACCCCAAGAAAAGTGCACGTTTAGATGTGGTCACCTATAAAAAGGTGGTTTTTAAAGGATTTGTGCAAAAAAAATGGCGATAAGTGAAGTTTAGTGGTAGATTGTACCATAAAAAACATTGATTATCCCATCGTGTGCCTTGTCACATTATGATCTGGTGACTTATTGATATATATATATATATATATTTCAGAATTGTCCGCATTAGGTATTAGAAATAATTGTCTTGCGTTTAACATGCAAATATTAGACGGTTCTTCTTATAAGAGCAGTTTGACGCATGTGTGTGTGTTGGGGGGGGGGGGGGGGGGGCACAGGCGAAAACGGAGTTTTCTTTTTTTATATTATTTCATTTATCGTAGAATGTATAAGGCATAATTCTCTGTTTTGTATCCATACCAGCTGTAGTGATTGAACAGAATTACAAATTCATATTGGTGGTAACAGTTCTTATCTGAGATTGTAGTTATTCTGCTATTTTCAGTATGTTTACACAACATTTACTTTCTATTAATATACATATTTAAGATTCCCGCTTATTTGCCATAATCATAATTTCCCGGCAGAGTCATTTTATTAGAGTTATTGATTGAGAGAAATGCAATATGTATCTGAAAGAAATCCGTACGAGTTCTACATCCTGACGTGTGTATAACAAAGAAACTATTGTATTATACTGCAATATACTGAAATGTGTCTACACCAAAAAAATACATGCTGTTGCCGCCTGGATACTGATTTCTCTGCAGCTGAAAATCCCTCGCACCTGTAGCATGTAGTATAACAGGAGCCGGCCTATCTATCAATTACCGGTGAGAGCCAGACACTGCACGCGGGGCAACTCATTTTGCCGCAGCCTCTTCCAGTTCACCTTGGAGCTGACAGACAGTGAGGTCAAAGTCACGGGTCCATCCCCCCATCTACATTAGCCTTCTTGTCGATAGCGGGGCTCACCAATGAGGTTTTGCAGGCTCAGGTATGGGTACGGGGTTGAGGGTTATAGAGTGGGTCGGTGTATATAAGGTCACCTGTTTGTGGGTCATCTCAGGTGTCTCTCAGCCGGCTCCTTGGTACATGTATTTGTGTTAGACCCATCTCTACTGTATTCCACATCTATTTACTTACTCACCCTACAGAAGTATATTGTAATATTTGAAAGTAAATTTAGAAAGTCTCGAACAAAAAAAAAGACAACAACACAAAATCACCCGAACGCATTATAAATTATCTTTTCTATGTGTTTATCACCTCCTCGAGAACAACATGTCGCGGGGTAAAGTCACCCTTCCCTGGGAAATAAGACAACTCCTTTTTTATACTGGAAGAAAGGATAACTTTTGGGGAGCGATGGAAAGGTTAAGGTCAAGACAAGTTTGGATGGTTTCATAGGCATAGAGTTGAACAATGTAAATATTAGTTATTTTGTCGGCTGGTCTCTCGTGTTATGAGCCCGAGACATGGCCTACATCAACATGCACAAGACGGGTCTATACTTAGGGGGTCCACCGGCGGTGTTAGCGCCACGCTGCATCCATTTGTAATAACGGAGGTGTACGTGGAGACGGAGCCATGGACCACGTCTCCTCGACCTCCTACGCGTTATGTTGTGCAGGAGGTGTATGAAAATCGGGGAGGGGGGCAGTGTTTAGCCTCTGGGATTTCAGGCTTTGGCTCTTACTTTAGCCGATCCACTAGCACTGTGTAATCTATAATAGGGTCAGGTCCATACACGTTTGTGTAAATCCGTCTACGATATGACAAGTTTATTCACACTGTGGGAAAATAAATAGCATGATAAGTTAGACGTAATAATCATATACATATACGTGAGTATATTTGTGCCCAGCACATGAATTGTTCATAAAGTTATCCATGGTATCATCATGATTGCATGTAGATATAGTCACTGGGCATGATGCGAACTGATGTAAATATAACAGAAAATATATTAGTATTAGTATATTTTTCTATTTCATCATTTTCTCTCTTTTTGTCTCCTGTGTGTTTTAAAGATCTTTCTTTTACTACGACTTTCAGAAATTCATCAAAGTGGAAAGGCTTATTTAGGGAACTAGTGGCATAGTTTAACGCAGCCCCCAAGTAAAGCAAAGGGATTTATGTAACCCATATGTGCCATAGATTGAAATAAAACTTAATAAGAAGGCGTTTATAAAGTGATTCCACTGAAGAGTATTCTACAAAAAGGAAGTTGGGTTGATTGGCTTGAATAATTCAGCTAAATAAGTTGGATATGAATGTGGCCAAAATGTAACCACATTTGATATTATTTCATTTCAAGCGATCTCAAAAGCTAGTTCATACATGTACACTCCGGTCCGTTAATTAAATCACAATTAGGGGCTTGGATGACCTCGTTACTTATACTTCATCTAAGCGACTCTATGTATATCAAAAGACCAACCTCACTTATAATAGCATACTTGGTAAGAACGAGGTTATGATTTACCGTTGTAACAAGCCTTTACAAGGACCTGGTGTCAATGAGATTTAACTGTGGTTTACACCATGCAATTTATAGGGATAAAAGGCCATGTTTGTGTACTTTAAGATCCGAATTCCCAAAATGAAACAAGATTATGTTACGTTTTACAGTTATCATTTTCGATAAATGGAGCTAGTCAGATGGTTGTATTAGTTTCAGTACAGATAGGGTATTGGTTTGAAATGACTTGGCACTATAAATGTGTCTACAATTCCGTATACTTTCACATGTTTGGTAACTAGCCAACATTACAATAGAGACCTACATGTAAACGTCATTGTATTCAGCTTAAGATTTACAATGTATATGTGCATTCGTAACCAAATACATTGACGACTTACAGAACAAGAACATAAAATCAACTTGTGTTAGCAAGTAAGAAGAAGGATAAGTATTCACTAGATCATCGACCCATATTACAATCACCAGGAAACATGTTTGGTAATAATTAAAAACAAAAAACCCCAGTTTTTAGAAATCTTTGCCGAGAATTTGCCCCGTGTTCTTTAATTGGTTGTTGCTCAGCTGTCGCAATAACAGGGTCAGTGGGTTAGCGGTAGGAAAGCACCTCGTGATACTGAGTCATAACTGGGTCTACCCATGACTTGGCGTGCTTGGTATGCAACAGAGGCGGTACATGCTTTCGTACCATTACCTGTCCGGGCAACACAGACAAGTCTGATCTGGTCTCCAAGAAGACGACGCCTTAAGTTCAACACTATACCTTTAACATACTTTCTTTGCACATGAAAACACCAAATCAATCAAGAAAACTTAGATATTAGGTTCACCTTAGTATATGACATTGTATACATAATTATTATAGAGCATTAAAATTCAGACAATCTTAATTAAAAGGTACATACTAAGTTGGATATATACCATGTCTCCGTATCGCATAGATATCATACAAAGAAATATTTTGTGGGTATATATTAGAAAAATCGTTTATCATTGTACAGGAACAAAATTTTATAAATATTTGATATACTGAGTAATTTTAGCATTGAGGCACTGAAACGTAAATAGGGTCATAAATGCAGAAAAGTTTTATAAATCCTAGAGAAAGCATTAACATATTTCTTATAAAATGGAGGTGTGTATATTCTACTATAGGCCCTATCTTGCTCATTAAAATTTAATAGAAGTAAAAGTAAATCCCATTTTTGATATTTAGTAACTGATCCAGCAACACCCCCAGCCGAATCGTCGCAAAGAGGACTATAGTTATAACAAACTATACAAATTGACTATTGTAACAGCAAGTGTCAACATTAAAAGATGGACAACAATTTATGATTGATGCCTATTTGGTTTGTTTTACACCACACATTTAAATATCTGAGTAATTATATTCTTCAACATGCCTCAATTAAGAACGTTTGGTGTTAAACAAATTTCACCCAAAGGCGTTCACAGATCCCACCAGATCGCGCAATGCACCCGGGAGAGAAGAATTTTACCCAAAGTTAAACCATTTTACGGTACAATCTGAGACAAAATGATTCGCGTGCGCGTTTGCGGCCCTGGTCCCGGGTGTGGGTGTGGGGCGTCTAGCGTTGGCAAAAAAAATGTTGTCACACATTTAACGGTACAATATACATCTAATTGTATCTAAATGTGCGTTTGCACAATCCCCATAGAACTACTGAAAAAACCCATTTGAGACGTTTATTCATTTATGCGGATACACATGGCTCCCTCTGCAATTGCGGTGCTAGGGGACTGCATTCAGCACAAAGCATTAACCCTCCTTACAACATCGCTCAATCTATTCCTTACTGGGCCACATCTCAATTGTAATCTCCCCTTGATATCTGATGTATCTCTGCTGTAGGTATCGCTGTATAAAACGGTGAGCTATCCCCCACCCCCCTACTACTCTTCTCCCATGCTATGACAGTCTTAACCCTCATTTTTCCACGGTCAACTTTAATCCGTCGTTTGCTGACCTCCACCCCAACCACTGACGATATGAAACACCGGCCATAGTTTTTCTCTGCTGTACCACGCCCATGTTTTACTCTTAGAGCACAACCCATCATCTCTTCTTAAATAATACACACTGAAGTGGGACTGTTATTACATGGGCATTGGTTTGGATGGAATAATAAAGTTATTTATTTGTGAATAAGGTGGAATAGGTATAGTAATATAGTATTCGATCTATTAAATTATTGCAAGGAAAGAGACTTGATTGGTAGACCCTTACCTTACATAGTTTCTATTATGCACTGGACAACTACCTTATAATATGTAGCACTGCTTGGGAATAGCATATCACATCACAGGGATAATAGGAAAATGTACATGCTGCTATAAATGTTTATCTTCTATACATGGATGCCTGTGTATTTGAAACAATAATATGATATGCCCTCTCAGCTTTCCTTGATAGTATGGTGATTGGCGTTTCTAATTTACAAATGCTTTCATTTTTTCATTATGGAAGGTTCAGGTTTCTGGCTGGTTGAGCAAAACTTGTGATTGTATCTCTAATCAACTATCGCTGACTTGGTGTATGGTGACATAAACTTGACATCTCTCTCTTCCCTTTTTTTCAGGCGGCAGTAACTGGCTGAAGAACATTGACCCAAGAGGTAAGAGTCAGATCTGGTCTTTTCTTAATCATGTAGCATTTTCTCAGCTTGTCAAGGTTGGTTTCCACATTTTCTCACCTCCTACCCGCTAGCTAAACGAATCATGGCTCATCGACAGTGTATGTGGGAAAAACACTTTAGTAATAATCAACATAAGAAAACGTCAAATTGGCGGGGGAGTTGTTGGCAGTGTGTACGTATGTGTCCTACGCATAACGGTCTACAGTCCGTTTGGATTTCTTGGATCCTGACCTCGTCTTCCTTTCTCTTCAAAAAGCGGACACCTCCCTATACAATAACAGAGACACATGGTTCATCTCAGCACGGTACACATTCCACAAAACTTAGTCGAAAATAAACAATCTATTTTATATACAATACAAAAGTCTGACGATGTAGCCTATGGATATAACTGGATACGAACTGCAGTGCATTGAAATCAAAACGGAGGAAGGAATGATGGATTCAGAGCGTAATGGGAGGTCAGCGAATGGGAGGGTGTACTTAGACCACAGACTAAAGAATACCCTTGGGTTACATTCCATTCTAATACATTACAACCTCTAATGTCCCCCTGTGGATCAAATCCCGTTCGCTTTACCTCGCTCTCCCCATCTTTCTCTCTATGCTGTGTATGTATTTAGCTAGAGAGCTATACACTTCTGTACTTGTCATCCATTTACACAACGAGAACAAAAAGTGCAGCGGCAGGCAAACAACACACAGCCTGGAAGTGGGAAGGACTAGAATGTCTGGCCTACTTCATGAGGTGTAGTAAATTTTCATGTGCCAAATCTGCCCGTGTTATAGACGCTCGTCCGCCTACATGTACAAGACTATCCGGTGTCTATAGATAGCCTTACTACTGAGTGGCATTTGTGAAGCAGGCAAGGACTTACCAATAAAATTGGTTTTGCGTCATGTAGAGAAACAATTGGTAGAGTATGATATATAGTGATGGCCGGTTTCCATTTTGACATGGGAATCAACTTTTGAAAATTTTTCATTGTTATTTGTATTAAATTTATCTTACTTATATAAAGTATGCTTATGTGGATTGCCAGAATCCTAAAGTGAATCCATTAACAAAAAAGAGGGAATCAGGTCATGCTGTCTGGTATGACCTGAATGTAGTTACCCAGCTGAGAGATTTCTGTGTGCTTAAGGACTTCCTCAGAAACACAAAATGGTTCGGACAAATATTCTACATGTTCATTCCAGAGCATGCTTCGGGCTTCTTTATTGCTTATGTATAGAATCGTGCATGCCATGATTAAAGTAACTGGAGATTTGGGCATTGTTGTCATTTGAGGAAATGGTCCTTCCGCTAGTGTTCCCCTAGACTTAATCATGGTGTGAGAATTTAATATGAAATGGCGTGTGTATGGTAGGGAGAGTCTTGCTTTTTTTTTCCGGTATTCAATTTGGGAGAGGGGGAAGATAAATGAATAAACAGCAACACTGCTTATTGAAGGGAATTGAAATGATATATCTCTAAAGAGAGTGGTTGCAATACTGTATTCACGTGCTAGAGAAGTGTTGTCGGCATGGTGACGTCAGGAAGGGGTAGAAAGGGTTAAGCAGACGACTGGGGTTGACCTTCCTCTGCTCGTCGTTCGTGGAGACTTTCACATACCAGTATTGATTTTGCACACATCACAAACACGATCACACAAATGTCCGCATCGTACGTACAAGCCGATTTTTGGTAGCTCTTCGTAGGTACTGAACAGAGATCTCTAGGGATCGTGTAAAAGATTTGCAATATACTTTGTAATGCGTAGATGGGTGAAAGGTTCACAGTTAGTTAACTCTATTTGCATATAATCTGATAAAGACGAATATATACGGATATTTGATATGCTTTTCTAGTCATGACGGGAGAAGTGGGATTGCTGAGTGACGAGGCATTTTCTCTTCCCAATGGTCGCAGACGCCGGGTATTGTCTCTGCTCGGGGCCTCGGAGGTCGGTGCACACACACACTCCATACCGAGTTACCATCAGCATTCCTTTAGCCACCGGCGCCACATTATCTCTACCAAGGGGTACTTTATGGATGGAATCTTCTAGCTTTGTGGTTAGGAGAACCATTTTGCAAACCTCAAGGTACGCGGAATTTGGCTCTGTGTTTGGTGTTCGTGTTCAGTTGACAGCCTGACAGCGAACCCTTGAACAAATAAGTGTGAATCCCAAGAACACAATTCTATATTCCCCTTTACATACAGGCCAGTCATAGCGGACAGTACGGGCATATTGGAGCTTTATTGGATTGTCTAGCATGTTATAGAGATGTGGGCCTATAGAGGTTTCTTCTTCCTACTCGTATCTCAAATGTCGGCTGCTGCTAGGTGGCAGGGAAATAGGCAGGATCTAAAAGAGAGATCTCTTTGTGGACTGGAAGCCACTGAACTCTTTCATATCAATAGAATATTGGTCGGAGGATGGAAGGATTCGTAAACAGCAAAGTTCTGAATTCTCTTCAGAAGCGTCGTGAGCTGTCGTCTGTATCTTATATTGCATATGCGCCTATGGCCCGTTGGAGGGAATTGATGGCCATTGTAGGTTCATTGTAGTGGGCGCTGAAATAAATGATAGTAGATATAAGGAGGGTTGCAGGCCAGTTTGTTGGTTGAACGATGCTGTTCTCTGGAGGGAAGGTTCATACAGACTCAGTCCACTGACTGATGCCTGCCGTGACAGAGACCAGCAGCGCTAGCACCCTCACGCACTGCCAGATGCCGATACTGCACGTACAGGCTTCTGCTGGTACGAGGTTATCCCGCTCCATCCCCCATCCTCCCACACCCGCCATTTCTCCTCCATCCGGATCCGGCGCTGTCCGACGTCGCCCAACGATAATCCAACGGTAATCCAACTGTACTACGATCCTTAAACCACTCTCCCTCCCTCCCCTCCCTTCAGGTCCGACGCTGACTGAAAACCTGGCTGACTGGAGAAAACTCTCGAGTCCACCACCAGCCATATTATCATAGTGATGCTAAACTGTATTGGTCCAAAATGATGATAACGTATCATTAGGTATGCGCTAGGCTGATGTTGGTATGCTTCTTATCTGATGACAGTTCCATTTGTGTTTGTCCATTTCTATTTCAACTTCGTCCATTTTGCAGCACGAAACAAATTCGATTTCCCAATTGTCCACCATTCAGATGTTGTGGGGCCATTCCAACCAAATTACATAGGTCTGACAACTACCGACCTAGTCATGATTTGAGAATGACTCAAGTTGGAAAATTGTGACTCATTAGATCTAGCCCTACTCAGATACCGCTAGGTAGCCACAGGCATAGTCCAGTTTTTAATAACATTTACCGAGGCAATTGCCATTTATCATTTGCGAGGCAAAGATCTTCAGGAAAGATCACACACACACAAATAAGATAATATTAACTACCTTACAAGCGGTGGTAGGGGGCAGTCAAGAAAATCACTGTCAAATACACACATGAAAAAACAGAGAATAATGAATAGGAAAAAAGGAAAGTAAGAGGGAGTGATCCAGGGGTGGTCATTAAAATTGTATCTAAATATATGCAGTGGGCCAGACAGACGACGCCGTGCCAGCGTGGATACGTGTATGCCTAGCAGCAGCCAGCACCGCGCACGATTAACAGGTCTGGCTGGTGACAGGTGTTCACGACGTTCACTTGGCCCTCCTGTAAGTCATAGCCAGGTTTAGGGCCGAACCTGTGTCCATCCTCCAACCACTGCTCCTACTCCAACCCCACATATTTCAATGCAAAACTCTTCAGTTGTAGTCTTTCAATTCTGCTCTCCTTCCCCCTTCAACGCTTATCCCATATTTTCCATGAAGGGTCTCTATCTTTTCCCCTATGCCGCTGATCGCTGGGTCGTTCACTCAGTACTGAGTCCTCGGTGTAGACTTTTTGGTGCACCGTTCCAGTGGGGCGCAGAGCGCGGTATCGGCCGTATCCGACACCAGCGATAGGTGATCATGTTTTATGGATCCGGCAGAGGTTACAGCTGATCGATCCAGGCCGGCTGATTCACCGGACATGGGAGGGAGTGCGGGGTGGGGTCGGGGAGGGGGTCGGGGCACTCCAGCGTTACGAAAAGGCATGGACTTCGGCTGACTGAGTTCAATATGGTTTACTTTTTGCTTCCAGTGGCAGTCTATCTGGTCTGGTTAGGGATATGAAATTCGTGTTGACCTCCGTGGCAGTACCTCCTACCTGTCTAAAACCCGCCTCCAATCCACTGGTTGTTGGACATCTAGGTTAAGTTCCGCATGAACTCTCTGAAGTCTATTCAACAATCCACCAACCGTGTCTTTCTGTTGTCTGGTGTATACGTGTGAAACACTTCTATTGGGCCAGGCGACGTGAAATTCAACAGTATTCAAAGGTCTGTTTGACCCGACTTATTTTGTGATATCGCAATGAGAATTATGGAATTTTATCATGCTTGCAGATAGGCTCGCCAAAGTCCACGGTTTAAATTAGTCATATTGTAAACAAGCATACACATAGAACCTGGAATCTGACATACGTAGGGAATCTGACGTCGTAGGTTTTCTGTCCAAAGAGCACGTATAAGTCACTGCAGAGGTATTGATGACTGTTTTCAAAATATAACCTCTTTGAATGGAATGTGTATATAAAGTAATACATTGTCTACTTTCACTCTGAAATCATTTCTTAGTATTCAGTATCACAAAAAGACTTCCAAATAATTAGACAACATTTAATAGATAGAATAACGCAAAACAACTCTCCTTTATATTATAAACCAAAGTATTTACCCATAATATCAAACTAATGTCTGTATAGTTAGTAGTCCCTTTCAATCTGCTGTGGTTATTCAAGTACAGGCTTTGTGCAACCATTGTAATCCGCTAATTGGCGTTCGTCAGCCTTGTGGCAGGTACCCTGTGTGGTTGTAAAATGAGCAGGTAATCAACATTGGTCGCTCAGAGGTAGGTCTGCCTTATTATCATCATTATCACCCGCCTCGTCCAACCACCCTCATCACCTGCACCCATGTCGGTCTGCAGAGCGCGGATTCCTGGGGCGTAGTACTGGCTGAACTCTGCAGGCAGACACTGGACTGATGACAGACTCAATGCCAGGGAAGGCTCTGCAGTTCTGCAAAGCCTGTCTAGATGCGTAACACCGCATGGGGCTGACAGCATCACAGCAGAGCAGCTCGCATACATAGGGAAACTATAGGATCTCTGAAATGCGCGGCAGGGGAATAGGTATGGGTGGGTGCGCGGGGGTAGTTGTGAGGTGGACGCGGTGCTGACTCATGTCCTGCGAGCTGGTGCCTATACAGACGCCCTGCATAATGAAGGATAATGAGGACTCCATTCTGGCCGTCCCTGCGCGGGTCCGTCTGAGCCGAGCTGCTCGGGAGGTACTGCTATTTAGATGCCCACCTGCTCATTATGGTGACGGGTTTGGTTATCAGTATTGCTCGGTGGTATGTAAGCTGGGGTTGGAGCGGTGACGGGGGAGGGGGCGTGGCCGCAGATCTGCACCGTGTTTACCAACAAGCCCGCCTGGTAGTACTGGTGGCTGGTGGCCATGGCGCTGCACGCTGACGCGCCCGCCACTGCACGTCTCCACGGCTCTGTTATTGTTGCTACAGCCTCGCTTTGGGCGCTCTCTCCTGCATAATAATGTTGATGCTGTTTTCTGGTGAACGCGAGGATGGAGGTTGATAATGGTAGTAGTGTGATATGGGAGAGGGAGGTGGATTGGTGGTGGTGTGAGGAAGCAGAGGCAGGGAGGAGGGCGGATGGGGTAAATATTAAGGATAGTCCATAGTGTGATAGGGAGGAGGGTGGTGTGATGAGGCAGAGGGAGGAGGATGGTTGCTGGTGTGATGAGGGAGGCGATAAACTGCCTTAAGAGGATGGCCCTTAATGGTGAGGGTAGTTTGAGGAGATATGCAGGAGGGTAGAGGCTTGCACCATGGTGAACCACTGAGGAAAGTCTGGCAGTAAAGCTAAGTCTAGGGGAGTGACAGGTGGTGGTTTGGAGACATTCGGTGGAAGGAATATTGCATCGGATAGTGAGCGGAGGGGGAAGTCCATGTATTCATAAGAAATGACTGAGGGGAATAAACACAGAAACAGCGTCGGGAAAAGCGGACTTTTTGGGGGAGAACTGCAGAAGGTGGGACTCTACTGGTGGACTGAGTGTGGATGGCCCCAATTGATTTAATGGATGCAGCGTTAGTCAATAGGTGTACGATGCCAGAATTCCCTCTGCCCACCAACCACCACTCGGCACTGCCCGGGCCTCAGTCAGCTGTGCGACAGGCACGCCCCCTGTACCCCGATCCCACCATCTCTCCCAGACTACAACGCCTACCTCCAGCAGCTCCCCAATCTGCCTTCTTAGCCTACCATGGAGAGCTGCAGCCTGCTGCGCTAGATAGTAGGCGATAGCTAATGAAGACCAGCATGCCCACTGGTAGATGTAAACGATGCAGCTTTGGGAGATGGCCAAAGGGGTGGCTGGGAATCTAAGATGCCATCTAGTGGAGACTTCTATTATTTTCACTAGAACCTACTAGGGGTGAAGGAATTACTATTGGCCTGCGGCTGTGGTGGAGCTTCGGTTGGGGAGTCAGGTCTTTCACTGGATGTGGGAGGGGATGGGTGTAAGTGTCAGATTGATAACGACTGTCAACTCCGTATCGACACCAAGGCCTGCTTGGTAGTTGCGTCATCTTATTATTGATCGGTGTGTCTCGCTAGTCGCCTTAGTGTGGGAGTCAGACAATGGTCTGCGGCTTAGACAAACTACGCCTTAGATACAAGAGTCAGGTCTTTCTTATCAGGATCTTGAAAAACTGAGAGTAGATATGAATTGAAAACACGTGAGTAAGACACCAGGTGAGATTTGCTAAGCAAAGCATGTTTTTAAATCATCGATTCTTTACATCACATGAGAGTTTCTATTATCATCAACGCTATTTACTTGTCTAAATCATCATGTATATCTCACCTATATTGTATCTTGCTTATAGAGAGAAGCGAATTTGTATATATGTTCTACATTCCGATCGAGATTTGTTTAAAGAACAATGATAACTCATTGATGCATTGAGAGATGTTTCTACTAAATAATAATAATAAAAAAAAACTTGAAAATAAAGAGAAGAGATTCCTGGTCCGTAACATTTGATATTCAAAAGAAAAAGAAACGTAAAGTCGCTGTTCTTAAATGTGAAGTCTTCTAATCCTCTATATGATTGTCGATGATGCCAATTGTTAAAAAAATTTAACAAAAAGGAAGATTACTTGAATTATGAATTGGCAAAATAGAGCTGGGGGTGTAAGTGATATTAAACTTATTGCATATCTTCGAGTGTTTCTTTGAAATTTCGTATGAGGAGTATGTTGATGCCTGCCCAGTGACCAGCGTCGGCGTGCATATTAATTAACCTTGCTGCCCAGCCTCTGCCCCGCGCTGTTCTGCCAGTCTCTCCCCATTTTCAATAAGGACGGGCCCGGGACCCGAAGATCCCGCCCCAGGAACAACAGTGCATAGCTAAAAATAGAACCCTAGTTACCCCAAATAGACTTGCAGAAGTCCACCATTAACTGCCAACAGATAACCGGTTCCTTGAGCCTATTCCAGACGGTTAAGGAGGGGGTTTGGGTTATACAAGAGAGTGCAGTAGCGAGGGAATGTGGAGGGGTAGTGGACGGGTTATGTGTGAGCCGGGGTACGGAGCTACTCGCGCCAGGTAGGTAATGGTAACAATTTCCGTGTACCCCCATCGCCCTTGTGTAACTCCAGGGGTGGTACCCCACACGAAACCCATTTACCACCAGAGCCAGAAGAGTCGGCGCCGGCGACCAATGGTCCTCCCTGTTTTCGTGGAACGCCCAGACGGTCTGGAGGATAGAGGGTTGGAGGAGCTACGGGCGAGTATCTTGTGGAGGGCACTCAGGGAGGTCAGAGGCGGTTTGGACAGGACGCATTGGTTTAGTGTGGTGAAGTTCCCCTTGTGAAAGCAACAAGAAGACGGCACATACTGGTAGACATCCTACACCTCGACTACTACTACCACTTTTACCGTCGACGGCTCCTGCTCTGGCCATCAGCTGTTCCAGCTTCCTGCCTGTGTCTGTTTAAGGACCACAGTGACATCGATTGGACGCCTACACGGACAGGCAGGCAGAGCGATAGGCAGGCACTAACTGAAACGCGTGCCTGGTGTTGGCAGCTGGCAGTGCACACCTCGTGCGGGGACTGACAGCGGGGTTACCTGCGAGCTGACAGCGGCACCCGGCGGCACGCCCCTTTACAGACGTCCGTAGCCGACCCTGCCGCCCGGCCCTCACCCGCCGCCCGGCTGCACCCTCGGCCGCAGGTAGGCAGCGCCCCTCCTCTGTCGCCTCGCGCCCCGACCGCCTCGTTGCGCCGCCGACGGAGTGGGAATAACCCGCCAAAGCCGTCTGTGTTTTCCAGCCTCCGCGCGCCGTTCGCCATCTGCTGCTCGCTGCTGCTGGTGATCGAAGAGACGACTGCCCCGGACGCAGAGCGAGGGAGCTGTGTTTGGCGGCTGTGGTTGCCCAGCTGCTGGAGGAGTAGCAGCAGCAGCAGTAGCGGCAGCAGCGGCAGCAGCAGCAGCAGCAGTTGACATCGTCCTCCTTCTTCTCACAGTCCTCCTCCGTCCGCTGTGTTCCACTCGGCCGCTGCCGCCACCACCGACACCACAATGGGTCTGCTAGTGCCACCCAAAGGTGAGTTTGGAACTGTGTAGAGAGCGGGGGGCTTGTCTATGTACAGCACCAAGCTCGCTCCTCCGCCATCACTTCTCTCCCCGCGGCCCACCTGTCTGTGGAGGGTCGACTGTACACGTCAGGCCCTGGAAGGCAAGCTGGATGGGGAACGGGGAGAGAGAAGGATGGAGGAGGAGGGACGAGTGTGTCGTGTTTGCGGGAAGGGGAATTACAACGACGCAAACGGGGACTGCCATAGTTGAGCAGGCCAGCTGATTGCAGCTGCTAGAGATTCCCATTCTCCCTTCTTCCTACCTTCACTTCCCCTGATCTTTCTGTTTCACCATCATCCAGTAGTCACTCTAACTAGTTTCCATCTTCTTCCCGTCAGTTCTCCATCTTTCATACTGCTTCTACTCCATCGGTCTTCAATCTTTATCCCTGTCACCCTATCTTCTACCTTCTTCCTGCCTTTCCCTTTTCACTTCTTATTGACTCATTTCTTCTCTTCCGCTGCCTCCCATGTGCTCCCTCTCTTTTACTTTCCCTCACCACCTACTTCCCCACCTTTCCGTCTGACATCTATCCTTGGCTCCAGCTCTCAGTCTCTCCTGCCCAAAATAAAACCTGACCCAATTTCGCTGGGACTGAGTTGTAGTGATCAGCATGTCGTTGTTGGGTCTCTGTCTGTGCACAGCTTTCTCGTTCTGTCTGGTCACATCAGGATTTACTCACATGCCACTGCACTGGCTGTCTCAACCACAAGGAAGTGTGTCTGAGGCCGAAGCCAAGAATAAAATGTAAATGTATATGGAAGACCGGTTGGGAGTATGTAATGTTGGGGGTTGGGAGGGGGGTTACCAGTTGAGCAACTCTGAGTTGGGAGCATCGATCGATGGTTTACGTTGTTGTGGGGAAACGGTTGTGGTGCAGCTCAGTGCCTCGATCTGCCCGATAGACTGACTCACTGTTAGACTATTCTACAGACGACAACATGCAACGACACCGTGCTAATAATAGTATGCAGCTCTATTGGCCTCTTTTGATGTTATTATTGTGACCTGGTCGAGTCCCTTGACTACGATAAGGAAAACAGTAGAGGCTCCGTGTGCGAGGTCTGAGGACCTGTTGCATCGCCTCCACCAGATAGGATCCGGTCAGTGTTGAAATTCAGTTCTGCATCTGCACTACGTGGTTACAGTCGTAGTAAGTTAAATGTATTCCACCAGCTAGTATGATTGTAAAGCGCAGCTGTATTGATGCATGTACTTGTTGCTGTGTTTATATGCCAGCCAACTGTGAGTCTAGACGATACCTCAAACGACCAAGTGACTTCAGTTCCCATGTTCTTATTCACATTGTTACGGTGTAATAGAACATGTATAAATATACATACACTGACCCTCATTATAAAAGTGGCTTGATATGGGGACAGTATGGCCAGCTGCGGTTACCACGTGGATACCTTCCACCATGTCATTGACGGTGACGTAACGATAAATGTTACGCCTGTGATTAAGTACCAGGTGTGTCCCACCCTGTTTAGTCGTCAATCACTTTTTTACCGGCTTGACGTATATATATATACGTCATATATATATATATATATATATATATATATATATATATATCCACTAGTCATTATAGACTATAGATCTTTGCTTGCATCCAATTTTACCACGAGATCCGTACAATGTGGTGTGCGAATTCCAGAATTTCTTCATCGCTTGATTTTAAGCAGAATGAATCTTGTCTTATTACTTACAATCCCTAGACCGGCAGTACGCGTGGACTGAAGATCAATCTGGTACATTATATGTAAAATGAGTCTTATGATAGGCCTCTGTGATGTAACAACCAGAGTGCTATAGTTAATGCCAACGGAAAGAGTAACTTCCTTTTCGCCTTTGCATTTCTAGTGTGTGCTAGCTAATCCCAATGTTCTCTAAGAATTTCTGCTGAATGTCCTCATAGTTAATGCGGATGGAAGACTGGATTTAAGGTCTATCGATATCATATACGAATCTACTCCCATCAGATTACTATCAGTCTATATTTTACTGCACTGGCGAGAGGACAGGCCGACCTATTTGTGGAGGAGTTTATTGACTATTATTGGACTATTACTTTAACTAATTCCTTAGGTGGAGGATCTTTTGGTAAAGTTAACAAGTACATCCAGAGGGTGGAATAGTAGGCCCACTCCATTTTAGAAAATAATGTATAATAAGTGAGCTGCATTAGACTATCAGTATTCGGTGTAGGTCATGCTGTATTGGACAATAATCCCTATTTACCAGTCTAATGACTCGTTGAGAAGGAAACATGAATGACTGAGGTAGAGTTGTTTGCCTGGATGAAAAAGAATAAAACCATACAGAGGTTTTGAGATCGCGTGTGCAATGTTTGAAGTCGTATTACGGCGTCAATTTTGTTTGCATTTGTATGACACTTGCTGACATAAAATATCTACTGAGCAGGAGAAGAGTTCGTAGTCCAGAGGAAATACAATGTGCTTGGTGATCTGAAGGGGTGGGAAAGGAGCAAATGGACTATGCTGTATCACCCTACCTCTTTGTTTTCCTCCAATACTTACCTTTACTATTCCATATCAGTTGTAACTTAAACGGGGTGCAACAAAAATACGTAATAAAAGTATTTTTATTTAGGCATTTATTTAAACCAGACCATCATTAACAGATAGGACAAGAACAGGTTTAGTGGTAATCTCTTATCGGGCGTGTGGATTTGGGCAAATTTGGGCATCCACAGTGATTGGGATCTGGATCTAGTGGTGTCGAATCACTCTATATGAGGTGGATTATCCAGCTCTCACGTTGGTCGTGATAAGTAGTGTTATTAATCCGGTCAATCATCCAGTGGTTGGTTCATCCCAGATTATCTGTCCAATAACGATAAGCTTGGCCCCAAACAGAACAGTCAGTCACACATGGCGTTTTATTCACACTTTCCTGTCCTCTTCTGCCGTACAAGTGCCCTGATTTTCTACCAAGTATGATGTAAATAGAGCAGTGACTTTTGTTTGTGTATGTACATGTATGTTCTCTCTATCAAATGATGAGCGTTAAAGCGGAGCCGCTCATATTCTGCATATATACTATGGTATGACTGGGTATGTGCGATTCGTGTATATTGGCTGTGTGGTGGGGGTGTTCGACGAATGGGAGATGATAGCATTCATTATGGTCATGGGTCGAAGTGAACAAACCCTACTCGGAGCATTCTACTAAGCATGCCTTCACGGGCACACATGGCACACTTGGCCCGGTTCAAGATCGCACACGCGACTACTCCATGTGCGCAGGCGCAGGTATCTCCTACACACTCCTAGCACAGTGTCAGTAGATATTCACCTCTCTCCCTGTCTCCCTCCTTCACATAGTACAGCAGGCTCAGGGGCCATCAAGTTCTGTCGTCTCAGCACAAGTCTGTACGGCCTACGGGGTGAAGCAACACGGACGGGTGAGGGGGACGGGGGGGGGGGGGGGGGGGCACGCCACAGGTATAGTGTGCCAATAACCCCTATTTCATATACCGGTACTGTACCGAGATGAGGGGGTGGGTCATCATCAAAACGAGGCGTAGACTGACGCCTAAAATAACCCCTATGTAGAGAAAAGAACTTAGAGGGGGGAAAAAGAGTACAGCAAACAAAACAAATACAAAACTAGGACACTGTAGAGTGAGCCTGTGGTGTGTTGGAGTCTACGTTTCGACACAAATAGAAGTAATGAAGTTGACATTTAAACGATGCAATTGGCATTGCAGTCCTGGATCTAGGAGGAAGTTGGCGTTGGTGTTTCTCTTACTTCTGGGGTTGGTACCACTGCACCTTCTTCTGCCACTTCCTGCCAGTGTACCCGTGGGCATGTGTTTGGGAGGGTATGAGTCCCTACCCCGTCAGTACACGTTTTGGTGCTCCTGGGAAAACCAGGCCGCCGGTTGGCTGGGAACCTGGGGCTCTATCAATGAGGCAACCCCTCGTCCCCATACTATTATACAGAAATGCATGTTCTCCGCCAAATGACGGAATTTCGACATTTCATATACATTGGCAACGCTTGCAGTGTTAGAATATATATTGATTCATAGCCAATCTGTTCCAAAATAATGTTATAGATGACTCGGTTTAATATAAGCGTTTTGAATTTCCGTTTTTCCTCAGTCCTGACCTTCACCCCTGTACTATACAAACATGTATACGAAAAAGCCCGGCATAGAATCTCTCCTTCTTTCTAGTAGATCGGATGGCAATTATTGTGGTTTCATAGCTTGCATCGATAAATGATAAGATCTTCTCTACTTATCATTTAATTTTAAAAACTCCAATACCATAATACCGTTTATAAAAAGTTATCAACTTCTGACCAGCATTATGGATAAATTCACAGACAATGTATATCAATAATTCATTTAAATCACAACTCTCCCGTATTTATTAGGTTTTCCGTATTTGTTCGAAAATACAGTTCATTATACAAATATGTTGGTTTAGAATCAATCATCATGAAATACCGGTACTTTAGACGCCCAGCCCTGCCTATCACCAGTGGCGGTCACCGGGTTCAGTCCTATCAACAGGAGACATAATCAATCCGCACCAGACACTATCTCAAAGTTCTTACCGTGAACAAACTCTGTAGTGCGAGTTGGACTCGAGACCAATTTCAGGGCGATGTATTTCCTCTTTACGTGCTTCAGACAGAAAACAAAGCTACTGCTTCTATTTATGAAACTAAAGTGACTTTTCGTTCTCTTCTGAGATATTGGCGTGGCATGAATCATTTTTTGTTTGTGTGTGGGGTGGATTTATTTTCATTGAGTGTGTTCTGTTAAATCTGATCAATATAAACTAACGAAAATCCTGAGAATGCAACTAAGGCACAGCATATTTCCTGTAAGGAATACCCGAAACGTTTAATGATTTTTTTTTTAAATGAGCCTTATACGGTGCATATGTACCGTCCCTTAAAATGGATTAGAGGTGTTATTGCCATATGTCACCTTTAACCTGCTGCCGTCAGCATGCAATGTCCGCATGCTCACGGGTCATGTGTTGAAGAATGTGCTAGTGTTATACATCCGTGTGTTCAGGGGTCAAGTACCAGGCACTCACGTGCACAGGGGTCCAGTGTCTGCACGTCATACGAGGTACAAAACACGTTACATAGTTGTATCACAATGTCATGTGCGGGCATGTATTTAATAGCAGATGTGCTAAGTTCTATTAACTACGCCAGCATGATCGCCCGCTGGGGAACTTGCACCTCACTGGTATTCAAAAGAAGTTGCTGCTATCTGAGAACGTCACTTGAAACTTTAACCGACAAAACTCCAAATTTCACGTTGATCTCAGACATGTTATCGTGCTATTTAGCTAACTTCCTTTGAGGGAGATAAAAGTGGTTGCATGTGTGTTATATGAT
Organism: Alentia gelatinosa; assembly: GCA_950022655.1. Classification (NCBI taxonomy): domain Eukaryota; kingdom Metazoa; phylum Annelida; class Polychaeta; order Phyllodocida; family Polynoidae; genus Alentia; species Alentia gelatinosa. The sequence goes on from OX465581.1 coordinate 108,004,907, forward strand.
CCTTTGGAACTTCTGTTGGCGATCTAGTTTACCAGATACATGAAAAATGATTTGTCTCGTGTAGGACCAGGTTGTGGGACTCATGCAGACTTGTCGCATGTCTAGATGGTGTTTTTGGTGTGAAGACTATAATTTGTACCTGTAGACGATGTATTAGACCTGACTCCCTCCCCCATCACCCCATCTCGCAGCACCCCCTGCTGTGCCACACGCGCACGTATTGTTTTATCGCCTCACCCTTTCTGCTTTAGAGCCGTTTTGTTCGGACTGTGTTTCTTTTTTTGTTGTTCCCTGGTCGGCCTTTATCGTCTGTCGCCAGGGCTCCTGTCCATCCCACATAATTTCCTTCCCCAGTGATTTGCCAATGTCTCGATTTCTCTCCATGCATTTCATCCTCTCTTAATCCAGCCCTTATTTAGAACTTCTTCCTCCTGGATCTTCGTCAACATCCCTCAATCCTGTTGTACCATTTTTTCCTCCCTACTGCACTTAGCTGCCCCTTCCATTTCCACCTGCCATTCTGCCCTTATCTCCTTTACCTACGTCCTGTTTTCTGTTGCCCTATGCTTCAGCCTCCCCACCCTCTTCGTGAATCGTATATCCCTTCCTGAAGTCCTTTCTCCACTCCCATCACTCTTATCCTTACACCTCCACCCCTCAAGTACGTCCCAAGCTTTTGTAGTTTTGACCGCAGGATCCCACTCTCTGAGCCCGAGTTACTCGCGAGCGACTACCGCTACTACCCATTGCATGCACGCCGTTACTATGGTTACCGGACAGCTGGGCGTGTGTTGTAGTTGCAGGCTAACTGCTCATAAATATGTGACGGCTCATGAATATGTGACGACCCTAAAAACCCAGGCCATTTTCGGTGGGGGTGGGTGGGGGGCACTGGCGCCAGAGTTAAGGGGCAGAGTGGATTTCGATAATACTCAATAATACTATCATGTAATTCCGTTACGAATGACACACTGTGCTTTGTATGTTTAGGGTTCATGAAATACGGGGACTCTACGATAACGCCAATACTTTGTAGTTACTCTAGACGAGCTAGGTGAGAGTTCACCATAGAGGACCAATAATATGCATTATATATGTACTTGTGCATGAAGCCTCTGTCTCTCGTGAATCATCATCTCGGGCCGCCACTGACTGGATATACATCCATAAACCTACCCGTAACCAACATCACCGCCTTTATCTCACCCCTGGTATTTTTTTCCCCAGAGGCTTAATATTGGGAACTCGTTCTCCATGCCCCTACAAGTATTGCAGTCCGTTCTCCATGGTCTATATCCTATGTGTTGTTCATTCTTTTAGTGTGAGATAAATACAGAAAGCAACTCGTTTTGATCAAAGAAGCCGTTCTTCCAACTCATTTGAATACTACGTGATATCCACTTGGCTGTTGCCTCGTTCATATCACTCCACATCAAAACTCGTGGAGAATGACAACTTTGACCAAAACTTGTTGCTTTCTTCTATAATATTTGGTGACCATCCGAAAAGTGCTGCATGACATGAACCATACCGAAGAGTTCCAGTAGCTATTGTGAGAAATAAATTTATATGATGAAATGCGAATCTGAAATTTGATCTGTTAGTGACATGATAACTATCAACACGGGGACATTCACGAAAGCCGCCCACTTGAAGAGTATACAACATCGAATGGGGGAAACGGGTGATGGTTTTATGGCCGTGATAATCAGGGGGCTGGGAAAGGAAGGAATGTATCCAGTGATGTATGGATATGTGTGGATTGACAATAGTATTTGATCAAATCCGGTTATGGTGCCATCTAGAGACACAAATCTGAACTAATCATGCGTTTCTACTGTTTCATCAAAGTGCTTCTCATGTCGCGCTGCCTGTATCGCAGAACACGCGAAGAGAACTTCCTTAAAAACCCCATCCTTTCCTTGGTGTCCAGACTTACCAACAGCTAATACATGTATGAAACTATATATACAATTACATGTACATAACACATTTGGGTTTACCAACTAGCGTAGACAAGGTTAATCTAGATGGGTTTGCGTAGTAATCCCTTGTGACTTCCATTTGGAGGCCACCATGTGAATGCTGCTTTTATGCTGCCCAGTAAATTCGGATAAGTCAGAGTAACCGAGTGGTTAGTAATGACATACTGTCAGCAATGCCTACATTAGCTCTGTTGATTTGGGGAGTGGCCAGGCAGTCGGACAGGTCCATCACATCAACGAGTACTCGTTGATCACATTAATGCCCAGGGAGAATCAACTTGTAGGCGCTGGATCCAGTTGAATCCCAGTAGATCTCTCAGATAATTAGACTTTTTCTCGTTGCTGGTGAGTGTGAATGAGGTCCAAAATGTAAATCTCGACATCGTCTTAATCACGAGTGCTTAGTGTTGAAGTGTCTACCCACTTCAGAACCCGTAATTACTTTAAGTCATGTACAAACATCCCTGGAAACAGTCCATAAGACGATTTTACTTGGACTTCTGTATTGTATACTCCTTCTGAAGTTCCATTTTTCAAAACATATTCTACAGACCCTTGATGCCAGGGTCGAAGGTGTTTACCAGCATACTGTGTACACCTTCTCGTTAGATTATATTTTAGAGAGCACTACATGTATGTTCACTTTTCAGGGCTTCAATGTAAGACCTTCTGCATGTATATAGATTTACTATGTTGGTGGCTGACACCATTTTGTGGCCGGGGTTTCTGAACCGGTACACACCCACACAGTGGGACTTTGAAACCTCCGATGGCTCCGCCTGTTGACAGTGTCTCTACCCATGCACACAGGCCCTCCACACACTGCCACTCCCTGGTCAATACATTCTGAGCCGGGACGTTTATGTGGGTCAATATGTGAGATAGGGGCGAGGCAGGGTCCAGAGTGCTGCATGTCCTGTACCCGGGTTCTGATAACGGTTACAGGTCATACAAGGGGCAGGTGTTGCCCTTGACCTCGTCCTTCTGGCTGTGACTCACCGGTAAGTCTTCTGACTGGATCCAGAGTGGAGATCCAACGAAAAGGGATGATAATAAGTTGAAACTTTGCTTTAAGTGCCAAGTGCCAAGGGTGATCTGGGGTTAGGACCTATCTGGTCATAGGCCAGATGTGTGATTATAAAGATCAAGTTGTTGCTGTAGTTAAAATATATGGTGTTTATTTAATACCATTTTGATCGGGATGAGTTATGGTATTGGCAGAAGTAACACCAAGTTAGCAATATGATGTGGTCATACCGCGTTTATATCGCGCATTATCCTATTTACAATATAGTCTGAGTGTGGTAATACCGGGGTGGTTGGAGTATCTATCTGCACGTGGGGATGCCAAACGTCCATCAGTCAGGATCAGCGAGAAGGCTGTCGGCGGGGGTTCGGCAGGTCATCCGGCTATTCCTGTTCGTACAGACCGTGCCCTCATGCCCCGGCCCGCCCACTGCCGGCTGCCGCGATCACCCACCGGCTGTTACACTCACCTATGGATAAACTCATCGACTGTCTCGCGTCTGTAGATCCTATTACAATTGAAGCACACCTTTATTCTTTTTAAGTGTGTATTTAAAAATTCTGCCTTTGGAAGTTTTAACCACGTCTTTACTGTGTAATTAAACCGTTTTTAACATCAAACTTCTCTAGTCTTAGTTAATATACCCGCAGCAGACGATAAATGACTATCCACGACACGATCAATCTCGCATGTCCGCCTACTACATGCATGACCTGGCTGAAGAAGTGACCGTAATTGTAGTTGTAAACATACGTAATCGTACACGCCAGGAAAGGAAGGCCTTATAACCCATGAATAATTTAGACAAAATCACTCACCCGATACGTCCTTGCATCTAATCAAAACTAAACTAGAGTATGGGTCATTCATTATACGCGAGGATTGTACAATGTCTAGTTTCACGATGAAAGAGTAATCTTCAAAACTAGATGTGTACGTACAAACTCCCAAATTACCCCATCCCGTTTATTTTCGTAAACCGGTAATTGCATAAAAAGCGAGTGGTGAAAATACTTTGGACGGTTGAAATATCAGATAAGTTTTATTTTATTGATCATGATTGTTAATGACAATGATTCAGTGTGTAAATCAAGAATAAAAAGTTGATAGTTTCTGAAGCCAGAAATAAAGAAGAAATATGTTGGAAATAGCGACATTTTCAGATATATTGCTCTCTTACGACCATGAGCTGATATATTTATGGGATATTCCACTTTCATAGCAATAGACGCAAGATTTGTTGTGAACACAGTCCGCTGCCAACTGGAAATGTCTGGGTTTTGTCTGGGGAGTTGGCACTGGGTGAGACTCGTATGACGTGTTCTTAGGGTTAACAACAAAAATAACCCTCTACCACCCCTCCTCTCACCCCAGACAAAGTCTGCCTCCCAGCTACGTCTCTCGTGCCTCCCGAACCGCCGTGTAATCTTGTAGCTTACTGAGGAGCCGGTTGTTGGTTTAAGACAGCGCCGACCTTCCTACTGAAGTTCGTTCTCACTGTAGACATAGCGCCTTCATCCGACTCCGTATGCCCGCTAGGCTCAGGACAAAACGTATACTACTCACATTCCGCATTTAGCACCAGACTGTGAGACTTTACCCCTTTCAGTATGTTATTTGTTGTAATTAGGTATAGATGTGTTTCGATGGAACTACCAAGGTTTGGGGATGGTATACTTTTTGAAAGCAATGACGAAAGAATTTTATGGAGACCTGAAGCTGTCTGCTCGATACTGGATTTGCATTGCTAGATTTCGTGTATGATTTCTATGCAGTGTGACAACTCTTATAGCCAGGCATTGAGAATTGCGGGAGGGAGGGCTAAAGGCTTATGGCCATCTGAAAATTCTCCCGGCATGCTCTGTCGAAAACGGAAATCTGGTAATGGCTAGGATAATAGTCGAGCAATTTTCTGTAGTTTCCATTAAAATCCAGATTACGTGAGGTTTTAAAGACAAAAGCCTTATTAGTAGCGTTAACCTAGCGTCAGTCGAGCGTCAAGCAGGCGTCAGCGTGGCGCCAGCTCCAGCAGGTGGCAGCATATGCGCCAGTCTTGCGCAGACGCACCAGTGACGCCGCCATAGTGGCGCCACTAGGAGGTCGGCGGGGTCAGCGTCCCGTTCTTGTCCTGTTGCTGCGCTCGACAATTATTTTGCAGCGCGGATCAGCCCGGAAGATAGGCCATCTAATGTGAAGTACTCCCAACACTGGTGCAGGTGTCATCATTGTTAAAGACCAATTCTGTGGAGGCCACGTGATGTGGAGCTTAAAGCTTGGGGATTGAGCGTGGCGGACTAAGATCTCCTGATCGGGGTTTGTTGACTCAACGTTAATGAGTGACTAAAGATAATGGTCTGTGTGGCTTATTGTACTAACCCGCCATATTGTAACGGCCTCGGTCAATCCCACCACAGCACACAGTGCCCTCTGGTGGCTGAAAGCACGCCTGGCAGTGCGCGCTTTGCTCTACTGCATTGCAATAACTGACAGCATGCTCCTAGTATTTGACACCGCGTGGCCGCAGGCAAGTGAGTAGCCTGGGGTTTGGTAGTTACCTAATATGTTATTGTATTGGGCCTGTGTCACAAATTAATCTGAATTTTGCGAACGGCCCTCTCACTAAATTTATAAATGAACGATCTTTACAGAGAACATTCATCGATCGTTCCAACTTCAAGTCCACTAATGAGTCGTCCTTACTTCTGGGCAAGCCAACGGATACAAATTAGTTGGCATGCCCTGAATGATAGAAGATTAACTCCATAAATAGGAAAAGCTACTTTATTAACAGAGATGTTAACATTGATTTTTCCTCATTTATGCCAATAGAACAGTGGTTTGAACATCCTCACATACAATCAGCCCCATGCCATGGCACATTATTAGTAGTAAACCCTACCAAGGACTGTACTACTATTAACCGGGTCTCGTATGGGTTGACGGTCATACAGCCATATGAAAGCAAACATTTGTATAGACTGTCAAGGTACACTTGTTTTTGCAAACGCATTTTTCACTTTCATTTTTATAATCGATCCTGTTGTTTTGCTCAGCTGTGGTAGGACTTGTTAGTTTTGGACGGAGCTCAGTTTCTAGCGACCCGTACAACCAATTTGTTCACACTAACCCTGAACGCGCAGTGACCCAGTAGCGTGGTGGGGATCCGACGTGCTATATATACATATACATCACCCGGAGTTTGCGACCGACTCGAGCAGCTCCCCCGGCGACGTGCTCACTGCATCGCCATTACTGCCACCCGCAACTCGTGTTGGCATGAACCAGCCGCTCCAAGTCCATCCACAATTATGTAAATTACCCTCGGTTGTAGTGACCAGTTAGCTCGCACCCTGCTCTAGGTTTGTCAACCGGAGCCTTCCCAATTTGGTGCCCTGAACTTGATCACACTATTCAGAAATGGCAGTGTTCCTCTTTTCCAATGAAATCCTTGGTTTCATTTTCATTTTATAAAATCCTATTTTCTTGCGTTTATCAAAGAGAGAATAAATTGGGCCTTATTCACACCAATAAACAGTGCTTCAAAGCTCCCCACACAACCCAGCCCCATTCCATGGAGAATGACAATGTGTTTTCTCAGTCTCTCTGGGACAGTAAATTCCACATGAAAAATATTTCATTTTTTTTCAATGACCCCAAACTGACATCTCTCACTATTACTACGTGTCCATCAAACCATTTTTAATAGAGTAACATTAATCTTATAAAATATCGTTGATTGAAAGATTTTAGTTGAACTGAATATCCATTTTGCCTCAGGAAAATCGGTATGAATAATATAGAAGAAAGAAAACCTTAAACCAGTGAAGCCTACACTTCCGACCACACCGCATACCAAAACTCAGAACCTATTGTCAATTCGTAGCCGGTGGCCTATAGCATACATACTACCAGCATTATCCGTTAAAGGCTATCAATTTTAACTAACGCTTAGGTCCCTATGTCGGGTTATTAGCTTCTGCTATAGTGGCACCAGCTTATGCAGGTTACTATTTCAATGGCAGCACATATGGTCATGGATTTCACTTATGACATGCAATGATCAAACAGTCAATGGGTGGACACTGTGTATTATACAGTCATCTGTATTGAAAAGTGGTAGCTCAATGAGGGCAATCAGAATGCGGATGTATATGTTCATCATTATTCAACTCCTTTTTCTAGATAAGTATAGGAAATAATGAACAGCAAATCTTCCTGGCAATTTTTCGACTATTGCATGAATCCATGGCACTGACAGGAAGTAGTTGGGTATGGGTGAGATGGATTGATACTCTTTCTTTTTTTTCTCTCAATAAAAGAGGTTTTTCAGCTTTGCATTTTCAGCTTTACACTGTTATCTGTGTGTCTATACTTAACTTGTCCTACTAATATACTCCTTGATAAAATGTTGATTTTTTTTGGGTACTGTTCCACTAATTTACTCACTGCACCACACTTAAAGTTCGTGGGATTCCACTGGGTTTCTAGGACGAAGACATTGATGGTTGTTACAGCTGTCTTTGGATTGCTCCCACTATCACTTGACTGAGTACTCTGTTTCTTAATGGGCTACAGATACCTTTTTAAGTCCTCCCCCTGATCCCACCCCGTGCCCCGACGTGGACGTCATGCACTCCACCGCCGATCTTTGGTCTTCCTGCCTTCCGTTTCTCTGACCTTCCTGTCCCACGTTTCCGGTCCATTCGTGGATCGCTGGTGGCCTGCGCGCCCCCTGCTGGCAGTGACCGTAGACCAGTTATCAGCCAACTGCTTTCAATGACTCATCGACTGCGGTTGCCATAGTGCCTGGTGCCTGGTGCTTGGAGCGCCAGCGTCACCCACCGCTTGATCCTCCCTCCCCACACTGCACCACTCATCCCATCCGTTTGCTAATGGTTACATTGGAGCTTTCTAGAATAATTTGCTGTAGGTTGAGACTTCTGTGCAAATCACCAATTGTTATAGATAAATAAGGCTATTATACGTGTACTTAGTTCCAGATGGTTTTGAGTGAAAATATACGTTAATAAACAAGGAGAGCTGTAAGGACCTGCGGTACATGGTGTTAGCAGTGCGTCAGTGTGAGAGAAATAAACACATAGACTACTTAAAAAGTGCATCAATTGATGGTCGAGCGTGGCAGTGCGTGGCCACAGAACGGAACCGGGCGTTGAGCATTGTGGAATGGGATCATAGATTCGAATACGATCTACTGCTACGTTGGATCTTTCTATCCAATTAGGTGTAAAGCTCCACCAAAGTGTTGTAAAAATAAATTTACACTTGATTGGCTTAAATGAACAGAAAATGCATCTCAAATGGGCCAGTGTACATCAGACGTCACCCTATCTGTTGTGGCTGGGTGTGTACTAGTCTCCGGGTCCAGTCTCAGCAGAGAGCAGTGTTTGCATCACCATGGGTTTGCATCACCACGGGCATACAGGCAGTACCGCATGATATAATACACGCTAGCTATCCCTAAGGGGGACTCTACGGTGGATTACACTCACCAAACAAACCTTGACAGGGTTCTAGAACAGTCCATCATCTACCAATTCCTCACGAGTTCTCCCACTCAAAATTGTACCTCTATATGTTTTAGAACAACGGTTGGTATGTATGAAAGACTATTAATGGCTGTATCAAAAAGGAATCACGGATTAAAGAAGAAAAAATATGATATTTAGAGGATTACCTGTTATATTATTATTGTATTGTGTCTATAAAGACACATCTGGCTTAAATCTCGGTCCTCGTTAGATTCTATCTATTTATGCGCATCCTGTTCTCAGTAGAAAGGTCAGTGAGATGTCACAATTCTTTCAAATTTTAGTTCACGCCGCCCGATACATGTATTTATTCCATGTGTATTTAAAAAAAAACACTTTTCACGGCCTAACGTCAAAGCACGCTACCATGACTTGCGCACGTCTAGTTTCGCGAAGGGGGCACATGCGCACTGACATTTCCTTCCGCCTGTCAATGTTAGGTGTCAGGTCCATCATTACTCAGTTGTTTGCCATTTGAGAGCGAGAGACAAAGGTTGATCACGCAGAGATGTTATGTGACATCAGAACCCGGGGGTGCGCACACTTTTGTCTGTAGGTGCCATATCTCAATCACGAAATGGAACTGGGAAGAGAAGTAGCCATAACTATATGAAATGTGTCTGAGTAAGTCATGCTTTAGAAATTACAGTAAAATATCGACTTAGTGTAAACCTTATGATAGCACTACGTGTATGGTGATGGTGATTGACGAGGGTGCCCTGAATTATGTATTTCCTCGATACCCTACCTATTCCTGCCCCTCCCACGTCTTTTTTTTTCTTTTTTTGCAGTCGCCCTGTCCCATCCATATTTTTGTTACCCCTTCTATTCTTCATCCCTGTCCTTTGCCTATCATTCTCATATTCTCCATCAATTTCCTCCTGTCGCGACCGTTTGCCAATTTCTGCCATGTCTTTATTTTTATTATACGTTTTGTCCCTCCTCTGGACTTGCTCTGCCCCAGCTTTACGAACACCACGCCCATCTCTTCCTGCAACCACGTCCCAACCTTGTCCTTGCCTCGCTACCACGTTCCCGCCTCTCACTCACAAGGAACCTGTCCCTACACACCCTGGTCGACGAGTGCACATCATGGGGCTCACGTCTGTTGGGAACAGCATCCACCCCTACACGATACAGAGCAGACAGAGATGTCACACTCGCCTGAAATAAACGTTTGATCTCAGCATTCTTCAACGTGACGGGGAATAGTGGAGAACCTTAATTGACAACCGGATCAGCTGTGTAGAAGCGATAGGAAAATAGTTCACAGGTTGATTATTTTTATCGAACATGTCTTGGTGTTATCGACTGGCACTTGACCTTGGCACAGCGTTGACCCCATGTGCTCAAAGATAATAGTAGATGGGGAGGTTGCTATAGTTCAATCAGAAAGGTCAGACTTGATTAAATGTTCAGTAGCCTCTCCATGTCTGTCCCCATAGTCCTTATCAGGTGTTTTTTACAGATGATAGCAAGCGGTTTCCCTAGACTGGGTGCAAGTGGTGAGGTTTTATCCAGACTGTCTAGGCAATCACAGTCAAGAAAAAGTACTTGAATAAAAATATTAGATTTGCAATCAAAGATCAGTGAATTTGAGGCGGTTAGATCTTGTTATCGCCAGGAATTGAGACGCCATCCGCCATCCGCCCCTTCCGTATTCAAAGTACTTTAACTATATGCAACTTTTTACACCGAGTCATATCTTACCTCCCTTTTTATTTCGGTATTGAATAGGAGACCATTATATTGTAAACAACTGATATTTCCAGACCATGAGTACTTGTTGCATTGCTTTAAATCCTATAAAATCTACTGAATCCACTGTCCAGTAGAGATATATTTACAAGGTGCCGCCGGGTATTGTCGATTCTACTTGCCATTTGTGGCATAAAAACAATTGAAAATGTTAAAAATAATTTTATATTTCTCTAATATTCAGTAGTAGTGAGTAATATAGATTGTAGGACATGGATTCTGTATCTTCTATCACCGTTTACTGACTGTTTGAGGCCATTGATATGGGATATGGTAGGACTTCGGGTTCTCTCTCGATTCGCATAATTTGGCGCCATCTGGTGATATGTCAACGAAGTGACCCTGTGTGCTATTGAGTGATGATGTCAAGTTCATCACATGTTTTAGCCTAGTATATTTTATGTAAATCCATGGTCCTTTGTTTAAATTCACTAGATATGGGAGATTTAGTGTGCATTGTGTGGTAGCGAAGCGGATGAATGTGGTTTACTGAGCCAATATAGGAGTACCAGGAACATAACGGTGGGTAGAAGCTCTGTTGGAGCTACTCGAGTCAGGCCTGGGGATGAGTAGAGCTGTTCACCTCGTCAGAAGTTTATTATAGACCCACAGGTGTGTCTTTACAGTGAAGATACGCTTGAAAGTGGATGGAGTAAGTTCGCGTTTCTCGTCTGTGAGCAAATTGTGTATGAGCAGGCCTAGTAACATATCTGTAAACAGTAATGCATTCTAGCAGTGTTAGTGAGTAGACCGGCTCTCTTAGTTAGCTAGGACCTGGGATGAGATTGTTTAAAACAGTACTGAGGCCAGGTCGCGATATACTCCGCGCTCTACCAGCTCGTCTGTGTAGTACAGACACCACTCACTCTATAGATATGTTAAGTCTCATAGTAAGCAGAGGTCTGTGGCGGGTCTGGCGGCACAGGTCTCAGATCTGTCTCAACGCGATTGGAGTAGTGCAGTGTACGGAGGGTGAGTCATGGGACGCGCCGTGATTTACGACCTCGCCGCACGCAACAGGTGGCGCCACAGGACGCTTGCACAATCTATGGTGGGCAAAGGGCGGATAGGGAAGCTGGATGGCTGAATTTCTCGGAAGCAAAGGAAGTGTTCTTCCTGGTTGGGGATGGTGTAGATATTGGTTGTAAGGAAGATAGGTATCCGCGATATTAGTTGTGTGAGTTTCAGGAATACATAAAACAATGACTACAAAACATGGCTCACGTTTGTCATGAAGTTGTCATTTTTAGGTAGCATCAGCTTGTTATATATAGATAGGTTCTAGCCACGTAAAGTCTTTCCAATTATCTGGTACTAAATAAGGAAAATTGTTAGCTAAGGGGATCCATGTAAAACGAGGATCTGGTTCTCAATTTGACATCACTGATAAGAATACGTGACGTATCTTTATCCAGAACAGACCACCAGTGGCCTTAGGCTATGAGATGGTGCTGTAGAGTAATCGTCGACATGGTAAATTGGAGGTGGTGGCAGGCTGTTTGCCTCTTCAACACTGCCTCTCCTTGATATCATTTACTGAATTATTCCCTGTCCTGTCCTCTTCTGTTTTGTTTTATACCAGCATAACCCAACCGTTCCTTTTCTTTTTCTTTGCTCATCCTCACCACCCTCCCTTGACGACTACACCATCGTTATCCCTACCTCAGGTGTAAAACAGAGTTGATTCACTAGCACTACTCGCCGACATCCCTGCCATTTTCTATCGGCCTGAACAGGTTGTGGAGCAGCACGGGGGATTTGGCTGTATGAGCACAGACCAGTCCGACTATTTGTGGCCGCCACTGACAGCCGTCATTCGTGTCCGACTCCCCGCCGGCCCGTCCCTGAGGAGATTGATACTACCCCGGTCACCGCCGCACCTGTCCTTCACAGATAGAGAGACTTGCTCATCTCTACTCGCCCACTCTTCATCTTCTTTGCTGCGTGGTTCTTCCTCTGTCTGTTTTTCGTTGTCACATCAGAAGTAACTCTGTCTTACCCCTCCCCCCACGCGAACGGAACTGCGTTCCTCCACAGTTCTTTTGCTTCCTTTTGCTGTTCCTTCATTAAAACCGAAATCGGTTACTGCAGACTTACACACGAGTACCCCTATTATGCCAAGCATGCAATGTACCCATAACTGTTCAGCATATTCTGCTGAACTGTCAATGGGTGCAAGAATATAGAAAAAGGTATTTGAAAAACAGTAACAACATAGAAATGTTGTTTGAAACTATTCCAAATAAAGATATCATCATGTTTTTAAAAGAGACAAATCTCTTTGATTGTTTGTGAGATACATTGTATTTGAAAACATTGAAAAGAATTGACTGAAATAAGTCTACGAAAGTTAAAAGCTTAAATCATTGATGGTCCCTATATATCCTCAGGGTCCCCTGGTACGTTTAACCACAAACCATCAAAACCGCCTCCCCCTTCCTTCTCCCCCATCGTCGCTTCCTCTCTCGATATCCAATTTGTATATCTGTACCTTTATGCTTTCCCTCTAACTGCATACATACCTTCCTTTCCCCTCCATTAGCCTATCCATCAGAAACCGTTTCATCCTCGTCTTCCTATCTCCCCAACCCCCATATCCGATTTGTGAGCCCTGCTGTTATTTCGATCGAGCTGTGTTAATCTTATATTACCGTGGATTTCTGACTAATGAGCAGTTTTTTCCCCAGCCCTCCATGGTTTTAGACCATCCATGGTGTTATACTATTGTTACAGTGGCCCTTTGACAGATACTTCGAAGAGTATATGCACATTTGCTCGTGGTTGTAACATTGAAAGTTTAGACAAACCTAGTGGGGATAATGATGCAGGTGACTCGCCATGGCAAATTCTATTTATTTTGAAGTGACTGAAACTGTGTCTCTCATTGACGGATGATAAAGCTTCAGTCCTTGCTCCCCATTCAACCGTGACTATGTACAATGCACCCTCCAGGCTGTATAGATCCGAGATAGAGGGGAAGGGCATCAATATTGTATATGTACGAGCTATAGAGGAACGTGTCTGGTACTCCCTGCCACTGGTCAGGTGAATAATAGATGAAGGTAGCTGGTTCTGTCGTTTGTTATGTCTTTACATCTAACCGTGCATATTCTTGGTATTTCATCATACAATCAGTACATATATAACTTGTATACATGAAAAGGACAAAATGTATCGAATACTTACATATATTTTTTTCATTTTAGCTCAAAGGTATCCAATTTTAGTCATTAATCAATCCCATCTAGCGATCTTATTTTGGATTGTCTGTGAAAATTGCTTTGCCCAGGAATAAAATTCATGATTCTTCCTAAACTTGAAAGACAATGAATTGACCTGGCTTGAAATATAGGTAATTCTAAGGCTAAATTATTTTAACACTACAATAACAGTCTTGGCAGCCCTCAAGTAGCAAACGGATAGGATTTTGGCTACAAGATCTTTTAGTGATGTTGAAGATAAACGACAGGTTGATGCAAGGTGTACTTTGCATCAATTATTAAAGTATGCTCCTTGTCATCAGAGCTTTGCCTGCCAGTATAGACCACTGGAGAGCCGTTTATGACTCTCCATTAAAAAGTTATAAAATGGCAGCGTTTCCCAATGTCGATCTGCACGATTTTGGTTGCTTGCCATGCTGGCTTGTACCGAGGGACCTGCCGGAGCAGGGCATTTAGTGCCTGTTTGGAGCAGAGACTGGGGCCGCGGAGTGCGTGGGTCGGGTCAGGATAAAGATAGTTCCTGATAATATATTGCAAATGTGGAACCCATGCGAAGGAGTTACGCGTGGAGACAGTAATTGGGTCGGGAACAGTCCACCCAGATATGGGGATAATTCCTATAATTATGCAAGTCATACTTTCGCCTCACATAATTATAAATGGCATTGCGAAATCTTACTTTGGAACAATCAATAGAACCCATAAGCAAAGGTGCGTGTTAAAGCCAGAAATTGCAGCGAAAATTTAATTTTTCATTTCTGATGTATAAAAATCTGCTCTCTTTTTTTCATTTTTTTTTTTCATAGATAGCATTAATTGACCCTCAATCACGCCAATAGAATAGTGGTTTGAACCTCCCCCACGGACCCTCAACTACACATTGTGGCCAACCCCAGTGTATTTTCCACGTTTTCTCGGTCTCACTCAGGCAGCAAATTCCACCCCAACTGACACCCCTGTATAAAGGAAGCCCAATGTGGGCGTTTTTCTCACTTCTGGAAGGCATGTATGAAGCCACCTCATAAAAGAGGAATGCAAAGCCAAGTAGTCCCTCGTGTGAAGTGAGGCCTCATTATGGACACTTCAATATGAACTAAATGAATGACGCCAGTTGTATTAAGGTCAAAATGGACTAGATCAAATAGGACATGTAGATACAAAGTAGCGGGGAATCTGCAGCGTACAATTGGCAACCACCAGACACCCCCTAATTGGGCTGCCGCGTGAAGAGTCAAAGTCTGTAGTTATGGATTACTTGTTATCATAATGTGTGAATTGAATAATTAGAGAGTGGTTACTCATTGATGACAGTCTTTAACCTGTGGACCATGGAGTTCGTCCTGGTAAGTGTCAGTCACTATCAACGACATGACGTGACTCAGTGCGTCTGGCGTTACCGTGTAGAAGTCGGTCAGCCTCTCTAATGTGATTCAGATACAAGCTGGTTCCAAGTATACATGTGGTTGCCAGTGTCTCCAAATGGCACCAGGCGCTCTGTAGTTTCAGCTCTGGATTCAATATCAGGGATTATTCTCTCTGGAATTCTCAGACCGTCATGGCAACCTTGTCACTGCCTTCATTCTGCTGCTGAAGCTTCCTGCTGCAGTCATCCTAAAAGATAGAAAAGACGCCCATGAGTTTCTCATGAGTCAGCGATTACCAACACAGTTATGACTGCTCTAGTCAAGGAAAAGTCTGGGGAGAATATCGGTCACAAACGCCAAGTTTCCCAGCTGAAGTTAAATCGTGTTCACACATTCAGTAAATCTGGAGTTCACCTAAGATCGACAGTGGAAGATAAAGTGTCCTGATTTCCTCCATTTTTGACGGCCACCATAACAAAATCGGTGCCGCAGCCCCTTGTTATAGATCCGGTGAATTAGGATGGGATCATTGTATACCTTAGTGTCGTCGACGGTACTGCGATCCGTGAGGAATGGCTCATGATATTGAGTCCTAAAACTAGCATCTGCTGTATTGTGTGTGGAATAGAAAGGGTGAGACTGATGGATATGCCAGCTGGTTAGCCTGTGGCGTTTCTGAGCAAATCATAATCAGGTGCTTCTCCTTAAAACCTGATTTGTATGAATAACGCAAGGAAGAATTTATCGAATCTTATCAGCAAAGACGATTATGAAAATGGAGATTCCCACTGTTCTGACTTTCTCTATGAAGCCAAAGGATGGCAATCACGAATCTCAGCATACTAAAATAGGATTGTCGTAGACAATCCGATCATACCTTTAATGCTATAGACTTCTCGGTTATATTTGATTTTAATTTTCTTATCTTTTACTTACTTTTTATCTATTTGTTTATTTTTTGGTGGCAGGTAACCTTAAAAGCGCCCGTAATCTAATTATATATCTAAATTAGACCTTTCTGTGTTATAACCGTTACTGTAGATGTATTGCTAAGGGATTCAGGTTTGGGAAATTTATATCAGGTATTACTCCTAGATTGGGCGAGTTTTAAATCAACACCAGTACTTTCTGATCACGACAGTTCGCAGAACCTGGTGTTGTCAACCAACGTAGAGAAACTTGAACGAGCCTAATGAGTTTAGAGTGACTGATTGTGGCCGGCGGCCCTCCCGACCCACGCATTACCGTCCATGACCCTAGTTAGTAGTGGACTATTCTTTGCTCATGTCAGTGCGACCATGCATCAGACATTTCAATATCGCTAATAAAAGTTATCAATGGATGACAGACCGTTTCATTAAAAAGTAGTAAGGACTTTTACTATTTCTTTTAGTAAGTAGCAAGGATATCGTACTAGGTTCGTATTCTACCATATCAAATAAGAAACTCGCAATTCATAAGATTAACTGCTTATCGTGAACAGCTTGTTATTCAAATATATGTTTTTGGGGGGATGTACCGCCGTCATAATTATATGATAAATATTATCAAGAGACGTCACGAGTTTGAGTCTGAGTTTATTTATGCCACGCATTTTGTTGGCTCCATAATTTCACGAGTCGAAGACGAGTGACATTACGGAGCCAAGAAAATGAGTGGCATGAATAAGCTCAAACTCAAACGAGTGGCATCCAGATTTTATCCTACCCCGTTTCCATATTTTTTCAGTATCAGAAAGTAGTGGCATAAACAACATTTTATGTCACACCCGTGAGATAAACAAATCCCATGTTAAGCCTATGGCGTTTTTTTTATTAGGGGTAGGATAATTCACTTTACTTTAACAGAGGATAACATTCATGATAGATGCACAACCTCGCAGTGGAGAGTCTTAAATGATTGATAGATTCAGTACATGACTATAGAACTGCTTTACTGTGTGTGTGACAATGGCCAGGTTGGTGTGGACAGAGTGTAGTGTGTGATGGTGTAGTCGACACGTGACGTGGACGTCGTGATCAGGCCGCGACGCGCAGACACAGACCCTACCTGTGTCACACTCCACGGTCACACTGTGCACGCTGACTGGTGTACACGTCACTCAGGTGGTCACTCGCCAACCCTGTGTCTCCGCAGTCGGTCACACTTCTCCAGCTCTCATCAAAAAGAGAAAAACTCGCCAAAAAGTTTGTGACCAGTTCAAACATGGGGCGGTCCAGCGTGCGCAAAGACCACGAGAGTGGTGGTAGTGGCGGGAAAGAGCCGGCCGGTAACGGGGTAAGCACCGCTAACTCGCCGGTCTCAGCTACATCACCGGAGGACTGCATTGGAGGTGAGTCTTGCCTATGGAGAAGATAGTCGAAGATGGTTTTCTGTCAACTTAGAAAATATCCAACCCACCCTGTACCATATAGATTAGTATATGATAGAAGGAAACTATACGTTGGATTATTCCCCTTACTTGGATATACCAGTGAGCATTAGCGTGCCATTAGGTATGAGCAAGGAGTTGTAAGGTATACCATATGGCACACGGATCCGCATTGTTTTATTTGTTTTGGCTAGTAGCAGCTTTCATGGTACAGTTCTGACCTATGAGTGGTATATAGGGCTCTATGCAAAGACATGGAGTTTTTACGTCAGTGACATAAACATTTCATGTGGTGGCGAGTTTATAGAAAAGGCGGTCATATTTTGGCTTATCGCTGACCAAGTCTGATTCTCCAGCATACGCTGTAGTGACAACCGGGAAAAGAAACAGCTGGATAGATAAGCTTCTGAATGAAACCAGTTACATCAGATTGCAGCAGGTGATAGATATGTTCCCTGCTGACATGCTGTCTTCTTACATTCTATGTGTACTATGTACGTGTACCCTTGATGACACATGGACATTATTGTTTGACATGATGAATGATATCATCATTTCCCTATTATTTTATGATGATACAATGCAGATCATTGAAAACTATATCAAAAGAGCTACATGTATATCATTTGCTTATCTTGATATAAGAAAGAAAATATGGTATCTGAATTGATATCTTATTCCCCAAGAAAGATCTCATGCAGAATCATGGATGATTGACTAAATGCATGAACGCGTCAATTTCTGCACCATGAGCTCAAATTGACTGCACCTGACATTCAAACTTAGATATGGTAGAGGACTAATCACATCAATTTGGAAGAATTACAGCTTATTTTTTACAAGTGCTAGTTTGGTTGTTATTGCAACACTACAGCTGGCACTGCCCAAGTTTGCTTTCTTTAATATTTATGTTCATGGCGTGTGTCTAACTGTTGACCAGACTACGTCTCAGACTTGGCTTCGAGCGAGAGGGAAAAAGAGACAGGAATGCAACTGTGTCACCTAATCACCAATCTGTACTTGTTTTACTCTCAAAATATACTATTAGTAACAACAATAACACCCCTCCCCCTACACACACAAATGATAGTAGTATATCTTAATTCGCTTCTCAACGCATGTGTGTGGCCCGGCAACCAGAAGTCAGATCTAGTCTACTATCACAAGGCTTGTTTCGCTTGGCGTGGGTGGCCGCTGGAATGTAACCTCACACTCGTCGAGCCTCAGCCTTTGAGCAAACACTTGCCATGTGCTGGTTCCCCAGGACGTCGGCGGGTGCGGCCCGATGAAAAGCTCCTCATATGTACCTTCAGTCTGGTGCTGCACGCAAGGCGAGAATCGTGCAGAGATGAGGGCAGTGTCGATGTATTCCGGGCGAGTGAAGAACTCAAAGAGGGCAGCATCAGTGCACACAAGGCACTTGTACTATGGTTATCCTAACGGTTATCCTAATAAAGGCAGGAACATTTTAGATGGAATAAGGGCTAGACACATACATTACAGAGGTACTGCCCACAGAGATGGAGCAGTTCACAGAGCGCAGTAGAGAGAAATGCTCTTAGGGGCGAAAATAATGTAGAGGGCCAGCTGCAGTGCATATTAGACCACAGTAGTGGCTCGAATGCCAAGATCAGGTATTTTGGCCAGAGTTTTGCCACCAGGTATGACTGGTTTATGGAGTCATAGTGTTCACCTGAAATTATGAATCACCCAGCAACCAATACATAGTGGAGGATGGATTATGCTTCATATATTAACATAGCGCAAGTTGGATGGCCTCACGAAGTAGGGTTATCCTCTTTTTTTTCCCTTTTTTTTTTATCAGATTCCTTTATTGAACGGTTTTATATATTCTTGTACATAAGATTTTTCCATGGGTATTTTATAATGGCATCACAACTCATCTGATCCTTTTACGCTTTTGCTCATATACATTACTCTGAGCTCTTTCTTGATCTGATGCACGTCACATATTCTAATCCACGGCATATTCAATCATAGAATAAAGAGGCTTATGACCTCAGTCTTGAAGATTGATTTTCATGGTCAGGCCTTACCAGTCAGAATTATTACTAATATTAATAACCGAGTGTATACACATATCATAACATTAAAATATAATGAGAAGTAGCACAAATTCTTCATCATTCCCTTGACAGTTAAATCAGATTCTCTCTGATAATAAACGAGTGTGTGCTAAGAGGTAAACTAGATCCAGCCTTATAGGAGGCTCAATAGTGGTCTTGTCATACGCCTAAATCCTCTGGCTCATAAGCAAGAGTTTACAGGTTGTGTTTCGGTATGATTATTGGCCGCGTTGTTGATTTACAAAAACTAGCTACATTGTTGTCGGCTTACATTGTAGGCCTGCGTTACTGGGACATGTTGCCCCCAACACGTGTCTGGGTCGTGTCTGGTGCGGGCTGGTCGTTGTAAAGGAGCTGTGGTCAGCTCCTGGCCAAGACCCGCTTCGCTCACTCATTCCTCCTCGTCTCCCCCAACTGGCCTCCAGGTGAACCAGGGCGTAGTGCTACAGTCAGCAGATTGATGTCTGGCATTTGACCCCAGACCGACCAGCGCCATTCCTCTTGCTGTACTAAACACAGTGGAAGTTCAAAGTATAAGACTTACAACCCCTCTATAATTAGGTCTCATTGTAGTAGCAATGATCAAAAGATTCAACATCAACCTTTCCGTACCACCTCCACCCCTCCTTTGGTTGTCCCATAATAGCTGGGCCTTTCTACTGTTTTTTTAACATTGCTCAGGCATGGGAAAAAGGAACACATTCCATGGATGTTTAAGGCATAAGACTGAAAAAATGCCCTAAGTCAGTGGTCTTTTCTTACCCCTAAATGATTTTCACATCAGTGTTATAAAGAAAGATAATTGCTGTGTTCAGTATAGCCAGGGCTGGGAGTGAATAGCAATTGGGCCAATATTGTGGGTTATATGCCGTTTAGATAATCGGGATACCTTTAGTGTATATGTATATATTCTAGAATAATACTGATTTCCTGGATTTATTTTGAAAATATAACTTCTTATAAGTGTAAAGTGACTACGTTTATAACTTATGAAATCAGATTTATTCTCCATGTACTGATGTCTCATTCTGTGCACGTGTGTTGCACATGGAGGCCGTGAGTACGGAAAGGTTCAAAAGTAGGGCACTGTATACTGTACGTGAGAGTGTAGTACTCCCTCATACCTTCACCTCCTCCTACACCTACACTCCACTCCGCCCAGCTCTAGTCGCCACCAGCCAGCCGGCCTGTACCCTGTCAGTCCACTCTGCCTTGAAACATAGTGCTACAAATTGTTATTTGGCCTTCCTTGTGATGAAAAATGAAATGTTGGTCATGTAACGAATGGAGAGTGAAATGTGGAAACCTCGTGACAAGTTGATAGGAACATATTCATAACTACTTTTCATTCCTTTGATAAGACTCTTATTATGTTGTTGTTGAATTGTTAACTGTTAGTTGTATACTTATACACTGTTCTTTCTCTCACTCGCTGTGTTAAAACTCTTGATGTGTGTCCCTGTCCTTGTAATGTACGTTTCAGAGAGGTCATGACCCTGCACGTGCAGTGGCCCAGTCTGACCTCTCTGCCTGTGGAGCTCGTTCCCGCATTAGTTGATAGGGAGCTGCCTTCTCTCGACTACAAATGCTGAAGGCCTATAATAAAGATTCCTTAAAAAAGCAGACAATAGAATTCAAAATATACTTTTGAATTAATTCTGAATTAAATACCGGACTACCAGTGAAATTTCAAAAAAAAAATGAATTGTCAGTAAACTCATTGGTGGCGTACTCTAATTGATAGCAGACTCCAGAGCTAACCCTCAGTGTCCTCCTTCAGGTATGTCCATGACGGTGAGCTGCTCAGTGTGCACACTGAGCAGCTCGTGGTACTCATCACCACATGATCAATCCCCTTGTACAGTTCAATTTTATTTTTAAATTTAGGTCGGAATTTATAATTACATAACAAAAGATTATATCATTTTAAAATAGAGTAAATGCTTGGTCTTAGAGTCTTCCCTCCCACCCATGGACAATCCGAAATGTGAGAACGAGCGCCCACTGTCAAATGCTTAGAGCTAATCACCACACAACCCCCAAACCAGTAACCATGTGCTGACTGTTGTTACCTTTCAGACTCGGTTTCTTCCGTGCCCACCTTCGGTAACTAGTTGTAGCAGTTGACAGCATCATTTATCATTAATTTGTTACTGCTTCACGTTATTTCTGCAACGATCCGATTCGGCTCACCACACTAACGCCACCTCCTGAAACATCATGGATTTACCAGATTTATTCATTCTAACGCTAGAACTTCTAATTGTTTTTCAAAGTAATCTAGATTATTTCATAACAGGAACATTATGATCACATAATCGTCTAAAAGAAATAGAATAAATTTGCGTAAAGCCATGTGTGTTAAGCGTTAATGTGGTGCGTGGACGAGTAAGTCGGTTTGCAGCAGTAAACCGCACTATCAATGTACAAAATGCTTTACTAACCCAGACCGCAGCTAATGTGATCAAATCAACGTATTCAGATCAACTACTACTCCTCTCCGAGTAACTTGAAACCCAAATTCTGCGACCTAGTTCTTTGCTCAAGCTCAACTCACTTCTTGAAGAGAAAGTTAAGCTTGAGGAAATGGCTAATGTTAGTGTGTTTTACACCTGGTCTCATCTTTGGGTATCAAAATGTATCATCTTTATATAATGAATTTTGATCAATTGATAATAGCTGGAGAGTGTGGAAACATGTTATGTTGGGGAGAACGACGAAAATGTAAAGAGAAATTAAGTGTATAAAGTACTAATGGGGGCTTCTTGTCACATCGTGTATTTCTTCCCACAGATTTGTGTGTGGGTCTTGTACATGTTGACTGTGTGTAGGTGGAGGAATTGAATTGTGTCGTGTCTATGAGAGAATGTGAACTTTAGATTCATCATGCCTGTTGTAAGATGTAGACCGCTGCACTTTGTCCCCCGACATGCCCATCTACATAGAGGAAATGGAATCTAGAGTAGGGTAGGCTGGACTCTCCTTGGACTCAACAAATCTAATGCTGAAATTTTCCTTCCTAATCATTATTGTAGGGGGTGGGTATGGACAATCATAACTACATTGAGCTATTTTCTCAGACGTTGATATCAGAGTTCTCAATAATCCAAGGTGGCTAGTGATAATTGATCTTGTAAGGAAGGGCACAGTCACCTCCACTATTAAGGGATATCTAAGTGTTAAGTTATACTCTTGACGAATCACTTGGATACATCACTAAAGCTAAAAGGAGAGTCCAGATGTTAGAACGTGCTTGACTCAGATAAAAGGTGACTTTCTTCACGAGAACGGTGCATGAGCGCTGTATGTACTGCCCGTATTGACGAGAGCTTCATGCTTGTTGTCCAACTGCTTCTTGTATTACCATTTGAGTTGATATCTGTTGACCTGTGACATGTGCAGTCCTTAACCTGCAAATTGTGCCGATCTGATGAAATTACCCGCTGACTCAGCTGGTATCTGTAGACAATTCTAATTGTTATATTCCGCAGTTTAACATTGTCTGTACTGATTTAAGTACAGCGCTGTGGTTGTGCATGAAATATAACTACAGGGATGCCAGTTCTCAGGGAATTTCAGTTGTTTTTTTACCCTCATCTTAACACCTATTCATAAATCGCACTGAAAAATGGGGTATATGCAGTCAACATCGAGGACATGACGGCCTCGGTGCCTGGTTACAGACGCCAAGCAGCACCCAGACTGGTGGTACCCTGTGGGCCCAAGGACATTGCAGAGTCAGGGAGTGACCCTGGAATCTCACTATCAGTCTGTAGTAAAAAGCTAAAGAATATCAGTGACTACCTGAACCCCCTGGAACTCTCAGATCGTGTTTGAAACGACTTGTGTATGGGGGGGGGGGGGAGTGTAGGCCTCTAGCAGTGGACCCCAGACTTGCTCAAGTCCTTGATTAAGAATTTTCAGTACTGGATGGTGGGCTGATATAGATAATAGGCCAGAGAGAGTAAGTTGATTGTGACTCGGATATCAAACAGCGTGGTGTCAATCAGCACATCAAAGGTGGCAATGTAATTAATGGGGACTGAACATTTTCTGGGATTTAAAAACAAAATTACTGGCATCCCTCTTTAAGGTGCCCTGTGCCAAATATTTGAGCTGTATTGAGAGTATTTCGTAGGTTCTCCTAGTGGGTTCCCACTGATTGCCATAGGCTGATAGGAGTAGCCTCCCCACGCAAATAGTATTGGATGAAATGATGGTGAAGTTATTTTACTTGAGCAAAGATAACAACAGCGACGGTGACAGCTCACCGAACATGGTGATATAGCTTGGTGAAGATGACTAACAGGTCTCATGACCTGAGTCATGCTTCCGTCTCGGTTGCCAGACACAGCGATCGGAGATGCTTGGACGGGTATATCGGAATTAGGCAACCTTTATAGACGTTCACCACCGCTGTTACATAAACGTACAAGGGATTCCCAATGGGCATTCACAGAACATGATTAGAGGCAGGCTGTCCGAGTATCGCTGAAGCTACTCGGATACAGGAGCTGTTGCTTAACTTCATAGGAATGAAGATTAAGTGAAACATAGTGCAGAGTGATGACGGAAAGCGGCCAGGAATCTTCTCTTTTTTCAAATAACTGTTGGGAGAATAAGACGAGAATGTCGCTTTGTTTCTTGCGCTTATCAGAAGGAAATTGATCAAAATCAGGAATAATAATTTGCAAATATAAATAAAAAGTTTGCACAGCATGCTAACCGCAACCAAAGGCATGTTCTAGTTGTATAGATCTCAACAGCATGTGAATTATAAACGCTATGCTTGACTGCTTTGTTTATAAATACGCACTGCCACTCAGCCAACCAGATCAGGGAAAAAACATGTGGCAAATATACAGATTGGCTGCGACTCTCGCTTAAATTGTCCGTTCTGCCGATGCTTTAATACAACTTTGCTGACATGCGCCGCGAAGACAATAGCTAAGGCCTCATGTTCAGTTCGAGCAATGTTTCCATCCTTTTATGCCTCGTTTTGGCATTAACTTTTGATATTGAATTAGTAGTTGGCTCTGTGATTGAAACTTTTAAAAGTAAGCAAAACAAAATATGACATATTATGAGCTAGATCTAACACTTGCTGTGAGCTAATAATAACCAATGTTCTTGTCGTAGATCAGTTGCTCTTACCGTTAGAATTTGCACACTATACTTAGTGATATTATTTTCTGTTTCCCCCTCGATCTTGAACAATATGTGTTGAGTCATGTGGTTACTCAGGTTTCTATGTGAATGGTCGATGGTTGCCAGTCGTGTGTTAGTGAATTTGTCTGTCCGTCTTTTTGCCACCTTGCCCACTATAAGCAGAGCCTCTGTAGATGTATAGCCGTTAACATGATGCCACAGTTAGAAACTTAAACAGTTTGACGTAACACGATCAAAATTTCCGGAATGGTAAACGTAAAGGGGAATCTGTTTTGGTGTAGTATTTCGGACCCAACCTTGTAAATCATGATAACGTAATTATCATCATTTGCCCAATTATCATTTCTAATTTTGTCTTCCCATTTTCTTTTTGTCAATAAACCATAAACGGCTAGATATTCAATGACTTATTTCTCTGTGGAAATGGGGCTTTACCGTATCGATACATTGGTCTATGATATACGTTTCACCAGCCTGCTTCATTTGAAATGGCCCTTTTGGGGATTATTCCTTCACCCATCATTTTGATGTTCATTCATTGTCCTGAAAGGGCAATTTTCTGCTCATCTTACGCCCAAAAGACCCAACACTACAGCATGGGGTCCATTCAGCCGAAGCCTGTGTTTCATTTCTCCGTTTACTTCTGACGAATATAACCGCTCTTGTAACACTGTGTATTATTGACGTTTGCAGTGATCGACCTGATTTATTGGCGCGATGTGAAGAAGACGGGCGTGGTGTTCGGCAGCATGCTCGTATTGCTGCTGTCCCTGGCGCTCTTCTCGGTGTTGTCCGTCGTCGCCTACCTGTCACTAGCCGGGCTTACCGTCACCATCTCCTTCTGCGTCTACAAGAAGGTGAGCCACTTGTCACAGCAATTGTAGGTTCTTTATCTTCCTTTTGGTGCTGTTTGCTTGAATTCCTCCTTCCGTGAAATACCCTCATTTTACCCTTAAAATTGTCTATTTACCCTTACTGCAATATCAAAGCGCAGTCCCTCTCATATCATGTTTATGCAGTATGGGAAGTAAAAAAATATTTTCCAAACCTAGGAGCATACACTCCAAAGGAACGGACAAAAATTAACGCAAGTAAAATAATTCTTGCCTCAGTAAATTAGAAGGAGGACCATTTATACCCGAATTTATCTGAAGATTCGATCACCACACTGTGGCATAAAACCATCTGTTTGCAGACTGCGTCATGAGTTAAATTGTCTATTAGGATAACCAATAAACCTTACATATGTAGAACTGTTTAAGATATCGGGAACCACTACACACTCACAGCTCCCCTTAATTTTTATCTGTATCGCTCTCTAACAGGTTCTAGGCGCCGTGCAGAAGACTGGAGACGGACACCCGTTCAAGCAGTACCTGGATGTGGACATCAGCGTGCCCGAGGAGAAGGTGAACCAGCTTGCTGACCATGTCGTCAAGCATCTCTCTGCCAACCTGTGTGAACTCCGCAGGCTCTTCCTTGTCGATGACCTCGTCGACTCTCTCAAGGTAACTAACACCTGATTTTTCTTCTTCTTTATTCAGGTAAATGAGCGTACATTCACCTTAAAATGCGTTAAGAACTCTCTAGAATTTATAGGTCCATACTGTGTAATGACTTAGGATGATTATAGATATTTGATATATCGAAAGTATTTAGGGTTTAAATATGTATCACTGATAATTAAGGGGGAAACGTAATGGATGCCATCGCACTCATGGTTCTACCGTCCTGTTTGATAGGTCACTTAAATTTGTTTCTGAGAGAAAGTGCACTGCTCTAAGTATTTTTATCATGTTATTCTTTGCGTCCAGAGTTGCCTACTTGGGGTGCCATCAGGATATTAGCATACAAATGTACTTATAAAAGTATTTAACCACAGCAGTCTGATAACAGTTGTTTATGATCATGGAACGTTAAATCAACCAAACAAATTATCAAGATAATATCTGAAGTGTATTCATTTCATTTTTATTCGCACACAGTTTGGTTTGCTGCTGTGGGTGCTGACCTACATTGGAGCTTGGTTCAACGGCATGACACTCATCATCCTTGGTAAGTTTTCTAAAGTTTTTTTGTTTTTTTTTGTTTTGCCTGTTATTCATTGTGTCGATTGGCATACCACTGACAGAGGCCTTGATTCATAGAAGTGCCTGAGCCTAATTATATAGGTTTAATATAAAGCTGTTCTTGTCGATACCATAAACTTATTTTAGTTCCCTGCCAGATATATCCATCAGAATCGTTTTAAGTCCAGTTGAGAAAATACCATCTGCTCAACCCCCCTGGTGAAATGGAATTTGCTGATATATGTTCCTTTTGCGTTCCTTCAGCTGTTATCTCCATTTTCACGATACCGAAGTTCTACGAGACATACAAGGTGAGTTCAACTAAGATTGATCATATCCAGAGTGGTTTGTTAATAAAGCACAACTATATAGCGTTGAAATATGGTTCTAAAAAAGAAAGCTGTAATAAAAACAAGATATCTGGCGTGAGAACAATAATGAAATTTCACTGTCATTCGTTCTATAACGGCACCGTCACTTGAGAAAATTGAATTAATGCAGATCTTATAATGAGTATGTCTTTTAAACATTTATCTTCACTGGCCCATGCTAGTTTGTAGTGACGGGGATAGACAATAATGTAGATTTATATGGAAATCTAAAAATACCTGCGGTGAAACATTTGAACAAAAATTAAACTGTGGATTTTTTCCCCTCTCTGTACAGACCCAAATCGATCAGTACATGGATCTGATGCGCACTCAGGTCAAGACAGTTTTCAAACAGTAAGTTCAGTCTCTGTGATTTTATTTAAGTATTCTCTTTGTACTTGTATTCATCGAAAAAACCTCTATTATTTAGAAATAATACATATTTAAAATACGAAGCGAAGTACACTTCTATTCCAAACCGATTTTCTTTTGAAATAGTATTGACATGCCATACATCATCTGCAAGTAGAACAACTGTGATAACGGACGTTGAGGATAATATTTCATTATAAATTTTGTTGCGTGCTTAATATTAGCTTTGTAGGAAGATACTCGTAGATATGGACATGTATGTGGATTTTTATATCATGGTACTCCATCTACATCAGCGTTTAATTTGTCCTTACCTGACAGAGATGTATATATTCCCAAAGTCATTATCTTTGGAACAATTTGGGATTTATATTCAATGATATCATTAGGGGTGGGGAGTTGGCTCAGTGCTTAAGAGCACTTGACCTGTAATCCCAAGGTTGTAGGACTATGTTGGTTGCTGGTCCCACTGTTGCCTTTTTTCTCCTGCACCTCCAGCTGTGGTAGATTTACTGTTACATCAAAGGCCAATCCTTCTTGTACCATGTCTATGTGGTGTGGGAAGTAAAAGAACTCTCATTTTGGTCAATATGTAACAGTGAGATTTCTACCTGAATTCATTACATATATTCGATCACCACCCTTGTGGTATAAAAGAACCTCAGGAGTTTGATAATGACCTATGATGGTTGACCGGACATCAAAATGTTCAATAGTGGTGGTTTAAAGCCCGTCCAACTCTAAGCTCCCCGTAATGACCGATGTCCACTCCGCAATTTGACAATAAATACTTTATTCCAACTGGTCGACGTTTCGGCATATCAGCGCCTTCCTCAGGACAGGAATTATAACGCCTTTTATACTAGTATTCAGATCATCAAAACAGGGTGATCCTAATAAGAATCAAACAATAACATGCATTACAAGTTGGTCCCAAATGGGGTAATCACAGTTTGATATCCGACGGTGGCCGTAATAAGATCATCAGGAAATCCCACCGTATCAGTTAAGGATAATTCAGTTAGGAACATGGTATAAACACAGTCATAATTATCAGCAACATACGATGACAATTTTGAAACGTTTTTTTTAAACCCTGTAACAAAGTTACAGATATAAATAACATGACAAGTAACAAAATGTTCAATAGTATAACAACAAGAGCTCTTTCATAGTCTCTCATCTCGTGGTATACTTTCTCTATTGACAGGATTCAGGAGAAGATCCCTCTACCGGGCAAAAAGAAGGTCCAGTAAGAAGTTCACGGATGAGTGTCGAGGGCACATTTACGAGCGGAGGCTGATACTTATTACCATAGTGGTCTGCTACGTAGGCCTCTGTGAGGCCAACACCACCTGGCCGACGTCTGAACATGCGAGCTGTGCAGCTTGAGGGCAACAACACCACACCTCCTTCTGGTTCTCTACTCGACACAAGCGGCATCTACGTTCTGTGTGGTGACGCATTCAGTAACACACCGCGCTGCCTCCTGGCCATCACCACTTGGCATCAGGCAGGCACCGCGACCAGTCACCGTGTTTTCGTCTGGCAGACCAGGTCGTGTAGAAAACCAGAGAGTTGATTCTCGTCTGTTGTATCAAGCTGGGAGAAAAAAAACTGTTCAACGTACTTATCCCTCGACCGCGTGATAAAAAAAAAAGAGAAAAATAAAAGAAAATCAAATACATGGAAGACCTTTTCAAGTGAAGAGAAGAAAATAATGCCGCTGACGCAATCTACTGGGCATTGAATGATGAACATTTCACAGCGGATTGTCTGTTCCGTGCTTCTCTGCCGTCGGCAGTATCGCCTTTGGTGCATTCGTTTCAGAGGCAACTCGAAGGGTCACCACCTGCACCATATTTTTTCCGTCTTCTTCTCTGCTGGTATTGATTCGTTGGTCACGGTGCGTCTCAGACGGGGACGCCTAGTGAGTGGGTCTCTGCCCGGGGCAGCCGCTAGCTGCACATCAAGCAGGTTCTCATTGTCGAATCAGGCTTGGCTGAAACCTCCCGACTTGAGGTTCCCAACCAGCTGACCATACATAGCTAGGCGTCAAGATTTGACTGCTCAGTGAGTATCGGACCACGGGTGAACCACCGTAGCTGGGACCTTGAGGGTTGCCTGTGGGTTTTGTTTATGCAAACCGTGACATAATATACACACATGTATGAAACGCTCAGATACGTTTTAAGGTCTCATTCGATGTCGTCTCATTCATCAAAACAAATTGGAACGCTTGCACTTTTCCTTCCTTCCTTTCTTTCTTGACGGTTTTCGAACTACCGTCGCTAACCATTAGCACTTTGCTACTGGAAACAATAATAGAAAACTAAAAAAAAAAGAAAAAAAGAACGAAACTATTGAAAATATATAAATATATATATATATAATTGATCAATGCAATCAAGAAACAGAATAGAATTCCCTTTGGAAGGGATTTTGTTTAGGTCGTCGGTCATTTTGGGATGCGGGTGGGTATGTTTTCATTCACCATGTAAATCTATTCTGACAGGTGTAACCAGGAATTTGAGCAAAGGTTTGAGAAGTTACTTGGCAGACAACCATGATTGCTACATGCTAGTCGCTTACCATGGTGGGGGAGGCATGGGGGAGGGTGAAATCAATCAATACACGATGTAGGCATGCACCGCTTATTTGGTGTCGTCAGATACAAATGTATATGCTTAACTGTACAGTGCAGAGAACTGTTCCATATGTACTCGTCTGTTCTCTTTTTTGTCCAAGGAGATGGTGATTCTATAGGCGTAACATCGTGTGCATGTTTGTCAAGCTAGTTGTCTGTTCCATAGCCGGACCAGAATTGAGATGTATATATGATTGTTAGTAACACTGAGGTAAAACAAAATGTACGCACTGTTTTCATTGAATGCCATGTAACTGAAGCCATTGGTGGCAGATTTCAGTTGATCTTCCTTACCTGAGGAACTTGCCTTTCCTTAACGAATATTTCTATTTATAAAATGTGCCTATGCTAGGATAGAACCTTTCTATTTTTATTAAAATTGTATAATGAAATAAAACGCAGCAGTACCGTTAAACTGTTCGGTTTCAAAGGAAATTCGTGGGTGTGCATTTGTTCCCTAATGCTAGAATCAATCTAATCGCCGATGAGTGAATCTTTCTGTTTGACGTTCTGTTAAGTGTGTTGGATTAGGTTATCCAGTGAGAAATGAAAACTTCACATTTGTAAGATTGTTTGGGGTCCCTTTAGCGTTGTCTTGATCGGGCCAGATAATAACAACTAATTTCCTGCATTTACAGCAGGCAAGGATCTCGTAGAGACACTTTTTTCTCGATTTGTGTAGAGTACTGCATTTTCTGATGTAGACACTTTGTGATAATTTATGCTTCTGTTACCAAAAGGTACAAGAAAATATACAAAAAAAATCAGTGTATGAAGTGTCTATAACATAAAGTGGTTGTGTTAGCGGGTTTTATACGAGCCAACTGGTACCAGGGACTCGCCGGTACAAGTTCCACTACTTTGTTCAGCTGCAAGGTATGCTTTTCACCATGCCAGTGTTGTCTTCACATTGATAACATCGGTCAACGTCGTTAAAGAGTGCTAAGTGTAGACCATTTAATATTGACTTTGCTCTCCAATTGCATGAGTGTTTCATTGACAGTGATTCTTTTTCCATCTATTGTAAAAAAAGACAACAACAACAAC
Organism: Alentia gelatinosa; assembly: GCA_950022655.1. Lineage (NCBI taxonomy): Eukaryota > Metazoa > Annelida > Polychaeta > Phyllodocida > Polynoidae > Alentia > Alentia gelatinosa. The sequence goes on from OX465581.1 coordinate 108,035,944, forward strand.
AACCAATAAATATATCACTAGTAAATCTATCCTAATCAAGATGATTTGTCGCCTGTAGATGTGTTGTTGTGCGACTTGCTCCGAAGAGTTATTATTACATGTTTTTGTATCACCTCAGCTTTTTGTGTGTGGATCGTCGGATTCCTTGGTCGCCTGGTGACCAAACAGGCTGCAAAGATTCACGTCCTAGGAGCAAAGACAATCAAATTCCGACAAACTCAAACAAATTGAGGACATTTTCAAAATGGAAAACAGAAGACCGAAAGTCGCCCACCTCTTAGTTCCACCATCAGCTGCCAGGTGGCAGTCAGGTTGGAGACGCCAGGTGGCAGCACTGTTGGGCTGTATCACATGGCTTTGACTGGACTCTGATTTTGCCAGAATGTGATTATCTTGACCTGACGCCAAGCAGATGAAGCCCACACTTCTCTTGTGATAATATGCCTCTAGCAATTTTCACGCTACATATGGGGGTACCATGTACATGTATTTATGGTTCATGTGAATATCCAAAAACGAAAAATCATGTTTTTTATGTATGTATTGTTGCAGTGGTAAAGAACGCGTAGTTGGAACCCTATCGAACGAAGTGCAAGTAATGTTTCATTTTTTTTTCAATTGTGTACATCCCGAAACTGGACATAATATTATTTCCATGTGTATGATAAGTGTACATGTCTATATATGAAACATGGCTTGATAGTTCCCAAGCTGTGGTTTGTAATAATAAGATCCAATTTTTTGTTGATTTCCCACCCGTTTTGTGCAAAATTCAAAAGAAAAGGTAATTTGTATCTGTTCATAATATTGTGCGGCTGATTGGCATCTTTTGTTGGACACTCTGCACCAAAAGTGCTAGTTACTCATTTATGGCGGTAATAAGAATCAAGATGATATCGGCAAAGGTGTTGTCCACACGCCAGAGGCTTTTGTTGTGCTGTCAGGTTTTGTGTGTTTGTGTGGGTTAATCTGAGGATGGCTTGTTTGAAACGGCGTCTCCAGCAAAGCATGCCAGTCTGCAGCAGCCGGTAGGGCAGGACAGAGAAAAGGGCAAGGCGAGGAAGCCCTGCCAGACCTTGTATCTCCCTAACCGACTGCGCTGCTCCCATCGTAGTGATTGGAATAAAATCCTGGAATCCCCTTAAATTGTGTTTGAAGTGTTTTGTCGTAATTGTTTCAGGCAATTTCACATCTCGTTCCATTTTTGGTAATCTATAAAATATTTATCTAGAGCGGGAGAGGTGACTCCGCGTGTTAGCCTATGGCAAACACAATCGCTTATAGTAAAAATTAAGACCTATTATAATAGGCATCCACATAGTAACTTCGTGTTAATATATTCATCTGATGTTCAAACCACCCAAACTTCCTCTAGTTTTTTTCGTCGCGGTCAGTTGCACGGTAAATTCATCATTCAAATCATATTTATGATTCAAAATCATATGTGTCAAAAAAGAATATATATTCCATATATATGGATGCTCCTCATCGGTATGTAGACGTTAGGGCCTACCACTCGAAAGTAGGGACACTAGGGCCCACTCATCGGGACGTTAAGGCCCACCTATCATAAGCTCGACATATATAATAGAAACACGGATCAATACTTACATTTCATGAAATTTGCGAAAACGGTGTCATTTCCGTTTTGAGTACAAAAAAGCGGACGAGCATTGAATAATTCTGCAAAATTAGGTGAGCCCTAACATCCATTTATGTTATTTCTCCCTCCCGGCGCCGCAGGTGTGACCGCGGTAACGTGGTACGGCCGAGGCGTGACTGAGGCCTTCTCACCACCGGTATAGGCTGGGCCCTAACGTCCCAACTTAAGGCGGTGGGCACTAACGTCCTGCAACCTCCTCAGCTCTCCTCGAAATCAGATTGTTAGCCAGTGGTTCAACCGCTATCAATATCGGCAATATCAATAACTAGGTCTGATGTGGTGACTTCGGATTGAGCAGAAACTGATACTGTGCTAGTCTGTCTCGAACCGCACCCAGCTTCAGTTAGAGAGCCTAAGGGCCCTGGTGGGTGTGAATGTTGGTGATGGTGTGTGCTGTTAATATTCTTTTGCTTCAGCGCTGTTCCGTCAACGACGGATGTTTATTTGCTACTTGTCTGGATATCGATAAAAAGAATAGGAAATCTACAGTTATAAGTTATATTTTTAATACATATACACAATTTATTCATAGAATACGTGTTGTCTGTCATATAAAGCGCCTATGGTCCAGCAGTGAGACTAGGCACAGTCCGTGTCCTGGCCTTGGTTTTCGGGTTTTCTACCACGTGGTTCCTCAGTGACACGCTCCCGGCGTCTCGTGCATGCGCACTCCTCCTGGCTCTTATTTAGTTCGTGGTTCTGCTGACAGGAGGCACAACAGGCGGTGCGCTGCTGACTTCGGCAGTCGGTGCAGGACAGCACGAGTTGGTAGCAGTGGGTGCTGGAACACGGCTCGTACTTGTCCCATGGCTGGCCACAGTAGATGCACTCTGAAAGTCAATTTTTTCACTCATTCAGCTCGCTTACAAAATTTCGCGATCCACCAACTTCTGTTTACACCCAGCATTTATACCCTGTGATTGACACTATCCAGTTACAAACCCTTCTGTAGTGCTAGTTATCTAGACTGCTTTATTATAGAATTACTAAAAAAAACCTCTGTACTATGTACTCTGCATTAAAGTGAAATGTTTTAAATTGAATGGAGGGTGTTAACCACATAAAACCAGACTCGTTCTGTTTCAATTTAAAATCATTTATTGATGATAACTGATGATTAGGGGCAGCCTTATGAGATGAATGATTGGCGAAGATATTTAAAAACTCGGCGTTTCGATGAATTAATTAATAATCGTCGGGAGGTCTTAATTGAAAATGTTAACTATCAAATGTTGTTTTATCAGAAATTTCTGTATAATTCTACTTTGCTGCAGAGAGATGATGTCCTGTGGGTGAGGTTGGTAGGATAGATAAACTTACTCAATAGGTGCAACTGCTGTATGTTGGTTCAGGGTTAGTGATTATTGTAACCCATTCAAAATATTCATGTTAACTCAGATATAATCTGTACATATCACGTTTAATTTCATGAACACCTTTACATCATTTCTCGATCAAATAAAGTACCCAGACATACCTGACAAGACAACATCGTTGACGGGAATGGCGTATCGGTTGTCGAACACGAAGAGTTTGCCCTGGAAGAACCCGTTTGGGTATTTCTCTGCGTACCGATGGATTCCTCCCTCCAGCTGGTAAACCTCCCGACACAGTCCCTGTGGGGAAACGTGAGACTTGATTAATGAACAAACACTGCGCAATGTGAGCAATTAATAAAGACAATTTCCAGTACTATTAACAAAGTATTTGTGAGAACTTTCTGTCCTATGCGTCTATGAATAATGTGAAATGTGCCCTGTGGTGTGGACACTGGTGCTTATTTCCTGAGAACGAAAAGCCAAATGAATTTTAATACTCAAACGGGAAAGAATCTCAGTTTTACGATTCATATACATGTATCCTTTATCTCCAGTTAGGTTTAACTGATACTAAAATATGATATGTGACAGCGAATCCGCTTACTGATTATCATATGGGATGTTCCCTTTCGGGTAGAGGTAACTTGCCACGATCTATTTGACACGTCTGCAGTACGAATATCTAAACACACATTTCTTTGAAATTTGCAATAGGATTTCTTTCAAGAAGAGGAACAAATAAAGATAATTTTATTGAAGATCATCAGCACTATAAATAACAAGTTCGATGCCATCCTACCTGGGCTTTAAGGTATGCCGACCCACGTTCACAGCGGATTCCTCCCGTACAATACATATACACGTCCTTATCACGGAACAACTCGGCGTTTCCATCCACATACTCCGGCCAGTAACTAAATTTGCGGATGTCAGGGGCGATGGCGCCATCAAATTGACCCTAATTACAAAGAAACATAGATGTTGACTTATGTGGACAAATATATATTATTGAAATATATATGTATATGTTTTTTTAAATTTTTTTTAAAAATTCAGTTTAAATGGGATTAGGTATAATCATCTCCAATGGACACTCTTCCTTGGACCGATCCGATACATGAAAACATGATACAACGTGCCAGACAACACAATAGCACAATGTGTAGTTCAAGATACATGTACATTACCGTGTAGGTCATTTGACTCTACTCATATATATATTCTCATTTCTGTAAAGAAAGGAAATTTAATTACTGATGCAATGATTAACAGTATCTTATTGCAAATTATTAAAATCGCGTTGATTCCATATAACAAAATAATTTGGAACGTGTCATTCTGGTCCAAACTGTTAAGGGAAGGATTCAATTCACAACAGTTACAACTAGGCCTTGATTCTCAGCTGTGTTCCTGGCACCCTTAAGAAACGTTACAACCTGCATGTGATTTATGGATTATATTTTTACCAATCCAATGTTTTGAATCAATAGCAACTCATTCGTTATGCACTGCCACGTACTATGAAAGTAATAATTAATGATACGAAAGCACGTACGATTTTACTTTCGTAATAATTCCTGCAGTCTATGAGAACGCTCGATGATTGTCCCTCGCGTGTCTGTAGTTCAGACATCGCCTGGTGAAACTCTTCGGGGGAGAGATGCACACCTAGAAATATCATCATACAAATAAAGTATAAGGTAATTCATATAGTATCTAATGTAGCTTTTATTGCAAATGTTCACTTAGAAACAAAGTAATTTTTATCCAGGCAGAAATGAATTATCCATGCAGAAGTCAAATATCGAAACAGTAACGACACAAGTATGATATAATCTACAATTGCCCACATCATTTTTCTATTATTTTTCTCTGTTCTTCCTGGGACCAAAGTAGGGAAAAAAACCTACTTTGATACATCCTCCAAAATATTTTCGGGTCGCCCCCTGGTACAGTAGAGTACAATATACACACTCTCCATTACACAAAAGAAAGACATCATAAGACTAATGACAATAGAGCGGGGAACAGAATTTACCTGCCAGGGTAAATCAAACTTTGAAAGTGTATTGATGGTCGCGATCCAGTACCCACTGCACTGCCTTCGTCACCACACAACTAAAACTGTTCATATTACCTGCATTTTCGTATGGTACGTCCTCAGGCTTGATACCCATAGGGACTGCTTCCTCGTGAATACTAACTCGCAGCCCATCTGGAAACGCGTCTATGTGACCATCGCTAGTCTGAGCAGAAAATATTGTTCAATAAGTCAGACGATCGGCTCATAATTCCGAATATCATACAGTTAATAATCAACGATACAAGTATTAAACCCTTTTGATCTTGGTTATTCATCAAAATATAGTTGGGTAATATAAAGTACACTACCCTATTATATAGGAGAAACCACTCACTTACTGAACAAATTTTACTTAAACATATTCACTCAACATAGGAAATATTCCTCAATCCATCCCGAATATACTCGTACCCCCTACTACCGCTCGAAGGAGAATGAATACTCAACATTAACAAAATGGTAACTAATCTGGTGTTCACATGCTTTGATGAGAATTAACTTGTTACTTTTACTGAGAGGAACCACACATAAGTGTCATTTAAAGGATTATGATGGTCTATTATATTAACTTATCTTTAAGATTTTATTACATGTTTGGTACCGCTACCTGCGTGTTTCGGAGATGAGAATGTTGTTTATTGTGTCTGATTTCCCCTTTCTCACTTTTCAGAAATATATCGTAACGACTATGTAATGAGCACTTACTTTGAATTGTTCTAATGTCATGTCAGAGAACAGCGGGTGCTTCGTGACAGCAGTCATGTAGATTTCTGTCGCCACAACTGTTCCCGCAACTGTGCCGTTTAAACCTTCATGAGCCACACGCACCTGAATGAGGAGCACAACATGAATTACAGCTCCATAACTGTCCCACCAGGGATCATTTAGATCAAAGATCAAATAATATATGCAGGAATGTCTTATCCATCATTTTTGCTGAATCATGGTACCGTATATACCTTTACATGCATGTAAATACAGAAAGTCACATTACTAACTGTTTTTACCCTTGTTTTTCCTCAGTTTATCATTACATCGAAAGATTGTTCACTATCAGTATCAGGAACCATTAGCATCTAGATGACACACACAAAATAAATGGCAATATGACACGCCCTCAAACCTAAAATCGAAATTAACTTCCAATGAAATCGCTGACAAATCCTGTTCTGTTATGGACTTACACTGTTATAGATTAAAGAAAAGATATCCCAGTTAAAGATATCTAAATCAATCACTGTACCTTCCCTGTCAACTTTAGTCGCTTGCATAGAACTTTTTGCCATTCTTTTACGTGGTATGTGTCCTTGATATGCCTGTAATATCAACACATTTCATGAATTTATTTTGCTTAGTTGATATGATGTTTGTCATTAATCATTTTATCTCTCCATATACAAAAAGTTGAGATATCTAGTTCTACAAGCTTTATACAATTCGTATGGTAAGATTTGAAAGAAAGAACCATTAACTATAGTATTTCATCATATTCCCAAAGAGATGCAATATGACTTCCTTTTTGAAAATCTAAGATAGGTATTTCTTGCTAGCGTAGAGATGTACCTGTAACGGAGATAGCTTACCTGTACTTATAGAACAGGAGGACCTGTCCCTTTGTCGAGGTACTGACACTGTCTCCATCAGTCACAAGGGGTAGCCAAGGGAACTCGTCAGAGTTACAAAATGCATGTGGTAAAGTTGAATCTCTGGTTTGATTGTCCGAAAAGTCTGTTTGTTTTTTGCGTAAAACTTTCCATTTCGCTTCTTCTGAACCTTCTAATAGTATGTGGTTTGCAACTGAAGTGATTTCCGAGAAATGGATAGAGTTTATGTGCCGATAGAGATATTGTGTTCCTGAGTATACTTCACCACAGCACAGATGACTGGCCTCGCCGTTAGTTTGAAGACCATCAACAAACTGGGAAAACGCCTTTGAAGAAGAGACAATAATTAATCATTATAAGGTACATATTTAAAAAAGATATGGTTATTCGATTGCGAGGCCATTCCACCAAGGCAACAGACGTGAGTATACAACATCGCATGATAATGTGTTTTTTTGTGTGCATTTATCCTCCTGGGTACTTCGATTGGCCACCACCACTGTCTCCACTCTGGCTCTAACCCTAAGAAGTCGGTGGAGTATGTTTGCTTTCTAGACCCACGGTAGCAGTGGAGGCATCGCAAAGCTAAGTATGCTTTCAATAATAACTTCGGAATGCTTACTCTCTCGTGTATTACTATGTGGCCTGTCTCCGTTTCTCAACCTAATAGCATAAATTAGTTTTACAATACAGGTGTTGCCGTTTAACACTACCTAACAGTGTGCCAGATAGTTGGGCATTGCTGAGTCCGGCCTCAGGTGTACACAGAGTCACGCAGCAATGACACTCAAAGTGTGAACGGTGGGTGTGATTGCAGGAGTGTTATGTCTTGACAGATTAAATTGCTGGAACAAACTAAGGTATTGTATCAATGAGTCTGGGCTGTCTAAACCTCATAGTTAATAATTGTCTTGGTTTTAACTTGGAAACAGATATGCATATGATAGCTGGGCCTGCAAATGTATTATTGTGTCTCCAGTTTTAGTGATCCTGTGCTATCTTAGGCTATTTCTAAAGTATCATTGAGGCAATATATGACACATCAACGTCTAGAATGTCAAATAACTGATCTAATTCTCAACTGACCCATTCTAATGTCAGATAAGTGAACCACCGCACTGAGACATCTGGAACAGTCTGGTCTGCTGAAAGATCGGATTTTTCAGACAGTAAAGGGCTGATTTCACCAACACGATGGATTTGTCGTGATATATCTTGGTATATCTTGTAATATCTTACAGTGTTGGGACATGTCGTACCTCCGTTGTCGCAAAACGTATCCGTGCGTTGGGTGTATGTTTTAAGGGCCACTCCATCAACAGGTTGGATTTGCCGTGGTATATCTTGGTATGTCTTGTAGTGTCTTACTGTGTCGTACCTCACTTGTCTCAAAACGTAGGCGAGTGGTGTCAGGTGTATATTTTGGTGCTTCACCACCGCGACACCTCAAGACACATCGCGACAAATAGGCATGCGATGATTCAATCCTAGCCCGATTAAGCAAGACAACCAAATCGGGACTAATCTTGCTACATCGTGTGTGTTGGTGGAATCGGCCCTTTAGTGCTCCACCACCACGACACCCCAAGATACATTGCGACAAATAGGAACACGATTATTCAAACCTAGCCTGACTTAGCATGACTCCCAAATCGTGGCTAATCTCACTAGATCTTTTGTGTCGGTGAAATCACCATTTAAAACATGCCATAATGGGAATTGGACGCCTTGAACCTTTTACCATTTGAGCCTCCTGTTAGCGCTGGTTCCGCTGTTGGACACCTTGAGCCTACCTCATTTTAGTTCCGATCGGCGGGTTAGGGTTAGAAAAGGGTTGGGTAAGAGTTAGGGTTGAGTTTATATGACTATAAATTATAGTATAAACCAGTATAAGTGCACTTTTCAAAGTTTTTACATCTATAGTGGCTCAAGAGTCAAGGCCACCAAAACGGGGTAGGCTCAAGGCGTCCGCAGGGTAGGCTCAAGGCGTCCACAGAAAGGCTCAAGGCGATAAAATCGTCCTGGGCTCAAGGCGTCCAAGAACCGGCATAATGAAGTCAAAAGATATTTGAGGATGAGATTTCTATATCTATGACAATTGACATGCATATATATATACACCAAATTTCATTGAGTAGGGTGACGAGCGATCGGCTTGAGCGACTCCAAATTTCATAGTTTTTTTAATGCTTGTTTCCTATGTGAGACACCTTTCTCGTTCACTGACATGAGACAACTGGGTCTATAGAGGAGGCCCATGGAAGTTTAGGGTCTGAGCTCGTATCCCATCGAGTTTGAATCACGTAGCAATTCACAAGGCGAAGCCGCGTGAATTGCTATGTGATTCAAATGAGATGGGATCGAGCTCTGACCCTAAACTTGAATGGGTTTCTAAATTTATCTCACCCGTGATATTGATTAATGGGCTAACATTTGTGACATTATCCCCCATTGGATATTTTTTCTAAATATCTAATAGGTATTAGATACGAGTTTCCAATGTTAAGTCTATGGAGAAAAAATATCTGGGGTGAGATAAAGTTGAGTATCCAGCCACCTAGCTAGCCGTCCCGCCCCCGTTGCATGCCTGAAATGGGCGATAATACAATTATTTATATTCAAATGGTTAGGTACAACACATGCCATAGTTTTTTAACAGTTCAAAATACATACCAGGCGCCGGGCATAGTCCCTTACTTGTTTGACACTTCCAAATGTGCTTGTGTCCCCTGATTTTAGTTTCAAGTGTTGGATACGACTTTCACAATTTACTGCCATGTTTACATCTCAACACACTGCGCCGCTCCGGTTTATTGTCCCGCAAAACCTGTTTCCCTTAGGTTACTCTAGCGATGCAGTGTGACATCTCGAAGCTTCCAAAAGTGGCACTAGTTGGCGCCACATGACAGGAAGCCTGTAACTTGTTCTCGGTAAGTCATTTCCTTCGACAATAAGTAAGCAGAAAATCAGCTTTGGCTCTCTTCCGAGGTAACAAGAGGTTTATAACGAGTTGTAAGTATCTTGATTAGATATACTTATGACTACATTTCTGGAACTATTTCATCGATAGTAGCTCTCTTAAATGTCCCATTCAAAGATTTACCCTGTGTTTGCCTTAGAGTTGACCGAAAAGCCCAAGACACTGTGGCAGTGTAACACTGTAGGCGAGTCAGTGTGTTATAATCGTGGGCGACCCAAACAGATACGTTTCCTGTATTAACTTTTATCCTACCCCTAATATAAAATCCCAGAGGCTTAACATTGAGTTTCCATATGCCACGCTAACTGGCATACGGAGTTTTATATGCCACTAGTGGCATACATAATTGTTATCACGTAATATTCCAAAATCGAGGAGACGGGGTAGGATAATATCGTAAAACTGGATTAGGTTTAATCTTGGCCACCGTATTCCACGACTGGAGTTTGGCAAAGTGACTTCATGAGGCGAAGCCGAGTGAAGTCCGGAGCCAAAACTTCAGGAGTGGAATGTGGTGACCAAGATTAAAACGAATCAGGTTTTGACTTTATCCTACCCTATCTCCTCGATTTTGGAATATTAAGTGATAACAATGTGGTATGCCACTAGTGGCATATAAAACTCCGTATGCTAGTCAGCGTGGCATACGGAAACCCAATGTTAAGCCTATGGGATTTTATATTAGGGGTAGGATAATATCGTAAAACTGGATGAGTTTTAATCTTGGCCACCATATGCCACGACTGGAGTTTGGTGTACTGATTTCATGAGGCGAAGCCAAGTGAAGTCCAGAGCCAAAACTCCAGGAGTGGCATGTGATGGCCATGATAAAAACGAATCAGGTTTTGATTTTATCCTACCCTGTCTCCTCGATTTTGGAATATTACATGATAAAAATTCTGTATGCCACTAGTGGCATATAAAACTCTGTATGCTAGTCAGCGTGGCATACGGAAACTCAATGTTAAGCCTATGGGATTTTATATTAGGGGTAGGATAAAATCAAAACCTGATTCGTTTTAATCTTGGCCACCGCATTCCACTCCTGAAGTTTTGGCCCCGGACTTCACTTGGCTTTGCCTCGTGAAATCACTATGCCAAACTCCAGTCGTGGCATACAGGGGCCAAGATTGAAACTCATCCAGTTTCACGATAGTATTTGGTGTATAGGGTCGGACTCGTCTGACTAGTGTGTCACTGTGTTGGTTCTCACCTCACTCACACTGTAGAGCCCATACAGGGCACAGAGTGGTTGCTAGTTCCAGCATCATCCACCAGGAAATTGATAGATAGCACCACTGTAGTCGGGAACAGCAGCTATGGATTTGAACTCCAGATCATCTGATTGTCTGGATTTAAGTCTTTCATTGTGGATTTCCACATCTGCTAAGAGGTGTAGTGGAATGATGATCCTATAAAACCCATAATTGTCTGCTCTAGAGTCTAGTTTAAATAAAACTGCGGCGACTATTGTAAATTTGGGCTGCCGTTATAAAGTTACAAACTCATTATGATACCAAGTAAAAAAAACAAAAACATCTACAAACTTTAAATTTATAAGCTGGCGTTTGTTGGTTACATTAATCTTTCAATTGAAATATTGTAAATTTGATTTATTTTTTGTACTATATAATATCTATATGGCATGTGCCAGTTATATAGACCCTATTGAGGTATCCCGTAATTCAGTCTGTTGACCAAGTTCCTGGTTTCGCTGGTTACCGACGTAGTATAGTGATAGACCCCTTGCTCGTAACCCAGAATTAATGCAGTTTAACGGTTTCAAACATGCTCAAATTGAAATTCTGATGTCAGAAATGGAAATTTCAGCTATTTCTACATGGGAATCCGAAATTATATTCAGTTTCTCCAATTATAAATCAGAAAACTGTGGTTCATTTTGTCGTAGTGTGCCAAGTCTATCGGGAGCGGAACTTTGCTTTACCCGGGGCGATAATCGGGAGTTTAGTAACCTCTGGAGGCTCTATATAACCATACTGGTAAAGTACAACTGTGTATGAATGGGGTAGGTGGGGAGGGGGCTGCTGTCGCCACCACAATTGACTTCATGGGTTTTCCTGTAATGAAATCATGGTCAGATAATGTAAAGAGCCCTACTTCAACCATTACATACATGTCGCAAACTACAGACTTTGACAGCAGTGTTTCACTATTTCCCCCCTACAGACATCACCTGAGATAAGGGTTGTCACCAACAAGATGGCGGGCTGCCCCAGTATCAGGGGCCTGGCTGGAGTCATGTGACCGGATGTTTTTGTCCAGCTCAGCAAATCATATTGATATTTTTAAACATTTTTGTAGATAGCAATCCTATTAGTTCATTCTGTAAACACAATAATTAATCGAGGGCGGCACGATACCGTTGAACAGAGAAGGACCTTTACAAACTGTCATAAAACATACCGGTAACGACTTTTTTGTTCTCAAATAGAATAGACCATCTCGGGATAGGACAGTATAAGGCTTGACTTGGTGACATTTATTTCCAGAAGAAAACACAATATCATGGCGCCAGTACCGGCAAACAACAGGGATATCACAAAGGAAGACGAAGAGACTGAAATCAATTCCACTGACACGCCCCAGCTAACCATCGATGTCAGTGACTCGGATTCAGACGGCGGTGAGGAGGACACAGACGGTTACCAGGGTTACCAGCTTCTTCCTCAGGATCCTGAGACAGAAGGATCAGGGGAGGTGGTGGTGGCCGCACCACCATTACCAGCATCGGCTATGGACGAGGCTATCATGCAGAGTCTCGACAGTCAGGATATGAGGGACGCTGTAGCTGTGCAGGTATGAAACATTTAAGGCATTTTATAATTCAGATATAGATTATGAAGTCGTGGCTAAAACACCTCTCAGACAAGACGATGGAGAAAAAAAAAGAAAAAAAAAAGTAAAGTTCAGATATATGACAGTTTTCTGACGCTGTAGCTGTGCAGGTATGAAACATTTAAGGCATTTTATAATTCAGATATAGATTATGAAGACGTGGCTAAAACACCTCTCAGACAAGACGATGGAGAAAAAAAAAAGAAAAAAAAAGTAAAGTTCAGATATATGACAGTTTTCCTCTTTTCAAAGGAAATCCTTGTTTTTCTTCTGTAAAATAAAGAGGGAATAAAATGGGCCTCATTCACACCAATTAGCAGTGGTTCAAGCCTCCCCACACACCCCAGTCCCATTCCATGGCCAATAATGATGTGTTTTCCATGTTTTCTCAGTCTCTCAGAGGAAGTAAATTCCGCATGAAAAACGAAATTCCAATATTTTTCATAACCACAACTGACATCCCTGATAATTATGAAAGATGAATTGACTTGAAACGATTTCTCCCTTGAAGCTAAAAGATATGAACTTAATAAATTACCTAAGCTGTGGTAAAATGATAATGATTATACAAGTTTGGTTGATGTGATTATCAAGTAGGCCATAAGCAAATGCTTAATTTTGATATTACTTACTACTCGATTATTCAGAGAAGCTATTTACCAGAAATAAAAGGCTTACCATCGTTCGTTTTCATATTGTGTCGAATTTCAAAGATGAATCAAATGCGTAATGAAAACAATATGTAAGGTTTTAAAGAAAGAGTGAAACTAAGATAAAGTAGAAATAGATATCATAGGATCCAAAACAGAGTGGTTGAACATAATGTCATTTATGAGGTACATCATAGATTTTCAATATTGTTTCACAGGTCGGCAATGGGAGCGATGAACAACCAGCTTCAGAAAGGACCGAGGTATGGAACTCCCCACAGGCAGCTTCAGCTTCTTCTATACCCATGGATGCAGGTAAGAAAAATCAGGACAAGTGTATGAGACCATGTACAGTGTTGTCTTTTTAGACCTTAATCTGACTATACATAACAATGTGAGAGCGGTGCTTATCTATGCGCCTGCGACTGGAGTCCCACATTTTGGCTTGAGGTGTGATCTACCATGCCCTAGCAAGCTGCCACCAATGACAAAAAGTTTCCCACTTTTTTAAATTACTTAAAATAAAAGTAGAACCAAAAATGTAAGCTACGTATTCACTTAAAAGTGTTCCAGAAAGGTATCTAAATACTGTATTAAAGATTAAAGACATTTTCAGTCATTCCGAGTTGCCATGACCTTTGTCGTTTACATTGTAGACCACGTGGAGAAAATTCGTTCAGCGATGTCTGGATTTTCTCTACCAGCAAGTGCACAACCTGCCTGGGCCGGCCAGTTGTCAGATGACGACTGGAAACAATTACTCAAATGTCCCGAGTCCGCAGGCTTTGTAGCTTCAGGAAAGGCCAGACAGCCATCACATCAGTCTCAACACAGAAGTAACAGCGACAAAACTGTGGATAGATAAGACTATATTTCACAAATTCCGTCAGTCGTTATGTTCCTCAGTTGATGGAAGCTATTGAGTTTGTATGACTGCAGTAATCACCGTCATATATCAACCAGTGAAACTGGAGAGGTACAGGCTTGATATTGGAGGTCCTGTATGTATATGTACGTTTATGTATATTCATATGATACTTGAAGTATGTACCCTATTATATAATGCAATATAATATCAGTGCAATAGAATATTGTATATATGCGAATTGTAATTATCCTAGATAATATTACTTTCAATATGAATAAAATTGCCGTGTTGTAAGTTTATCCGATTTCTTTTTCATATACGGCGTCTCTCGATTTTGTCTTGTTTGTATAAACTTGTTCATCCTTTAATATTGAGGGAATTTCCGAACCTCAAGGTGACGATCTCTATGATACAGTCCACCTAAAGATAATGCATCTAACTCTTTTACGACATTGGGAGTCACGTCGTCGACTAGGCTACATAAGGCACGCCCGCTTTTAGCGGTGATTACCCTCCTCTCATTTTCGAGAGTGTGTGTGTGGACTTATGGGAGATACCTTACCACTATTTTTCTCCAAGAAAGTAAAGTGATTCATCGGTGACCAGAGAATAGACCTTTTTCCAAAGGTCAATGTCGCACCTCATCTGCTTGGCTGCGCCACTGTGGTTGCACAATGCCTGCAGCAAAACAAACACCTAACAACCTATTCTTTAGCATTGGATGACTGAGTGTATGAGTATACAGTAAAACCCCGCTTAAGGGGCCATCCTCCGTTCCGGGCCAAGTGTCCCTTAAAACGGGGTGTTTACTTAAGCGGGGTGTTCACGCTGTCAATGGTTATATCGTAAGGTACACCTATCTAAACGCAGGAAACGCCAGCTATTGGATGAAAGGTTTATTAAATAACCAATTCTAAGCAAATACGTGAAAAATAAATACAAAATGAATAAATAAAAAAGATAAATGATATTATTTATATATTGTATCACAAGATATATATTCATAGAGTATCAAGTCAAGGTAGTATCGCAAGATATATATCAGACCTTCAAAGCCCCAAGCCTGCCCTGCGCCGCCCACCGCTTACATATTTGCGGGCCTCTTAACCCATTCAGGGCAAAAATACTTACAGGCATTATGTATATGGGGGGGGGGGGGGGGGGGGCGAAAATGCCTTGATGCATTATGTACACACTAACCCAGGGGGCGAGAATGCCTTCAGGAATTCATGATATATTCAGGCATCTTTCGATAAATAAAGGTAAAATCTAAAGAGTCTGTAATTAAATATGGGTAGATGTGTGTGGAAATTGATACATTCTGTATGGCAATGAAGAAATTCTTTAGGTCATATGGTAGGTGAAACTTAAATGAATGCCTTAAGGCATTCTCGCCCCCCCCCCCCCCCCCCCCCAGAGACATAAAACCGAGGGGCATTCTGGCCCATGTAGCCACTGGTACCCACCAACCTGCTCGCCTGGAAAGGTTTAATCATTGGTGCTATACTGAGACAATAGACAAAGCTTTCTCGCAAGGGTCCCGGCGGCCGGAGTTTGTTGATTGAATGTTAATCCCTGCCTCTCTAGCGGCCCTGGGCGGCCAGCGGTGAGTGGGTATAGCCCCAGTGATTTTCACACCAGCTGTAGGTGTTTGGTAAGAGGCCCACATACAGGTTAATGGTGGGTGGCACAGGGCGAGCTGTTAGCTTTGAAGCTGCAATATTCAGCGGTGTCCTCTACTGTCACGCCATCACACACAGAAACTATAAACAACGATTTAAGACAATCTGGAGTGTATTTGATAAGATGTCCCTCCAAACCTCCCCTTAAGCGGGGTTAAGAAGCATTTCCGTACCGAAATAACTGCCCCCTGAAGCGGGCTGCCCCCTTAAGCAAGTTTAAATAAAATCTTAATCGAGGGAAAAATTTTCGTTCCGAGCAAATTGTCCCCTCAAGCGAGGTGGCCCCTCAAGCGAGGTGGCCCCTCAAGCGGGGTGTCCCGGAAGCAGGGTTCTACTGTAATACATTTATAATACTCTTTTATGGTATTCCATTTCCATTTTGGTGGGTTACACATGTTTATCTCACCCCTGGTATTTTTTGTCCATAGACTTAACATTGGGAACTCGTATCTAACGCCCATTAGATATTTAGGAAAATATCCAATGGGGGATAATGTCACAAATGTTAGCCCATTAGTCAATGTTAATGGTGAGATGGCGTAATTCATGCGGCTTCGCCTTGTGAATTACTACGTGATTCAAACTCGATGGGATACACGCTCAGAACCTAAACTTTCATAGGTTTCCTCTATAATACTATAATATTGCCTTAGTAATACTTCAGATATGGTTAAGAAAAAAAAAACCAATGTACACGCTTCGTCTAGGTACACTGGTACAGACATGGCCACTATCGGCTTATCTTCCTCTATGGTAAACAATTATCAACTCAGAAGTTCAGACAGACAAGACACGTTACAATGCTCTGGTATGTCCAAATAGTCCTATCATGTGTGAAACAATAGTCTTGCGCTCACACCTGTACACACTCTGGTGTTTGACCAAGCCATGGCCCAACTAAACAAAAGCCAGCAAGCTTGTGCTGAACGGTAAAACTTCAATAACAGGATGTACATCCATAATCACTTATGCTCATACTTTTCCAAACACTTTCTAAGGTCTCAGAATTAGGTATCCAATGTTGTGTCACATAACTCTTGACAAACCCCCCGCCCCGCTCCCCACCCCCGGTGATTTTCAGGCTGTCACATATCACACTTTTCAATCTCCCCAACCATAACCCCTTTAACTGTGACATCATTCATGTATAACCCCTTACTTGACAAAATAGTGTGGGACAGAACTACTCTCAAGCAGGTATCGTGGCTGCTAGTTCCCTATCTGGCTTTGGAATTGATGTGGATACAAGGAGGCCAGAGAAGTTTACTCCAGACTGATTCTCCTGGACATTTCTCGCCATCATCAAGCAAGGCAGCATCGATACAGTCAGTTACTGACGAAGAGCCTAGTTCTGGCCAACAGCATCATGGTAAATTGCGCAGTTTACATGATCAGCAAGGTTGGGGATTGCAAGTTGCTTACTTACACTGAAGAAGGCTGAAGGGAGTACTCATGTCAATGTCCCTTCGTGTGAGCTAATATTTTCAGTATAACCACCAAACATATTCGCATACAGAACCTGGTCAAAGGCTTTTGCAGATACCATCTAGTGCATGCCAGACTGCACCACAGACCACCGTCAGAATCACGGCCACTACCAATAGCAATGACCAGTTGTTTAGCTAAGTCGATGGTAAACAACAGACTGGTATGGTATCTAGAGCCCAATAAACCAGACTCCCAACCAGTCTGGTTTCCATAAAGGATCTAGCGTGACAGATCACCTTGTACTGTTAGAATGCTGGGTGTGAGATGGGCTTGCCAATAAAGAACACATTGTCAGGGTCTTTTCGACCTGGTAAAAGCTTGTAACTCTACATGGAAACAAGGCATCCTCCAAGATATCCACTAAATGGGTCTGCGAGGAAGACTTACAGTGTTCATAACAGGTTTTCTGACCAACAGGACATTCAATTACTGTCTTGGGTACAGTATTGTTACAGAAAACCAACCAGGAAATGGGTGTACCTCAAGGCTGTGTCCTTTCAGTCACCCTGTTTGGCATAAAGATCAATAACATAGTAAATCTGCTGCAGCAGTATGTGAACTGCTGTCTATGTCTCAATGAATTTGTTATATGCTGCATCTCTTATAGGAGACTCCAGGAAACCAAAAAAAAGCAAACAAAACAGATTCAAATTCTCTGAGGCCAAAACATGTGCAGTCCATTTCTGTCATAGGAGAGGATGTAGGGAAAAACCTCTTTATCTGACAGTCCAACAGGAAGTGATTCTCCTCGGATTGGTGTTTGACAGGATACTGTCCATCAACCACATGCTGAGTATCTGAGAAGAAAGTGTCAAAAAGCCATGAACGACCTGAGAGTCCTCAGTCATCCAGAATGGGGTGCTGATCCTAAAACACTACTAAAACTGTACAAGATGTACATAAAATCCAGACAGGACTATGGATTGGTAGTGTATGCATCTGCAGCAAGGTCCTACGGGTGAGGGCAAATCAAAAGAATCCAACTTGTGACACAATCTTTAAGAACAAAAATACAATCTACATTTTACCATTCCATCAAACCTTTCAGAGAGTGAACAAAGGCTCAGTTCAGGGAGGCAGGTATTCTAATGTGTAGAGTATAAGTAGAAGAACCATTTGAAACCCCCTCCATGGTAACATTAAACACCAGTAGTTCTGTTTGACCTGGCAAAAAACAAAAGGTTTACACCCCAGATAATTTTATGGATGACTACCATACTGTTCACTTTTCCAAGACCACACACCCATCTACGCAGATGGTTCAGAAGATTGAAACTGTGTTGGCTCTGCTGTCTACACACCATACAGGAAAATGAAAAAGGCCTTACACAACAGAAGTAGAAGTATCTTCATATCTGATGCTAATGCAATACTGCAGTCATTAGCTTGGATAAGGGTGTCCAACCATCAGAAGTTCTTTGTCTTCTTGGACTCCAAAGCCTGCTTGCAGGCTTTTGACCAACACAACCCCAAAAACCCATAAGGGACATCAAGCAGTCCTACAGGGAACTGAGGAGAGACCATGGCAAAGAGCTAGTTATTTGCTGACTCCCAAGCCATATTGAAATTGATAATGATGTTGATAATGAAATTGGTAATGATGTACCTCGGCCAATGATTAAAACGGAAGCTCTCATAATATAACAGATGATTTATTTCTTGTGTGACATGTTCGTAGAAATATTTGTCATGAACCACCGAATCAAATTCTTGATCATGTGTCAACCATTGTATAAACCATCGTATAAACCTTCGTAGAGAACTGGAAAATACAGAACAGGTAGCACCTTAACAATAACCGGTTAACTACACTATCTTGTTGAAACTCTGGTCATAATACAACAAGTCTGCTTTAGATATACTCTACTCTTGGATTTGTCACTAATGATACTCATATGGTAGAATATGGTAGAACTACACAGACTTCTTTATTGAGTAGGGTGAAATAATATTCAGACACAGATTTTACTTGTTTGTACACCCTTTTACATACTAGAACACAAGGCCCATTATTTAAGGCCTTAAATAATATGGAATAGCCTCATTTGGGCTCATAATCTGCTCCATATAGGATCATGTTTTGACTTAATATAGTTTTAGGCTCACATCATGGAGCAAGCAGATTTCAAGTAGTGCCATGTTCAAACCAAAATCATCTAATATGGGCCATAAATACATAATTATCCAAAATATCTTCATTGCACAAATTCTGGGATACATCATTTTTGTAATACATACCTCTGTAGCACCTCAAAGGCCTTGGTAGTTACAAAAGAGGAGAAATTTGATTTCTCACAGCCTTCCACAGCTATGATTTGGATCCCCTAACATGATGGGATGTGATTCCACTTTTTTGCTACAATCACCAAACATAGAAAAAACATAGATCATAGATCATGACTCACCAAAATATGAATATTCAGATAGAAGTACACAAAAAATATGCAATCTATATATATCAAAAATAACTCTCACACTAGAGAGATCAGACGGTCAACGTGGCTCCTCAGAGCTAACAGGTAAAAGCAGGGGAACCAAAAACAAGTCCAATCTGAGCAAATTACATAGAATTACATTAAACTACCACAGGATTACACTCAAGAGGCAATGACGGATGTATCCTGGTGTTTTTTGTGAGTTGACAAATAACCTTTTTCACTTTAATGTGAGATATTCGCTCAAATCCCCTATTATCACGCGGCAATGTGATCTGTGTTTTTACTTGTTCAGTACACTCCCCACAAATCAGAGCTAATCACTCTCTAGTAGCAAAACCAACTTTTGAACTGGCCTTTCAAGATAGGAAACCTTAGCAACACACCTACCAAACCTGTTTAAAGCAGGATCTCTGACTTGAAGTTTCACCTTGCGCACAAGTTGGTCTTTATCTGGGAAGACTTCAACCTCTTGTGCCAGCTTCCACTGGCATCGTGGCAGTTCATCGTCTTTAATGAGGACAATATCATCCACTTTCAAGTTTCTCCGTGGAACATTCCACTTTCTTCTGGACTGGAGATTTGCTACTAATGAGTATTTGCTAGATACTACTAATGAGTTTTGATTCACCATCTGGACCAAAACTCATTTGCGAGATACTGAACTCGCCGCCAACGCTTTCTGGCATAAACGTCTTCTTTGACAAATTCTCCTGGTGGAGGAAGAATGATGCACGATTCCATCATAAGCAGATGGTTCGGGGTGAGTGGTTCTGGATTGTGAGGGTCCCCAAGATTATCAACTGTCAAAGGTCTGCCATTCACAATGGCCATCGCTTCATAGAAAAAGGTTTGTAGCAATGAGTTATCCAGTCTTCCACCGGACTGGTGTAGTATAGCATTCAGAACACTTCGAATCGTCCAAATCTGCCTTTCCCACACTCCTGCCATGTGACTAGCATGGGGAACATTCATGACAAAATCACAGCCTTGCTATGTAAGATATATGCGTATCTTTTCCTCTTTGATTTCTTTCATGGCTCGCTTCAGCTCGTGCTGGGCACCAACGAAATTACTGCCTTGATTGCATCGCAGCTACCTGACTGCTCCCCGCAGTGCAATGAAACAGTGTAAAGCATTGATAAAGGTATCAGTTGTCATATCATCCAACATTTCAATGTGGACGGCTCGTGAGGTCATACAAGTAAAAAGTAGACCATAGTGCTTATGCTCCTTGTAACCTTCTTTAGTCAGAAAGGGACCAAAACAGTCTACTCCACAATAAGTGAAGGGTGGAGAAGGCTCTGTTCTATCTTCTGGCAAGTCTGCCATCTTCTGTTCTGTTGTGCGGCTGCGTAACCTTCTGCAGGTTAGGCACTGGAAAATGTGGGTGGAAACGGCTTTGTTGCAGCCTACGATCCAAAACCCACTGGATCTGATTTGTCATACCCTTTCCTTGATGGCAGAATAATTGGGTGTTTAACACCATAGAGTAGAGATGATTGTGTCAATCTACTGCCTACCCTCAGAATACCTTTCTCATCTAGTAAGGGATCTAGCTTGTAAAGAGGACTAGCTTCAGTAGTTCCCTTCCTTTCATTGGATGCATTCTTAACCCTTTAACGGCAGGAGGATGCCTTAAAGCATTACCGCTGAACGGCAGGAGGATGCCTTAAGGATTTACCGCTGAACGGCAGGAGGATGCCTTAAGGCATTGCCGCTGAACGGCAGGAGGATGCCTTAAGGCACTACTGCTGTATGGCAGGAAGATGCCTCAAGGCATCTTTTTTTTCAATTTTTTTTTTCCTCATATATTTAAGCACAGAAGGGTTAAGAATACTTCCACATATAAAAAAACCATTATGAAAACAACATATTTGTGTCTTTTAATTTGATTTAGTAACATGGCAATGGTTAGCGTATAACACGGAGAAGAAAAAAAGAAAGGCCAAATCGACTCACACCTATGGACGACTTGAGCGCCTAGCGAATACAGTGAAATGTCAAACGAGTTCTCACCTATTTACAGTCTTACGAATTGTTTTTCCTGCTTGCACAAATTCAGAATAAACATATTATATCTAATTTGCGAGTTTTTAGGCAGTCTTACCCTTTCGTTTTCACTATTTTGCGAATTCTCCACCGATGTTTACATTTTCTTTGACTACCAAAGCAAACGCAGCATCGGAGAGTTACACTTCCGGTCGCCCCAGTTTTACGTTCCCGCCCCACCCACAACAAGCCTCATACGAGGAAAGGCACCAAAGCTCGTTTCTAATCTACGATATCAGTCTGCAACAAAATAATACTGAATCTACATGTATATTTTTATGAAAATATATGCACCAGAAGCAGTTAGATTGATTATTAGATCGGAGACAAAGCCCCCACCTCCAACCATTTTTTACTCATTTTTTTCCAATATATTCAAGATATATTTACCAAATTACTTCAGGTTATCAAGGGAGTTCAATATTATTAAAAAAATATGGAGAAATAAAGTAAATAAATCATATAAAGTTGCCATAGGAATGTTGACATCGTACTATAAACACTGGCGTTTCGCTCGATTGAGTCACTCGCATTTGTGCCTAGCTTATGTGAGCCTGACAGCTGCTTGCTGGACATCACGAGCGTAAAATATCGCAGAGCGAGTTAAAAATGAGCGACTCCGAATGGGAAGACGACCTGCCGTTGGCAACACTGAAGTTAATGGATGGTTTGGGAGACGAATTTGACCAGGAACTACTGGAATCTGATGGTGCGAACTCGACTGATAGCGAGGAAGACAATGAACCACTCGCTAGACGTGTGACGCAGCACACAGCAGGAGGCTGAAAGTGGGTTTATTTTCCCAAAGGACATGCGATGCATACACATCATGTAGACAACCTGAAAGCCCCCGGACTGGACGAAAGCGTTAATGTTGGAAAACTGAAGACGGTTCTGGATTATTTTCCTCTTTTTTTCACTCTTTCCTTCCTCACAGAACTGTGTGACCATACTAACAAATACGCAAGTGAGGCAGCACGAACAGGCAAGCCCAAAAAGATGTCAGCCTGGGTCCCGGTCGCTCCACTCGAAATCCTGAAGTATATAGCAGTGACTTTCTTGATGGGTCTGATACAAAAACCTGATATTGACCACTACTGGACAACGATCAAGGAGTACACAACTACGGGAATCAAAGACTTGATGACAAGAACGAGATTTAAAGCCATCTTACGGTGAGTTTCTACATGTTACGTGTTGTTATGATTCTGACAGCTAGACGTGTGGGCGGGCGAGAGACCAGGATGAAAGCAGACGAAGGGGTGCAGACGATAACTGATTTTACCGCCGATACTGTATATAGTGCTATGAAATTCGCTCAGTATTTCAGGAGAGGCCTCATCTAAATCCGTTGAAAGTATTGTAAAGATTTGTTAACTTTTTCCGCAGCTATCTTCACTTTGGTGGATGCCAGACGTTTGACTAATCAGGAGACGCCACTGCCGCTTCCGTGAACCCTGACCCCCCAGAACGACCTCGACCCGCAAACCACGCCCCCAACTCGATCACCTTTTCCGATAATATCTTTCATTTTTGACCATATGAATTCTGTTTGCAAATCCATGTATCACCCGAGGAAGGAGTTAAGTGTTGACGAAACAATCATTAAGCACAAAGGCAGAACTCGCCACCACCAGTACATGCCCAACAAGCCATGTAAATGGGGCCTAAAATGCTGGGTGCTGGCGGAGGCGGTGTCTGGCTTTGTGCTTCAGCTTAACCCCTTCTTCGGGCGAGATGAGGCTGGGGACAAAAGAACCACACAGGCAGTTGTCATTAATTTACTTACAGGAGCAGAATTAACTTATGTCGGCCATCATGTTTATTTTAATAATTTTTATACCTGAGTACAACTGTTGGAGAAGTTATTTGATTTGAATACATACGCTTGTGGCACTCTGTGGTCGAACCGCACCGAGTTACCAAAGGATTTAATGACACAAACACACCCTAGCTTAAAAAAGAAAGGCCATTGTTTTTTCTCCAAGTGTGGGAATCTTCTGTTGGCGTTATGGCTCGATAGGAAAATAATTCACATTCTAACGACCATACATTCTTCAGTTATGACGACAGCAAAACAAACCATTCGCGATGATAAAGGAAAATTCACAAAAACAGACATTCCCTGCCCCAAACTGGTTCGTTTGTATTGTAAATATATGGGAGGTGTCGATCTGTGCGATCAGATGTCAGGATATCATAATTTCGGGCGTAAGAGTAGAAAGTGGCCCAAGAAGCTTTTTTTCTTTTGCATTGAAGTAATGAAGGTTAACTCCCAGATTCTTTTCAACCTGAGTTGTCAAAAAAAAATGTCTCTTGTTGATTTCACCCTCAGTCTTGTTCACCAGATGATCGCGGAAGTAAAGAACTGCGAGGCCCCCCCCAGGCTGGCACCCTATCAGCTCCACCCGACTTAATAGTCGTTATTTCCCCGATGATTTGGGTAGAAAATCCTTTTGCAGGGTTTGCTACCACCGCCGCAAAAATGGCTTCGAATCATCGAAGAAACCAACTAAATTCGGGTGCAGGCAGTGTGGGGCCCATCTGTGTGTAGTTCCTTGTTTTCGTATTTACCACACTGTCGCAAACTTTGATACCACTGATTTGCAGTCTTCCTTGGTTGGTCTATCCTCTGATTAATTTGGTTCCTTAATTGCAAACAATCGCACAGATTATTTATTTCAATATTATTTTCCATTATTTCTACGTATGGTATCTCCTATCGAGCTATAACACATTTTTCTTAATGTTTCATCATAATAATTAGTTGTCCCTAGTTGCAAACTTGGTACCTCGGTGGGGATCGATCGCAGAGTTGTATTTTTTTTCTCTTTCCCATTCCAGCAATATCATTTCCCAGCCTGTACATATTGTGAATAATCAGAAGATTTTGTAAATATGCAGTGTAGATGTTCTGTATATATATATATCGATTCAAACTTGTAAATAAATCTTCATATAGCAAGGACAGTATGTTAATTTGAAGCAAATCATTCATTATTCCCGATCTATGTACTTCTTTTTTATCTAATCTACGTTTTCAATCTGAAACAAAGTTCATAAATTCGCTATCGACCAAGAAAACTCGCTAAACATAGTGTCCTACTCATTCCATTGGCAGATTTACAACAGAATTGTTCGACACTGATCTATGTATATCAACCTGACACACTCCTGCCTATGTGATCTAGCACGTAATGCTATTCTATGATTCACCAGAGAAGTGTATGAGCACGAAATATATTTGCTTTTTGTATCTGATCCACGTTATCAATCTGAAACAAAGTTAACCTCGATGATCTATGTATCATCAAGATTCTCCACATGTACATTTTGTGAAAATATATCGACCAGAAGTGGTTAGATTGATTATTATATCGGCGATAAAGCTCCCAGGTCCGACCACGTTGAGTGCCAGACAGACACTGAATCAATGTATACCTTGTCGAGTATTTCAATCTGAAACAAAAATCAATCCTGCCTGTGTCATCTTATATATATATATATATATCATTCTGCCGACTATTGAACCACCAGCCTCATATGTCTCTTCTTTTCAGAAAATGAATCAATTTATATCACCCTGAACCATTCCTGCCTATGTGATCTAGCATGTAATGCTATTCTATGATACAACTGCGAAATGTACGACCACAAACGATATTTTGGTTTTGTATCTAATCCATATATCAATCTGAAACAAAGTAAACCTCGACGATCTATGTATCATCAAGATTCTCTACATATATATTTTGTGAAAATATATTGATCAGAAGTGATTAGATTGATTATTATATCGGCGATAAAGCCCCCACCTCCGACCATGTCAAGTGCCAGCTAGACACCGATAAATTTATATCACCCTGAAACCTTCCTGCCTATGTGATCTAGCACGTAATGCTATTCTATGATTCAACTGAGAAGTGTACAACCACAAAATATATTTTGGTTTTGTAGCTAAACTACGTTATTAATCTGAAACAAAGTAATCCTGGATGATCTATGTACCATAAAGCTTCTCTACATGTATATTTTGTGAAAATATATTGATCAGAAGTAGTTAGATTGATTATTAGATCAGAGACAAAGCCCCCAGGTCCGACCACGTCGAGTGCCAGCTAGACACTGATCATATTACCTTGATGAATCTGAAATAAAACTGCCTGTGTAAATCTATCCTCTGTACATATTGTGAATACGATGTCAACTGCTGCACCTGGAAATGTATCAAGCTTGTCAACCTGTGTATATATTGAACAATATACCTGAATAATCGATCTGGAAAAAATACAACACATTATTAAAATATATTTTAAATCTTACTTCACCTACCTTGTCATCTTTTCTCACTTCCAGAAGTATTTGTATGTAGATATAATCAATCATAGTCCAGCAATCAATTTAAAAGTTAACTCCTCCTGGAGATGTCAATCCTGAATAGGCACAAGTCGAATTTTCCTTATTCAATATATCAGCCTGGACATTAAATATATATGTAGATGATCCTTAGAGTGTGGGAGATAACCACATGTAGACTTGTAATGATCAAACTCCATCCGAATCCTTTGGCGAATCAATTTGAAGAGACCACTGTAATTCTGCGGTCAATTGTCTATAGTAGAAGCAATGGCGAAATAAGGCAGTCACTGCTCGAATCTGATTTTCAAAAATCAATATCTAAGTCCCACCATGTCCGAATTGTACTTTATATATATTGGAAGAAAGCCCAGAATCTGTAATTTACGAATATTAATGTCTCCAGTCATATATTTGAAGTTAAAACCTATTAAAATAAGATTTTCGAAATCCCGACTCCCCTACCAAACCCATAGTAAATCTGTAGCTATATGACCATTTCTTTTAATTCAATTCTAATTTCTCCGCTGCTTCAAATTGAATGATATTTCGTATGAACGAATCTCAGACAGTGTAGTTTGCCCTAATATAAGTCTCGTCCATAGATTCAATGCTGAAAGCCTCAAAGAAATCATTTTGAAAAAAGATGTCTTGTAACCCAGCTAT
Source organism: Alentia gelatinosa (assembly GCA_950022655.1). Lineage (NCBI taxonomy): Eukaryota > Metazoa > Annelida > Polychaeta > Phyllodocida > Polynoidae > Alentia > Alentia gelatinosa. The sequence goes on from OX465581.1 coordinate 108,062,646, forward strand.
GACGAAATTAGCCAATATAGTCACTGCTCGAATCTAATTTTCAAAAATTTTCAAAAATCAATATCTAAGTCCCAAATCATCCAAAACACACAATTCATATCAAAAGAAAGCTGAGAACCCGTAGTTTACGAATATTAACCCTTTCACCGCCGCATGATGCCTTAGGTATTCCCGGGCGAACCGTCGCATGATGCCTGGAGGCATTCCCATGGCTACCGCCGCATGATGCCTCCAGGCATTCCCGTGCGAACCGCCACATGATGCCTTGAGGCATCATAAACTTATCTAAACTTGGATTTTTCAAATTCATTTTCTCAGTCAGGCATGAAAGGGTTAGAAATTTTCCATACTTGAATAAAACAGTTTTAAAACAATGTATCTGTGTGTTTTGAGTCTATATAGTGCCATGGAGATGTTGATTTGCGAGTAGAACTCGGAGAAAACAAAAATAATGCACAGATCAAGTCTGGCCTTAATTTTCTAAATTCGATAACTGAACCAGCAAGCTGACTGCGTAGTGCCCAAGGTTAAATTTGAATTATTAAATCTGAACTTGTCAAACCTGGGCAATATTTACATAGAAAGGAAGCTTAGAGTGTGTTGAAAATGAATATATATATCATTAATCATTAATCTAATGTTTAAACCCAGTGCGAGCTGATTTCTAATGACAGCTCCACCACCCTAACTACACAGTATAAGCAATGGCCGATCGAGCTAGGCCAGAATTCAACTTGCGTAACTTGCATCTTAACATTTTAATATCTTGGTCTCTTCTCGTCTAAATCTGATAAAATATGTATGGGAACAAACCTTGGAGTCTATAGAAGGTGAATATATACTTTCCTGTGGATAATTCTATTGTTTAAACCCTGTCCGAGCTGATTTTGTAAACCTCGTCTACAATTCAACTGAACCAGCAAGCTGACTGCGTAGTGCCCAAGGTTAAATTTGAATTATTAAATCTGAACTTGTCAAACCTGGACAATATTTACATAGAAAGGTAGCTTACAATGTGTAGAATATGAATATATATATCATTAATCATTAATCTAAAGTTTAAACCTGGTCCGAGCTGATTTCTTATGACAGCTCGACCACCCTAACTACACAGTATAAACAATGGCGTATCGAGTTAGACCAGAATTCAACATGCGTAACTCGCATCTTAATATTTTAATATCTTGGTCTCTACTCATCCAAATTTGCTAAAATACATACGGGAACAAACCTTGGAGCCTATAGAATGTGAATATATACTTTACGGGGGTTAATTCTAAAGTTTAAACCCTGTCCGGTATGATTTTGTTAACCTCGTCTAAAATTCGACTGAACCTGCAAGCTGACTGCGTAAAACCCAAGGTTAAATATGAATTATTAAATCTAAACTCGTCAAACCTGGACAATATTTACATAGAAAGGTAGCTTAGAGTGTGTAGAATATGAATATATGTATTATTTATCATTAATCTAAAGTTTAAACCCGGTGCGAGCTGATTTCTAATGACAGCTCGACCACCCTACGTTTCGAGCAGTGACATGGCTTCCCATAGACTCGACCTTATAATCTAGACAGCACTCTATAGAGGCTTTGCCGATCTTATTTATAAAATGTTAGGTTAATTCCACCGTGTCAAGTCTGACACCCTAGTATAGCTGCTGATCAGATGAATATGATGCTGGTCTCAGTTTACACTGTTGACGCCATAGGATGATATAAATGGCAATTTTGTGGGTTGTCGAATCGACTCGTAGCAGACAGCCTAGCAGACATGGCGCTGTCACTGGACTTGACATGTATCCTCCCAGGCTCAAAGATCCGAAGTTATCACCGTATTAACCGCACTGTCGTTTGGTTTTCCGCCATAATATTTATATCCTTTTGTAGACACAAGCTTTATAATGAACGTGCTGGGCTTCATTTCTGTTGTTAATCCGCTATTTGACGAAGGGAAATGATTTTACACAGCCTCCATTGTGTAGAGGAATCTGCTTAGCCATCCATGTTGACACTGACACTCCCGCCCCCACCAACGGTTTTGCTATGGTGTGCGAGTTCAAACTTTCGATATTGCTTAGATCACCTTAGGAGTTGTTTTATTTTATAATACTTTAGAATTGTGTAGTTAGGGATTATATTTGAATGTGGATGGGGGTTTCATTGACTCAAACATCTATATATATTGATACGAACAAATATGCTAGAGTAGTATGTACAGGCAGGGATCGGCGGACGCCATGGACGGTTATTTTTTACATAGGCACCCATTTTGGGCCAACTTCAAGTTTATTCATATCCAGCAGTTTATTTCATTCACAAAATACATATATATACAATGCTTCAGATCTTCTCCTTGTCGTAATGGTCATTGTTTATTCATAAATCATCAATTTGCGGAGAAAATGGCGAAATTCTACCACTACCACCTTCAAAATACAGACGCCTGACGTCTAACGGCAAAACACACCTGCCGTTCACGCGTTCACTATGCAACATCTTCCTGCCTTTAGTATAGCTAAACGCCGCTGGTAGTGCTGCCGCTGCTTTCCTGCCCCGGTGAGGCGTTTGGCCGTTAAAGGGTTAAGGGATTCTCCCTCCTTCTGAAAAGTCTTATGTTGCAATGCCTGAAAAATGGCAATTTCTGCAGCTTTCACTCATCTAGGGAGGTCAAGTTTTCGCTGACCGTTGACTCAGTTTTCTTCCGAGTGGTTGCCTGTTGAATAACGGCAAGAGCTCTTGTCGCTCTACTCCAGTCAGAGAAATGCTCCATGCGATCTAACAGAAGACCTTCTTTCTCTGCATGGGTAGCATTTACCTGGACAGTCTTGACTTCAGGATCATCCTGTATGAGCTCATTTCAATTTCATTGTTTTGTATTTCTCTTTCCCATAGAAAGTTTGGACCACAGAACCAGTTAGACTTTTCCAAGCCTGTGGCACTCAAACCTCTAGATGCATGATCAGCAGGATTTCCCTCAGATTTAACATACCTCCACTGGTCCAGAGAAGTTTTATCTCTTATCTGCTGCACGCGATTAGCTACAAAGATGTGGAACCTGTGTGCATCATTGGGTATGTAGCCTAATACCACCTTAGAGTCTATCCAGAAGAACTCTTTGATTTCCCTATCATCGAGCTCTTGTTGCAACATAGTGCTCATCCGGACAGAAACTATAATAGCTGTGAGTTCCAGTCTAGGAATTGTGGTTACCTTTAGTGGAGTAACATGTGCCTTCCCTGTCACAAGGGAACAGTGCACTCTTTCATGTTCATCTACTAGACATAGATATGAGCACTGGCAATACCCAGTGGTACAGACATCTGAAAAATGATGTAATTCAGTAGTCACCACCTTACTGAGTTCATCTGGTTTGTAACACCTAGGCATCTTGATGTCCGTGAGACCAGATAAATCATGTCTCCAGCGTTCCCAACTCTGTTGCAGAGGTTCAGGTAGTAGACCATCCCAGCCTGCCCCATCTCTACACATTTTTTGCAAAATTTGTTTTCCTACAAGCACAAATGGTGCGAGGAATCCTAGAGGATCAAAGAGTGAAGCAACTGTTGATAAAACTCCCAGCCGTGTCAGGGTGCGGTCTTTCAAGACAAGACAAAATTGAAATTTGTCCGACTCTAGACACCATTCAATCCCGAGAGCATGTCTTGAGTCTTTAGATCCTTTGCTCTTTCCGTCTCAGGAATAAACTCCATGACTTCACGGCTATTTGAGACAAATTTGTGGAGTCTTAACCCAGCCTTAGCACATATCTCTCTTGCGTTATTCACTAGACTCACAAATGTTCCTCTGTTGACTTCCCTGTGATAAGCATATCATCGATGATACATTGTACATCTTGGAGTCCTTGCAATACAGTGTTCATAGCCCTCTGCCATATAGCAGGCGCAGAGGCTATCCCATAGACTAACATGTTGAAACGGTACAACCCCTTTTCAGTGTTGATGGTGAGTAGATGCTTCGATTCCTCCTTGACCTCCATCTGAGTTTTGAGAACTTCTGTCCCCCCCCAATGAAGCGAAGATGTCCACCACCTTTGGCAGTGGGTATTGGTCAACTCCTAATGCTTGGTTTACAGTTACCTTGAAATTCCCACAAAGTCGCACTGAACCATCTTTCTTGATTACAGGCACCACTGGTGTGCCCCAGTCAGAGTAATCCACTTTTGACAGTATACCTTGCTCCACCAGACAATCAATTTCTGCATCAACCTTGGGTTCAATGGCATATGGCACTAGCGGGCCTTACAAAATCTGGGATGTGACTCCGGCTTCAGGGTAAACGTGGCCTTTATGTCCTTTAGGGTTCCCCAGTCATCCTGGAAAACAGATGCGTGCTGGTCCAATATGATGTCTAGCTGCTTTTGAGTGTCCTGATCTGGGTCCTGTGATGTATAGATACTCTTGATCCTAGGCCAATCCAATGTTATCTCTTTCAGCCACTCGCGCCCGAACAGTGTAGTGCTGCCTTTCTTTACAACATACAAGTCTAGGGACTTTGTTTGTCCATCCTGCTCCACCTTCACTTTCACAACACCTTGAGTGTTAAGTTTTTCTCCCCAATATGTTCTTAGTGTGACACAAGTCTCCTTGATATCCTGCCTTTTTCCCTTTAATTCCTCAAAGTAGACTTTCTCAGTCATCATAGAGACAGGTGAGCCTGTGTCAAACTCCATCTGAACACTTCTTCCGTTTATCTTTGGGTTAAGGAGAATGGGTGCATGTTGGTTATGCGCACTCGTGGTAGAGTTCATCCACATTGCGATGGAAGCTATTCCATAATCTCCAGACTCTGACTCTGACTCTAGGTATTGGACCTTCTTCACAGTGGATCCACCTTTCAGCTTACGACATGCCTTCTTTATATCGCCCACTTTATCACAGTGGTGACATTTCTCATTTTTGTAATAACAGTCATCAGAGTCATGTCCTGTCTTGCCACACCTGTAACACACACCTTTACCTTTAGATTTGTGTTGTTGTTGTTGTGGTCATGTCACCTTAGGCCTTGATTTGTATTTAGACCGACTTTTGTCTGCTTCTGGACTGACACACTTCCTCTTAACTCTGTGGCGTCCTTTTGAGCCACTTCCATAGCTGTAGAGATATCAATAGCTGCCTCTAGAGTCAAATCTGCTTCTGACAGTAGTCTCCTCTGTATATGCTCATTTTGTGGACCACACACAATCCTATCTCTGATCGAATCATTTAGAGTTGCCCCAAATTCGCAATATTTCGACATTCTCTTTAGTGCTGCCAGAAATTCTCTAATCAATTCACCTTCTCTTTGCTCATGCTTGTGAAAACGAAATCTTTCCGCGATAACCAAAGGCTTCGGATTACAATGTTCCTTCATAAGTGGTGCAGTGATAGATTTACTGCTATATCAAAGGCCAATCCTTCTCATACCATGTCTATGTGGTGTGGGAAGTAAAAGAACTCTCACCTCGGTAAATGTGTAGGGGTGGGATTTCTTCTTACATTCATCTCATAGATTCAGTCAAATCCAAAGTAAGTCTTATTCACCAAATTGGATGTTAAACTACCAAAACAAACAAACAAATCATGGACCTGCCATGGGACATGCATGTCCCTTGCCAGATTAAAACCAATGTTATCAAAATATTCATTCATATAGTTACGAGAATAAAATTTCAGTGAGAATTAGGTTCTAGGTAGTCCAACTTTACACCTTCCGATTGCATAAAGGGACGGAGGAGACAGGGAGACTTAACTTTACATCTAATAACAGAGAAACCTATAATAGGCTTTTCATCATGAAGGAGTTGAGACATGCCCTTTCCCAGGCAAGGGACTCCTGCCCTGGCCCTGATGACATACACTATCTGATCGAATCATTTAGAGTTGCCCCAAATTCGCAATATTCCGACATTCTCTTTAGTGCTGCCAGAAATTCTCTAATCAATTCACCTTCTCTTTGCTCATGCTTGTGAAAACGAAATCTTTCCGCGATAACCAAAGGCTTCGGATTACAATGTTCCTTCATAAGTGGTGCAGTGATAGATTTACTGCTATATCAAAGGCCAATCCTTCTCATACCATGTCTATGTGGTGTGGGAAGTAAAAGAACTCTCACCTCGGTAAATGTGTAGGGGTGGGATTTCTTCTTACATTCATCTCATAGATTCAGTCAAATCCAAAGTAAGTCTTATTGAACAAATTGGATGTTAAACTACCAAAACAAACAAACAAATCATGGACCTGCCATGGGACATGCATGTCCCTTGCCAGATTAAAACCAATGTTATCAAAATATTCATTCATATAGTTACGAGAATAAAATTTCAGTGAGAATTAGGTTCTAGGTAGTCCAACTTTACACCTTCCGATTGCATAAAGGGACGGAGGAGACAGGGAGACTTAACTTTACATCTAATAACAGAGAAACCTATAATAGGCTTTTCATCATGAAGGAGTTGAGACATGCCCTTTCCCAGGCAAGGGACTCCTGCCCTGGCCCTTATGACATACACTATCAAATGTTAAAGCATCTTCCAGATGATGCTCTCAACCTGCTCCAGGAGGTGTTCAACAACGTTTAGACAACTGGCAACTATCCACCATCCTGGTCTGAGGTGACTGTGATATCAATCCCCAAACCAGGGGAAGATCCTAGCATTGCCTTGAGCTAAAGGCCAATAGCTATGATCAGCTGTATGGCAAAGACCATGGAAAGAATTGTGAACAACAGACTGGTGTAGTCCAATGACTTGTTGACTCCCTATCAGTCAGGCTCACGTAAAGGATGCAGCACCACTGACCATTTAGTCCGTTTGAAAAGCTGGATCCATCAGGGTTTTACCGACAAGGAACATGTGGTTGCAGTCTTCTTTAATCTGGAGAAGGCATATGACACCACCTGGAAACACGGTATCCTGAGGTATATTCAGCAAATGGGTTTGAGAGGAAGATTGACAGGGTTCATTGAAAGATTCTTAAGCAACAGGACATTCAATATTCACCTCGGAAGCACATTCTCCTAGAGAGTTGACCAAGAAATGGGTGTACCCCAAGGCTGTGTCCTCTCTGTCACCCTGTTTGGCATTAAACAGATCAACACCTGCCCCAAACCTGTATGTAGAAGCAGGAATCCCCAAGATTCATCTGCGAAGGGAGGGACTGTCTCTACAATACTCTATGAGAGTTAGGGCCAACCCAAGAAAGCCAGCCTACAACTTGATTTTCAAATGAATAAAGACAACCCAAATGCCATATGACCATTCCCGGTTAGGGCACGAGCTCAGTACCAAGAAGCAGGCATCGCAATGAAGAGAATTTCAGCTGAGAGGCCACCTGAAACCCCTCCATGGGATCAGGAAACACCCTGAATCCTCTTTGACCAGCAAAAAACAAGGAAGGTGACACCCCTGATACTGTCTTTCTCAAGAAATACCGGACCATGAGGAAACGTTTCAAAGACCATGTACCTGTGTATACAGATGGCTCAAAAGAGGTAACCGCGTCAGTTATGGAGTCCACACACCATACGGTGACCTGAAGAAAGCCCTCCATGGCAAGAGCAGTATTTTCACTGCTGAGGCCAATACTATATTGCATGCCTTGACTTGGATGAAAATGTCACAAGAAATTTATATTTATTCTTGTCTACAAGCCATTTGACAGCATGAAAAAAAAATGCTATCATCAGAAACATCAAACTGTCATACACAGAACTGAATAGAGAACATGGCAAAGAGATGGCCATGTATTGGCTGCTGAGTCCTATTTTTTTTTTTTTTCATTGGGTGCGATTCGTTAGTACAAAAGACTCTGATCTGCCATCGTTACCCATGTGACTTTTAACAACTATATTTTTACTTCAATATCAATTTTTCTGTCACTTTGTATCTATATTGTAACATAATGTAATTATGAATATAGCATGCATCCTAAACATGCAAAACTATTGAGACAAAGTTTCATCGTAAATAAGATATACAATTGTTGAGAATATAAGTATAGTGTGAAGTAATTATGGTAGAATAGAATATAGTAAAACCCCTCTTCCGGGACACCCCGCTTAAGGGGACACCCCGCTTTAGGGGACAATTTGCTCGGAACGGAAATTTTTCCCTCTATTAAGAGTTTATTTTAACCCCGCTTAAGGGGACACCCCGCTTAAGGGGACACCCCGCTTAAGGGGACACCCCGCTTAAGGGGACACCCCGCTTTAGGGGACAGTTTTTCGGTACAGAAATGCCTAAAAACCCCGCTTAAGGGGACAGTTTGGAGGGACATCATATTAAAAACACTGAAAATCCAAGTTTATGGTGCCCGTTTGTACGGGACAGACAGGTGTTGCAACCAGAACAATAAACTGAGCATTCCCGGGCGGGCCCGGGCGGCCGGAGTGTGTTTTTTCAAGGTAATAACCACATCTCTAGCGGGTCTGGGCGGGCCACAGTGAGTGGATATTAGTATGAGCGACTTTCGCACCCTTGAAGGTAGGGGGTTAGAGGCCCGCTTACAGGTTAGCGGTGGGCGACACAGGGAGGGCGGGGGGCTTTGAAGGTGCGGTATTCAGTGAGCCGTCGCGGCTCTCGGCGGCTCACGGCGGCTCACGGTCATAGGGCTGCTGACTTTGGGGGGTGGGGGGGGGGGGGGGTGACATCGAACCGGGGTGTAAAAAGGAGCAAATTTCACAAGGAATGCATATTCATCTTCAACCTCTCTTATCTATTTATCTTTAATTGTTTGTACATTTATACTCATTTTTATTCATTTATATTGTATAATTTATATTTATTTGCTTATTTATAAATAAACCTTTTAACCTAATAACCATCATTTCCTTTATTTATGTAGACCTGTATTCTCTACTTTATAACCACTAGCATCCGGAAAACCCCGCTTAAGGGGACACCCCGCTTAAGGGGACACTTGGCCCGGAACGGAGGGTGTCCCCTTAAGAGGGGTTTTACTGTAATATGATATACAGTTTTGATGAGAGGATTATGATAGTATTGATAGGTAAGTATTAGCTTGATTTCATTTATATATCAACATGTATTCCTTGTACACACAGTCAACACACCATTCCACATGCTGTTAAAGCCATATAACTGGCCTATGTGAAAAGAGAGAGAAAGGGACGAGCCAATATGATGAAGTGAACAAATAGGAGAGCATGGCTGTCTTTGCTTGACTCTGCTTGGAATTGAAGGAAATGAAGCTGCAGATCAAGCATCCAAAAATGGATTAAGCAGAAAAGTTGGAGTGCACACAGTTCCACATACATACCTGAAACCAATGGCCAAGGAGTACATTCATAAAACTTGGCAGAAACTCTGGAACTGTACCAGAGACAAGAAACTACGAGAAATTGTAGTGGCTACTAGCCAAATCTTTAAGAAAGACAACCTGATATGAACTGAACAGGTGAAACTGACCAGTCTGTGGACTGGTCACACCAAACTGATACATGGGCACCCCCTAAGAGGTGAAGTAGCACCTGTGTGCCAGACATGCAACAATCTGCTGAGTGTAAAACATCTCATGCTACATTGTCAGGCCACCAAAGAGAGCACAAAGAAATTCCTAAAGAATGTGACAACAATGCACAGTGTTTTTGATAACACTGGGAATAAGAAATTCTTGGCCAAATTGGACATTAAACTACCCTAACAAACAAAAACTTTATGATTAATTATATGGGTACAGGAGTGATTGGGGCTTCCAGCACGTCTGCTAGCTGCCAACAACAGCCTTGGTTTGGCACGGGTTGCATCCCTGATTTCAAGCTAGAATATTAGCAGAATCTTCAAACTATTGAGACTAGGAGCATCATAGCAACATATAGTAGTGCAGCCAACTTCAACCAGTTGGTATTGTGCTTGATGCTATCACACTTGAAGCATTTGCCTGTGCCTGTATGTAGAACCTCTCAAGAACACTAAATATAGGGTCAGGGGATATAGGGGAGAGTTGTTTTTTTTTGTTTTTAAAAAAAATTAATCTTTATTCTGGAGGTAATGTAAGCTCAAGTAGTGCCTATTTCCACAGTGCTCCAAGCTGGAAATTTACATGCATTACTTTGCCCATATTTTGCTGTATACAAAATATAGAACAATAAATGACCTTAGATGCAAAACTCCTCCTTATGGTAGTAAAACGGTTGTCTCGCCGCATACCATGGCTGTTTTGCATTTTCATAATAAATTGTCTAGTAATCTCGGTTGTGTGACCGATTTTCCTAAATCTATTACAATATATTGTCTTTGCAACATCTTATTGGTGAAAGAGATTTCATATGATTAGCTGTCTGTAAACGGATAGACTCATTGGGTCCGGGTCCAGCTTCAACCCCCATCCATGTTCCATCCCAGGGAATCTCAATGGTTGTCATAAAGTAACCTTTGCCTCTTCATAATGTTCTTGATCTGTGATTTGTTGCTATCCTTGTCTGTTGAATTCCTAAAGTCTATACTTTGGATGTTCCATACTTGTGCGGATTTATATAACACTGATTTTTCATAGCTCCTGATTCTCGGTCCTTCAGTTACTTAAACTTGGCCTTGCCTAGTATCTCTACCTGGAACTAATAGGTAACTGTCAATGCAGCTTCGATTGAAAGCTGTGCCTAGGAGATGCGCTTGTCTCCATTCAGATAAGAGATTTACTTCACAGTCTGAGTTAATTTTCAGTGTTGAAGTTTGTAGTGCGACGTTTAGACAAATTTTTAACGCTTTATTTTGAGAATGTTGTAGTTTTGCCAAGTAGTCTCTCGCTACATCCATCGAACATTACATAGAATTTTGGATTTGTAGAGGGTGATAGCCTGCTTAGCGGTTAAGTATTTCCGTATGTGCCCAAGTATGTTTACTTATGTGCACCTCTGCTGATCAATTTATTTAGGTGTTTTTCGTATCACAAATTATTATCTAAAGTTATTCCCAGGTACTCAAAAGAGGTTTGTGTTTGTACGGGGCCTAGCGTTGAGCTCTTTCCTCACCATGTAACAAAAAAATTTCCAACCACGGATTCCGTACAGAAGTCCAATGGAACGAAGAAATTATACATACTCAAAAGAGGTTACCTCATTGAATTCTTTGTCTTTTAACTCAATCTTCAACTTCACATCTAACGACTGTTGCTTATTGGTTCCAAATGTCATGTATTTTGTTTTATCTGCATTTAAGGTTAATCGGTTATTTTGGCACCAATCCTCAATAGTGGATATGTCTTTCTGCATTTTCCTTTGTGCCTCGTGGATATCAGTAAATGGTAAGTAAAGGACGGCATCGTCAGTGTACAACTTCATTCTACAGTTTCTAAGGTTTTGGTCTATATTATTAATGAATATATAATGAAGAATAGGGGCCCTATGATCGATCCTTGAGGGACCCCTACCCTTACTTTGGAACTATGAGTTACAGAACATTATTAGCTATGGTTGCTTGCTACCTATTTGTTAAATAACTATTTGTCCAGTTTATTAGATCTTTGTGTAGCCCTAATGCTTTTAGTTTTTGTACTTGTATCGTGTGGTCGACTGTGTCAAATGTTTTTGAGAAATCTAAATACAAGGAGAGCGTACCTCTGTCAGTGTGAGTGGCACCAACAGTGGCAGTAACCGTTTCATAGCTAAATGGCCTGCCGCTGCTACTGCCATTGTTACTGCCACTGTTCACAAGAGGATTTACCCTCTCGTGCTGATCAAAACAACTATTATAAAACGTATTGTATCAGATGTTATAACATATTGTGGTAGTTGCCGGAGGGGTATATGTGAACCATAAGAAAAGGAAGGAAAAATATGAATCAAATAATTTTATAGGTCGCTCATATAGAAAATATTGTTGTACTACATTGGAAAACTTCCTAAATCACAATGACAACTCAGAAGACAATTTAGAAAAGAATCCAGAAGACAATTGACCTACCGACCAGAGGCCTCTAACCACGCCCCCACCGTTTTATGACCCTGTCGCCATGAGCCACCACAAACAGGGCGCACAGCTGGAGTAGCTGCACACTGACACACAGTGGAAAACAGTCAAAACTATGCCTTGTTCTGTTAATCTAACTGTATTTTCAAGGCATATTTCGCAGTGATTTCTTAGTTAAGCCCCTACACTAGGAAACAGACTTCAGGCAAGATGTTTCTCAAAAATGAAATATGAAAATTCAGTTAATTTCATTAGGAATCATAAGGGAAATCTTGATATGGATGGGCAAGTTCACAGAACCCAAAGGATGAATGAACATATGCACAGAAACATTCCCTTCCAGTCATATATATAGAGAGATAGACACAGGCATGTAGATGAATATACTCCTTTACACTCATAGACACAGACATATATAGAGAGACACTCCTACACACAGTCATACACATAGACATAAGACAGACACTCTTATACACAGACATACATAAAGCCATAGACAGGCACTCCTGCACACAGTCATAGACACAGACGTAGACACAGACAGTCATACACACAGTCATACACATAGACACATAGACGGTGACACTCCTACACACAGGCAATTTTTTTTTTTAATTTAGGAAAATGCACCCCTCAGAATATATAGAGTTTTTCAGATACAATGTCCTGTTCAGGAATAGTTACACAGATGGTTCCTGATTACATTACATCAAAATCAAAAACATTAACACAGTGACACTCCTACACAGAGACATATAAGCAGTCACACTCTACATAGTCGTACACACAGACATATATATCTATACAGACAGAGATACTCCTCCAGATAATCATAACACAGACACATAGGTGTCTATGTCTATGTGTATGACTGTGTATGGGTGTACTTCTGGGCCCTGTTTTTTAGTCACGACCATCATTATGGGCGACATCTTAGAGGCTTTAGTGTTTTATAGATACGACATTGTCGTCGGTTGGCTGATGATTGCAGGGCTACGACATGTAGGTGGGTTTTCGGTGTGCTATAGTAACGACCATCGTTCTTATTATTACATAATAGTGTGTGCCAAAGTGTCGGCTGGCACGACATCTAAATACATGTCGTTCAGGCTTTAGCTAGCTCCCGCATTCTATCGAAATATGGCGAACTTACAGGTGCGGCCAAGAAAAAAGAAAGAGTATCGTCCCCGGACTAATCCCCTGGACGTGTTTGATGATGACACTTTAGTCAGACGATACCGTGTATCAAAGGCTATAGCCCGAGAACTATCCGAAAAGTATAGACTGTCTGGGCATTGTGGCAACGACGGACATACACGTCGTGGTATGGGAGTCTCTGCAGAGGAGAGGGTAAGTCAAAACAAACACAAATAGATAGCCTTTGAATGTTTATTTTATGTACAATAGGCCACTGTAATTTTTACCGGGACCCTTGGGCATCCGGTCATGATACTTTTGTACATGAGCCTAATGCTATGTCTACCTTGCTTTATTGCGTTCTTCATACTAATTTAATACGATTGGTTCCTGTTCATGCAATGTATATGCACAACCTAAGTATGTTACTATGTTTATACTACATAGATGTGCACCTCTGTTAAGTTTAATACCTGTTTCATCGGTAAATCATCCGTTATGGGTATATCTCTAAATATAAAAATATGATGAAACCCATCCCACCGTACTTATATAAAGAATACAGCAAATATTGCTTACACAGTATTTCCTATTTATGAACTAATGGTTTACTAAAAGTAACCTAATGAAAATATAAAATAATTTCAATGTTGCCTGAAAGTTTATATTAAGTTTTATTGGTTTGTATTGAGCTTGCAATCATAATCTCATTATTTCCTTAATCTGTCGTTCTTGAATACTGTGTACTATTGTAAAAAAAATATCTAGAATGTCTTTTATAATAATTGCATTCGTACCTTCCTATGTCGCCACATCCAATATCTTTACTATATTTGAACTGTTTGCTATGACCTATTATTCCTAATTTTTTTCTCTTTCAGATGTCTTTAGCATTGCATTACTTAGCTACAGGAGCCAACTTTAGTCTCATTGGCGACTATCAGGGTGTCAGTAAGAGCACTGTCAGCAAGAGCCTACACGAAGTCCTCAATTTTTTTGATGGCGTTATCAACGATTATATTAAGATGCCACGCTCCAATGAAGAAATGCAGGCATCTTCGCAGGGCTTCTTTGACCGATTTGGTAGGAAACCTATGGTTTTGGCTTGTATCGACGGAACCCATATCCCTATTCTGGCCCCGCGGCAGAACGAGGTCGATTTTGTCAATCGAAAGGGGATACACAGCATCAACACCATGGTAAATATTAATTGAATCTGTGTTATTTCAAGTGTATAATTTTTTTTGTTTCCCATCCTTTGCTTTTGGCTTATATTACAGTTCATGTGCCCTCCGTCATATGTCTTAATATTATTTGTACTAGTTGCTCGTCTGCAATGTCCGTCCATTTGATTCGATATATTATGGACTTTTTGGAATATGGTTAACATTAACATGGCTGTTTGTAACCTACAAATATTTTTATTATAGACCCACTCTTTTAAATTATAGATTGTTGCCAGAGCAGACAGGCGAGTGTTTTACGTAGATCCTACATATCCAGGCGCTGTCCACGACAGTTACATGCTTCAGTCTTCGGACTTGTGGCAAGATGCAGTAGCAGGAGACTTTGGAGAGTATTTCTTCCTGGATGATTCTGGGTAAATATATGCTAGACTATAAACTGATTAGTTTTGAGTAGTTAATCAATGTTGACCCAAAAAATAGATAACTTTTAAAAACCCGTCCATCACACTTTCCTAGTTTCAGCCTTTGTACCATAGTGTGCAAAACACTTAGTTCGGCAAATAATAGGACCTTGTCCCACACCCTTGTCGTGCTTGAAGTTTTCCGTTCTGGTGACGCACTTTTGTGTAGCGAACATACTTTACTGTTTCTCTTCTATTGTACTACTTTTGAAATGGTGAAGATTTATTTAATTAAAAGAATGGCTCATTTATATCCTGCTCATGGTGGTTAAGTAATAACAGTCTATACTACACTAGCTCTCCGTTTTCGCATTCTTCACTCTGCTTGGTGTGGCAGGGGAAATAGGATACGCCTAACTGTTGTTTTCTTACAAGTCTTACCTATTTCAATGTAGGCGTATGTAATTTCCAAGTAGTCTATTTCTCAACAGTAAAGCAACTTTTTAAATATTTTCATGTTTCAGATATCCCCTGACACCTTTCTTGTTTACTCCAATACTGCATGCATGCACAGAGGAAGAACAAAACTTCAACCGTTGGCATATGTGTGCGCGCGTAGTGGTAGAACAGACCATTGGTTTAATCAAACAACGATTTAGGTATGTAAATTTAATAAAATGTAAGTCATGTGATTTAGATATTAAATAGTTTCAATCAATGTGTAGCCTACTATGGGTGTTCACCTTTACGGAAAATTAGTGCACAACACAACCCTTCCTTGGTGTAAGCTTTTATTGTTATATATTGTAATAGATCAGTGACAAGGTTTGCTGTTATCACACACTAAATGAAAAATATCAGAGTCCACACTTGTCTCCTCTCGAGGGCCTATGCGCATGGGCCTTGTAGGAATTGAGGAAAATTTCTTCTAACACGCATTATTAACGAAATTTTGGTTACTCTCTGAGATAATATTTATAACAATCATACAATGTCTGTAAAAAATAAAGATTTGGACCGAAATAATATTAACACTGTCTCTATTGATCAACGTTTTGTCTATGTGGTAGAATACTTAACACCAATGGCCCCATTGTAAAGGATTAAACAAATTTTTCTACTAGACGCACTAACATAAAACTTATACGTTAATACAATGACGGTTAATCGTGTTTATGTGAAAGGGACTATACGCGTCTACCTGTCACCTCTGCCGGTACAAAGGATAAAAATATGCAGCTCTTCAAAATTAATATTAAACTGCTTCCTACTCATTAAGGTTATTATAACGTTACTGTATTTGGTGAGAGCAATAGAACTGCGTAAAAATAAGGATTTAAAATTAATATCATTATTCGCTTCTTTTGAAAAGTAAACTTATGTAGAAAACTCTATTCATTTCTTATCATCTGGTATACTTTTTACTGAAATGTTCATAACAGTTTATCATCAATAACATTAACATTCAAGTTTATTTTGGTCGTACACGGGTTGTGGCAACCACTGCCAAATACATTTTTACATATTTTATATGGACATTATTATATTTCAGATGCCTTGATCGACATGGTGGTTATCTCTACCACAGACCACTCGATTGTACACGTATAGTCAGTGTGTGCGTGGCACTCCATAACATGTGCATTACAGGACAGATTCCAATGCCACCTGATGATGAAGACGATCACGGTCCACTACCTCCTCCCCAACGTGTCCCGGTTGGAAACCCACATGGACCTCCCCCACGCCCTGGCCAAGCTCACAGAGACGGTCAAGCTCGTAGAGAGCGTTACATCCATGCTCAATTTCCGTGACATTTTTATATAAGACAGCAACTTTAATACTTTAATGTATACAACAGCCTTACTTTAGACTATTAACTCTTGCCTGGCGAAGACTTTTCGAAATCTCATGGTATTTATTGAATATAAAAAGGGTGTTTAGTATAGGTTTCTTAACACTATCTGTACCTTCACTGTTTTATAGGTTTACTGTATAATCGAACGACGAAGATTGTAGATATTCACAAATCGCAAATACCACTGGATTTTTTCACCAGGACAGTAGAATTGGTGGTGCACGATAGCGAAACCATTGGGCCATTTTCCATCATAACAACCATACATTTTCTAAATGTGATCAGTCTAAAATGTATAAAAAATAACCTTATCTGTCCTACTGGCTTTTGTGCCATCTGTAGTTTAAATAAAGCACTTTGTGAGAGTACCCACTTCGTCGGATTATCTTTCTGCCAGACAGTTTCAAATAAAGATTACAGTCCTTAGCTATCCTTTTGAACATTATAGTTATTATCAAAGTACCTTTGGTATGAGGTTTGAAAGAAAAATTAATCATAACACCGAACTTCACACACATACAGAAAAGGTTAATGTAAAATAATCATCATATTATAAATGTGAAGATATCCCAATTAGGGTTCTATATTGACACCATTTTACCAATTCTTCAGCACTGGTCTTAAATGTAATGTTATTTATCTCTTTAACTATGAAATCTCACCGACTATATCAACAAATGTAAACCAAAAAGTAGTAAGTGCACCATGTGCATCGTGAGAAAACTCTAACATCACGAGGAAAATATAAGTTTTAAATAAATATTTTTATATCTTCAGCTATCCATCTGTGTTCCTTTAGGAGTGGAGAACCTTGTGATCAAATAAGTCAAATAGATATTTATTGCCCTTTTCTTAAAGGTCGAACTGCTGTTTCGGGAGACGGGCCCTTGACGATTTCCGTACCTCCACTTCTGTGGGAGGTTTAGAAATAACTTCTTTTGTGGCCTTTGCTGGAAAGGTGAAATATATATACGTTACCTGCTACCTGATGACGGATAGTCATATATCATTAACGTTTTAGAACTAAGCAAGCAATAAACATTACCCTGTTATCCTACTTAATTTTTCAGTCTATGGTTGTGCCTTCTTCCAACTTATTAGATATAGGTAATATATTAATATTTCTTTAAGTAATTAATATAATTTATGTCGTTTTTCCATACTGTTTTATGCTATTGGAAAAGGTCCTTAACGTGTTGATATCGAATGTGCTTCGATCGCTGCAGTGTAGGACAATCTTTGTAGAAGTAAGTTTGAGAACCATGTGTTTTGAAGTAATTACACACGATAAGGGTCAGATTAGATAACTATAGAGTTTATGTACCTCCGGGGCGGGTTTTAGCATCGGAGGTTCCACTCTTTGGTTGTTTATGTTGGTGATGCTCGTGGATTGCGTCATCATGGCTTGTAACATGTAGACCTTCTCCAGAAGTGGGTGTGTTTGCCGATTGACGTGTTTTCTCGATGAAATCTGATAGTTATAAATATGAAAAAACACTCATAAACAACTACTGTGTATCCCCACTTCTATAGTAAACCTATGTGTGAGTAGCTCCCACCACACAAAGCTTGTGGTGTCTCTGGTACGGCACTGAAACATACACCACGTGCAGGCGACCTGTTGACACAGATCTGGCCACTGATAGGCCCGCCGCACCCGTCACTCAACCGCCGTCGGTAGGTCAATTGGGATGCTATGAGTGTCAGCTTAAGAAAATTTCTAGATGAAGTCTGTTCTGAATGAAAATTTACAGTAAAAACAAAGAAAGAAGTTAGATAAGACATAGCATCAAGTACATCCGTCACATACCACCTTCACGACTACATAGAGAGGATCGGGGTGGGGGCGTCGGTGTGGCTCCTCCCATCTGGTCCTGAGAGCTCGTTTCTGATTGGTGGACCGCCAGTGTGTTCTACTAGAAAGAACCCTGGCTGACTGGAGATTTAGCGTTACTCATTAGAGAAAAAAGATAAACTGATAACTAAAGCGAAAAATCAAAAAAATCAAGTAGATAAAGAATTAGGAATCTAGCTAACAAGCTAACTAAAGAAGGCAGGCAAGAAAATGTGCTTGACCAGATGGAGACATACAAAGATGACACAAAGGCCTTCTGGAGACACATTAACGGTGTACTACCAGAAACGACAGAGCAAAACAAAACTAGAATCACCTTAGAAGATCAAAGTAATAATAACCCAATAGATTATAAGGATGTCCCAAACTTTATTAATAGTTTCTAACTGAAATCGGACCAAAACTCGCAGAAAAGAACTATATACGCCTTGGAAGTTTCATGTTGAATTTATGAGGTTGATGCAGGAATAAGTACAAGGAAATCCTCTGGTATTGCTGGAATAAAGACCAACATATTGAAAGATCTTTAGTCAATAAAAATATTGAGAGACATGGTTAGTGTGACTGAATGGAATCTGTTCAGAGATATTTTGGTCAGAAATACTCACCTTGAGGCAGAATGGAATTTTTTATCCTAGTGCGTAAAAGTGAGATGTTTGTGTACCGGTATATAATAATAGATGAAGTTACACAGTTGTGCGATAAAATTTTTGATACGGGGAGCATTCCTACTTCATGTAAAGCGTCAACAATCACAACTATCCCGAAAGGGAGGAATAAGTTTGGTTGTGCCAACCTAATGCCTATATTTATATAACCTGTCCCTACCAAAATTTTAAAAAAAATAGTTAATGCACAATTGTGCAGTAATTGTAAATTACATATAATTTACTGCCGGGCTGTATTTCGACTGTCTAATCGAACATAACTTGTAACAGGTAACAACGCGGTGGTTAATCGAACATTTTATGCTAATTAACTCTTTGGTCACATGACCACCTGACGCCTCTACTAGCGTCATTCCTGCTATTGCATTTGCTGTTGATGCACGGGAATTTTTTCATTACTGCTCCTGACCAAATTTTACTACCGTTTTCGGTTTTTACCAACATATTTACTATTAATATACCAACGAGCGCAAGATGCCCAGACGGAAGCAACCTACTTCTCCAAAAAAGCGAAATTCTACCCGGAAAAAGAACCAAGAGAACCCGGCAAACATGTCGGACCAAGATGGCGACCACGATGGCATGTCTGGATCGCCGGCGTCCTCTTCGGGCTCCGGACCATTGGCGAGAAGGAATGCGGCAGAAATACAAGATGTCGCCGGAAGGGTTGACGCCATCGACGGTAGGCTTGAAAACATTACGTCAATGTTATCACAGCTCGTTCAGAATAAATCGGCGCAACATGACGCTTCTAACAAGGCGCCAGGGCAGCCCGACCGGCACGCGGGAAACGCTGCAGGCCGCTCGTCCAACCGTGACCACCACTACCGCTCGGGTTTATATAACCACCCTCACCACCCTGCCCGCCTACCGACACCCGTGCTCCCAGAAAAGATGTCGGACCTGGATCTGCAGGGGGATGCCGCGGACCGGGTGGCCCAGGCCGTCCGGGCCGCTCTTCAACCGGACATTAAAGGTAATAACACAATGCCCCACCATTTTTTATTCAGGGGCCCTAAGAGAACCAAGACGGGAGTAGATGATTTAACTATCCCGGAGTACGCATACGGATTCCTCCAATTAGCGAAAATCGCCCCGGACGAGGAAACCCGGGACGCCATGGGGGCCCACTTGGAGGCCATCTTGGATGACGCAAGGGATTTCCCGTGGCCCAACGTCCGGTGTTTCTCTGAAGAAGTGTGCGACAGGGTCGCAAACGGTAGGATTACTTGGCTCAACTCGTATGAAATCGACCGACTGCAGACACGGCTGGCTCACGTGCCAGGCGGTCAAGCGACGACAGCTGCAAAGACGAAGGAAACAGCTAGACCGGGACAAACCGCACTGGACCTACCGCATCACGTGGCTAGGGCCCGCCCCGGGCCGCCATGTCAGCCGTACCAGCGAGACGAATGCCCTGAGGCTACCCATCACGTGCAAGGAGGCATCCGGAAGCTGCACATATGCGTATCGTGCCTTCATAACAAGGCGGCAACTTTCCGTCACCCGCAAATCAACTGCCGGTCCGGACAAAACGCCCCCGCTGCTCCGGGGTTTGGGAAGTAAACCGGACTACTAAAAGGTATAGAACCCGTGTTTTTTATAACTCGACCAGGTCGGGCGGCGTCTCACACGAGGCAGACAATGCACCTGTATGTTTTTCTTGCCACCCTGCGTGCCGGCCAACGCCACGTGTTCTCACCAAACATAAACAGTGCGAGTCACGTGCACTCTGGTCACGTGGTTGGCGACGATCATAACAAAAACAAACCAACACGTGGTCGCACCCCAGCACGCATTCTACCTATTCTTTACTATGGCAATGTATCCCCGGGACGCATTGTTGAATCTAACCATGAAAATGATCGTGATGTTTCTTGTTCTTTTTCACGTGTTTGTTCTACTGTATCTGATAATTTTGACCATGTTCCTGACATTTGTGATCGCGTTATCCCTCATGTTCTCATGACCGTGGCCGGTCCAGCTGGCCCCTCCACGCTGTGCCGCCCCACACGGGACGTGCCCTCAGACCGACGGCTGGAGGGAATTGTGCCTAAGCTGGACAATGGTATCGGCTCCTCACAGGAGGAACACCCCGACCCTGGAGAGGCGGTCGGTGCACCGATACCCCCGGTCCATGTTTTTTCCCATGTTCTTACGACAACAGATTTCTCTGAGACTGCTTACTACCCCCCTGCCTTGCTCCCCAATGGCCTGGAGGACACCGTGGAGGTGTTGGCACGTGATGCAGATCTTTCACCTGTTGCTACAAGCACTCCGACAAAAACCATCAGTCACGTATCGGTCGAAATGAACGACCAGACAAACTCTTGCGTAACTGGACCGGCTGCTGGAGGTGCGCGGGCAGTTCCAATGTGCCCTAAGAAGTACATGAAATTGGTGCTTAGGGCCTGGCCGCACCCCTCGGCAGCCGCCGCCCGGAACGCCCCGAATCATATGAGTATCTATCAAGAGGTGCGACACTCCGGAGTCCCAAATTATTTGGGGGCCCGGATACCGATTCCCTCCGACATGAATTGTGACGCCTGGAGTGATGCTTTGACCGGGTATCACGACCGAGACATAGTCGATCACCTTCGTTTCGGTTGGCCTAGCTCGTATTCTGCCGACAGGCTTCCAACACCCACCTACAAGAACCATGCATCTGCTACCGCATTTCCAGCGGCAGTTGACTCATTCTTAGCGAAAGAGAAGCGTCTGGGCGCCATGCTGGGACCGTTCGACTCCCCTCCTTTTTCACCTTGGACTCAGGTGAGCCCTCTGTTGACTCGTCCTAAGCCTGAGGACCTGATGGAGAGACGGGTAATAATGGACCTTAGTTTCCCCAAAGGCGCGAGCGTTAACGACGGGATCGCTAAGAACTATTTTCAAGGGAATGAAAGCCAATACACCCTCCCCACGATCGCGGACCTCGCTACCCTTGTGCTACGTGCCGGACGCTGCGCCCAAATCTGGAAGACTGATCTCCGGAGAGCATACCGCCAGCTCCGGATTGATCCACTAGATTATCCCCTACTCTGACTCCAACAACACGGGAAATACTATGTGGACATCTGCCCCTCATTTGGCTGTCGTTTTTACAAAGCAAAGAGTTTCTAACGCTTTATGCTGGGTAATGAACCGGAGATGTGGCGCTCAACTCCTAGCGTACGTAGATGACTTCGTATCTGTTGACTCTGATTTTTCTACCGCTGTCCGGTCTTTTGCCGGTTTTGAAGAGGTGTGCCAGCGGCTGGGGGCGGAGTTGGCCCCGGAAAAATCTGTTTTCCCCACAACTCATATTGACTGGTTGGGATTTACAATCGATACTATCGATATGCAAATTACCATCCCTCAGACCAAGCTCCAAGCCGTTGTAGACGAGTGTCGGGCTTGGGAGACGAGAACCCACGCCACCAAGCAACAACTACAGTCGATCTGCGGCAAACTCAACCACATATCCCAGTGTATCCCTCCGGCGCGACGCTACATGTCTCGGCTGTTGGACACACTGCGCAGATCTCAGGACGACGTCCCGGTCGAGCTGGATATCGAGTGCAAGAAAGATCTACTCTGGTTTGCTGATTTCGCGAAGAACTCAAACGGAAAAAAGCTGATCATCAAGGATCGGCCCTCGATCGAAATTGAATGCGATGCATGCCCGAGGGGCCTCGGCGCTTTTTGTGAGACAGCAAAAACCTATTACAGCATCCCCCTCCCAGAGGCATACCGAGAGGCGTATCACATTAGCCAGATCGAGGCAATCAACTGCCTCCTCTCGGTCAAGTCGTTGAGACCACCCGGAACGCGAGGCCATATCATCCAAGTCACTACGGACAACTCAGCGGCAATGTACGCTTTAAACTCCGGAAGGACTCGAGACCCAATTCTGGCCGTCTGCGCGCGAGAAATCGCGCTGATCGAAGCCTTACACGATGTTATCGTTCGCGTAGTCCATAAGCCGGGGGACCAACTCGTTCTCGCGGATGCCCTCTCCCGCGCGAGTTTCGACCAGGATAAGGCTGAACTCGCCCTCAAATTGGTTAAGGATCAAAATTTGTCTCGTCGAGATCCAGCACCCCTATCGTATGTGTTGTCTCCAACGTAGTTTCCTTTTTATAATTCCAGATAACGCAAACCCCCGCCTCATTTCGTCCCTCCGGAGTTCATGGACAGCAGCAGCATCAATCGGCACCGCAGAGAATCTACATTGCCAGATGCAGGCATACGTCTCGTTCATGATTGCCCACAGTTTCAATCACCTCGACCCGTCCCCGACTCAACTCGCCCTCTTCATACAGTTTTTGGCGAATAGCTTCAAAAGTCCGGCGTCTGTCCGGAATTATTTCTCCGGGGCGCGGACTTTCTTACGAGCAAGCGGTATCGCGACCGGAGTCTGCGACTCCATACTTGTGACTCGTGCCATTAAAGGCGCCCAGCGCTTACTGGCTCTGGATACCTCCGGCCCGGTCCAGCTGGCGGCCCGGTCCCTTCTCCTCCTCGGCTACATGACGCTGTTACGTCAGTCAAATCTTTTTACGACAGGACCTATCGGCGCTTCTCTCCACACGCTGTGCCGCAGAGACATCCTTATCTCGGACGAGGGCCTAACGATAACGGTCAATTCGACGAAGTTATATACATGATCTATGCCAAATTAAAAGATGTTCCATGCATTATTTCTTGAGCTAATAGCTTCTGGGAAAAAGGTTTAAAAATCTCTCGGACGTGATATTTTTAATAACGGACGTGATGGAACAGTAAATTCCACTTTCATGATGAGAAATCTGAAATATGTCCCAAATTATTAAAAGTTCATGTTTCCTTTTGAAAATACATACATTATCTTCAATTCAACCACATATAAGAGTATCTTAAATGCCAATGACCTGTTTTTTTTTTTTGAAAAACTACAAAGAATGTCCAACTCTTTCTTTCTGATCACACTCAGAATAAAGTAAAGTACATTTTTCTCTTACATTTTGTGCTAAAAACCGTCTAGAAACCTTTTTTCTTTGCTTTTAAATGCAAAAAATGCTAACTTTAACCTTAATATTCATTGAAATACCACATTTTGTGAAGACATCATAAATCTCTTAGACGTGATATTCTTGATAACGGACGTGACAGACCAGTAACTTCCACTTCCACAAACACGAAATATGGACCAAAATCTGAAAAACTTTTGTTTGTTTTTGCTAATATATACATGATTTTCAATTCAACGACCTATAAGAGTACCTTAAATGCCAATGACCTGTTTTTTTTCTGGAAAAACTGCAAAGAATATGAAACTCTTACTTCTGATGCCACTCACAATACAGAAGAGTACATTTTTCACTTAAATTTTGTGCTAAAAAAACGTCTGCAAATCTTTTCTCTATGCTTTTAAATGCCAAAAACGCTAACTTTAAACTTAATATTCATCCAAATGCCACATTTTGTGTGTACATCATAAATCTCTTGGACGTGGTATTTTTAATAACGGACGTGACAGACCAGTAACTTCCACTTTCTTGATCACAAACATGAAATATGTACAAATTGCTGAGAAAATCTTCTTTGGTTTTGCAAATATATACATCAGCTTCAATTCAACCACATATAAGAGTACCTTAAATGCCAATGACCTGGTTTTTGCAGAAAAACTGCAAAGAATATCAAACTCTTGCTTCTGATACCACTCAGAATACACAAGAGTACATTTTTCATTTACATTTTGTGCTAAGAACCATCTGCAAACCTTTTCTCTATCTTTTTAATTTTATCTTTTTCTCATCTCCTTGTTCCCCCAGGCCTTAGATGGGTCCTTTGGAGGTTTCCTCTCATCCGGAAGTAACAGTTTACACCCCATGCTTTCAAGGTATGGCTCATATGTAGGGGGCCATCCATAAAGTATGTATGCACTGAGGGGGGGGGGGGGGGTTAGTGGGGATAGGGCGGTTAAAATTTTGTGCAAAGGCTACTTCTGTGTTATATTGTGAAGAAAAAATAAGGTTGGCGGGGGGGGGGGGGGGGTTGGTAGGGTCGAAAATTTGAGATATTGTGTGTACATACTTTATGGATAGCCCTAAAACTGAAAAAAGAGAAAACGAACAAATTAGCAAACTACCTATTAAATAACATTCAAAAGGTACATTTGTTTTCAAAAATTGTGTTCTTTGTATGACTATTGTTCAGACTTATATTTAGAATAGATATTTTGCCCACAAACTTTATATGATGGCTGTAAGAACAAAAATATTACCAAAATCAGATTTTTGCCAAAAATGTCAAAAAAAGATTTCCTCAAAATGATTTATTTTTTTCATCGCACCATAGAATATAACCATCTTCAGTATTACAGGTGATTTTATCCAAGGTTTGTCCAAGTCTTATAGTTCAGGTATGGTTTTGAAAAATCATGCATCCCGTCCGACATGAAAATAAACCACTATAGGTAGTAGCTCAATCTCATAATCATTTCAATTTTCGATTAGATATGGAGTACAATAGGCAAACATTAAGAAAAATCAAAACAGATGATCCTAACCCTCATTTTCATATTTGTTATGAGATGAAACCAAACTGGGCGTCACGTCCGACATATATATATCGGACGTGACAGTGGCTACAAAAATGCATGAAAAAAATATATTTACATGTGGACTTTCTTCACTTTTTCTCCCTAGACTTATGAAATGACACTTGGTGCACATAATGAACAACTTTCGTTACTGTATTCTTGTAATTTAATCTCATTCAAACATAGTTCCTAGTCAATTCGATGAAAATACTTCACCCATATCATGTCCGTGATGGCTATTACCACATGATAGGTGTACAACCTGAGTCCAGATACTACACAGTCTTTTAAACATACATTTTGTCATTGGGAATAGATCGTAATGTATATATATTCTGCACCTCTTTGCACATTTTCTCATAGATCAATCGAAAGAAGAATTTCCATGTCGGACGTGATATGGCTAAACAAATTTTTTTTGAAAAATTCACTTAGACATTGAAAATACCCCCAACCCTTCCAGTAGTGGCCATGTTGGGAACTCATCATCAATCTACTCTTTTATTCAAACCACAAACTTTCGGTAAATACTTGTCAACTTTTCAAGAAAATGGATTCTACAGAATCACAAACTCCAAGTTATCACTATTAACACAGAAAATCATGTCCAGGATGGAAAAATAATGCTAGCATCGAAGAAATCTGGACTACTCACATGAGCTGGATGTCTCCTCAAGCCGCTGAACCGCCGGAGTGGAGGCGCATGCACAGTTAAAAGGGATAACATCCGGTTCCTGTGATCAGCTCTCCCGCATTCGATTGATCTCTCGGACGTGATGAATATCATGGACGTGATTCCTTCAAAATTACTTTCCCTGTTCTCGCATAGTGAAGGCACTTTGGAAGCATTTTATTACTCTTACACTACAGACCCTATGGCCACATTATTCAGTAATTTTTGTACCAAGTTAGCACCAATATGGAGAAGTGGAGAGTGCTAAATGCAACTCATCACATCCGTGATATCAATTGTGTAAAATCGATTTTTTTTCGTAATTCGGCTGGGACAAAAACCCTGTTGCAGTTGGCCTAAAATCATATACATATGTAAAAAATTGATGTATGTCCAGAGTTTTAAGTGCATGTTTGGGAAGTATACCATTAAAATATATTGTCATCAGGCTATGCCAAATATAACCTATAGCATTTGCTGAAAAAGCACACTTTTCATTGAAATACACCTAAAAATTTTGCGGAGCCTTAGAAATAAGGGAAAATACTACTAAACAACAGCCAATTTACATAACTTCAGGAAATAAATCAATTAGGGAATATATATTAATAGTTTCCACAAAAGAAATAGTGCTAAACTTTAGAAATATCAAAAGGACATGCACTTTTTTGCTAATTTCTCACTTTGAAAGTCCACAGATTAAAAAAAATTCAGATAGACCAATACAAGTAATGATTTTCTGAAAGGGCAGGGTGTTTTCTTTGCACAGAAAAAAAAAAAAAAAAAAAATCATTTATAACGAAATTATAGCCCATTAACCCCCCAAAAGTATGATTTTCACCAAAAGTACATTTTCTGATGGAATGACCCTAAAGCAGCATTCACCAGGGGCATACCCAGCATTTTGTTTCGGGGGAGGGGGGGGGGGGGGGCACACCTATGACTATCTTGGATGATTGGCTTGGGCTCCAGGGGCAAAGCACCCAGCAGCACTTATAATTTGTTGATTATGCAAGCTGTTTCCAGGGGCCTGTTTTTCAGTCGTGATCATTTGTGATAATGACCAGTTAGTGAGCGTTTGGAGACCATTGGGTTCCAGAGACAAATGATCATAACATTTGCAACCATTTTGAGGGGTAAAATGTCTTGGTCACTGTTTTGTGTTCCAGAGTTGTGACCATTTAGTGACCACTTTGTCCAAATGGTCTCCAAAACAGTGACAGGGTTATAGACACGTCATACATGTATGATATTTATACTAAACTTATCAGAATTAAAAGATATTTGCAGTGGAGGATTCTATATGGATGTCATACCTTTATCCCAAATAACATAATTTTCCAATGATTATTTTATTCATAAGAATTGTTTCACCAAAACCAGTGACACCTGCTGACACTGCCCTGCTTGACTGTCTTATTTATATCCTACTGCAGTACTCGACCCTAAGTTGATTTGATAGTCTAATACTTTTCATTGGAATATTTCATTTCATACACTTCCGCTATTTCAAATGAAACAATATTTACTATTGAACATTTACTGCAGTGAATTATGCATGTCTGAGGAACACTTTGCGCCCCCGGGTACGCCCCTGTTGTATCTTCTCAAATTTCACTAGGAAATATGAAGCAAACTTAGATTTACATCTATGTCATTATTGAACCAATATTCTTTAGAATACTAATGATTATCAAATGTAATGTTTATATGGCACCCAATAAAAACCAGCAGGCAAAACAGCAGCTGACGGGTTGTCATCTTTATTGATCCATACCTGAGCTAAATTGTGTAAACTTGATACTGAATGATACCGAATGTAACATTTTATGGAACAATAAAGAATTTTCTTTAGAAAAAAAGGTAGGTCGCCTATATGCCATTAGTCGGATGGCATATAGGACAATGGGAAGTCGGATTAATGTCACCATGGTTACGCAATCAGATACCAGGGAGATTCACCTACACCGGAGTACCAGCGCCAAGCCTTGACTATCACACAGACCACTAGGAGGCACTGCAACGCCGTCTGATGCAAGTTGAGCGCACTACATGCTCCTCCAAACCCCTTGCGCGGTCGCTATCTGATAGATTTGGGTGAAAGGAACACAATTCGTGAATATCAGCACTGACGGTCGTTGATATGCCAAGCAGATACTTTTCTATCTGTTTAAAGCATATCCTAGGCCTACAATTCACAATTTTGCAACCTGGTGATTTTTAAATATTGGTAGCCTAATCAACTGTTTTGTGTGATATATTCTAATGTCAAATGAGTGAAATCAAAGCACTATGAATAACATTATGTCTAATTCTTACCTAACCCAATGACTAGAGTAGACCGATTTTCATTTCTTTGATTTATAGATAATTTACTAACAAAATATGGTTTTCGTCAATTCTTTCAAAGAACAAGAGACAGTGTCTTTAGTTATTTGATTCTTTCAAAAACAAAGACAGCGAATTATCCTACTCAATGTGTAGTGTATGTTAGGCCTATATTGTAATCTGTAAAGATTTGAAGAAAAACTACATGGGTTTTTGTATGTCAAATCTAGCTTTTAAACATCTTTACCGGATATTCTATTTCAATATATCAATCTCTAGATAAAAAAACTAGGAGGCTGACCCCCATTCTAAAGACAGATAGATATATGTGTAAACTGTGTGCTAGCACCCCAGTTTATCTATTAGGTTATTTTTTCACAGTCTAAAGTCGCGTGGGAATCCTAATAAAATAGTGAAATAGCATAGAGCTCGTGAGAAGTTATATGCGAACGGGTTCCTGGCTTCACATTGAAATTGTCCTTTGCTAATTTTTGATCCGGCGGAGAAGGTGCTTCATAAACAGTCACCAAGAGACACAAGTCTCTTATAGCTAAATAGGAATGAATAACTTAATTCTGGTATTGCTATACCCGGTACAGCAGATGAAGCCGTGTTACCCAAATGTAGGCAACACTCAAAATATAAAAGAAGAAATTACTCATGGGAACAAGCTACCTAGAAATATTGTTTTGGCCATAGCATTACCCGGATTAATTTCATCTTAGCATAGCATGTATACTTCTAGTAGAACTTATAGAAAACAAGTGAAGCAGCGTCTTGAAAAACATGTTTAATAGGCCCTAGCCCTAGTATTGCTTTATATTTAAAGGGTAGTATTCCACCAAAATCCCTTCATTCCGCCGACCGCCCTAAACCTTGAAAATCAGTCCCATTCAACTTTCTTATCAACTCTCAACTATTGCAGAACCATCAACATTGTCAATTTAGGACAAAATATCCCATCTGAATCCACATTTTTTTCATATTCACTAAATACATATGTTATTTCTGTCATTTATGTAAATATATTTAGTTGTGTTAACATAGACATTAACTTTGATCGGACCAAATTGAAAAGCGAAAATAAAAGAATGGACACTGAAAAAAAAGAAAGAAAAGGAAGAGGACAAAATGCCATAGGCTGGAGTCTAGACCTATACACATCCAACAATGTAGTTTTATAGTTAAATACATCGAAACTATCAGCGACCGATAAGTGTTTCCTTCTTAATGCAAATCATGAGTAAACTCTTCAAAAGATATGTATCTGCTCCAGGGAGGCGGTATCCACCACTTGCCTTTAGCATCATTCACACGCGCGTGTGAACTGTTAGTGAATGGCAGCAAGCGAGCGCACCGGTCCCGCAAGGTCATGTGACTTGGTGGCTGACTAGCCACGTGACACCATATCCACCAATCGGCGTTCTTGTTTAGTGTTGAAGTGGTCTCGAATATCAAGGTGAAGCGACTTACGGAAGGGGGATTTAATCACCCAAGAAATGCCAAAACCGACTAAAAAGGAAAAGGTATGTATAGTTATTGATTAGTTATTGTCTTTTTCCATCGGAACTGAGCGGCTCCTACGAGCTACGTGTGCAGATACTGACGTTGCCTAGCTGCTTTCTGTCTTGTTGTTTCCGATATGCTGGATGGGAATCCACATTGCTTTTAAGGCATTTTCCATAGATGGCAACATCGATAATTCGGTCTTATATATCTATTTGATGCAGACAACCGGGAAAAACTCAGGAACTGGCAAAAACAGTGGGAAAGACAGTGCAGAGAACGCAGAAAATGAGGTAAGAGATGTCGTCAGGCTTCGATTTCTATTTGCATGGAAGCCATATTTACAGACCAAATCCAACATGGCGGCAAGGTTACGTGCAAAGCGAGCTTTCTGTTCGTAAAATTCATTTTATAGGAACATTAGCAAAGACATTTGTGCATTTTAATAAATTCACTGTTAGGCATTTCCTTGTTACTGTCGGCTATTTGTCACCATGTTTATTCAATGCATTACAGAAGCGGAAAAACAACTCAGGCACAACCGAAAACCATCCTCCCACGACACAGTTGACAAAAATCAAACCAATGGCTGGAACACCTCATATCAAGAAAGATAAACGACAGAATTCTTCGAGATTCAATGTTACCAAGAATAGAGAATTACAGAAATTGCCTTTGCTGAAAGGTAAGTGATGGGCTTCCTTACTTTTCCTGACAGATTGGTACACTGAGGCCAAGTGTTGATTTGTTTACATTCGCAAGTCGGTACATCGTGACTCGTTTATAGCCAGGGAAGTGCATGTTTCACGTTCGCCTGTTCTGTCACCGGGTCAACCACACCATGACACTGTGACAGATTAATGTCTGATTTAACTAATTGCCATCAGTATATTGAATTTATGTTCACACGTTTTGATACAAAGCTGTCAACAATCGTATCTATGATGTGTATCGCCTGGATATATTGTCTAGTTGTGCATTAGCCGGGCATTGCCATCACTCTCGAGATTGGGAATTCCATAGGGAATCTTAGTACAACAAGATAAGGCTGATTGTGGGATAGTATAGATCTAGATTTCAGTATTTGGTCAATGTATATTCGATAAAAGTCGGGTATTTGTTGTTCTTAATGCTCACTTTATGTCAGATCTAGCTGAACATAAGTCATGATACGGGAAACAAATAGATACAGAGGAGTAGATTTTAATTGATAAGGGTATTCATGTGTTGGCAGTGATCAAACGCGATGATAGTTTGAAATTCATTCCACGAAGATAGACCATGATTTCATGTACTGTAAATAACGCCGTAGGGTATGATGATGATTTGTCATGAAATTGATTCATGGATAAATACTTGAATCTTTAAGTGGTCTCAATACCCAAACCCAAGAACTTATTCATCTATATGACCCCTGAGAAATTCTAAATAAACGATTTGGAAGTATTTTACCTGTTGCTCGTGATGTCATCCTGGAATTATCGTATCATTGGTCCTGCGTCCCCGCCCCCTTTCCTAGATTATGGGTATCCTTTACCTGGGTATTTTAAATGCAGCAAGGCATGTATGCTCGATGTATGTATATTGTAACCTCTACACCACTTAATAGTAATTAATCAACAAACTTTCAGATTGATGTGGTAGATAAGGTCATTGGTCACATTATGAACTTATAAACAGAATCATAGTCCATTATGGACTACTGAATTAGATAACTCTTTAAAAGCGATACAGTATTTTCAAAATTGTATGAATAAAGTGTATCAGAGAAAATATCAGGAGATAGACTCGTCTACAAGGATTACACTTATCTAAATCGTCGTTTGATAAGGTTTTTTTTATATATTATATCTATTTTATATTTATATTCTAATAGTTTATCTTTGAAAGTTGACTAGGGTTTATTTGGCAAAAATATCACTGACGCTGTGATACTACCAGGCATAAGAATTTGTGCGACCCCCAGGACCATTTTTGAAATTGGTGTGAATTCTGTGGGAAATCAGAAATGCCCTCAAACGCACTAGAATATTTCATCCGGGAGAATCTGGGGGCTCCGCCACCTAACCCCCACAAACACACTGGGGCACTGCCCCTGGCCATTGCCCTTTGGGAGCCTTACAGCGGCTCTTAGGCCGTCTCCTTTGTTCTCCCCTCTTCAACATGCCATCTTAACCCCTGCACCAGCCAAAGAAGTTTAATTATATTTGCCGTTTACTTATGAGGTGCCACCATTTCCAGCAAAAAAAGATGTAGAGTCATATCCTGTGATAGCATAATTATCTTCTGTATTCCGTAATAGGGATCATAAAAAAGAAATACCGTTGGATTTATTAACGAAAATAGTATATATCTCAATATTTATCTAAATACACAGATCCCGATTGCAAATCTTTACCATTAAAGCTTATCGGCCTATTATCAAAGGCCAGAGTCAAAGTGAAAGGGCATATATTAAGGGGTAGTGTGAGTCTTTCAAAAATATCAACTTTCCAAGGTTTGATACAATATAAATAAGTATCTAATGATATGAATACTAAGGTATATTTTCCATCTCGCCTATGGGCATCTAAGTGTGCCAATGGGTGACCTGGATTAAAGTATACCATTTCCCCTGTCGGATTTAGTGCGTGCCTAAATGTACGTTTGAAGGGATGAGCTATTTTGCATTCCAAGAAAGCAAGGTACTAATGATCACAAACATATTCATGCGAACCAACGTTTTAAACACACGTCCAATACGTGATAGCTAATTTTATTTAGGTTGTAAGTGTTTATGCACTGTTTATAATATCTATGTTAGATTGTGTATATAGACAATACACGATGGTTTTGTGGACAGGCGGTCGTAAACCATGAGGGGCTGACGTGTAGTACTATACAAGCTCTGGCGTAAACCTCGAGTGGTTTACAGAGCTGCCCGTTCACATAACCATCGTTTGTTGCATTTATTATCCATCTTTTCAGATACATTAATCCCAGTAATTGCAGGCCTCCCAGTGAAACCTTAAAAACCTATAAAACCTATAAATTGATTCTTGAGCCTTTTATTTTTTTTTAAGGAACCTAAATAACCTATAAAAACCTATATTTTGTCTGCCATGCAGATTGATGTGTACATGGAATCTTTGAGATTACCTTGATGCCTGTAATTGCCATATTAAAGAGTATAACAGTAGGGACTATTTATTTGCTCCATAGCAGAGAGGGACTATTTTCCTGTATACCATAGCTTTGAGGCTGTACACCACAGATTTGAATGCGTATACCACAGTTTTGATATCTTGACAGATTTTATATAGATGGTTGTGGTTTACTGTCTCCATCCATTTTCAGTGGGGCCTTTGTATACAATGGACAATAACGTTGTCATAAAGGCATTTTAGGACACATGGTCAAGACGATATATCAGTAAATTTTACACATATATTTAGATACTAAACTAAACTTGATGTAGAATGCATGTTGATAGTAAGGAAAACAAATCAATACATAACATGGAACAGGAATGCAGGCCAAACACCTCGCAATCTGTCAGCTAAATCAATGTTTGCGTCTAATCCGATAGGTTTTCAGCACATATATAGCAATAAATGGGACTAGGAGACGAGAACAGGTTCGATGAAATATGACGTTGCTGAATAGGTCTTAACTCTCTCAGATGAGAAAAACTTAATAGATCAGGTCATAGTTTCCCTGAATCTTAATTAGAAAACAGGTTATTGCACCTCTAATTTTGTGTATATGAATTTCCTTGCTGGGGCTCAAAAGTTATCCATATGAGTGATACGTCGGTATAGAATCCAACGGATCTTAAATTTACAAACCTGCTTATTGGGAATGTTGTATACTAAAGATGACAAATCCTATTTTCTATCGGAAATCTTCCTAGTAACACTTTGGTACTCATATGAAAATATATTATACATGTAACTGGACAAAAAATTAACATACTAACGAGACATCAAAATGAAAATCCCACTTGTCATACTTATCATCTGCTTGTTGTTTTTCACCCATAAAATTATGGACTTTCTATGTTTAAGAGAAGAATTGAATTACACACAAGCCAAGAGTTATTAGACTGCTGATAATACTTGCTGGTCAATGCACATTGCAGCCAGTTGTCAGCCGACATTCCGGCCAGAACTTGACACTGGGGTCGCATGTATTTTTAAGTTCTCCTTGTGTGTTGGGGGGTTACTCACCAGACCATCAGAAGCCCATTCATTATAACATACGCTTTTTCAAACGAATGGATACTTCGGGCTTACCTGCTAGATTAATGATTTGAATAACTCCATGCGTGCTCAATGATTGTGAATTTTGAGAAAAATATCCACCTATATATATATATCTATATATAGCTTTGCAAATTGTTTCTAGGCCTCGGGTTGATGGGTATAATGGGATAGCTTGTAATTTTGAGTAGGGTTGGGGAGTTGTTTGTAATTCTATATCAATCTATTCATATATCTTCCTATTCAACAGGTCGGAGGACTACTTTACCTGTTTTGGTGGATACTATTTCTACATGAAAATAGCTGATGTATTAGCTTTGCGGAAACATTGGAAACAGCAGTCATAATGATCTACTTTATTATCGATGTAAGGAAGTGGCATGGACAGCGACTAGTTTGCTGTTGTCACTATTATGTCGCTAGTAGAGTGTTGTGTCAATCATCTGCAGCACAGTCCTTCAGTGTGGCAGCACTTTAAAGCAGGAATAGGATCCCAATGCTACTAGCAGACCAAACTTGAGCTAGGTGCATTCAGTGAGTCAGTCTTGAAAGAACCTAATTAAGATACCAGTCTTCTGGAAAGCATTTCCATTGTTGTTTTATGAATCAAGTTACCCAGTATGGAAGACTGTGCTTTGTGTTATGTCCGACAACCTATTTATAGCGAGGTAATTCTCAAGGCATAGCTCTATATTGAGGGATACCAATCCTCCTGTTATTTCCGGTTTTTTTGTCTTCTCTGAGTTCCTTTCAGACTCCACTGGCATATTTGATTATTATAGCATAATCTACCTTTTAATATTGTTGTACAGGTTAATATACTGATTCCACGAAGAAAACTTAAGAAAAGTGTCTGAAGTATATGGACCATTTGGGGAATGAGAATAAATACTATTTTTCATATCTAACCTGAAATATTACTACAGCTGACCTATGAGGCTGTCTGATAGCTCCTACTTTTTAAATGAAGTTGAAATATGTTCCACAAAAACGACAGACGAGTTGATTTTAAATTAATGGTTTTATTGGGGGTTGTTGTACATGGAAATAGTGGGGGGGGGGGGGGGGGGGCTAATAAATTATCTTGGTTTCAACGTATCATCCCAAGTAATGAGACTTCTTGAGGCAATATAATTTTAAAATCAAAGGGAAAAGTAAATAAGAAATCAAAATGTGTAGTTACATGTGAAATACATTTTCTTTTATTGAATTGATTCACATTGTTACTTGTGCTTATCACTTATACGTAAGCGAAAGTGCCACTGGTTGCTCATTGTCGAAGAGGGGTACTGAGTCAGGATATCTGGTCACGTTGTATGTCCAACCAGGCCAGAACCTACTGGAATATGCTAGTCCTAGACAAGACCATATATAGTAATAATTTTGCATATATCTGTATATCTGACTTATACACAGAGTTCAGAGGAGTATCGATCAAGTTTTAAGCCAATTAGTGGTGATTCCACAAGATCTAGCGAGATTAGCCACGATTTGGTTGTCTTTCTTAATCGGGCTAGGTTTGAATAATTACATGCCTATTTGTCGTGATGTGTCTTGAGGTGTTGTGGTGGTTGGGTACCAAAACATACACCCAACACCACACGGCTACGTTTTGCGACAACGGAGGTACAACATATCGTGACACTGTAAGATATTACAAGATATACCAAGATATATCATGACAAATCCAACGTGTTGGTGGAGTTAGCCCTTTACTCTGTCTGTATGATAGGGTTCGGTTTGTTACCGTAATTTGTAGTATTTCCCCATAGATGATGAGGATTATACAGACCTGTACATTTCGGTCAGTGTTGCTCACAACTTTTCTTGGTGTCAAAACAAGCTCAGTACAGAATTATGACTTATTCATCTAGGCATATACCGTATATGTCGTGGGTCAAAATAGAAAACCCACACAAACTGAGCTCATCACCATGTTAAATTTAGTGATGTCTGTCTATGTGTACATACATATATATGTACATGTGGCCAGGACACAGAGGTAGCAGACAGTGATTATGTTCTAAGTCGATTGAATTGAATTGGACAAGGCGAGGATATTTGTTAGGATTATACTACCGCTTAAGGGTACCGGGTGTTGTGTTAGTTACGTCATTGACTACTTTGCCTTGTCAACCGAGTAGTTGATTACGTTGCCAGCAATGTGGGTGACATGAATCTGTAAACAGAATTTCATGACTGAATAGTAACCATAACAAGTTACTACGTCATTTGTTTTCATGCAGTTTCATCCACGGCAAACGTTAGGCATCACATAAAGTCCTGATACATATATAAACTGTTGTTAATGGTAGTGACAGTTGTTGTCATGGGGGACGTGTACATTTTCCTCAGCTGTTAACGCGGTCAGTTTACGCTAGGACTTGGATGACAGGTCCAGAGTGTAGACAGCATAAAGTTAAGCTGTCAAAACAACATTGCGTATCAAGATTATTTAAAACAACACTTGCTTATATGATTGTCAGATAACTAACTAGCACGCCTCATCTGAGAAAAGGCGAATACATATGTGCAGTAGTTCATGGCCAAACTGCAACTCCCTGCCGAATATTCGGGCTGGTAGAATGTATTAGCTGATATTGTATTTACAACTGTATATCTGCCCACAGACACTGCACATGACCGTCTCTGTGGGGCAGTTTCTATGACGGGCCGTAATGCAATGGTTAGGTTATGTGGGTATCCGTGGGATATTTGCCAACTTAGGTAGTTTCACATTTTTCAAAAGATACACTCGTTTTTTTAGACTTGCATAGGTTGTTAAGAATCTATTCCAATATATATATCTTGTGCAAGATTTACTCAGAAGGTTCCAGTTTCCTATGATTTCACTGACACCATTGGAGGCCAGATTGCAGGTCAAAAGAACTTAATTCTCAACCTCAATTGTGTCGTCTGTCGAGATGTTTTGGGCGTTCATAAATTTTGTGTGTGCTAACAATAGTATTTTCGTCTAGTCATTTTAATCCAAAGATATTTTTGTACGGGATTAGTGTCATACCCCCTTCACAGAAAATATCTCCCCAATCTGATGCAGTAGAGAATATAACCTTATATTTGAGCATATTTTGCACATGCAGAGAGATAGTCCAAAATGACTCCCCCGGAGGACTTCTTGAATTGCAGATATATATGGACAATTCGAAACATTCTAACAATACTTATTACAAGATTTGTTCCTACTAGTCTACCCAAACCTGTGTCGCTTTCTATGTATAACATGAACAGCTCTATTTTTGGGTCATCTGATCACAACATATTTTGAAGATTTTAAAGGAAAGACATGAAGGAAGATGTTTAACTACAGAAAATAATGTGCTGTGGTAGGGATATAAAGGACATGGTTTGAGTAGAGGTGACACTGACCATTATGTCCATCTGATCTGCTTTCTGTAACCCCTAGTTTGAAGATATAAATACGATGTATAAGTGATTAGATTACTTGAACGTCTAAACCATGTTGTGCACCGTATGAGAATAAACTTTATCCATCATAACACAGTGTGGGTCTGGTTTTTGGGGCAGCGTTGCCAAGATCATTGTTTTTAAAAGTCAATTGATATGACATGAAGCGTGTCACCGCCGTAGATTCCGTATAAAATTTCTCAAATTTGTCTGAACAAATCAGTGACATTTGCGAATAACCAGTTCTGCGTAATAGTTACATACCAAACATACAGGCATTAAGCCACGGACATTTCAGGAGTGTGTTGCGGTCATATTCAGAGATAGATATACAATATTTCAGTGTAGGTCCTATGTGGCATTACATCATACCATGTTGAACTCTGGCTTAGCAGGCAATAAATTACTGATAGCAGAGGACTCATATGTCGATAGTTGTCATTCAGATAGATGTAGTACTTATAACATAGTTCACGGGGAGACCATGTGCCTCGGAACCCAATTCCTCTAGTCTCTCTTGATAATTTTACATGTCTTATTCTGAAGGCAAATCAATTTTGAAATCAGTTATATATCTTCTCAGACCCTTTGCTAAGTGAACTGTGTTTGTCATATATGAAATATAGCGTATGAAAAGATCAATTTACCTTAAGTGAGGTAAAGAAAGTTTTGCAATAGATATGGAATTTAGTTTCAGTCAACTGTACCTCCCATTAAGGCAACCGTTTATTCATTAGAAACCCTTTTTTATTATTCAAGAAAGTTCTCATATATACATTTACAAAAATTCTTCGCCGACAATTCTGAAACGTCCATAGAGTTTTATCACTTTTAAACCTTGACGCAATAAGGCACTTAGTGTGATTATTCCCACTACGTCGTATACTCAGATATCCGTAAATCACAGTATCTTCAGGGTGGCTGATCAGCACTGACTCCTGGTTTAGTAAAGGGGTTCACACTATGTTTGGCAATGAATGAAAACTACCTTCTGGTTAGAAGAAGTAGGATTAATTTTACCAAACGCACCCGTATCCTCGGGCACCAGCAGTCAAGAGACCCAGTGCATTATCTCATCGTGGCTAAGCCCAAGCACGGTGTATTGTACAACCAGCCATATTGGTGGACAAGTAGTGGCACGGCCCGACTTGGCAAGCGGCCAGCGGGCAAGTGGCGGCGATTTTGTTATTATTCCTGAGGGGCAAACCCGCACCGCTGATTTTCATTCCGACGAGGGTTTTGTGGTTCATAATCTCTGAATAACCGAAACCAAGATTTGTTCCCGTTCTGTTTCTTCTGTTGTAGTGTTATAATGAGTTTCGAATATTGAGGAAACTAGTTGTTGTGAGGGTGATCGGGAGGGCTGCCTGTGCCTGTCTTACAGCTCTTAATGGACAAACATACGTGTGTACCTATGTATTATAGCACTGCGTAAAACTGCAGCCCACCTATTCTCAGGTCAGGATAATCAAACACGAAAGGAAGTTGTAGATGTTTTACCACTACTTTTAATGGCATTTTGGTTGGTACTGACCCATTCTTGCCAAGTATTGATGCATTGTAATGTTCACGTGCGATTTTCAGTGCTATTCGATATTTTTATTTGGGTTAGAGATTTGCTTAGTGTATATTAGAGTATAATAATAGCAAGTTTTAATGGGATTCATTTCCGGCCCGACACAGAGACATGTTATTCTATGAGACACTGAGAAATAAGGAATATCAGATTTGTTAGTGGAAATTGGAAATTTTACAATTGTCAGATGATGCTGAAATTATGCTGATGGAAATATCTTTGATTGAAATGACGTATTGATATTAGATATCACTAGGTAGATAATACATGAGCCTGGTTACAGTCCTTGGTCGTTGTCATGTTGAAAAGTGACAAGGGCATTTGTGCCCGACTTACGCGTAAAGATTTAAAAGTAGGAATCATGGTTTGGAGAATTTCAGAGGCCGATCTCAAATCTAGCTAGTAGAAACAACACGAGTCTTGGAGGGGTAAAGACATTTGAGAGGCCAAGTAAAATGCCTGGACTGGAATTAACAGCGAAAGTTAACATTCATTGTGTGTTTCACGTTCGTTATTGAAATGTCAGTAATTGGAAAGAGGAAGCTTATATTCCTCTTATAGATATTTATCAATCAGAAACCGTGCTCGGTGAATGGTGTATAAAGTCGAATATACAGCAGAAACATATTTGGGTATGTCTAGGTGTACAATCTAAAGAAGTGATTTCTGTGTACATTTAAAGATGATGTAAGAATATTGAACCTATTGAATGGATTCATCCACACCTCGTTCTTTCATAAGAAAATTATATACAAAGGGTATTATAGTATGCAGGGATCAATTTTCTTAGTCCGTCAAGCAGAATGGACAGTATAATTCACATATAATTATTCTTACATCATCTTTATTTCGGTGTACATTTAAAGATGATGTAAGAATATTGAACCTATTGAATGGATACATACACAACATTGACTGGTTTCAGATAAAAGCGGCCGTATGCTCCGAGGAGTTGACGTGTAGTAATATCCGAGCGTATGCGAGGATATTGCGTAGAGTCTCTATCTGAGGAGCATACAAATGCTTTTATCTGAAACCAGTCTATATTGTATTTATGTACCACCTTTTCTGCACAAGTGACATGTCGATATCCGTTCATTTTACTTATGCACTTTTTTTTCCATGCGTACTATTTTTCCGTATGTGCCACCCGGAGCATACAACATATCTGTATGCGCCGGGTATGTCCATACACGCTGCCTATGTATTTTCTATGGGCACTTTGTATTAGGTGGATAATAAATCGGTTTATCTCACCCCTGGAATAAATGTCCATAGGCTTAACATTGGGATCTCGTTCTCCATGCCCCTTCAAGTATTGCAGTCTGTTCTCCATGGTCTATATCCTATTTGTTGCCCATTCTTTTAGTGTGTACAGGGGTGAGATAAATACAGAAAGCAACTCGTTTTGGTCAAAAAAGTTGTTCTCCAACTCGTTTGAATGCTATGTGATATTCACTCGGCTGTCGCCTCATTCATATCACTCCGCATCAAACTCGTGGAGAACGACGATTTAGACCAAAACTTGTTGGTTTCTGCTTTAGTATCCACACCTCGTTCTTTCATAAGAAAATTATATACAAAGGGTACTATAGTATGCAGTTTTCAATTTTCTTAGTCCGTCAAGCAGAATAGCTAGTTTTATTCACACATGATACTCTCATTAAGTTCTAAGATTAAAAAAAATGAATATAGACTTTAACTGTTGGCATGGTTTCTTACAGACGCCACTCCTGCTGAACGCGAGGAACTCTTCATCCAGAAGCTACGACAATGCATGGTACTGTTTGACTTCGTCCAAGATCCCCTAAGCGATTTAAAATGGAAGGAGGTGAAGCGAGCAGCTCTCAACGAGATGGTGGAGTACGTCACACAGAACCGGGGTGTCATCACCGACCCCATCTACCCAGAGTCCATTCAGATGGTACGTATACGCTACACGGATACCAGGGAGACCTGAATCGTTTTTTTATATTGACAAACTGATCTCGATTTCGCGTTCTCCAGAATTGTCAAACATGGGTGGCGGGAGGGGGTCTAATAGGATAAAGTATGTCATAGTGGCATGTAAATAATCGAGTTCCCAGAAAAAAATGAAAAAGTGGGGTCTGTTTGCAAGTTTGTCATCCATGCAGATTTTGACATCGGGTCTTTACCAATACCAACGTGGCCAGGATGAGTACTTGGTATTTAGCAGATTAAGTAAGGTACGGATTACTTCCTCTAGAGATTCCATGACAGATTCCTGTAGTGCATATACATATATATCATCCTAGGGAAGTATGACAAAAGTATCAATACTTCAATATTTGAAATATCTATGTTTTGGCAAGATTTGTTGAAAACCCTGAAGCTGGGGATGTATACCCATTTGGAAACAAACCATACCTGGATACCAGTATGCCGAGAGAGCACGACCTTTACCTGAGAGGCAAAGTCTAGGAACTGATAACGGACTCCCTCCTTATATGTTAAGTAGACGTTACATCCGATTTAAAGGGGCATGACCTGCAATATGAGGGGCGTAATTTACAAACGGAAATTATGAAGAGGCGGCGTAAAATAGAATACTGCCCCCTTTTTCACTATCATTGACTAGTTCATACCCACAAAATACCAACG
Organism: Alentia gelatinosa; assembly: GCA_950022655.1. Lineage (NCBI taxonomy): Eukaryota > Metazoa > Annelida > Polychaeta > Phyllodocida > Polynoidae > Alentia > Alentia gelatinosa. Next base: position 108,104,613 of record OX465581.1, read on the forward strand.
GTTGCATTTCAAGTACATAAATAGTCCTTTGTATCGTTTCGACTAAGTTGCCTTTACATACTTTTATACTCCAAAACCTATTTCAAGGTATGATATGGTCAATTAGAGCACTGATAAACAACAATGTATTTACGGAACTCTTGTGGGTGTTTCTATTCTGGATTCATGGGTTAGTGAGTCTGACACACCAGATACACTGAGAGGGAGTTTCCTAGGGTCTAACTGATTAATCAGGGTTTAGGGGGCTCAAACTAGAACTCAACTCTTCAGCATAGGACTTAACCAAGGTCCAGTGGCTGGGGTCCTACGTTTGACGTTGACATTAAGGGACAAATTCAGCGATGGGAACATGACCTAGAGTAAGATAAACACCTCTCGAGCAGGTGCCGAGTTGAACTTTGTACTGTACTGACAATGCAGTCATGGCCATCTTTACATACATTAATATCAAGTTCCCCAGATCAACAAGTCGACTATCTTCTGTTACCATAGAGTGTACATGTACTATCGAAACTGATCCACCGACGTCTTTTGAATAACTAATTATCTAGTCCCTGAGGAAGGCTGATCGCCGAAACTAGTAGGACGACAAAAGATAACTAAAAGTAATAACCGAATGTAACGCTGTTGTAAAAACCAATAAAGAACTGGGAACTTAAGACAACATTTGGGCATTCTTGGTTAGTGGATTCAACAATAACACCTCTTTTGAATAAAATACGATTCTTAAAATTTTGTACAGAAGATCAGTTTCTAGCTCAAGTCATAACATGGTATTTACATCGCCGTACAAACCCATCTTTACATTCCAAACTATTAAATACTTATGGTTATCTACGAGTACGTGTTCCTTGCCTCCAGCCCACACCAAATAATGATTACCGTTTGTTCTGAAGTGTGATTGTGTCTTTGTACTTAGTTTGCAGTGAACCTGTTCCGCACACTGCCCCCCTCATCCAACCCCAGTGGTGCTGAGTTCGACCCAGAGGAGGATGAGCCCACATTGGAAGCCGCATGGCCCCATCTACAGGTCAGTCACTGATTTTGTATCATTAAAATTGAAAGATTTACCGTTTAGAAATCAGCTGTGCGATTCATAAGAGCTGAGCAACTCGTCCGATTATCATGCTACCCTATCTTGGCGTTCACTTAGCCTGGCGTGAGCAAACCTACAATAGATGTATTAAGATCAAAAGGAAAAGACGAGATATATCGTACGGATTTTGATTTCAATTTGATAGTTTAATAGATATTGGTTAGGTATTTTACTTTCCAGCACTTCACAAAACCCACGATACTGAAGTCACATGTGACATTAGAATATGTTGATACTTTTATAGTTAACCTAGTTTACAGATGTTTCATGATCAGTGCATATGTTAAAGCAGACACAGCTAAGTACAGGGATGCAAGTTCTTTCCGACAAATGACGGATTTCCAACATTTCGAATACATAAACAACACTCGCAGTGTCAGAATAAATATCGATTCATCGCCATTCTGTTCCAAAATAACGTTATAACTGACACTTTATAAGCGTTTTGATTTTCCGATTTTTTTCCTCAGTTCCAACTTTCATCCCTGTCAGTAAATCGGGTCATTATTTCAGTTTTGATTTAACTCTGGTGTCGGATGCTATATTAAAATTATGCACATATAATTAATACTATCATGAAACATCACAAAATTTCATATGATTGTTTATATGGCATGAGTTGTCTTTGTGGAATGATATCACGAAGCGGAGCTGAGTGATATTTGTAGCGAAAGACAATGAATGGCATGTAAACAATTATATAAAATTGAGTGTTGTTTAGATTTTATCCTACCCTGTTACATGTTTTTAACATCATATGTCACCAGTGGCATATAAATATTTTATGGCATAACCTTGGTATACAGGCCCACCATGTTAAGTCTATGGAGATTTATATGAGGGGTAGGATAAATATTTTCTCTAAATCATGCAGCTTCTAGATTACGGTTAAATTCCCCAACTCCATACCGAATTAATGTTTTAGATTTGATCTGGTAACTCAGGTATTGAAGTACATGATTGGCAACGCGGATGTGTCATACTCTGGTCATAGTTCGATCCTGTCGTATTATGACCTTGGCGCTTGCCAATACATGGAACCCTGTCAACTCTAACCTACTTCCAAAATCTCTGGGGAAAAAGTGCCAACCGTCAAAATTATTTGGCAGATGTTAAACGAGAACAGAATGGTGGAAGTTTAAGTATTGCTATTTGATTGGCTACCGTTTCTAGTTGGATGGAATTTGGCGAATAATGCCATCAGTCTCAGCTGTATCCGAGTCCCTCGACGATCAATAACATTGGCGTATATGGAACTGTGTAATCAGCTGATCCTTTGGTGCAGTAAAAACATGGAAGCACACTACACAGTCCGATTTCCAATTCGTGTCCACACCGACTGTAGACCTACAAGCTTATGATATATGCTCTCATTTTGATTGACAACTGACGCCGAACATTAATATTTTAGCATTATGTGTATTAGAATAAAGAGGGTATACGACAAAAGATATACACAACCTGCTAAATAAGTGTAGAATTTTGTTTTGTTGCAATAAAAATAAATGGTTTTTAGAAGACGAATAGATATGGTGAACACGTGGCAGCCACTTCCACATCCCCAACACTCACACACACAAGGTTCACCAATTAAAAGGGAACTTTTTTTGCTATTTTGAAGCATTTTCAAGGAAAATAAAGAGCTGCACTACATATTTACTCATTATCGACATAGGGTATATGGTTATTAAGGTGGGTGATATCTCTATGTAAAAATTGTTTTATTTGAAATATCTGTCGTTTCTCTAACGCGCTTATTCTCCAATTGCTTTACAGTTTGTGTACGAGTTCTTTCTCAGATTCCTAGAATCTCCAGATTTTCAACCCAACACGGCCAAACGATGCATAGACCAACAATTTGTATTACAGGTAAGTGAAATGTTGTGACCGTATTTGAATAACGCTATAATTCAAGTGTCATTGTTGATTAGTGTCAGAAAGATAGCTAGAAGCATTGAAACCTAATGCTTGAAGCTAACTCCAATTCTTTTGGCTCACATTAGGGAAATAGACATGGATGTTGTAGTAAAAACAACCATATGTTGTATCATCCATCAGAGTATCAATGGAACTGCATGGAAACTACGTTCAGGAAAGGGTTTGGGTTTGGAGCGACTTAAACATATTTATAAAAAAAAAACCCACAAAAACCTTGAATCATGACACTGTTATGAGGACGTCACGATCATGTGATATTGATGTTATGACAGCAGTGCTCTATGGAGTTTTTCATCAGTAAACTAATCCATTCAGTACACATGAAAGGGGGTGAAATATATTCCCAATGTTATATTGTATGGAATTCACAACCTTAAATGAAAACGCTAGATTTATAGTACATGAAAATGGAAGAATTCCGCAGAATTTCATATTGATCAGTTGACAGTTTGATAATTTGCTTGTCTTTCCTCCGAGCAGTTGTTGGAACTCTTCGACAGTGAAGATCCCAGGGAACGTGACTTCTTGAAAACAATTCTCCACAGGATATACGGAAAGTTTCTCGGGTTGCGGGCGTACATTAGGAAACAAATAAATAATATATTTTATAGGTAAGTTCACTTTGTTTTTCGACCTTTAAGAAAAGTATAGAGTAGATCACAGGCCTTGATCTCTTTGAATTTTCCATTGATATTAAAATAACCGCAATACCTATCTGGCCTGTGTGTTATGGGATAAACGCTTGTTCTATACTCAAATTAACGCAATGTTAACTCATTGAGACAAATAAAGATCTAAAAAAAAAAAAAAAAAACCTCACAAAAAAAACCCAACCCGCCATATATATATATATATCTAAAACTTTGAAGCTCAGTAAGATATCGGAAATAATTATCGAATAATTCACCACGTATACACCGAATAGTATATACATGTATTTTGATTAGTATATATTATGGAAGAGGCTGAAATAGGTCCAGCTCGATGCTACCTTGAAATGGGAAAGGAACTTTCCCCACTGCCGCCGTTTCAAAACCAAGTATGATCAATGTGATTGAATACAAGTAAGACTCTTCTTTTCGAATTTTGCCTTTCAGGTTTATATATGAAACGGAACATCACAATGGAGTCGCGGAGCTATTAGAGATCCTGGGCAGGTTCGTAACTTTTTTTTTCTTAATTTGTTAAATTACCACTGTACGTTAGTAACAGCTCTCCAAAATTAGTTTTTTTTCATTTATATATAAAATTGGTTGTATTATGGCATACAGTAATTGATACTCAATAGGGATTGTAAAGAGATGTGAATGATAATGTCAATATGCGTAAAAAGGTTCATTCTCAAGGAACACGAGAAATCTAGTTCCCCAACTCAGCATAGCCGTTTATTAGATATAAAAAGATTAAACAAAAACATGGTCAATCATAAGATGAAGCTGGTGGGTTAGTTATCTACACACTGTTCTTTGGGTTGCTTTACATATTAAACTTTGTTTTGCCCAGATTAATAATGATTTGTTGGTTTCTACCTTTTCCCGTGGGTGGATGTCACAAAGAGGGGTCCACATGGTCAATTGAAGTTTTTTTGGCCTATCCTTGATAAATGTTTGTTGAGAACTTTGTGTTTCCCTGGTTGATTGTTCACATCATTGTATTTCTTTTGTTTTCAGTATAATCAATGGCTTCGCGCTGCCTCTAAAGGAAGAGCACAAATTCTTCTTGATCCACGTGTTGTTACCGCTGCACAAGGTGAAATCTCTCAGCGTATATCACCCACAGCTCGCCTACTGTGTAGTACAATTTCTAGAAAAGGATCCAAGCTTAACAGAACAGGTAAGTGGTGAAATAACACTAAAATCTATGTGAGAAATCGATGGTGTCGGATACTTAAATCATGATGTTCTAATATCTAAATACTCATTTGAGATCCGTTATTGTACAAGTCCAAGAAGAGTGTGATAGAGGAGGACAGTAGAACGATAAACATTGTCGTGTGTGATTGTTAACTAACTCATCCAGCAAATGACAGTCTTAAGAGATCCAGATCCAGCCCATCACCCCGTTAGTAGGAATATTTTTCTTCCTATCTTAAGAGAAAATTTCATATTCTGAGGCAGTCACCTGAAATTAAGCAGATAACATTCCCATTGTATCATGTATCTAGATGGTTCCCACGAAACGATAGTGTTCTTGGGTGTATGAGTTAAGGCCTTCTCTTCTGTCAGAGTGTGTGTGATACTTTAATTTACCCTTCGCCCCACCAACTTACCTATTATCACAGTTTATAGAGAATCTTGTTTTCTTTCAGGTCATCAAGTGCTTACTACGATTTTGGCCCAAAGTTCACAGTCCAAAGGAAGTAAGTGTGAACGTCTCTAGTAAAATACCTTTAATCATTATTCCCATAAGACACCTATACAGCAGCGACCAGATGTGGGACAGGTCAAAGTATGTTAGAGTTGATACGGTAGGGAAATTAAAACGTTACCTATTTTTCCCGTAGCTGTACACACACTGGTTTCCTATATTGTAGTCCAATGATTATTTACCAGTCTTCCACGATGTAAACTTCTCTGTACCCTTGTATCAGAATCATTCATCGCCACCTGTGCATACTCAACTACTTTATGATTGACGTTTTTACAGGTCATGTATCTTAACGAACTCGAAGAGATCCTTGACGTCATCGAGCCTGCAGAGTTTACCAAGGTCATGATACCTCTATTCCGGCAACTTGCTAAATGCGTGTCCAGCCCACATTTCCAGGTACGGTCGACCCCTTCGTTACATTCTTGATCAACATGCGACGTTCTGTCTCATTTTATAGGCACACCCAAGAGAGTATGATTTAAACAAAATCGGCCCTTGATATTATCTAAAACGCCTTATGAACTTCAGTAGAAGAAGATAAGGAAACAAAATCATGAAATAAGTTATGTTGATTATGTTTTTCTTTATCCGTTAATCATTTAACCTGCTTCAAAATAAGCGCATCCAGTCGGGTTTAACTAATATCTTTATGATTATTCTATGTATTTTTGGACATCATAACACATAATTATAGAAGTAAATTCTTGGAAGGTAAAACATTTTAAGCGAAGACAAAAACGGTTGGGCTTCGTACTGTTCTCTCTATGGAGGCAGTGAGACTAATTCAACGTCCTCGTTATCTGTAGTCATAGCCTTACGTGAGAGTTGAGTTCAAGGACTCTCTTTTCCCTCTATTCCTGAGAAAACTTTCTTATTTACAAAAATTACCAGAAACTGTCGTTGATTTCTAATCTGTTTTAGGGAACATATTTGTGTCCACCCCAATTATATAATTGAAACATTCAGTAAAGTTTACCGTTCATTCAACATGGGAAATGTATTAAAATATGTAATACATGTACATAATATGGACATAATTCATAACTCATGATGATTAGTATTTGACTATTTGTCATTATGAAAAAAAGCGAGAAACGCGCTTAACAATGCTCATAGCATAACGTAAGTATCGATACTCCAGGGAGGGGGACATGAATTCCTCCTGTTTTTCTAGGTAACGTTTTGATAATAGTAACAGGCTGATGGGATGTTTTTGTATAGAGTAAGCTACACTATGGCCAAATGATCTGGACTCTACCGCCTCGACCAAGAGACATTCATCGTACAGCTTACATTTTTAGCTAAAAAAAAGTATTTTGTAAAGTTATGGGGAGAAAACCATTATCATCAAGTAATGAACGATTAGACTGAGTGAGCTGCTACACTATTTGGTGAACCGCAGTGTATGATGAGTTCGGTTCTGATTTCAGTCAGTAACGATTAAATATTGATAGCTCGACTTGGGAGAGTTCAAGTCTTCAAAATGGCGATTGGATCGGAGATTTCAACTCTGATCATTAAAACTAATTCATTATACCATTTGTTTGTAATTGTCTTTATCTACTATATAATAATATTCTCTATATGTAACGTACATCTAGGTTATATTCAATACGTAAAACTTAATTTTCATAGATTCAGAGCTATATCGTTTTTCACTTGTAAGGTCACCTTCTTCGTTTCATTCAATGCATTATGACTGTGTGGTTTGACACAGTAGTCCTAACCCCGTCGTTTTTACACTGCAGGTGGCAGAGCGAGCGCTCTACTATTGGAACAATGAGTACATCCTCAGTCTGATCAGTGACAATGTTAGTGTAATACTCCCAATCATGTTTCCTGCCCTCTACAGAACCAAACAGCACTGGAACAAGTATGTATGCTGTGCGCCCCTGCCTCAGCTGTTCGTTAGGAGCAGCCGGGCTGCTCTCACCATTGTCTCGTACTTGTCACCGACCGTGCTACATGTTTGAATCAGGTCTACTTGGGTCAGATCATTTTGGCGTTCAGCGATTTTTTTTATTTTTTATTTTTTTTTATCAAAACGGCATTTAAAAATGAAAAAAACCCAAAAAGACCCACCAAACCCGGCAGCTTAAAAAATAAAAGAGAAAAATATGACAAGATCCCAGAGACCGAGTCAAATATATAGCTAGCGGCATGATAGTTATTTGCAATTTGTGTCATCATTTGTGTCATCCTTTGTCTATTTTCATATCATGCGCCGTTATCAGGTTGCAGAGAGGGCCCTTTACTTTTGGAATAACGAGTACATCTTAAACTTGATTAGTGACAATGCCACCACCGTTGTCCCACTCATGTTCCCAGCGCTGTATAAGAGCAAAGAGCACTGGAACAAGTAAGCATCCTCTGTGTGTTGATGATGTGTAAGGCGTGATGCAATCAACTTAAGAGCAGCAAGTGATTCAGGACCGTTTACTAGCTGTGAACTTGTTCAATTAACCATATATAGTTCTCTTGTGTGCCTTCTGAGTGAACTATGATTGTAAAAAAAAATATCCCAGAACATGATCCGATTGTAAAATTTACAGAAGAGGAAAACGCTGGGAGTTTATATTGACATTTTATCGTCATTCCATAAAATAACACTCACGCCCCTTTCTATCTGGAAACACAATATATTTCGTTAATTAACCACGCATTTTGAAGTAATTCTGAAAAAGAATCGACACACAATAGATTCCACGTTTCCTTTCTCTGTTGATATTTTTTGGTTAGATTTTGAGTTGCTTTGCTGTTCTGTACGGTGGTGGTAATTTCTTGGTTAAAAGATATTCAAATTTGATAAATTACATACATTTTTTTATATTCATCTGTCGCGTTTGTTGTTCCTGTAACAAGAGTCCTGTGACTTTCGTGTGATGCATTGACCTTTTTCTATGCTATTTTTATTCCTGTTTTGTTAAAGGAAGGTCTTTAATGAATTTGTGATATTTTTATTCCTTTGTTTTAAAGGAAAATCTTTAATATGTGAATTTTCTCAGCGAGTGATAGTTCGGTGTACTTTGAGGCCCCTATGCCCTTATGGCCGTAACTGAAAGGAAATTCTACATTTCAGAACCATCCACGGGCTGATCTACAATGCACTCAAACTGTTCATGGAGATGAACCAGAAGCTGTTTGATGACTGCACGCAGCAGTATAAGGCAGAAAGACAAAAGTAAGTAGCTATCTATTACAGTACAGGTATTTCATGATGTTATACTAGAAGCACTCATAACTAGTGTTTAGTAAATGATTGATTATTGTTATTATCCATACATACTGAAAATGTTTTGTTGATTACCTTTGCCCGTTATCTTTCCATCTAATTTCGGCATATGCCGTCATCAGGGACAAGGGGGATAATGGCAAATGTGAATGGTAACACCCGTTTATAGACCTAAATGTTAACCTCAGCTACATAGATTATGAGTAGTATAACAAAATGGTGTACTCGTGACATGGGAACACTGAAGTAGAAGTACACAGGTGGGACTGGGAAGGTATTGGTATAAACTGCACAGATTGATGGGAAACCGAATGGAAAATATTAACGCAACATTACTTCATACACACTTAGTGTACCCCCATCAGTTCAGGGCACAATATAGTATCTTAGGCTCCTACGAACATCAATTCTCCCACAGTAGCTCAGGGAATTAACTAACGAAACACGCCTTTTATTATTGTAAACATACCTTTAACACCAATCGAATCTACTTCTAATGTCATTATCCACACTGCATTGTAGGGAGAAGGAAAAACTCCGAGAACGAGAAGAAGTATGGATTAAATTATCCAACTTGGCGAAGTCTAATCCCCAGGTAGGTATGCGATGCTTGCGGGTGCCGCACAAGTCGTCACACACGACACTGTTATGACCTCTTCGGATTCCAACGTTAACTGTCCCCACCATCCACCCTTTAGCCTCGTGTGTGTATTTCATCTTTTAACATTTCCTCTTAGTGAAAACATGTCAACATTTCCCCTTAGTGAAAACATGTCGCTATCAGCAAATGTTTTGTCCATATTACTTTTTAAAGTTTTATAAAAAAGTAATTGTCTTCTGTGCTGTGTATCTTTACCACTACTGGTGTTGTTGGTCTGGCCCACAAATACTAGATATTGCTAGTACCTGTCATTTTTGTATAGTAATTACCGAATAGAAGGACCTGTTACAAGTAATCTCCCGTCGTGCAAATCCTGAGTTTGAGAGTTCGCAGCTACTGCATGTACACCCGCTTATCTTTTGTCTCTCTCTTTTTTTTTTTTTCTTTTTTTTTTCCGATTTGTTTTTTTCTGTCTTCAAGTTTGTAATGTTGTCCATTATCTTCTGCCGGGTGCCAAGTTTCCCAATGGGGCCAGGGGTAACATAGGCATGGAGCTGGGAAGCGCAGGGGAGCATGACGACGGCCACGGTGACATCGACACGGTCAGTCTAAAGAAGCTGCAAACGGAGGCTAAAGAGGTATGACTCCCTCCACGCCAAACTTAAAGCGCTGCCCTGCTCTCACGACATGGCCACATCCACCTGTCTGTCCACTGACTACAACCCGATTGGCCACTACACACAGCCCACTGCCCAAAACCTGACTGTTGTCCCGTGTCTATTAACCTGGTTACTTTTCACAGACTGCAGCCCACTAAGACCACTACCTACTGCCCACACAGACCTGACTGCGGTCCACTGATCTATGCCCAGAACTGGCCGTCTTTTGACCTTTGACCACTATCCGCCTCCCAAGCACTGCCCTCCATACTTATCTTGCCGTTCATTACCCCCGTGCTTCACTCAACATGACCTATATTCTTTTTTGCCTCAAACTAGCTTACCGAGACGTTAAACTACACAAACAAATAAAACAAACTGTTCTGTTTATAGCCCATTTCTTCTGTTGCAATGCCAGCTGTCCACGACCCACGACCTTCCCTCTGCCCAGAAATCACAGCTTCTGACTGCGGTTAAAACCTGCTTTACACTGACTGCTGACGAGCTGACTCCTTACCCATTACTCATAGCCCGCTGTGGTTCCAGCCCGTTGACCACTGACAGACCCCCGTAGACTGACCCCGTGGTATGGTTCCCCGGCACGGTTGCCGAGCAGGGTGACATGCCAGACTGGGTTTCTTTGGTATTCCGCTGTATGCCTTTCAGACATGGCTCTTTGATTTTCTATCACGAAAGAGCAATGAGCTTCTGTAGAGGCACTCTAATAAGCCACGCGCGTCTCACACGGTCGAGGTTGAGCAGAGATACTTTGTTGTGAGACCAGACGATCCGGTCATCCAATCTTTCCTAACTCACTGACCATCGAGAGAAAATTAAAGCAAATTTCCAATACAATTATTTGGAAAATGAATCAGTTCCCCCCGCTACCATACTCGCCTCCCTGATCTTGCCACAACCTATGTAGTACATACTGTGCAAGCAGGAGGTTAGGAAGAATGTACTTTTTTTCTTCTTCTGGTAATGGCAATACATGGCGGAATACTACAGGGAACCACTGTTGACCTACTGTGTCCAAGCCACTGCCGTCATTTTATACTCGTCCCATACACCCCAAACCCCACCCTTCTCCCGCTCCCCAATGTGGCCTAGTCTTCCGTATTTGCGCTTGGTGATGGGTGTAGTTGGTAAAAGAGTAAAACAACATAAGAGTCCACGAATCGGACAGGGTCACAGTATCAGTCATGGGCACACACTACTTCTGTCTTGATCGATTTGCTTTAGCTGTATAGCCTCCTGATTCAATGAGAATCAGCCTAGTTGTGCTAGAACCTTGTGGTGTCGTCAACCTTTTGGACTCCTTTTTAGTGAAATAGTCTTAGTGCAGTCACGCGATCTGTTTCGTTGGTTCTCTTTTATGCTAAATATTACACTTAAATCATGTTAATGAGCTACAAGTTATTCCGATTCTTTTGCTAGTTACTGGGAATGTCTTAATCCCACTGTAGTCGTATATGCAGAAATCACATATGCAATTTCATTACTTTAATATTGGCTTTGTTGTAATCTTCAAACTTACGAAATTTATCCTGGCTGCCATGAGAAAAATCATCTAATGAAAGACAAAAGACAGTAAAATAGCAAACATGTATAATACTGAGAAGAAAACAGAAATTTGTTGACCCCCGAGTCAAGTTGGCAGGCAAGGTGGTAAGGTGTGCCCGAGTCTGTGGTAGAGGTCAGGGTAGCGCCTTTAGTGTTAATAAGTTCACGCTATGGTACCTTTGCAGCACCCGGGGAACGTACGGACGTAAGCTTGGTGGTAGCCAGCTGAAGCAGGTGTTCTATAACGCCGCCACCAGAGGGTGCGCACGTAGCACGCGACAGACACTGAGGACGACGACTGCCCAGGAGGCTGCTGCTGTTTAGTTACGGACGTGCCCGTCAAGGCGCAACCCCCCAACATAAACCCCAAAGAAAAACAAAATATACAAAAAACATAAAATGAGCAGTCGCAGCGTTGTTTCGCCCGCTGCCCCGTCTCGCCCCGCCCCGCGCCGCGCTCGCCCGGTGCACGCGCCCAGACTGTGTTAGAGTAACGTCCTTTCCCGGGTTGTCCGGCTGTGGCCAAGAGACTGGAGGCGATCCCGCACGCCTACGCGTCAACCGCCGACCGGGACGCCGCCTGTTGGTGGAAGCTCCCGCCCCCAAGTAGCCTTGTCACAGCCATCGCGTAGTGATTCGTCTGTGAACCTTAAGGAACCGCTTCTTGTCTGTCCGTCAAAACACAAACATACATACCAAAAAAAAAATCTACAAAAGAAATCAGGAAAAACACATAAAGAGAGAGACTTGAAACAACTCGGACATCTCTGCAGGACACCCTTGACCCCGGGTGCACGTTGTTGGAAGTAAAAGAGCAACTGCACAACGGCTAATTGTTCTTTTTTTTTCAATCAATGAAGTGAGAAATTGTTTTCAATGAAATGTAGAGGCTTCTAATGTGCGAAAATGTTTATTTGTTTTTGCCAAAACATGACGCCCTGTGGATGGTCTGCTGTGTTTGCAATGCATCGTGAAACACTCTTTATTTAAAAAATATATATATATCAGCAGTTCTGAGGATGATGGACAATGATTGCCTCGGACATGTTAATAATAAAGGGGGGGGGGGGGGATCTCGTTATAAAATAAAGGGAAGGGTGCGGGGTTAGCTCCGTAGAAACCTACAAATTGTTAAACTAAGCGAGTTCAAGTAATGCAGGAGTCTGTGTTAGAATACTCATTATTGCTAAGATTACATACCAGAGCTAGAAGCTGGTTCATCTCCAATGGTGCGTAGGTATGTGGGTGATAGTTGTGGAATCTCCTGACTTGTGTGTATGCTGCGAACGGATGAGGCTCGTAAACTTGATGTTGCTCCCGGTTAATGATCATCATTCATTAATGATATTATCTTAACGCTGTGTCATTCTGTTCATGAGTTCAGCTTAAACAATATTCCCATAACAAAGGAACAAACTCTTGTTATCTTAGGACTTGTGGAGAAGCCAGGCACACGGCGTGAGAATGTGAAGTGTATGTGTGCGTCTCTGTCTTAGCGGTACACAGTACTTGAAGTGGTCATATGTGAACGCCGCCGACTGGAGGGCTTTATCCTGCTAGACCCACCCCACACACAATCCTCGCCTGAGTTCAAACTGTCGCTGCTGAGCGCCGTCTTACAGGAATGATGTCGTGTAGAACCATGTTGGATGTGAGCGTGAACTTCAGGATCAACACGAGACCCGCTATAGAGCCATGGCTAACTGTGGAGGATCAAATCTGGATGGACCCTGTGTCTGCCTCTCATATACTGAGGACAATTGGTAGCCTACGACGTTCATGGTGTGTTCAAAGTGTCAACAACATAGTGACTGGGTTAATAGGACAACCGGAGCCCCTTGCTTCGCTCCAGACGTTGTTATTAAGGGTAGATTTCCCCACCTTTTTTCATAGGTGAATGTCTGCGTATTCCCATTCCCCTAACCCTCCACTCACCTTTCCCCCCGCTTCATCCAGATTAACTGATTAATCCGCATGTTCGCGAACCAATTGTTTCCACTGAAGTAGCTAACAAAATAAAGTAGTGCAAGTCTGTTGCTGTAGCTTAACCAAATCGCAGCACCGTTTATTTATCTATGTTGTCTTTGGTAGTATTCTGCCTGCCCACGTATGCTTTTTTTGTCGTTAATGCTCATTTTAATTTCATTTCCAGTTAACCCATTAACAGCATGATTCACTGTCTCTTTCTTTTTGCATGTGCCGTCCAACAGGTGCAAATGAAAAGGAACAAAGAAAAGCCCTTGCTGCGTCGGAAGTCGGAGCTGCCGCACGACAACTACACACTGAAGGCCCTGGAGACTCACAAACGGCCTGACGACTACCTTCACACAAACAAGGAGAATAGTTAGACAGCTTAGACCCTCTGTCCCGTCTTAACCTTCCCTCCCCTGTCCCCTGTCCCAGGCCTTCTGCTTGCAGTTCGGGTGCAACATTCTGACTCTGCCGCTTCTCTCTTATTTTACCTCACCACCCCTTGACCACTAACCGACGACAACCACGCTTCTCGTCTTCTTACCCCTCGATGCCCTGCTGTTCCTGCTCTGCGCATCCCTATACCAGGTGGTTGTCAATTCAACTCCCTCCTAATTTCCCTTGCCCCAACGAGCCTGCACCACCCCTCCCTCTTCCTCTCAGAAATTTTCCCCGAAGCACCAACCCCCCCCCCCCACCTTCCCAGTCTCGCTGTTTTTCCTACTTAATTTTGCCATAGCGACTGCTCTCCAAGACGTCGCCTTCACTTTCCAGGCGTGCGGGTTTCTATGTGTATGCAAAGCCAGCTGCTGTATTCATCCGCTTCACTGTCTCTGGTTCATCTAGATACTACCACCCGCCACTTAATGCGGTCTGTTTTCTGTGGTGGCCCTGCATCCAGGATGCTGTCTCCACGGCGACAGTCCATCACGTGTTCTGCCCTCCAATCACGTGGTCGGCTTCAAGTCACATGGTTTGCCCTCCAATCACGTGGTTCTGCAGATGGCACCTCCTTGGTCAGACAGTCACTGTCCGTTTGCCCCACGTTTATCCTTCCCCATCCCTCAATCTAGCATATCAGAAACTACAGGTTAGTTTCGTTTGTACACATTCTATTTGTGAAACTGTGTGGCAGATGGTGTTAGATTGTGACCACTTGACCCGCGGTTCACGCGAATTGAAAACGTGCTCCGAATGTGCTTCATGTTTGTAGAGGAACGATGCACTTCATTTTGGTCAACATATACATATGTGTACATATGTATGTATATAAATACGTAAATTATAATGTCATGGTTGTTGATGGTAAAAGCTTAAATATACAAAAAGGGTGGGAGTCGAGGAGTGTTTTTTTTTCTTTCTCATTTTACAGCAGACTCAGTGCAGAATTCCTGGTCTTGTTGCTCCTGTGATTTGTGTCTAGTGATTGGTCAGTGGTTGTAGTGATTGATCATTTGAGACACTTTGTTGGCGGCATGGTCGGTCGGAATACAACCGTTGTGTTTTTTTTAATGTAACGCACTAACCTCTAACCACTCCCCCATGAATTACCCATACTACATACCCTTTGACGACCCTTTGGAAGCGCTGGCTAAGGGGGAAACGTGTACGTTGGGTTTCACAGATCATGTTTTAATGTAATCATGCTAGAATATGGTGACCCCGTGTGTATGTGCTACAAAGTGCACGTTGTCAAGGCCGAGAGTGATGCTGGCCATAAAACGAATCTACGTCTTTCGTCAGAGCGAGTAGAACCCTATCTGTTAGATTTTGTATAATGGAATATCTGTTTGAATGGTCATACACTAATGATATTCTTTTCAATGGTAAACTTCTGCCATTGTGAGCCGCCACCGGCGCCGCCGCCGTTTACTGAATTAGGATACATGTTTTGCAGGTTTGATGGGCTCGCTGGTGGGCGCGCTCTGTGATGTACTTGGGAAAACATTTACACAAACTCGTCATTGTCAAGATAAAATTATATATATATATATATATCTATATCATTGTTAACTATTCCATGAGGTTGTAAAAAAGAAAAGTGTATATTCCATTATTAGGTAATTTGTGCGTTACCTATTTGGATACATTACCTAGATATGTGGGGAATATAATGATTTCATACATCGATGCCGTACATATTGATAAAAAAAAAAAAGGACGGTATCCATGGCATATATGGTCGTAGATTTGAAGTAGTAGCTTTGATACTTCATTAAAAGCAAGGTGTTAATGTT
The DNA here is from genome assembly GCA_950022655.1 of Alentia gelatinosa. NCBI lineage: Eukaryota > Metazoa > Annelida > Polychaeta > Phyllodocida > Polynoidae > Alentia > Alentia gelatinosa. Next base: position 108,120,280 of record OX465581.1, read on the forward strand.
CTGTGTCATATTGATGATAGTGATGGTCGTGATGATGATTCAACTTGCCATAAAGACGGGTTAAGTTGGCCAGTTATGGGACTAAATAAAGAAAGAGACAGCCGTCTGGATTAGTGTCTGCATTCTGTTCAACTCTGGATACATTCGTAGGATGCTAATCGAAGGCAAGCGGTGGCTGGCCGAGTTAGTTCACCCGGTGGTCAAGCAAGGGGCCAAATGGGGCTTGTCGGTGCTCTGACATCGTGACTTGTTCCCCGACACACACACACACTCCACACCCGACCCACACACCTCCGCCCGCACACATCACCTCTGCATCCCCGACCACCTCGACAAACCACCCTCAGTGAACATTGTCTGTTGACCGCCTGTACGTACCTCGACGCCTAGGAACAAAACAAGGGAGGGATGGGGGATACGGAAATGCACGATTAAAAACTAAATCAGAAGCTTTAGACCAACCCCAAATGATACAAAATGCTACTGTTGGCCCGCATTGCACTGATCTGGTTTTAAGCCCATATCTAGGGTACTCACTTCTCGGGGGATGGGACATTCTGTCCACCATCACCTCCTCTACTCAATGCCCAATGTGACAGTGCCTGCACCAGTACATATAAAACCGCACTCAGTGATTGTCAACCTCTGGCACAATCAGTAATTTTTCTGTTATTTCTTATTTTTGTGTGGGGGTTTCCCCTATAGTTGACTTTAAATCTGAGTAGAACTTGTACAGAAATTTTATTTGTAGCTTCAAAAAGGGAAGGATTTGATGAGGACTGAGCGACAGTAATTTGTAATGATTATTTTAATATTTTTATGCGCAAGTTGAATGCACTTATTTTAGTGATAATGGAAAAAGCCGAAATTTTGTTCGTCAATGGCGACAGATGGACTGAACTACTGTATTGAATGGCCAACTGGTCGCCAACCAATCAGTTGTATCTCAACGGTGAGAGCAGTATCGCGTGTGCAATACTTTTGGCCTCCAGTCTAGTACATCGGTTGTTCTTTGCAAGGTTCTCATTCAGGGGAGGGGGGCATCTTTTAACTAGACCTGTTAAGCGACGGTGATTTTGGAATCTCCATATATGGTGATCCTTGCTACTGTACAAATTCTACCTACGGGCTAGGCATTCTTTAGGGTTGGTCCAAGAAGAGCCAGGGGTTGCTCAGTTTACACTTGTAATTTTTGTAGATATGTTGTGATAGTCAATATGACCATTTCCCAATAACTAAGCACGTGTTGATAATTATAGGGGGATGAGCCAAGTCAACAAGTGCTGTGGCCAAGCCAATCTTCCATTGGTATCTATTTTCGATGTATTTTTATCAGTACCGTTATTTTATGGACTAGAGAAGTACAATGCAGAAAAAAACGATCGCGGAATAATACAAAATTTCGTTCCATAAATGTTGAAATATGATGGTGATCATGTACCGAATGTCAAATGATTATAGGACAACATGCAAAGGCATGAATCAAGACGTAATCTTTCCATTGGAAACGACAAAAAATTAGCTCCATCTTTTATTGCATGTATACCTGTTGTAAACTGACGAAGTATATTCTCTGTAAAATAAAAAAGGAAAATAGTATATGAATTTTGATATTTTTGTTTTTATTTATTTATAATTATAATTTTCCGATAACTTGACGCACGATAGATAGCTGTGCTTCAGATGATTACACCACGAAGTAGGATTTCAGGAAAGCACTTTTGTCGAATTCTATTTATGTGGGGGACTGTGCCAAATTGTTCCAAACTTTTGTCTTGTGAAAGGTGATCTGGGGTATTTCAATGCATAACTGTGATGTCAGGTGGATTATTGTCACTTATATCGGGAAACCCTTGGAGCCCGTGTAATTTGGTAAAAGATGGCAACTTGGCTTATTGATAAAGGTATAGAACACATAATTATTGAGGAGTGCACGTAACTAACTGTAATACCTGCTTTGTGTACATTCAACTGTCATGTGATTTTTCATCTTTGTACATTTAAGTACTTGTATATCTTAGTTCGGCAGTTTGTGGAAAATAGCCGATACGACTTTATGGAGTATGTTAGTGGATATACCATATGGGAAATAAAACTGTAAGCAATAGAATGTAACTTACGATATAAATGATTGATTTGTGTGTTACATAATTATTTATCTAAATCATGGACTAAAGATTGTCCTTGTGAAGAGTTAGCATGTCCATGCAATACTGTAATGCTGGCTTAAAAAATCTTTTGGTGTGGTTTTTTTTCAACATTACAGATGATCTTTAATTATGGACCTAGAAAAAAAGACCGTAAACTTATTGAAAACACGGACAGAACATAGATGTATCTTTTAAAGATTTTAACCTCATCAGGAATTTCTACAACCCGGCCCACTGAAAGCCGTTGGATAACGCAAGGTGAGTAACAAGTTACTGCTGCAACCTCATGAAGGGGGTAAGTGATGGTCATTATTGTCTTTATAGAAACACCTTAATCATAGAGATCAGACATTTTAGTGTACATCCTAACAGTTAATCCAACGTGAAAAATGTTTTTTGGGGTGAGAATTTGAGCTTAAAAAGAAAACCTGAAAGATTGTGAGCAATTTTTGCACGATTTTGGTTATTTCAGCGCCTAACTGACTACATGTCCCCTGGCCCCAAGATGGTGCCACCTTAGTAATTCTTAAATGTTGGCAGCTATCACCGATTCATTTCAAACAAGTATCTGTGACTTATTCAAAAGCCAGACAAGTGCACATTTGTGCAGTTTTTACCCATACAATAGGTAAAATATGCCTGTTTGATATTATAAATTAACTCTTTCTATAAAGGAAAAGTACCGAAAAATATGATTGTCTTTAATTTATAGAGTAGTATTACAGGAAGGATGCACACACTGCTATTAAAAGCAGGTTACATTGTATTCATTATTCAAAATTGTAAATTTAAATAGTAGGGGAAAGACAAAATGGTCTCCAATCTTCTAACAAACTACTTCAGGGACTTTTCCCCGTATTCCCCTAGGAGCAAAGGGATGCTTGTATTCTCCCCGTGTAGTAATAACGTGACTATCCCTTTTCAATTACAGCTTCATAACAGAAGGATAGTTGATAACAATACAATCTCCATATAAAAGAAATATCACCAGTAATATCTTGGGTAAAGGGTTTATAAGGCCACTCAAAAAAACCAACTTGTTTCTCATCACCATCTCATTTTATTGTGTGTAATTGTCTCTGTATTAGATGTTTATTATAGCTTTAGGGGTCGGGTTAGTTCTTTCGAAAGAGGACGCGGGATGTCAGTCTCTGCAGTGTAGTGATTCCAGGTGAACCTGCACATGCGAGTGGCACAGGGGAGTCCCGGTTACGTAACTCAACATATATAGGCCCGAGCCCTGTTGAATAAGAAGGGTCTCACTCGCATTTGACTCGCTTTTGCCCCGATGCGACCGTTTGCATTGTATCACTTTATCATCACTCGCTTATGTTAGCCTTCTTTTCCAAGTGATAAATAATGCGAGAAAAAGTGTTGAATCAGAATAATTATCGCTCACTCTGGGGGCGCTTTTCTCACTCGGTAGGCTGCTCCAAAAGCGATAGGTTAGACCCTATCGCTTTGGTCAATACAGTGATCTAAATTCTTGTTTTTTGTCCACTAAATCTCATACAATTTCAATTATATTTTCAGCGAAGAATTTTATACATATGAGAAATATATCTACCAAATCTCATCCTTTACTAACAATTAACTGGGGTGTGAGGTACATTTTACTGCTCGAACTTGGAAATGGTCACTGCACCTCTAGGCTTCCTTCTGACAAGTACACACTGCTTCGCTTGATGGCTTGAGAATCCATGTAAGGCATTCTTCCATGTACAATTTTACATTAAATAATCTATAGAAACAAGGTACATACATATTCAGATATGATCTGAGCACTGACACTAACTCCCAACGTTTTGGTGGCAGTTAATTTTGGAAAGGACTCAATGCAGTCCAATGCAGTCCATTAAATGCGGCCGTGTGTATGAACCGGGAGTTTGAGTGACCTTTGACCTTGCTTTGATCTAAATCGTGAGAACCTACACTCTCCAAGCATACCTTAAGCACCCCAGTAAGGCTAAGGGCAATAAAGGATCCGATGGAGAGTGAGCCTGCTGGTTCCCGGCGTGAAGCGAGTGAAAAAGCGAGTGATAAGTCGAGCGATCAGAGGGTACCAAAAGCGATATGTCTTATCCAACGCAGACGGACAATTATGGCAATAATTATCGCGCTTTCGCTCATAGGATCGCTCGCTTTTAGACCAAAGCGATAATTTTCTTATTCAACAGGGCCGGGGGAGTCCCGGTTACGTAACTCAACATATATAGGCTCGGTTCGCAGTGGGTCGGTGGGCATTCTTGTATGTTCTCTCTGAGAAGAGTGAATCCTTGGAACCTCACATTGCTGGGTTCTTCGAATCCTCTCGGTGGTAAGGTGAGTCCAGTACACTGGTATCTGGATTAGTCTCCCCGGCTTTACTTGGCACGCCTGTGCCAAGGTATTCTACTTTGGAAGTAATCTAACCGGGATCACTTTGGGAAGTTATTGATAAACATCCATTGTATATGAAACCTATGGAGTCTGGTTTTGTGTGATTAGGTTTGTCCATACACTCCGAAAATACTGAACTGACCTATGTAATAGTATAGGGTGGCATATCTCTGGGAAGGGTGTTATACAATCTTTCTGGGGATAGGCTCCTCCACACGGTCACAGCTGGCGACCGTTACAAAGCCATGTGTAAGTGGACCACCCCATGTAAATGGACACCTGTGTTAACAGACAGTTATTTTGGTACAAAAAGACTTTTAACCTCATGTAAGCAGTCACTTCAGAGGAACGCCTTATCAAATATGCAGGGGTGGTGTGGGGACAGTACTCCAGGGTCCTGCTTTTCTTTATTAGTCATGATAATAAAAAAGTGCTTGGGAGACTAAAAGAGTGATCACGACTGCAAAGTGTTCCTCAGACCCAGTCACTGTTGGGCTGTTATTATCACTGTTGGATCAAGATCCATTCAAACACAAAAACATGTCTCACATGTATATTGATCAACTGAAAAATATGAAATTTGGAAATTAGATATAACAGACATGGATAATTAATCGCAGTAAATACTATTTTATTTGAGACAGTGGAAGTGTATAAAATAAAATATTCCAATCAGAAGTATGAGCCTATCACACCAACTTAGGGTCAAGTGCTGCAGTATGATGTAAACAAGGCAGTCAAGCACAGCAGAGTTAGCAGTTGTCACTGGCTTTGGTGAAACAATTCTTATGAATAAAATAATCATTGGAAAATTATGTAATTTGAGATAAAGGTATGACATCTATTTGGAATCCTCCATTGCAAATATCTTTTAATTTTAAAAGTTTTAGTATGAATATCATACATGAACGACATCCCTGACCCTGTCACTGTTTTGGAGACCATTTGGATGAAATGGTCACCAAATGGTCATGACTTTTGAACACGAGACAGTGACCAAGACCTTCTACCCCTGAAAATGGTCGCTATTATTATGACCATTTGTCTTTGGAACCCTATACTCTCAAAATGGTCACTAACTGGTGACTATCACAAATTGTCACGACTGAAAAACAGGCCTCAGACAATCTTGATTCTTAGTGTATCATGTGTATTGCCTGGTGTCTGATCGTCTAGACACCAGTCTACTGGCTTGCGTAGTAGTACTGTAGTTGTCAGGTGTGGTTATAACAATTTATCTCACCCCCTGATATTTTTTCCCTATAGACTTAACATTAGGAATTTGTATCCAATGCCTGTTGAATATTAGAAAAAATACTCAATGGATGATTTTGTTGGGTTAGTTCAGTCGTCAATGTGAAGGTGAGATGAATTCAGAAACCTATTCAAATTTAGGGTTAGAGCTCGATCTCATCTCATTTGAATTGCTATACAAGATGAACCTTGATAGAAATCATGAGAGGTGCCTGTACCCACAGCTGGACCTGGCCAGACCCGGCCCTCATGTCTCCGACTTGCCATAAATCTGCAAATTCTCCAAGCTATTCCACTGATTCCCTGATCCTAGCCTGTGAACGACCACAAGGCACACACATGGCACATTTAAAAAAAAAAATTATTAAGCGTGTGATCCACCAAATCACGGACTTATATCTCTGGATAGGAAACGCGGGCGGCGGCCGTGTTTGTTCAACGATCTGTTCGACTCGGCTACGCTTGAGTGCGTTTTGCGGATAGAGCGCTAATTTCCGTATAATCCACCAGGAAACATTGACGAAAGTTCCATTTTAAGCCACCAGGGCCTAAAGTGGCGCTGCTGATATTTTTTTTGTTTTTTTTAATTGACCAGGATCTTTCTTTATTTCACTTGTAATACATACATTCATTCTTTCCTGACTGTATAATCATGAGTGTTTGACTGGATGTTTATTTGCAGTCCTTTTTTTCAGTAGACTTGACAGTAAAAGGGATTAATAAGACCTAATCTATGGTCTTAGAATAGTTGGGGCAGGCAAATTTCCCTGATTTTCAGGCAGTCAGTCTTGGGAAACAATTATTTTCAATTCATTCCCATGCCCCTAGGCCTTAATAAAGTATTTGTCAGTCGATTCCAGGTATGAACCTACGTGGGACAATTGGAATTAGGGTTCTAAGTGCAATAGTTTTTTTTAAAGTTACGGCACATTTTGTGTCAGTTTGGGTTGGGTCGGCAGTGAAAATTCCCTGATTTTCAAGGGAAAAATCCGGAAAATTCAGATTCTGAAATTGTTCCCATGCCCCTAGGCCTTAATAAAGTATTTGTCAGTCGATTCCAGATATATAGCTACATGGGACAGTAGGAATTAGGGTTCTAAGTGCAATAGATTTTTTTAAAGTTACGGCACATTTTGTCTTAGAATAGTTGGGGCCGGCACACAAATTTCCCTGATTTTCAGGTGGTCAGTCTTGGGAAACAATTATTTTCAATTCATTCCCATGCCCCTAGGCCTTAATAAAGTATTTGTCAGTCGATTCCAGGTATGTACCTTCGTGGGACAATTGGAATTAGGGTTCTAAGTGCACTAGTTTTTTTCTAGTTTGTGGACAAATGTAAACAATTTATATGAACGTTCTGATTATGCTGATGCCACCAGCAGCGACTGGGGCGATCCTGGTGGGAAAATGTGGAACTAACGCGAATGGATGCTAGCGCCGTCTAGCGGCCGTTATCCGAACCCTAACAATGCCGAGGCATAGATAAATACGCCAGAGGCCGGTTGTTTCTAATCCAGGTGTCCCAAGTCCGTGACCAAATCGACACTCAGAAACGCCCAGAGGCAGCCAGCTGTCTGGTTTTTACCCTCCAGCTGACGATCCTCGGCTAGGCTAGCCAGCTGTCCATCCAAAATTATCTAAATTCTCCTTGCTGAGCCACCAAAACCGCTGTTTCTAGCCATGCTAGCCATGCTGACGTCCACATGCTGTACACACGGTGCTCGGTGGGAGTCTAGCAAGTGAGTCCATCAAGTGCCGTGGCCGGCCAGCAGAACAGAACAGTGGCATTTAGGGCCGGCTGGGGCCAGCCGCTGACCAACAGACGAGCAGACGGCTGCAGCCGACGGGGTGCTGGGAGACATGAGGGCCGGGTCTGGCCAGGTCCAGCTGTGGGTACCTTATTTGCTGATCCACCAAGCCAATTATCTCAGCCGATGAGCGATTTGGGCCGGCTAGTATGGCCGACGTCGACAATTCCTCCACAATTCCTCCACAAATCCATTGTCCGGCCCTAGCTAAGGCTTGGTGGATCACATGCTTTAGGGTTCTTGACTAATTGACTGGAATTATAGACCTTCGTTCATTTGCTTCACCTCCAAGTGAATATCAACCGACTTAGAGAGAAGGAATATTAACAGTAGTATAATGGACTCTCTCAGTGGTATAATGGACTCTTTTCATTTGCCAGTCCTCTGCTAGAAAGAAGGAGAAAAAGCTTATGCTCAGTTATACTAGACGGGAGGCGCTTGATAGTGGGGTGCTTGTCTTAGATGGGGCCGACTTAGTTAATAGGGAAGGAATTAGAGCCACTAGAAATACTTGCAAGGCATTGTTTGTACTTCCGCGCCCCAAGACGTTTCTGAAGAAGGCACCATTTTACAGGGCACATGTGCTCTGGAATGGGATTCCTGAATCAGTTAGGTGGACCCAATCTAAAGCATCGTTCAAAAAGGAATTAAAAGGCCTTATTGTAATAGTAGGGTAGTAATTAATATAATAATAGGGCAATATGCTCTCTGCCTTCTTGCAGACCCTGTCCGGTAATATTACACTATGACCTAAAAGCAATATGGTACTAACAGTAAGAGGAATCCCAGACTGGACTCTCTTCATTTGCCAATATTTCTTGCCGTGTTTATCTTGGTTTTCGTTTGTAAATTGTAAGCATCCCGATATGTAAATTGCAAACATAGAATGTATTTATGTATGTTATGACCTGTACATAGTGGGTAAAGTGTTATTTTTAAGATGGATTCTCTATATAGTATAATTGTACACGGGATAATGATATTAGAAGTGCAAACCCTAATGAAGTGAAAAGAGACCGTGTATTAGGAAGCTGGAAGACCGCGACATATGTATGCGAACCATCCTGAATTATAATGATAATACTACATGTATATATAGTGAATTTATCTACTACGACGGGCTACGACGGTCTACGATTAAGTCCCCGATAGCGCACGCGGCGCTATCGGGGACTTAATCGTTGCCCATCGTCGTAGGTGGGAGGCATTATTGCGGCGACAACCCGCCGCGCTCTGCGATTAACCTTCTGACGGGCTATGACGGGCTACGACGGGCTACGAAATTCAAACATGTTTGAATTTCGTAGACCCTCTACGATTAACGTTTTTTTTGTTGTAGCGCGTCGTAGCCCGTCGGCGCGCAGCGAGTTCGTCGGCGACAAAACCTGACTAATTGAGGAGTTTGTCGGCGACACCTCCATGATTTTTTTCAGTTTGTCGCCGACACGGCCAAAGGGTTAATCGTAGACTTAATCGTAGTAGGTGGGAGGGACCCCTAAGTTACTGGCAGATAGAAATTATACTAATGAAGATCCTGAGATTATAAACGATAATTAGGTAGAAGAAACAAAAGAAATTTACCCAAAAGAGAAATGGGAGTTGGTGAAGTTTATGATAAAATATTTTACTATCAATCAAATTGATCCACACTGGGCTTAAATCGTGTACTACCAGTGGTTTTAAAACGGAATGGTTTGGCCCTCAAAGGGGCACCAGACAGGGCAGTTGTATCTCCCCATATCTTTTCATACTAATTTTAGAAATTATAGCAATAGCCATTAGGCAAAATCAGGAAGTCAAAGGCATTACTGTAAACAAACAAAACGGTGATCAAAACCTTTATGTTCGCTGATGACATCACTTTTCTTAAAGAAAGACCCCCAAGCAGTACATTTTCTTTTAGACATCATACACAGGTTTAAAAGATATGCTGGGGTCCAAATGAATTATGAGAAGTCCTGTCTGATGCCCCTTGGAACCATTTCAGGGATAACTGAATTTGATTCATATTGCATGTGCCGATTATATAAATGTTCTCGGAGTATCATCACAAGAGGCAGATCACTTTGACTAGGAAAAGCATTTTAAGCCTAAGCTGCAATACTGTAAATCTCTATGTCAAGACTGGAACAATAGAAATGTCTCATTGAAAGGCAAAATATTCAGTTATCCTCAATAGTTCAATTATTCCGATCGTTGTCTACATAACATTGGTAATTTACACCAATATATATAAGAATTTTGGAAAGTCATCGCTGAATTCATTTGGAATAGTTAAGTAATATTTCTAATTTTTAGGATTGAGAAGCGCATTGTTGTTGCTTGTCCTGTATAAAAATGTTCTAAATTGCGCAGTCGTACCCGGACTCAGCGCCTCGCCCTAGACACTGTAGAACAGTAAAGCAAACTTGAAAAATGATGAATGGAAATACCTTTATATCCCTAGGAAAATGTAAACAATGGGCAAAGCAAAAGTCAAGGTAACTCAGGTGGTTATCCTCATGGCCAAAATCCCAGAGTTTGTTATGTTAATGCTTGGGGAACTCTTTTTTTTTTTTATTATTGTCCACCTGGCCATGTCGTTAGTCTTTAATTATCTGTATCATATGTGTACACAGCCGACATGTATTGACAGGTCTGAGAATCACATCTAATGTGACCCATCTTCAATTTCTTTATATTATATATTATCCTATCCCGCATATAAATCTCCATAGACTTAACATAGTGTCACTGTATGCCACGGATATGCCCTAAAATATGTTTATGCCACAGGTGACATATGAAGTCCAAAACATGTGATGAGGTAGGATGAATCTAAACATCACTTAATTTCATAAAATGTTTTTTGTTGTCTTTTGGTACATATATCGTTCAGCTCCGCTTCGTGGTATCATTTCGCAAAGACAACTAATGTCACATAAACAACCATATATGAAATTTCGAAACGTTTCTTGATACTATATTAATTACATAACAAGAAGATAAGGTTCTCTCGGTGTTTTGTTCATAATCCGTCAGCTACAAATCAATTGTCAAGGAAATACTCCCACTTTAAGTTCACAGGTAACGGAGGAAAGATAATATTTAAAACCTTTTATACACTAATCAGAATAACGATCTACATTGATTGGACAACCATATAGAATGAAACAACAACAACAACGACAACAAAACCATTAAAATTGTCGGAATTTCTTTTGGCAAGCAGATTTTGTCTTTTCATTACAAAACAGGCGTTTTCTCAGACGATTGGTTAATTACAGAATTGTTACAGTTAGGGTTAGGGTTATATTAAGATTTCATCAGGATAGCGAATGTGTTCTATTTCCATCTCTTCAGCGAGTTCCATTACAATTATAAAGAGTAGGAAATCTCCACTAACAAACGGATAGTGATGTTTTGCTTTTGGTGCTTCTAAGAGCTTATAGCGATTATTTCGATACACTAGATGACGAGTTCAACAGTTTGAATTCTGAAGTGGAGACAAAATGTGAACGATTATACTGGAAAATAAGGCTGGAGAAGCACCGTGGGAGAGGTGGAAGGGGTCGGAAATATTGGGACCTCGCTCAATAATCGAAGAGACAAGATTAACCAAGTACCTCTTGTATTAATGGTACTTCACCACTACACATATGTGAAATGTCAAACGGTCAGTTGTTATGCATTAATCATTGAACTATCGCCGCGCCCGTATCAAAGACCTCTCAGTATCCTGACAACAGGAGTCGGACCAATCGGTACACGCATACGCCACAACTGTAATAGTCATGCAAAATTGATGAGAGTCGGTTGAAAGTCTCCCAAGGGCAAGCCTTATGACTCTCTATAAGGGATCACCGCACTGAGCATAGAGGATATACCCCAGGGATGATATCTCTGCAATTCACAATGGAAGACATACGTGAGAAAGGGGCGAGCGGGTAGGTTTAATGAAATAGAAATTTTGACAGAAATTTACATTTCTCTTTATTGAAGAACATATTTCGAGACAGACAAATCTGGAGAGCCAGATCTGATATTCATAATGTGGATATGATAAACATGTACATACAAAAATATGAGATTGTAAAGCAAAAGAGATTGATTCCGGATTTGTATAGAGAAATCCAAATTCGAGATGGTAACAAAATCATAATCTTTTCATGAATCAGATAGTCATTGACATGGGCTACGATTGGGTAGTCCAATCATCCATTGCTAGCATGAACGTGAACACAAAGTTTCAGATTATTATTTTTAAAGATAAATGACTAGCATCAACAGTTCCTCTATAAAACACAGCTAGCATCAATTCGTTAAAATATATAGTTCTACCATGATAGATGATTCGGACCCACACCACAAGAGGACAAGGAATATAAATACCCGACATACTCGCCGGATCTGATCTTTATTCACTTTCTCAATATTTCGCTACTTCAAACATAATGACAGATGTTAATCCAGTTGAATATTTATAAATCTGAAATAAATCATCCTAAATCAGGGGAAAACAAATTAACAATTTTGTAACCCATGATGATTAGAGTATATACGGTGTTTGATTTGATTCTAGTGAACAGGTTCCTATTTTCCATCATTAGACTGATTTGGACTTGGTAAACCCATCTTACTTTTGTACACAAAGGAAACGCAGTGATTTGCAGAATTGCAGGTATAGGAAGTAGAGTGTGCACATGAGCACTTACAGGTCAATAAAAGAACCAAATAGGGCTTCTCGTGATATAAGTCAATGCAGCAGGATATTAATAACACAGGAATCGGAGGTAGGATATGGGATCAATAAACATGCAAAACCTACTCAGAATTTCTGACGCTGAATGACGAAGGCAAGAAACGAGACAAATCAAAATCGTATTCACATCAAATTTTAATAGTCGGCATGGAGTCAATCAAATCATATCACAAAATTAAAGGATTTTGGTTGTAACTTCACATCGTGAAAGGATGGCATCAGAACATGCTATTTCCTAAAATGTACGGCATGCCTATTTTTGACACATGCTTAAAGGCATCCATAAATGTGTCGGCACTAAGCAGGTGGGGCGGCCTCTATTTATCCAACAAGGTGTCCAATGTACGTTATGATGTCCAGCTATTGGCCAACGGAAGTGTGGCCACTATTTCTGCTCCATAACCGGAAATTGATTGGCGAAGCGCGGAGTGAGGCCTCGGTTCAGTGACGGCAGCCATGTTGACGTTAACGAGTGACGTCATAACGTTTAATTGCGTATTGGCGGAGTGTGGATTGAGAATATATTAGGGATGGCTTTGAAGCCAATGATTTACTTAAAATCCTTTTTACGATGCATTTTCCAGTGGGTACCAGAAGATGTATCATACATGTATTATGGTATGTAACTATTGTTAAAGAATCAAAGTTATGTTTTCATCTGAATCAACGTTCTGCTAACCACAACTCTGTCGACTAGAATCACGAACTCTAGGTATGCCTACAAAGCGATCTTGAGCTATCATTTCCCCATTGGACTAATGTATAATGAAACCCTGGGGTATTATGAGTCAGCGATAAGTTTATTGGATTCTCTGTTAATAAGGTTTCATACACCTATACATCCATACATGTACATACATATCGAAATAAACCACCTAAAAATAGAAATGCGTGGTTTTTTTTAAATAAAATTAATCATCAGCGGTGGTTTACCAGAACATATTCACTGAGATGTACCATACTGCAGAAGACATAAATACGTACGATAGGGAAAGTAACGTTTCCTGGTAAACTGATGACTTCTATAGACGTGCGATGATTACAAAATATGGTTGTCATACATTATATACATATATATGCAAAGCAAATATATAAGGACAATACTGAACAAAGCCATATTTTGAGCACAGCATATGGTCCTTGACTTCTGCAAGCAATATCTACAGTAACACGCCATACTTGATGGATTTAAAGTTGCATATTTAGAGACGTGGGTGCATTATATATCTATATTGCGATTAATATACACTTCATAAAATTGGCCTCCTGGAGAGACGGGGCTTACCTCTCAAATCAATCAGAATTCCCACAGTCTCTGATGCTTTGTTATGTTAAGAACTATAAATATCCTTTTGAACCTTATTAAATCCCCAATATAAGATATAACTGAAGTTTACCTTTTTGGTTATTGCGTGTATCTCACAAGTGCTGTTTGATCCTGCATAATCTAAAATATGATTGATTCATCTAGAATCTGAATCTTTCTCTCGTGTATACATAAATATCATATATCTTTAATGAATCATGAAGAAAAACCAAGATGTTAGGGGTGATCAGCACCAGAGAGTTAAATGCAAATGACCTAAGCACATTGGTGGCACATGTATATGATCAATAACGTTCCAACGTTTGATGGTTCTCCGCATTAATCCCATGTTTGAGCGGAAGATGCCCAGTTCAGGCCTTGATGTGAGTATGAACAAGCACTACGCAGCATGCCTGTGAGTGCAGGGAGCCAGGGCTGTGTTCTTATGTGCATACTGCGCATTTGCATGTGTGATTGAGGGTGAACTCAGGTGAGTACCTCGGCAATACTTTAAAGGCATTCACTTCTGTGAGGAGCTCATAACCGTGGTCAATAGTAACGAATCACGGTACAACCGTTTGTTTTACTCATTCAAGGCTACCCCTGCTGGATACGCTGCACAGCCGACTGGACAGAAGGTCAACGAATGGGCCATCAGTGTCGCCTCATGGGCCCGAATGTAATCTTAGCTTAAGATCGAAAATCTTGCCTGAAATTATCATCACTCAGGACAATGCACCGAGAAACGAAGTGTCTTTCGGAGATTCCCTTCGGCGGTATGCAGTCACGAACCATGTTGCGTTGAGGAGTGGTAGCTCGAATGATAAAGCAAGCCAGGAGCACATAGCATCAACTGATCTTTCAATGACGGAGGTAGGTGATGAATCAACAGAAGCCGAGGGAGATCCCATGTACTGGGCAGAAGGCACGAACCGGGACACACGCAGTGCCGCCGAGTATGACACCTTCTCAGGTAGGTTGAGATATGCTCACACCAGGATAATCACATAGTGTCTTCCTTTTTACTATATACCCATGCCGTATATACTGTAAATACGCACCGTTTTGGCATATGACGTAAAAATACTGTACGGACCACTGGTCCGTATACTAAAATACGGACCACCTAGCCATACACATTTATTAAAGTTTTGGTTGTTAAGAAAAATGAAATTGATTTTTTTTTAAATTTCGGGTATATAGTAAATATATAACGTTCAACCATGCTTGTACAAGTCACAGAACTCGATGCTAATTTACCGTTTGTACGGAACTCTGCGTAAACGCCTCGGTCCGTACAAACGGTAAATTAGCATCTCGTTCTGGGACTTGCACAGCATGGTCAGGATGTTCTATATAAATCTTGTTGTCTATTACATACCTGTTCAAAGGAAAGTCCCAAAAGGTGTAGTTTTTATTCATATATTTATGGGTACTACATCTAACCTCACAGCAGGTGTGGGATATGATTCCCTATCATTTTTATCATTCCTTGATATTAATCAATGACACTGACCATAATTGATTTATGACCACTTTTCACCTTTTCCCACCATTGGAATCAATAATCACTCTCCTGTAATCCTTGCTATCTCACTACGTTTCTCTGCAACAAATCCTGCCATCGCCTTTCAGAAGGTCCTCATTTTAGATGCATTCCTTATGGTTTCCCCATTCTGTGATCTCAAATGTTTCTGCCTCACTGCCTCTTCCAAATCCCTCTACAAATGTCACCCCCTTCCTCCATCTCGAGACGTGGGTATGGGAAGAGGCCACACATTTACATTCTGGCAAGTGACCTAATGATGGGATAGGTAAACAATGTACCAGTGCTGCGATTTACAGGGCCCAAATACTGTATTTATAGATGTAAATATGGATATCAAAGCACTGATTGATCCCGATGTCCCACATTGGTGTTAACCATCATAGCGAACAGCCTCCTACTCTACGAATGTTTATCATAGTTATCAACGGGAATTCTCAGGTTGATGCTTCATGATCGAGCAGTTTCACACCTATGTGAAAAGTCACTCTTAATATAAAGGCGGCATCATATTGAGTCAGTAGCGCTAATTGCACGATGCTTACGTAAGATACGAGATGCTTGTGAGAAAGATTTGCGTACCTGTTAATGTGACATGAACACAGAATTTGTGTATGGCAAATGGAAATATATTGTACCTGGTATGTTGCGAATAGCTTTTTTTCCGTTTCATTATGCTCAATTCATGGTCTGCTTTATAACAGAGGTTTGCATTGCTTTATAACAGTCATTGAATGTACCAGCTTGGTATTCCTCATTAATGTGAGTTATAATTAGTAATTTAAGATATAGTTGAATATGAAATGGATGGGTATGTGGCCATCTTCCAAAGTATCATCTTGTGTTTTTTTTTCATTTTGTGATTCCCTCTTGCCTCTTGTTTTGACCCTTTAAGACAATTTCATGTATGGTGTCGCTGTCATTAGCTGACCAGATTGTCGTTGTTTATTATTCACCTGATAGAACATTCATTAATTCATTACACATAATTCATCAAAACGATGGTCTTAAACTATTACATCGAAATGACATATGAAGTGATTTTGAATATATATCATATTGTACATTTTCACGAAAACCCTAATAATTATATCACTAATATCAATAGGCTACTCCTATGATTGACCTTTAATAGCATTTATAGTAACTAATATTTGCAATATACGACATATATGTTGGACTTCTATCCTTGAACAAACGTCTTCGTAGAGTATTCTGACTGATGCTGTTGGTGTAAATGTTGCTGTTTTAAAGATGATGACACAACCGGGCCCTGTCACACTAGTAGTAGTGATGTGTACATCAGCGCCTGTAGGCGACTGAGAGTGGTTCCTACCCGCCAGGTCAAAGAACTGCTCAGTGAGCACATCCTGCCGCTCAATCACCTCAACATTGCCGACCACGGTCTCTCCGCTCTCTCCCTGGCCATCGTCGTGAGTCTCCTCCTTCAGTCACTTTGCACCTGAGATGAAATACACGAAACTCAATAAGCGTTTGATACACGTGTGAGATATTATACATTTATCTCACCCCTGGAATTTGTGTCCCAAAGGCTTAACTTGGGAACTTGTTCTCCATGCCCCTACGGGTATTGCAGTACATTCTCAATGGTCTATATCATGTGTATCATACATTCTTGTATGCAGGGGTGCACAGGGGTGAAATAAATACAGAAAGCAGATCGTTTTGATCAACGTCATTGTTCTCAAACTCGTCTGAATGCTACATGATATTCACTCAGCTGTCGCCTCGTTCATATCACTTCACATTAAACTCATGGAGAACAACGAGATTGACGAAACCTTGTTGGTTTCTTCTTTAGAGACACGCTATAGCTGATTAGTGCGTACGCTATATCAAACACGATGGAATATATTCGCATCTTTGACTAGTGAAAGCTCTAGGAACCAGTTTATCGTTTATGGGAGCTCAACCTAGCAAAATTTGTTAAAATTGGTTTAGTGAGTTGGTGTTATCTACCTTTGGCAAACTAGAAAAGGAAATTATATTATAAACAAGTGAATATTCTCCAATGGAAGGATTGTGTATGTGGAGAAAGTCTGATCCAGAATCGCCGTGAGAAAAACCAGACTTTATACTCCATAGGAAATGAGTATTTCTTTTTCTCTTGTGGCCAGCACAACAGAACAGTGACGACGCTGCAGCTCTCTGACAATGCCCTCAGTAAGCGAGGATTGCAGGACCTTTGTATAGCACTGACAAGGAATAATGTCATCACAACCTTAGTAAGTACATTCCAATAATTACTAACTAATTACTTTCGTAGGTGTGCTACATAATAGTATGACATTGAACTTCCAATAACCCTGTTTGATATCAATTGTACCCTTAGTTTCCTAAATAGTAAAAGGTTTTTTTTCAGGACCTATCCGAGAATAAGCTAGGGCTGAGTGGTGCAAAGTTACTCGCGGGACTCCTGGTAATAAACAAAACACTCTCTGCATTAAACGCATCAGGTACGTCTATTCAATCTTCTGGAAAGACAGCCAGCGTAATGTAGAATCTAATACATAGCAAGCTACAGAGTCCTATTTTGCATTTTATTTCATACCGGTATTTTTCTCCATAGGCTTACCGTAAAGAACTCCTCAGCCCGCACTCCACCTCATAAATCTCATTCAGCTTCGCTATCTATCTATCTATCTATCTATCTATCTATCTATCTATATATCCATCCATCCAGCCAGCCAGCCAGCCAGCCAGCCACCCATCCATCCATCCATCCATCTATCTGCCTATCTATCTATATAAATGTATATTGTAAAGGATCTTAGAAGAAAGCTTTAGCACTGTGTTCTTTAATCGAGACTAGAATTGTACCTAAACCATAAGGTAGAGGGTAGGCATTCCGTTAGGGAAACTCCTGTCGCAATCCCTGTATACATATATATATATATATATATATATATATATATATATATATATATATATATATATATATATATAAATGTAGTTATTGTTATCGACAACTATATCAACATTGCCACCAAATACCTTATACCTCACGGAATGTTGGGTTATGTAATTGCCGATAGGCACATGCGTTGGGTTCGATGTTTAGAGTAAATAATTTTCACTGTCTTTCAGGTAACAATTTCAGAGACGCTGGCGTTAGGTACATCGCACGCGCTCTTAAGGTAATGGCCACACCTACAGATCATTCTTCTCTATGTACGTGTGATTCTTGATGATCAATACTTAACGATTATGGGTAGTCATATGTTTTATAAAGTGAATTTCAACTGTGCACCTTCTCTGTCCTCAACAGAAAAATCGAGGGTTGAGAACATTGGAACTTTCACACAACCACTTGGAGGATGAAGGAGGCATCCTACTTGGACGTGCCCTGGGTAAGCAACATCAGCACTTGTGATTACAAATATATGTGAGACTCAGTATTAATTGTTTATTAATTAGATCAATAAAGATAGAAAACAAATCAACGCTTGTACATGAACAATACAATAACAAATGCTATGGAAAAATTAGATGATAATTTGACATACATTAAACAAAAGTTATTAATGTACATGAAAACAACCAAACTTCATAATTCAATATCAGGAGCATAGTGCACTTGCTTCAGTATTTGATAATGAACATTCATCAAATAATTAGATACATAATTAAATAAAATCGTAATGAAATTCATTACAATATTATATGAAACTTTCTTCTGGTAGGTCCATGTGTCCATCGTGAGGTGGAGCTAGTATAGGGGGAGGTGTGTAGGGGACGATAGCGGCAGATGCGGAGGGGTAGAGCACAGGGTAAAAAATCAGTCTAGGACAGGGGCTGATATCGAGTACACTCTCACCTAACGACCACCTCGCTAATACCACCACCCAACGATTAAGGGCATTTTGAGTCAGTCCAAAACTTGTTTCCTCTATTCTATGTTTACAAAAAGCTCGGTAATACGACCACCTCGCTATTGCGACCACCTCGCCTAACGACCACGTATATCAAGACCCAAACGTCAAATAAATTTACCCTCACTAATGAGACCAGGGACCTGTTTCACTAGTTTTGTGACATGTCTAGATGGTGTCTAGGTGGTGTGTCCGGTTTCATATGAACTTCGTTTTGTCTGCTCTTGCTTGCACTGTCGGTGCCGCTTTTCATATCTGTCTAACACTTTTGTCACGAAACTAGTTAAACAGGTCCATGATGTGTAGATTTGTCTAATTCTTATGTTTGGGGTCTGTGTTTTCCTAAGGGCAGCTACTTGTGTTGTCACGAAACTAGACAACCCCAATGTCTGTATGGTGTCACAGACATGTCACGAAACTAGTGAAACAGGTCCCTGATGTTTGTTCAAGGCCAGACATTCTGGGTTAGCAGACATTATGTAGGTGAATTGATGAAAGAGGAGATGGTGACTGGTCATAACAATGGGTGTGACGGATTTTATGGAATGACACAATTTAATTAATTTTCAACTGCCATTCAATGTTTTATCTTTGTAATCATGCTTTTATTGGTAATGCTATGTTAAAAAAACCTGTTCTATTACAGTGTATTTTCGGTAAAACGACCACCTCGCGACTATATTAGCTCAGTCCCAAAGGTGGTCATGTATACATGTATAAGTAACGACCATACTGAGGATATTTGTTCATGAAAGGCGTACACTACTACCTAGGGATTCTTACCAGCAATAAATTTCCTATGTATATCATAATGCTACCACATCTGAACTACCTCTTGACACAAATTGCTTAGTGTAATAAACAGTCTTTGCTCTTCTTTTCATCAATCTTGAATTTTCTATATATAGACAAAATCACTGGATATACCTTATTCTTAACTGTATAGAAAATGCCTAAACTAGAAGGTTTTTGTACAACTTGAAGTCAACCCTTGGAGTTACATTATTTGTTGTAGATATATAGTTTTCAATTACGGACATCTGAAAGATAGAGCCTCAGTGCTGAATGTGCTAGCCATGTCGCAAGGCTGGCCACACTGCAGGACCAATTGATGAATGTGAGAAGGCATTAGAGACAACGCTACCAGATCATAATATGATCCATCTGTGTCCATATATATGTTACTAATGCATCATTAACCAGTCACAATATAATTGACTGTGGCACGAAGGGCATATTGTGGTGAGCTTTTCCTGTAGATATCTAGCTTTGACGTGTTATCTGATCAATCTAGAGATACGTAATTGAGGCCTAGGTCCTCCACATCCAAGAAGTTGTAAAGCAATAGGCGACCTGTCATCGAGACCACGGCTATCTTTGATTCATTCGTTATCAATATGAAATTGGATTTATTCATATAGATCTAGGGCCCATATATATATATATGGGATTGGGTGTGTGTTCTTCAAACATCCTCTTGCATATATATGATAAACTGGCTGAAAGAGATCATGCAATTGAAACAACGATACTATAATCATAGTAGCTTTAGATTACCTGGGTAAAATCATCTAAATTGAATATGGATGAAGTTCAGCTACCTATGGGTAAAATGTCAAGAAATGCAGTTATGATTATTCTTAAATGCTTACAAAATGAACAGCAATAGGGATGTTATCTAATATTTCAGTTTTGTCCCATGCCCCATACTACTAAGGATTGCCCCGTGTGGCCCTTTACTAGCATGCCATATGTCCTTGGTGGCTTCCATGCACAATGATATGCATGTACAGTTAGCCAAAGAGATATTAATTTCGAGTAATGCAAAGTGTGCTGTAATACTTCAGGTGAAAATGACTTTCTGCAGAACCTGAACCTGAGATGGAACCATCTCAGGCACAAAGGAGCACAGACGATCATCCGGTCGTTAAAGGTATGTTAAATCAGGGTGTTTCGGAATGTGACTAGTATTGAAAATATAATGGTATTCTAAGATGCATGTATCTACCATTACATGCAAATGTATACATGTATACTGTAAACTAATTGATGAATGATATAAAGGAGGATTTACACAACTAGACCCAAACAGAAATATTTTTATTAGAGATATATTAACATGGGTCAGCCATACTCGACATGGAAAGTAAAGCTAGACTAGCTAGCTAGCTAGCTAGCTAGCTAGCTAATATAACACGATTACCTGCTGCATGAAAATTTGTCACACATATGTATGGACTCCATTATGTATATCGTAACCTTCTGCTGAGGTCAGGACAACGCGACGTTGCGGACGTTGAACCTTGCTTGGAACGGGCTTTCAGACCCTGGGGCCAGCACCATGGGGCAATACTTGGGCGATAATGAGACGCTTCAGGAAGTCGACCTCACCTCAAACAGAATCCACCTAGAGGGCGCCACTGTCCTCGCGAAAGGGCTTCGCAGGAATTCTACTCTGAATGTCCTCAAGGTATGTGAATGAGGGAGGTGGGCGACAGAGTGAAGACTATAGAATAGCGAATAGGCTAGACGGATGGACAGAGAAGGAAACCGACACATATACTAGATTAATCCATGATTAATATGGAGCAAACCAATAAACAGAGGAGAATACAACCATTGTATGTGTATATTTATTATCCGCCGAATACATAGTGTCCAGAGAAAACATATGGGCAGCGTGTATACAATCTCGGCGCATACGGAAAAATGGTGCGCATGAAAAAGATAGTGCGTACCTAAAATGATCTAATATCAGTACCACACTTGTCAGGAAAAGGTGGATGATAGATACAATATTATCATGAAATGTCACGAAATTTCATATGATTGTTTATATGGCGTGAGTTGTCTTTGCGGAATGATATCACGAAGCGAAGCTGAGTGATATCTGTAGCAGAAGACAATGAACGCCATGTAAACAATTATATGAAATTGAGTGACGTTTAGATTTTATCCTACCCCGTCACATGTTTTTAGTTGCATATGTCATCCGTGGCATATATATCTTATATGGCATAACCGTGGCATACAGTCATACCATGTTAAGTCTATGGAGATTTATATGAGGGGTAGGATAAAGACTGGTTTCAGATAAAAGCGGTTGTATGCTACTCGGAGTTGCCATCTGCCATGTATCAATGAAATGAATGGAATATTACTAACTTACAACTCAAACTGGTTTAGGATTTTTTCCCTGCCATGAATTCTAATAAAGAGTGCCATTAAAAGGCATAACAAAATTCAGTTTTTGGATCATAAGTTGCAATGATAATAACGGTGATAACATGATATGCATATCACATATAACGAATTGCAATGGGGGACAGTTGTTGCCCATATTCAGGCATTATTTCGATTCTACTTGAAAACAATTTACTATCATAATTGTGTTTACTACCTATTGTGCATATTGGCTAACAGGTATCTCGTAACCTTGAAGCTCTTTTGAAAGATGATTTACATCCCTGCAATTTCATATGCCCTGTCAGATTATTCCACATACATTTTCCTCTATAAAAAAGGTGTTTTTTTAACGGAAATTCAGTTTTAGGTTTCTAAAAAAGGTTTATTGACTGAAAATAGAATTTAACCTTATGTAAAGGAACAAATTTTTAAACGCATGTATATCGAAAAAATACCACAGAGATTGTACCCTATACCATAAAACAACATAACAAACCAATCTCAGGTTGTGCAATTCATTTGACATAATCAGCAGGTTCCACACCAAAAGATTGATCTCAATTTAGATAAGATAACGGACAAATACTATTCTTTTTGCAGTATGGTCCATATCAATGCCCGTATGCTGAATATTTCGGATCATGTTTATTCTTATTTGACCTATCAAATATATGTATGCATTTGGCACTAAGGATTCAATGACACGACATTGCTTATTTAATAATGATATTACTCTGTATGACCTTTGTGCAGCTCAGCAAGAATCCTATAGCTAGCAAAGGCGCATGTCTAATCCTTGAGGCCATCAAATCCAACGAGGAATCGCAAGTGAGCAGTTTTGAAATAATGGTAAGTCTCGTGGGGTTTGAGATGAAACATACATCTCACAGGTCTATTACATGTCTATATGATCTCAGCACGATGAATGTTATTAAACCGGACATGGAAACTTGGAAACGAAAGGTCGCAAGGTCACAGGGACGTTGATGTATCCTCCATCCGTGTAGAGTGAAGCATACTTATAACCACATAATTCTCCACTGTACAACATGTATAATTAGCTCCGATAAGGCATGAATCAAATAAAATATTTGATATAGGATTCCATCTTCCTACATCACAGTCAAAATAAAACCATAGTAAGCACAATATGTATTGTACACATGTATATAGTCAAACTAAATTTCTAGTTTGAGCTATCTTAGTCCAAGGACGACCTACAAATGATTGGGCAAACATTAAGTATCTATAAAGTATTCTTTGTCTTATCATATCTAGGGAAAGTCAAGCTTCACGTTAATACTGAGACTGATAACTCAGAACTCGAAATTTGTTTTGTAGAAATTGGAGGACTTATGCAAATTTGTGATATCCTCATGACATTAATTCTACACAAAACTCTCTTGTCGTTAAAACTAAAGAGCTAATGGTAGAGAAAACAACTAAATCAAAGAAAACACCAGATATATGAGACACGGGTTGATAAATACATAGAACGCGACTGAGAAGAACGTTGGTTATTCATCCTGGTGCATTATGCCTATGCATTACATCTATTCATATATCAAGTTATATGGTACAGTATAAATTTTGCTACATGACTCTCAGCCATTTCTCAAGTTTCAGTTTTCGTACGCTCTCTTATGTTAGAGTGGACACTGGTATGGAATTGATTCTTTAGGAGGATTTTATTTAGATCCTGGTCAACTTACTCCAAAGTCTTCTTTCATTCGAGAAGTAATCTTAAATTGACTTTAAATAAACCGACGATTGGCACTTTAGCACTTTATTTGGAAACATTATTCCTACCACAAAGAGGAAAGACAGGGGTTGCTCATAACATATTTTCGGAATATATTTGGGTAGTTTAACGTCCAATTTCTTCAATTAGACTTAAATATTATCATATACCTGAACATCATTTATTTCACAATCGCCATTTAATATCTTAGATGATAGCGGTCATTCACTTCGGCCCTAGGGCGCGAACAGTGTTAATACTGCACCCCGTGAGGCAGGTAGTCTTACATAATTGTTCAATCATATGTATATGTTTTTTTTAATACATTTTATTTCCAACAATCACTTTCACCTAATTGCAGGTGTTTTACAAAGAGAAAGTCGTACAACTATATTACAAAAGCATAATAAACAAATCATTGACATTCACTTAAAGATAGTTAGAACTGATCTCTAATCTACTTCATAATTTCTTTCACACTTAAAGGGTAGGTCACTCGACCCTATCACGTTTTTCTGGATTTTATGTTTCATAGTCAGACATGTTAACATTAATTTGTTATCAGTCACCATTATTTTGGTTTATCTTTAATTTGATATCAAATGAACATGAGGTATATACATACAAAATAACAATGCACAATTACACAATGCAGTGACACTACGATTTTACCAGTGGGTTTTCTCTATATTATTTCAGTTCAGTTACATGACTAGTAGTGAAATCTTCTATACATACAAGTATTAGACCAGCTCAAATTTGCATTTCACAATCCCTTCTTAATTCTACTTTAAAGAGATCCTTATTCATTATATCTTGAATAATGATAATAACGATTGAATCGCATATTAAGAGCACCCATGAGACATTCTTCAGCTACAGATCCATCCCAAATTGTCGCCTCCAAATCTATACCCCAGGGTGTAGAGAAGTCAGATATCGTCTACTCACGCGAGAAGCATCTTTTGCAGGATGTGGAAATCAACGCCCACTTCGAGGCTCTTCTGGAGGAGGTGCAGTCGAGGCGGCCCCTGGCGGTAACTCACGGGGGGCTGGTGACGGACGACCCGTACGGCCAGCCGGCCCGCCCTCTGCCGGCCACCATAGGAGATCCCGTGAGCCTGCTGTTCACGTACGCCAAGACGGCGGGACTGCGCCTCATCGACCTGTTCGCCCAGCTCGACATGGACAACAGTTCGTCTGTCAGCCACGGGGAGTTCAAAATGGGCCTGAAGGTGAAGCGGACCGCATTCCCGGGGGATCTGTACACTCCTTTTATCCTACCCCTAATATAAAATCCAATAGGCTTAACATTGAGTTTTCGTATGCCACGCTGACTGGCATACGGAGTTTTGTATGCCACTAGTGGCATACAGAAGTGTTATCCCGTAGTATTCCAAAATCGAGGAGATGGGGTAGGATAAAATCAAAATCTGATTCGTTTTAATCTTGGCCACCGCATTCCACTCCTAGAGTTTTGGCTCCGGACTTCACTCGGCTTCGCCTTGTGAAATCACTATGCCAAACTCCAGTCGTGGCATACGGTGGCCAAGATTAAAACTCATCCAGTTTTACGATAGACTTTCATCTATCAGTACAATTACCTAAGCTATTCATTGCAAAGACGTGTTGCAATAATTCCGCGCTGGGGTTTTTAAAGCTTTCCTGTCACTTACATTGGCAACTATATGTCAACCTTGAAGGAATTGTGATAGAATCTATTGGAGAAAGGAAACCGTAGAAAAGATAATAGATTGATACCAATTGGAACCGCTATCGAATATCATACTAATAGGGAAATGTGAAAATGGGGAAAGGGAAGTATGGTTGTGAATGGATAAGTAGGAAGAGGTCATGGCGATTCGTTGGGTTGATGATTATCCCAGAATGCTAACAACAATAGGAAAATGGGGATACTTCCACTGACTTCTAATGGGGATATGAAGTCGATGACTGGCCTTTATCTTTAGATGAAAACTGATAACTTCTGTTATGTTTCTTATTGAATTTGCTACAGCATGTTTCTTTTTACATCTTACAGCGCAGCGGACTGCCGCTTTCCGACCTGCAGGTTGAGAAACTCATCACGGTGCTGGATGCTAACGGAGACGGCGAGATCGACTTCAGGTGAGCTTTATAACACCACGGAAACCTGCGTATTCCTGGGACACTGTCCTCATGGTTGTACAGGATGAAACTGAAGGTGAAGGTCACTCAGTGCACTTCTGGTTTTTGTGTAAGAATCATGCTGATTGGTTCCCATGGTTCTGGTTTTGTGGAAGAATCATGCTGATTTGTTACCACGAATATGCACTTTTCGGCCTCTCTAAAGATATTACACCAAACGGTCACTCTGTTTTGATATTCGGATTATCACAGCGAGGTAGACGCTTAGTGTATTCATTTGAAAAGGTGTAATGCGTGAAGAGTGTAGATAGAGTTCATTTATAAACATAAACCAATCCTGGCTAATTTTTAGATAAAGTCATCCTGCAAGGAAGACAGTGCCGAAATCTTGTTCTACTTGTTGGACAGCAAGAATCGTTATTTCGTCTACACTATTGGCCAAGTTTCCATCAATGTAAGCTGACTCGGACAGAATTCAGGAGAAGATCAGTGGAATTGCAGGTTTTTGTCAGATGGACTATTCATTGTTTGTCTCCATGTAGCACAGTTGGATGTTCAGTTATTTCAACATTGCACAATGCACAAAATTTTCACAATCTTATTACTCAAAGAGTTACAAGCTGCATCATCTCATTCTTATTACTGGATTAAGTGCAGTTAAATCCAGGATATATATAACTGAGTTTTGTGTGTGCTTATATTTTGACCCAAATTGCACCAAACATGCTGAGTTGCAATTCCATTTTCAATAAGTTTCAATATCATGATAGGGAACCCCGCCCCTTTGAATCAACTTACTGCTCCCCACCCCCACCCATTTCCTGACATCTTTCTCCGGCAACAGTCCTGGATCAATTACCTGTTCACTGTACGGAGACAATGGGGAGAAGTGCGTAAGCGGGGTTAATAGCTTCCTTCACCACTATTTTGTTGTTCCTCATTCTTTGTTTCATACACCTGTGGCATCATGTCATTACTTAAGTAGATATACATATTTTACGGACAGATCAACCATTGGGAAGGGCATTAACAGCAATAGATCGAGGATACGGATCTGCAATGCATTCTGTAGCTTACAAGTTGGATGATAATGCTGATATCTGACTGATTCCTTTGGACACAGGGAGCTGATGGAAGGTCAGCGCATCTTCCGGGATAGAGAACGTCGCCGCCAGAGGGCCATATCTCCGCACACCCTGCCGGTGGATCGCACAACTACACCGGGCTCTGAGCGCCACCTGCAGGGACTAGGCGAGATCCACGTCCCTCCCCCTCGTGTTGCCTCACCTCGACTTGCCATGGACAGGTAAGTGATGAAACAGGGGGCCGTTAACTAGATATTGGTACAAGCATGGACAGTGTATCATCTGAGTTCTACGTCTATGGTACAAGGGACCTCTTAAAACTCATAGAAATATCTCTCTTGTCTGAGAACTAGACAGGTATCGGTTAACATCAGAGGAGTCTTTAAAGAGAATTTATATTAAAGATAACTCCTATAGATTTGATACTAAAGTCATGAGTAAGGTAGTTATTCAAGGGGTATTGCAGATCACTTCAAATAAACCCTCTTTAAGAGATGTAGCGCATAGTTTTGTGTCATATAATATGCATTACTTGAAAAATATTGTATTGTCTGCATAACCATGGCTGGGCCTAGTACTGGGTTAAGCCATTCGCGTACCAAAAAAGTTGACCCCAGGAGTTACACCGAAATGACACATTATAGCATATGGTTTGGCGTTTTGAGCAATACATATATCTGACAACTAATATGGTCTGCCGCCCAACTTATTTTGCCTCCACAGTCACAATGGGTCGCTAGCTATGACACAGACATAATAGAGCATTAGCTAGCTGAATAAATGATACACAAGGATGCCTCATAACATAGTCTGATAAAAAAAGTACGGTTATCAGTAGAATAGATATATCAACCTAGTAATTAATACAAATCGGGAGAAATCTAATAGTCATAGAACTGCTCGAATTGATGCTGGGAGACGTGCAATAATCGTTTTCCCAAAACGACATTAAGGCCTACTACGATATGGCTCCGATATGGTCTACGATGCACCTCCCGATAAAAATCAAAATCGCGTTGGAAGGTCACCTAATATTGGGGCAGTTAACCACGTCTCTGTGATTAGACACCGATAAAAACCCCATATAATGCGTGGTGGATTGACATGTCTAGGCATATTCTACGATTTTGCACCTTCCCGATATGTCTCCGATATAGACTTTTTGTATCGGAGCCATATCGGTAGGTCTAAATTTCTATCGTAGTAGGTGGACGCCGGGCCTTAGTCCACACACTCACATGGAGAATAAAGAAACGTATTGGACAATAACTGCTCAAATTGAACTCACATCCGAATCGGTTATGTTTATGCACAGACTATTTTCTGGTACACAAACGAAATTGCCAAAGTTGTTATATCTCAAACCTGACAGGGTCTTCAAGAGGTTGGCTTAGCTCACATGGTAGATTATCGTCTTCGAACTGGTGTTGTGTGGTCTTAGAAACTATTGATTGCCGTATATGTATAAGTACAAGAAAGCTAAGCTGTTCCACTTCCTCTCGGTCACTATATAGAACAGACGAGCTGGGAGAGACGTGACATTTCCCTACTAGCATGGGCTATGGAATATGTTTTCTTTGCGCATGTAAAGGAGATACAAATATCGAAGAAATATTCATGAGCTCCACTTAGTAGGTAGTCTAATCTATATAGAGAGGCAGCCACTACATTATCATTATCGATGAAAACACACATGTATACATATTGCAGTAATAATCACGAAGCTGGAATAGCGAACTCTTTTTTGTGGATTAGAATTCTGTACTGTTCCTTATAGATATGGGATGAAAAGATATGATCAAGGTATGATCAATTACACACATACCGCCAAGCATACTCCTTCCCTCCAGAACTATCCCTTCATCCTAAAAATCACAAAAACAAAAATAAACAACCGGAAAGGATATAGGGATATATACTACGTGTTCCTTACAAGCACAATCGCATACTTCAAATAATCTCACTGATTTGATAAATGGACCACTCTTGTTTGTTTACCTTGCGTGATGTGTTTTCCAGTCCGCTCGGCCGAAGCACGCTAATCTACACCCGTCAGGACAGTCATCGACGGGAGAGCACCTACCTCCCTCCGACGTTTGAGGATGAGGACATCAATTTGTGAAATACTGGTTGGGTGTAGCATTGAACAACTTCACTGTGAAATCTGGAATTGGTTGAAAATCTACATGTAAATGAGTTCAGCCAATTTCCTGAATCTTTGGAAATTACGTCATGAGTGAAGTGTTTAATTCTAAGTACTATACCTCGATGTATGATCTCATTGACCCAATATGTTAGCATAGTCAAACGATATTTATGTGTATCCCAATCTAGAAACCCTTCATATGAAATAACGTAAACAACTGCTTCCTGATGCTATAGCGAAATCTCTACATGCACATCTAAAACATCGGCTTGTGAGAATCATAACGTTATGTCTAAGTGCATGGATTTCTTTGCTACTCTTTTATATTGCTGTAGATCAAAATCTGTTTTGAAACTTACACAGATCCTACAATCAAATATTTAAAGAAAAATTCGGAACAATTGTAAGTTTCAAAACTCACTTCACGGTATATTAGCATACTATTGCTGATGTTGTTTGATAAGCGTCCTCAAGAAAATAAAATGAAAATAAGTTCATCAATGTTACTGGTACCTGGATGGTGTTTCTTTGTGTTTTTGCTGCTGTAGTGTAACTATAGGGAATGTGTTTAAATCGGGGGGTTTAGCAGGCAAAATTGACACCATATCAAGCGAATAACTGCAGAAATATCAGTTTGAATGAACAAAACATGACATCATCGTGTACAAACCACACAGGTGACACAATAGGTGTGGGCGTATTGACACATTGGCATTCATTAGAAAAGACAAAGCAGCAGGTGTGATAGCTGTAGAGGCCGATACACGGCAGGGAATATGCGTGTCAGGGCGTTTACGCTTTCTCAGCCGTGTGCACCGGGGCGAAACGTATTTTTCGTAAATGCTATGCAGTTCATATTTGTGGTAATCCTTATATTTGGCATAGCAGCAGTAACATTGGCACCAAATATTTGCTATATATGTACAATGTATATAGACAGCCAGTCATGCCCCATTTCTGTACTGAGGTCACTCTACCAGGTCAAGGATAAAAAAGCACAGATCTATTTGGTTTACCCATGGCCCCTAGGGGATATTCTGCTATTACCCAATCAGATCACTGGATTTGACAGTAAAGTATGCTATAGTGAGTGGACTTGCGGCTAACCCCAGGTTGTTGCATATTCATTCAATCTGACCCCGGGGATTACCTACACGACCCAATTTCCAAGTAAAGGTTAGTGTTCAAACACGGACCTAGATGTGTACAAGTCCGTGGTTCCATTCATTCTACCTCCATACTTATTTCTGTTTTATGAAACTATTGAATTCTGAGTGACCAAGTCGGTATTGGTACTATAGTAGTTTCATGCTTTGTTTACACCGGAGGCAGATTTTGATAAATGGTACATATATAATGGCACAATACTGAATTGCTAGTTCTTAGAAGATAGTCGTCGGTCTTAAATTGTTTATGATCTAATCATAGACACACTGCATGTGTACATGTTTATGATGATATTATCGATTTATACATCTTGCTACCACTCTTGTTTCTCAAATGTATACATAATGTAGTGCGAAAGAGGAACAGCATAAACGTTGTACTCTGGTATGGTTTAGTTGTGGTATGACCTACTTGCCACTGGTACTCCTGAATACCCCTTTCGGCTACTTCTTTAAGAACCTAATGTCCTCAGTCCCTGTATCCTACCCACCTTTCCCTGCCTGCCTACCGCCATCGCAAGCCGTCCTTACCGCCCCACCTACACTCCCCTTTGCCTGGCTATTCCTGTGCCGGTGAGAGGAACCATACATATATTGCAATGCACCCCATCCTGACTAACTTAAATTATTCAATGAAAGTTCAAAATGAAAGACTTGAGCAAGTTTAGTCTCTATACTAAACAGAGCTCCGCCTTCTAATATAGTCTTGCACTCTATATACCATTACTTATGTACATTTGTACATAGGTAGATCTTCTAAGGAGTCTCACATAATATAACCTTAAAAGAAGGGAAGGGATAGGGTACTCGGAGGACAATGCTCCATATGGAAATACATGTAATTCCCTGGTTCTAGACCATTGCTTCAAATAAACCGTGTTGATTGTCTCTTAATCTAATGATTCAAACTTACAAACTAGATCTATCCTGCCATCGATTTGCACATTTTCTTATAATAAATCTAAAAAAAAGTCTGTGCAGCATGGATATCCAATCGCCACAGGCATAGTGAAACCAGAACATAGTGTATCATTAGAGTGTTTATCGTTATTACACATAGCCCAGACGGACAGTCGACGATGTTCTTTTTACTCTTTCTTGGCCTGGTGTAAAATAACTCAGTGCATGTGTACTAAGGCGCCGTTGCAATTCTTTCAGGGATGTCCACTGTAATGTGATAATCATACAACAGATCCTTGGTATGTTGGCACACTAGGGCATTAAAATGGGGATCTATACGTCCGTCCGTACCTATTATATCTCATTCAACCAACCCAACCCATCATGATATACCTGTCATCATAAAGGACAGAATTAAAATCCAGGCATATCTAAACCGTGAGCGTAAGATTAAGTGATAACCTGTCATGGAAGTCACATATGGAAGTCATGTGCTTCAAATAGGATTCTACCGATTATCCTTGTTTTCAGTGATTTGATCAGGCGATCTATTGCAATTATCAAAAACAGAATTCAAGAATTATTTATGGTCGTAATGGAGACCCTTTTTTGTACGCCAACGAGACCCAGAGACGATGTGGGTCAACTTTATTCAACACTTATGGACAACCTTTGATCAGGTAGAATAGTCTCAGCTGAACGAGCTTGAATATTATTAAACAATAACCCTCGTACGAGGTCTCCTTGTACCCTGTCCTTTCGATGGCATAAATTATTCAACGACAACGCGATACTTATGTTGGAGAAAAATATCCAAGTTGTCTTCTGTATATTTCAGTCCACACCCTTTCGATAATGATAACTACATGATGATCGCGATTTTGATTTTGATTAATTTTAGCGGTTGAATAACATCAAGGACTTCATACAGTAATGTACACTCCGCCCCATTGACGACTAACAATATTGTCCTATCCTAGTTTTAACCACTGCATTGTACAAGGAGAGAACTTGAAAACCAACAGCTAGAGGCGTCGTGATCAATTTCCGTGTCTCATGACTCGGATATGTATACATACTTGTATTTATGTGCTCGATCATCCACTATCTACACTGTTTGCATTCCCTTTTCGATCCCTTTCTACCGACAACTTTAGAAAACATTTGCAGACCCACAGCTTCCTGATCTTCCTTGGACGATTCGGTACATCATTACTGGGGTCCTTCTAGGAGAGAATCTAGAGGGAATGGTGGACTGGACCTTTGTCTCTATATTTGTCTATAGCTTTCTAAAACCAAAGTGTATTTCACCTATTTTTATCTTCAATATAAATTCAATTTGATTATGGCGAATCCTGGAGGATCTAGGGACTTGTGGTTATGCAACGTTGATTCTTATCAGGCTTCAATATGACGTTTAGTAGTTAGTAATGTTTTGCGAATAACTATCATGCAGGACATAACGCGTGGAGAGCAGTGAATTGCGTAGATGGAGCTCTGGGGGAGATCACAATACAGGTGATTTGCTCGTCTGGTTGAGGGGACAAGTAGGAGATTTTATTGCTTGACATTTTCTCATATGCAATTATTTTTCATTGAAAAACAAATTTAAGCACCGTGTGGATATATATGTGCACAGCGCTTCCATTTAAAATGTATATAGCTTCTGTTTCTAGGTATGATCATGAGATCATATGCATCTTCTTCTGTCCATATGCCCAGTCCCTTGTAAGCGTCTCCAGGATTCACCTCTCTCATCGCCGTTTCCCATTCAGAGCATGTCAGTCAGTGTGCGCTATGCCCTCTCTCCATACACCTCCCCTCTAACACTGTCTGTTCTAGACTCCTTGGTCCTCAGAGTGCGCTCACATGTATTCTCTCGAGTGCCGGGTACATCACCTCGCGAGTTCCGGGTGGTGATCTGGTGGCGGTGTGTTTGGAGCAGCGGTCGGAGGTCCGGATGGAAGGACTCGGGCGCTTGGGGGCGATGGAGGGCGGGGGCAGCTATTTGCTGTACACGGTCCTGTGTGTTGTATATAGGCGACCTCAACAGGTTGTAGAACCAACTAAAGCCCCTACACTGAGCGCAACCGGCCTTCTGCAACCAATGTAGGGCAGGGCAGGGCAGTGCAGGGGCAAGGGACGCTCGAATAAAAGTCTGCCGCCGAGCGATACCCTCCACCCGACCCCCAGAGTACGGTGGCCCAGAGGCACACCTCGGATTTTACAAAAGCGGGTGGGGAGGAGATTATAACCAGGGTGGCCAGAACCAATGGAACAACAGAGTTGGCTCCAAAACTGGTAATACGGATACTGTATATGGGGATGGGGGTCGGGGATAGGTAATGAATTGTTGAATAAACTGTGCATACATGTATACATATCGAATACCGAATAGTTGGCATGTTTTCTTTAGTTCTTTTTTCTACTTCTTTTATTCATCCTGGTAGGAAATCATCATATATGTAGATTGCTGGTTTTAATTGTTCCACCTGCCCCAATGCTTATATTATTACAGTTAATCTAATAATGTGACAACAGAGCGATATAAGGTTCATGTATATACAATAAAACTAGAGGAGGTGACTTGTGCTAGTCTTCAGGTTATTACAAGTTAGTTACAAAAAGAGCGTGGTTGCCTAGCAGTAATGTGTAGTACTGGTGTACTGTAGATTGGAGAGGCACTTCAATTTTGAAGTATTTGGCAGTGGCAATATTCCTGAGGTTTCGAGACAGTTCATTCTATGTCCAGGGTACATAATATTTTAATTAGTTTAAGAAGGAGGAACACTTTGCTGATGGAGCATCCCC
Organism: Alentia gelatinosa; assembly: GCA_950022655.1. Lineage (NCBI taxonomy): Eukaryota > Metazoa > Annelida > Polychaeta > Phyllodocida > Polynoidae > Alentia > Alentia gelatinosa. Next base: position 108,154,519 of record OX465581.1, read on the forward strand.
CACTCTTTTAAGTCCTTGTCCTCTAAGCAAAATTTCTGTGGTTATGCACAAACAATAAGAAGTGTATTTCTCTTCGGTCTTTAAGGGAGGGAAGTTGACATCTATGATGCAGTACCTGTTTGTAGGGTCTGATTGTGAAGTACTCGATCCACGCTTTTAATATACGATTGGTCAATAAGAATATCACCATAGTCAATAATGAGAAGTAACATAGATTTGTATATATACATGTACGTAGTGCAGCATCTGCGGTCCCAGGATTGTCCCCTGCAGAACCCCACAGGTGATCACTCTTGGGGTGATCTCACATTGTTTGCCGACGTAAACCAGTCCTTTCTATTCTTTCCCCCAATTCCATATATGTAAAGTTTCCATATATAGTTCACTGCTCAAAACTGACAGCAGGTATGAGATCTATCCATATCGGACAAGCCTGAAAAGGCTGCAATCTAAATCAATACAAAGAGGTATAGATATATAGGGGTTATTTCAATTGAAATGACAATAACTGAATCTCATGGCTAAACTAAAGATGTGTTCAATAATAAGGATATCTGAAATACATGTACCTCGTACATATATACGTATGAAATCATTGAATATTACGTCGGTAGATAGCCTTATCTCAGGGTTCACTAAGTTGGGAATAAATGGTCGGCATTCTAGTCATATATAATGATGATGATGATTATTATTCTAAATACACAAAAGGAGTGGCAAATATGACTGGTCACAGCTTACATTATTACCGTTGATGTAGAATAGTATATGCGTAGATGTTCCCTTTACTCAAGTACAAAAATATAAAGGAAAGAGAAATATCAGAATAGTTTGGAAATGGTTTCCCCAATGTCCCAATAATTTCAAACGCTTTTTCTATGGATAATTAGGATAGTGAAGTACATAGACAATAGTCGATGGTTTACTTTGGTGTGGACAGGCAACCGTAAACCACGAGTGGTTGATGGGTTACTAGTAATACACGCCATCAACTTCGAAAGCAGCCTTATACCACGAGTGGTTGATGTGTAATAATACATCAACCTCGAGTGGTCTCTCTGTCTGGAACACAGAGCTGGAACACAGAGCGTGTCGGTTTGCCTCGGTCTGTTGAACGTCGAGCGGCAAACAATAGTTGGCACATCCTGGCCACCGTAGCCTGTCACCACATCGTATGTGGGACAGGGGTCGGGGCGGTGGCGGTGGCGGTGGCAGTGGAGGCCGTGGAGGAGGAGGAGTGGTCCTACCAGACCTCACTCACTCGTGGGACGAGGATGCCCGTCTTCCGTGTACGCAGGAAGGACGATTCCACGCATGGATATGTAGCCGTGTACTTGTCTACAGGTCTCTTCACAGTAGGCAACGTCTTGGATTAGATACCCGGTGGATTTTAAAGGTGAGGCGTCTCCTTGGGTTTTAAGATCCAATACGGGGTAAATTCCTCCAGATTTGGCGAATCTCCGCTGTTACGTGGTGGACGCGACAGATAAGGCGACACGTCTGGGTTGTCAGCCACTGTCCGTATTTGTCGATCACTTTTAACTGATTTTTATCATTCTGCTTCTGATGGCACTGGAAACATATCTCTATAGAGAATATATATACACCGAAAGCACTCAACGATTCTACATAAAAACTAAACGGGGAGTGGTCTTATTGGGCACCAAACCATGGCAATAACAGGATTGGAGGCCATACGTTGCCCAAAGCTGCTGGGAATGGGTAAAGGAGCCGCCCCCTGCCCCATGATGTATGTGTGGGTATATTCTGTATCATCCGCATGACAAACAGGATGCAGGCAGGCTGTCTGTCTACATAAACACAGCCATATACATGTCCATGTATTTATAGGTGCATAGACTACAGCGCTCAGATATTCAGGGCCCTTTACAATACCAACGCACCTGAAGCGATCTAGATGTTCCACCAACCAGAACTTTCCTCCCTTTCTGTCTGCGTCTGTTGTTTATCTGTCTCTCTCCCTCTCTCTCTCTTTCTCTGTCTCTCTCTGTCTCTCTGTCTCTCTGTCTCTCTGTCTCTCTCTCTCTCTCTTTCTCTGCTGTCTCTCTCCTCCCATTCTCTGTGTCTTTGGCTGACCCAGATTAATTCCTCACCAAGTCCTAGAAGCGTGCGTGCTGTTATCTTGAGGGCACTCAGAACCTTACTTCCGTTATAAACAGTGTCCAGCTCTGACAAATAACTCACCACAGCTTCTGAACACGGAGGGTGATTCATAAGTCCGCGAGTGTTGAGGCTAGGGACTTGGCATCTGGACTCAGTTTTGGAGCTGATATTTGAGGTATGATTTAAATGCATTGCCTATTTTTCATAGACTCGTATTAATCATCCCTTTGTAATACTAGTGAATTGATTTATTGAAATTTTGGAAACATAACATTTTAACTGATGGTTGACATATATATTCTTCCTCATAGAAATAATACATTTATGGGTGGATATTAGTCCATTAAATGAAACATTATAAGTTGTGTAGGTGAAAGGCTTAGCCCGCCACCTTTTCACCTCACTACAACACGCTGCTGGCGGTGCTGGAGTTGGTCTAAATACACATACAAAGCCAAAATGGGACATCGTTGATAGATTTGGAAACGATATTCCACTTAAGAAATCCTAGTCTGACAATCATGCCACCAGATTTAAACACATCTGTTTTGGAATATATCACTGAAGCAATACATTGGATATTGAAATAATTAAATAGTTCCGCTTATTGATTTCCCTAAGCCCATAAAGCCCATAAGACAGCGACCTTTTCTACAGACTCTCACCTATCCGATCACCGATTATAATCGGTAACAAGAATGTCGCTGTCTTAAGACACCGACATGTAGACTCTTCCCGACGACACCTCCTCCTTTATAACCTCGTAAATTACCCGGGTTAAGATCAAAGAGAGCCGCCGGGAGCCGAGCCGGGGTGAGCCACGGGCCGCTGGTGTGGAATCATAGAAATTAATTCAAAGTTTAATAACTTCGGATCCAATTAAGATATCGGGAAACGGTTTTGGGGTTTATAATCGTCTCTGTCTCCCCTACTCTGTCTCCCCTACAACTTCTAAATAGGACTACGGGATAGGTAGCATCGCTATTCAAATGGCCAACTCAGAATCGGTAACAATCGGTGAAAGTGAGTACACAGAAATCTTAAGGTCGGGGACAGTCAGTCATATCTGACATGGTAGTAATGCCCGACGCGTCGGGAAAAGCAATAAAATCGGGTTGGTGAAGTGCATACACCAACCCGATTGATGCAGATTGTCACAGACCCGACGGATCCGTCGGGGAAAGGTAGAATTGGGCAAAGCCGTCGGGTCGGTGTCTTATACCCTTAACGATCACACCTCTCCACTTTATGACCTTGTACAGCGACCCGATTGAGATCAAAGAGAGCCGCCGGGAGCCGAGCCGGGGAGAGCCACGGGCCGCTGGTGTGGATTCATAGAAAATAATTCAAAGTTTAATAACTTTGGATCCAACTAAGATATCGGGAAATGGTTTTCAGAGTCACCATTGCCTCTGTCTCCCCTACACATTGATATAAGGCACTTGTAAATCGGACTGGTGGATATATATCATCGCTATATAAGCAGCCTACTCAGAATCGGGAACAGTCGGTGAAGTGCGTGTCTTAAAGCCCATAAGACAGCGACATTTTCCACAGATTCTCCCCGATCCGATCACCGATTATAATCGGTAACAAGAATGTCGCTGTCTTATACCCTTTGCCGATCACACATCTCCACTTTATGATCTTGTACAGCGACCCGATTGAGATCAAAGAGAGCCGCCGGGAGCCGAGCCGGGGTGAGCCACGGGCTGCTGGTGTGGATTTATAGAAAATTTGATAACTTTGGATCTAATTAAGATATTCGGAAACAGTTTTCAGATTCATTATCACCTCTGTCACCCCTACAAATCGATATAAGGCACTTGTAAATCGGACTAGAGGATAGATGTTCAAATGGCATCGATGTTCAAATGGCATTCTCAGAATCGGGAACAGTCGGTGAAGTGCGTACAGCGACACGATCATGGTCGGGCAGAGTCGGTCATTACCCCCACGCTAGTAATGCCCGACCCGATTAAAATCGGATCTGTGAAGTGCGTACAGCGACCCGATTCTGACCGACCCGACGGATTCATCGGGCAAAGGTGTGATCGGGCACAATGGTCGGATCGCTGTCTTATAAGCTTTATAGGCTTTATACCTTTATAGACTCTTCCCGGCCACACCTCCTTTTATAACCCCATAAATCGAACCCAATTGAGATCAAAGAGAGAGGCTGGGAGCCGGGCCCATCTGGGCCCCGGGCCAGGTGATAGGTCTATAGTAATAATGCAAAGTTTAATAACTTCTGTTATATTCAAAATATCAGAAAATAGTTTTCAGATCTATAATCACCTCTGCCTCACCTACAAATCGGATAAAGCACTTGCAAATCGGACTGTGGGAAAGATAGCATCGCTATTTAAATCACCTACTCAGAATCGGGAAAAGTCAGTGATGGTGTGTACATCGACAATCATAAGGTCGGGGACAGTCGGCCATTAACCCATCTCTAGTCATGCCCGACGCGTCGGGAAAGGTAATACAATCGGGTCTGTGATGTGCGTACAAAGACCCGAAAGACGCAGTTTTCACCGATCCGACGGATCAATTGGGCAAAGTTGGAATTGGGCAAAGTCGGCATTTCGATGTCTTATAGACTTAAATGGCAATCCGTGGCATGCAGCATGAGCAATGTTCGCATGTGACGGCTGTCGAATCGACACGGGTTATAGGTGAAATATATAAGAGATTATGATCATGTTTAGGTACATAATAATAGGGAAACCGTTTACGGTTGGGAGAATTACAGAATTTTTCAGTGAGAGTGCCGGAGTCTACGTCACTGGGCTTACAGCACTCTGGTGTAAATTTTAGGACCATCACCTCAATTCTCACACCCGAGATCAGTTTCCCTCTATTATTGTATACCTATAGTCGAACACTCCATAATCACGTACTGCTACCAATATTTTTTTTTTTATTATTAACTCCGGTTCTCACCGAGGTGAGATCTTCCACCGAGCATAAGTTGTACATGGAATCTCATAACAATAGTAACTCCTTTTAGCCGACACTTGAATACAAAAATGTGGGAAAGGATATGATGAGAGTATGAAGATGAGACAGTACAATTCCATTAATATAACATCACAAGAAAACACTCAATCTCATTGATTATTCATTTCCAATCGTATACTGAGAACATAGTTTTAATTTCCTTTTTAAACTCCTTAGCAGTTATTAACGATTGTGTTGTACTCGGCAATTTATCCCATAAAACATTTCCGCGATAAACAGGCGATCTATAATAAGTACTACTAAAAATTCTTTCTTTATTAAATCTTATGTGATATTTACTTCGAGTAATGCGCTCTCTTTTATCCAAGTTATCCATATTTGTCGATTGTTTGTGCATTATGTTTAGTACTTGCATATTTCTTCTCGCATCTAAAAAATCAATATTACATTTTTTATGTAGACTTTCAATATTTTGAATCCTGGACCAATTCGTTGAGATAGACCTTAATGCTCGATTTTGGGTTGTTTGAAGCGATTTAGTTTCTTTTAAATTTGAACCATCAATTAAAAAAGAGCAGTATTCTAATGTTGGTCTGATTATAGTTATATAAATTCTTCGTGCTGTATTCTTATCTATATATTTCCTAATCTTGTTTAATTTAAACAGTCGATAATTTGCATTTTTATTTATATTTTTTAGATGATGTGTTAGGTTCATTACCGTGTCTATAGTGACGCCTAAATAATTATATTTGTTTACCATACCTAATTCTTTCCCGTTACAACTTAACTTGAGAGGATTCAACAATTTTAATCTACAGTTAGAGCAAAACCACATACTTTTTGTCTTTTTTGTATTGATCGTCATTCCATTAGTGTTGCACCATGTTGTAACCTTGTTTAGACTATCTTGTAAATTAAATGTTATGTCATTTTCTTTCTTTCCTACACTGTAAATTACCAAGTCATCTGCGTACTGCATATGGTTACTTAATGAGATTTCTTCACACATATTATTAATAAAAAGGTTAAATAAAATCGGCCCTAAAACGGAACCTTGAGGAACTCCGTATTCGTTTTCTTTTGACAACGAATGTAAACCATTTATCTTAACTTTTTGCGTCCTATTCAACAGATAATTTTGTATCCAGTCTACTATATTTTTAGGGAAGAAAAATTCATATCTGAGTTTCTTTATCAATAGTTGGTGGGGAACTGAATCAAAAGCCTTTTTTAGGTCCACGTATACAACAGCCATAATATTACCCCTATTTCTAGCCTCATAAATATCTTTAGTAAATTGAAAAAGAGCATCGCACGTTCCCAACCCCTTCCTGAAACCGTATTGATTTTTGTTCAAAGGATGATGAATTTCGGAATATGTTTCTATATATTTAGCTATAAATTTTTCAATAATTTTTGCAGGTATGGGAGTCAGGGTAATAGGCCGCCAGTTTTCAATTTTTGACAAGTTGCCGCTTTTGGGAATATCAAGGACGAAAGTTTCACTTTCTTAGCCAACGATCCTGTAGTCTGTAAAAACAGTCTGTGGCGTGAAGCATAGACAACGTGCTTGTGTGATAGCCAAACATTGTTTTAATTGAGAAATATGGCAAAATATTACATCATTTCTAGATATATTGTAGCAGGGAAACATATTGCGGGTATCGGAAATTATGATATTTCTCGGTGAGGACCCCAGAAAATACGTCACTACGCATAATGGCCTACTGACAAATTTCCGGTATGTCACCTCAAAAACTCAGAATCTGTTTCTACTATTTTACTTGCACATGCACATTTTCTTTATTTGTGGGAATATTAGTACAAAACCAATCAATAAATGAAAATATTCTTTGGTTAGTAATGTGCATCCTTATCGAACTAAGGTGATTATATCCCAGTGAACTGCCAGAACTAGGTGCTGAAGTAGTATATACTGTCCCATTTTTACCATTATAAAAAATATATTTTGGTAGGTTTGAATAACTTTGATTGACAATTATCTATTTGCATCCACATGAAGCTCCACCTGACTGTCTAACGTTCATGTTAGTCTATATATAGCATCCAGTGACCGGAAAGGGATTCGTCCTAGTGACCCAGGATGTACCAGATTGAAATTCAATAGCGGAGTGAGCTCTGGAAAGAAATGCAACGTCATGAGGATTCTAAACGTTTGCCCTTCGGCCAAACGTCACAATTGAATATGATCAAAATGGGATAAAATACTTCTCTTACAAAGTCAGAGCTATATATAACCAAACCTATACAGAGGCGATGAGAATAGTTAAGAATCCTATCTGTATGGGTGTAATTACCTGCACACCTTCCGTGGTTGGCCTGGGGAGGAAGGATATGCTAAATAGATTTCTGCCCTATATGAACTCAACCTATGACTCAACTGTCTGACGTCCGCGAACGGTCTGTGTCCAGTATGTACATTTGCGGCAAGGACGCAATCGGTTTATTTAGTGAACCGCCCCTACTAATACGTAATAGCGCCCCCGTTTGATCCCAGTCTTTAGTACGAATCCGTCATTTGACAATCCCGAATCAGGCCATTGGGCTGGTTCCTAAATTGAAACCCAATTAACCATTCAGTATTGGGTACACTACCTTCAGGACCGTGGAGTATGAGTTCCTAACGTTAAGCCTATGGAGAAAAATACCGGGGTGAGATGAAGTAGTCGCAGGGTCACTATCGCCCCCAAACAAGGATTACATAACATTGGGGCGTTAGTGACACTGCTACAACTATCTTTTTTATCAACTCGTTACTGCTGTAACGAAATATTATTTGTCTTAAAAGAAAGAGACCCTACAGATCTATCAAAGAGAGGAAGGTAAAATCTTCCGGTCGGAAAGTGGTCTACATGAATACCAGGTAATCGCCATTATACTCAATCAAGATTAAGAATCTAAAACATAAAGGCGGACATCCATTTGAAATATCGTGAAATATCAGAGCCAAGTATTCCTTGTGAGACTGTTGAGGGCATGGTAACCTGATTTTGAGGACGAGGAACTTGTCATTGTTAAGGCCCGTTTCCATTGGTCGATTTCCCGTCACCGATCTACAGTCAGGAACCACCGACGGACTTGTGGCACTGCTGACCCAATATCGGTCAATGGAAACAAACAACGTCGTGAAATGCCCCACGACTTTTTCTGCTTATATTATGCAATGTAGCACCACCCACCACTGAGTGAAAGCTTGGTCACTGAGTGAAATCTACTACCCTCAGTGATTTTCCTATACCGACGCACAGTCAGTGGCACCACCGACAAACTTTCTGTGTAACTCAAAACGTCTAAGCAATCTTCGTCGGCCAATGGAAACGGGCCTTAAGCCTGTTTCCATTGGCCGATTATTTGGCACCGATCTGCAGTAAGGAACCACCGATAGAGTTTTTGGGTACACCAACGTGAAGTCGGTGAATGGAAACGAGACCTGCAGGAAATGCTCCCAGATAAATTTAGTATCGATCATGTAACAAGGCCATCACTGACAGATTTTGTCACAGAAAATCTTTGTATACCTGGAAAATACAGTAGAAAAAGTGCTTAAAGCACGTTTTCATTGGTCGACTATTTGGCACCGATCTGCAGTCCGGAACCACAGATAGCTTTTTTGGTATACCAATGTCAGATCGGTTAATGGAAACGAGACTGACAGAGAATGCTCAGCGACTAATTTGGCATAGATTATGTAACAATGCAATTTAATTTGTCTGTACCCAGAAAACACGATAAAAACAGTGCATACAATGCAACCTGGAATGATAAATTTATATCGACATACAGTTGGTGGCACCACTGACAGATTTTCAGGTATAGGCCTGTTTCTACTGGCCGACTAAAAAGGGTGTAGATTTTTTTTGTGTTCTCCTTTATGTGAATAGCCCGTTTCCCTTGGCCATCACCGATATACCGTCAGGAACCACCAAAGGACTTTTAGCACTGCTGACGCAAAATGTAAATAGGTTATTAGGAGAACACAAAAAATCTACACCCTTTTTGTCGGCCAATGGAAAAGGGCCTTAACTCAAACAATCTTATGCAGCTGTTTTCGTCGGCCAATGAACCATCATCGACTGCATGTATTTGATTCCGACGTAGAATCGGTGGTACCAGCGACAGACTTTTAGGGTAACTCAAAAAATATCCCCCGTTATCGTCGCGGGATGGTACTACAGTCTAGGAGCTATTCAACTAGCCTGTCCAGAACCGATCTCAGCTTCGCGATACGTGCTACAGTCTACTATTAAACCGGATTTACAACTACATGTATACATAGCCAACCTCATGACGTCATCCACTCTGTCCCACTTACCAAACGGAGTCTAATAGAGAAATAGGACATTTCCCGCCGGACGCATACCAAATACCCGTAGATGTATTTCCCCGTTCATAAACTGGTCCCGGTTTATAAGTCTGTCCCGCTTATAAGCCAGGAGTGAGGTGACTCATTCATGAACCGCATCGAAACCGCTTGAGCGGACGTGAGAGGAATGCAACAAATACGTTTATACAAAGACATACATCGATTTTACTTTTGTATGATAACTAATATGAAATACCATTGACATTATATACTGCCCATAGAAATACACACAAAGAAATTAATGAAATTGCAATGAGCGGTTATTTGATTGTGAATAAATATAGCAATACACTTTGATTATAAAATAAACAATTAAAACGATACGCAAATACGGTGCAGCTAAGCCTGTTTTCTTTTCTTCCTTATCTTCAGTAGCCCAGGTAATATTGACCCGTCTCAATTTGTAAAGATATAACGCCTCACTCATAAACGAGGGGGATATGGTATGATCATCTGTACAAGCGCATATATTAAGTTCCTTATTATGATAGTCTCTATAACTAGACTACACTTTGTGATTGATTTATCCAAATATATTTATAAATCTTGTTAATATGAAGTGCCTGTTCATACAGTCTGATTGCATAAACATAAATCCTGCATTCACACAAGAGTTTTAATTCTTTGAAATCTGTTATATCATACTAGGGTCTATGTGACTTATTGTTAATGGTGTATAGATGCACTCTTTACGACATAGCTACTTTATTTACTCTTTGCGAACACAGCTTCCTATACATCTATCTGAGATCTAGTGTAATTGTAAGTTTGGAAATATTATCGATATTTTGGACTTATCTGAACTTTCTCCTTTCAGGGGTCGTATAAGGAAGACTGTCCATCATGATGGCGTCAATGACCTCCGGCCAGCGACTGATGAGCGTGTGGCAGGCCGTGGCCATGCTGGACCCAGGTCACTCAGCCACCAAAAGTACAGCCCGCAAATTGAGTGTGCAGGATGTCACCCGCAGTCTAGCCCGAATCTGTACATCCGCCAACTACTCAGACCGAGTCTTCATGGATAACTTCCCAAATGCCAGTGTCGACTTTAACGACTATGTGAACTACGTCAAAGTCTGCCTGCGCGACCACTCAGTCCCGATGGCAACAGTGGAAGATGAATTTGAAATGACCAGTTGGGAGCTGTGTAAGGATTGCTACAGCCTTCATCACTGCTCTATGAAAGAAGGAGAGGTGTTCAAGATATGGCAGATCTTTAATAGACTCTGCGTTCAGGGAACTATACCGCCTGTAATGGAATATGATGATATGCAATGGCTGGGAGAAAAATTTGCTAAGGGTGCAAAGCAACGCTGGTCGTCCTACCATGACGGGCAGCTAACCTTCATGGAGGCCTTAGTTGACCTTGACTCTGTCTGCTTCAAAGTGCTCAGTCCCAGAGATGTAGAGCGTGTTGTTGACAGTGTACATAGCTGGTTAGTGAGAGAGATCTGCTTGACTGGATGGATGACCAAGAGGACACGTAAACAGGCTGGATGGACATCCTGGCAAAAGCGGTGGTTTGTCTTGAAGCCAGGCTTACTCAGCTACTACACAAGTGCTTCCACCACGGAGAAAAAGGGTGACATTATTCTCACCACTCGTTCACGGGTAGATGAACTTGATGACCTGAAGACGCTCATCCGTCACTACCCAAACCGCTTCCGGGTCACCAATGCTCCATTCATAGAGCTCGAACTATCAAACGAGGAGTTTGCTGGTAAAGATGCATGGATGCGAGCTATACGGGTGGTCATCAAAGCAGTGAAAGCCGGCGTATCACCTTCAGAGTACATGCTGTCAGACATAAGAAAGGCACAAAGAGGGGAAAGGTTGTCATCAGATGATACTGCCAAGAGTTTACGCATTATGAGCATGTGTCAACGTGGGACCAGCGATGGTTTTGATGAGGACAGTGAGGATGATGTTGATGGAGCTCGCTGCTCTAGTGCTTCAGGTAGCACAGCGAACTTTGATGATGATTCGGACCTCGAGCAGAATAGAAATGAAAGGAGTGCTGACAATGCTGGATGGATTATCCCATTAGTGATGTCGCGCATCAAGGATATTGCCGCAAAGTTAGGTGATGAAGATGCGACTGACATGGATGAAGAAAAGTTCAACCAGTTTCTGAAAAACCTGGGGATTATTTTACAGCACGACGATGAACAGAGCCTCTTTGACGAACTGAGCAATGATGGAGTTGTAGAAAACAAGGTTTTCTTGAAATACTTGGTGGAAGTTCTTCTGTTCTTTAAAGTACCAGACGATTCGGTATCGGCGAATATATTTACAGCGTGTATCCAAGCATATGATAAAACTGTGAATATGATTAACTTCCCGGCTTTCACTGAAGCATTGTGGAGGAAACAGCGTAATCACTACGTACACCGGATGATGGCAGTTCTGGACAGCCTAGATGACAAATCCGGGAACACTCTGACAGAGCTTCGGTGTGCCTTCTCCAGGGAACAGGCGGCCCTCGGGACGGGCATGGATGACAAGGAACCCACTGATGAAAAGTGCCAGGAAATATTCAATGAAGCCATGAGGGTTAGTGTTGACGGACTGGCTCAGTACTTGCACGGCAAGTGGAATGACTATCCAATCAAAACCGATGCCACGGACACCAAACCACAGAGAATACCGCATGAAAAGACTCTGCTCGACATAGTCTTTTATTCCAGCGAAAATCCAGAAGGAGCCCTTCCTAACAGCACAAGGGTCGAGATTTTCACTTGGAGGCGATCCAGTAGGCAGGGAAAAAGCGGGACAGCTTTGCTTTCTGCTGATTTTGATGGTAACATTGCGCTCGCTGAACCCAACTCGGAGGTGCTCTCGTATTATGGGGCCTCCTGTGCCAACCAGGAGGGACAGCTCCACACCTCATTGATATATGAGCACAACATTGTGAGCTACAGAAAACCTGATCAAGATCTTGAAACCAATGGGGGACACCGGAGACTCTGTCTTGCTCGACAGGACGTCTCAACCCTCTTCTGCCCACTTGAGGACAACTCTGGGTTGCTTATTCTCGGTAAGCAGGAGGGGGAGAGTTTGGATCTGAATGCCTTCCATATTCCCAAGTACACAACTATCTATGTGCCGAGTGGCACCATCTTCTGCACCAACTTCATGGAAGGAATGTGGCGTACGATGGCGATACAAAGGGCTTTCTGTGAGACTGCACTTGTGGCACAAGCGGACAATGAAGATAGTGGACAGCTACTAACCAGAGACTACAACTTCTTCAAGTTTACATAGGTCTTGGAGTGTTGTAGATGTATAGTGCTTTTGCTGAGATTGACACTTAGTTATTCTTTAATATCAGTGGATTTTGCCCATAACGGAGGTGAATATATATCCCTGACTATGTATACATGGTATGCGATTTTCTTAGTAATAGTTTTTATTTGTGTGAATCATAATCGGTAGGTGATAGAAGACTTGTTTCCGTCCACCTATGCTGCTAGGCTATTCTGGTCCTCTGTGAGGAATTCATACCTGGTCATGTAACGAAGGAGAGTCAGTGTTTCTAGCAAGTTCTTTTTTTTTTTTTTAAGAGTCTTTATTGCATTCGATTAATACAATCGTTCTTCCTAGCAATAATTGACAAACGATGATGATATTACTTATACAACAATTCTGAACATAATGGTATATACAATGAGACCACTTAATTGGGTACATCCCAGAACTATCTTGAAGATGAAGATACAATACATCTTACATAGACACTCCTTTCATCAACATTTTACAACAGTATACAACAATGGATACTGTTCAACATTGATTCTGCTTTATACGCTATATATGTCAGTTACTAAAGCTTAAAGTCAAGATTGTAAAATCCTATACAGAAACCACCTGAAAATGTGCGAATATTATTGTTTAATACTGTACAGTATCTATCATAAGGAATTATTAGGTGTCCTCAACCTCAAATACTTAATAATACGAACCATGCTACAGATTAAGGTTACGATATTCCCTCAAAGACATGCATGTATGCAGTATTTGCCATTGGACAATTTATATTCCTCAAACGAAAACGGAAGATCTGGGCTCTTTTGAATTGAATCCTCTTTATATAGATTACTACTGTTAAAAGAGGGTTGCACACCAATGTCTGCTGAAGAATGTCAATATAATGGCATCAATTAGTGAATAAACTGGATATATCAAATGGTCATGCTAAGAAGTTGATCGTAACAGAAGAAGCAAATATCGTATTAGGTTTTACGCAATTTTGGAGGCCATAATATGCCATTTCATTTTATATATTATACACTGTATATGGCTGGTAATAGCTTTGGAAACATCGCTAATAAAACGAAATCATTTTGAATGTGTTCACATGTATTTAACTATACATATATCTAACCGTATTAAGTGTAGTTAGAATATTAGCTATAAGGAAGCTATGAACTAGATATTTCAAGCATATAGCGATATTTATATCCATCACGATGAGAAAATACAGATATATACAAATGGTACAAATGCGGTAAGATAACCGTAATAAAAAGACGTTGACAGAGTAAGGGAAACACTTAGGGAAAGAGAGTTCCGAAACTGGTAGGGAGGGAGATGTTATGATAAAACAGGTTGTGGGAGGGAGGGAACATAAGAAGCACATGAATAGTGGTATACAATTTCATTTCTTTGGTACCACTCAGATCCTAGCACACCTTTAGTCCACTAAATGATAGATATAAATATAACTAAATAACATACAACGACGTCTGCCCACATCGAGATCTTTTAAACCCAAACTGGATCATTCAAATGTCGAGCTATTTTTGTTTCCTCTGGAATGCAGTGGAATGAGGTCAGTTTGAAAAGGGTTAACAAACTCACCAGACCATTAATCTGAAGGCCTCTCCAGATAACGATTATGTTTATTTCCATACCACGATATTACTCTTATGGCTGTTATTACGGAGTCTGGCTACTTCCTGAATAGTATATTTTGTGTATTTTTTTCGTTCCGCTAGGGTTTATATTGAGATCCTTGGGTAGGAAAAGCGCTAGGTAAAGAAGTGAACCGCTACGCCTCGTAAATACGATTTACTTCCTGAATAGTATATGAAATCTACTCCTCTGTTAAATAAATGTGCATGTTATTTATAATGAGTACACGCTCGGTGAGAGACAGCATAGCGCAGTCAAGTTGACATTCAACATTCTATCCCACATCTTTTCCAATCCGTCGGTTTTATCAGCTTGAAGCTACGCTTATGAATAGAATAAGCACAATAAAACATTCCAAGATTGTGTCTAAGAATTTGAAACGTGCGTTTTGATATTGGGATCACATGGCAACGCTTCGGTTTTTTGAATCGGGGAAACATCTAAAAAGGAAAGCCGCCCGAAAGCAATATATGAAGCTTGCTTTATATTACACGTGTAACCTACTTTGATTTGGCAGTCGTAGGTGATCCGCTATTATTTTTCTAGAAATATTTCTCTTGTTTAAACAAAACCTGTTGTGACTCCGCCCCTCCCCCACCCAAAAGGTGCACGATATATGTTTAAAAAACAACAATAAGCTAAAGGTCCTATTATCAAGGCTATGTGGAAATATAAAACAAATAGACTAGGAATCATCAGGAAGATTATTTTGTTAGAGCACAAAACACTAATAACATGGCAGTGTGCATAGCTATAAATGAAACCTTGGAACGTAATTGACGCTAATTTTGAACCTTTAGTTTGAATAAACGAGGGTTTCTACATACCATATTGTGGGATTATGTCTCCCCTAGGCTTTCTTTTTGATCAGGAACGCAGTTTGATCAATGACAAGTTTGAGAATTCCCTTGACGGTGACCTTGTCTGTAAATATTGCACCGTTCCTCTTACTCCTACATGCATGTATTACCAAAGCAGTATTCATCCTCTAGCCACAGTACCATCGATGTAATCTGGCCATCATGGACAAGACCTATAATCACGTTTTAAAAGGTGACAGCCAAGGCGAAGTCCAACCACAATTTCAAGTTTGATAATAGTTTAATGACTGTGTCGCAGGACATTTGATGAATACAGTCACTGCTAATTAAGTTCTAATAATGATGTCGGTAAGTCCCATGGTAAGCATGTAAAATTTTTGCATTACATTAATCTAATTGATAGTTGTATTCTTGTGGCGGCTGCGGTGGAATGTTAATGAACATGCAGCATTAGCTAACGGGGACTATAGATACTGTAATTCATATACTGTCAAGTTTCTCCTTCAAGTTGAGCACGAACGTCCGCGCTCAAATCACCGGGTAACATTTCAAATGCGTTTTAAACGAGAAGTTACCTGTTCAAATTCAATTGCGAGATGAGTCACAACCTATGTAAATAAAGGGAAACCTATTTTATTATGGTTCATTATTTCTATCTTGATTTCTTATTGTTCAAAAAAATTTATCAATGCTACCTCAAGCTCTGTATTTATGCACTGACTGAATTGTGAGGTGCATCTGGAGGAAGATCACCATTTTTTTTAACCTTCTATGTTATGATGGATGCCAATCTGCTATGATAGACCTCAGGATGCACATTGCTGCTAGCATCGTTTGTCACCATCTACACCAACATCGTAGTGCAACGGGAGGTCTATCGTAGCGCATCGGCATGCATCGTATTAGGTGGGAGGCATGTTTTATAGTAACCAATTAAACAAGAAAAGAAAAGCGAAGGGAAATGATTGCCCCCCGTTCTATATCAGTCAAAATTGTTTTTTACTTATATATTTTTTTAGGTTTATTCCGTCTTATAAGAAATTCAACGTTAATTTTCCCCATGCTCTCATTTCCTACAGAGGGTGCATACCTATGTATGATCCACAATCCTTATTTTCCTTAGTTATGCTGTCCCGGGCTTCCTGTATTAAACTATATATGACTAATTAAAACCCCTATACTTTGTTACTAGGTCATACTTCAGAGGTCAGTGTAAAGTCAGAACAGGATGTCAGTAATTAAGTCACCAGAGGAAGTTTCAGTTTTGCATAATCTAAGGGAAGTTAAGGTATTAACAAACAGTTTTTGGACAATATCATATATATATATGTAAATAATTATTATGATTCAAAACCAAATATTGATACAGGAGCCTATTTGACAACAGAAAAATGTACATGGTTGCTCATTGGATGTTTAAAACACAAAAACGTTTTCATTGATGTGGACAATGAGGATGAATCCTAACAGTATATCTTGAAAGAGATTTTCGAGGCAATGAGGAAGGCAAGGAAGAATTCAAATGTTCGATTGGAGCCATTCTGCAAGGAAGACAGTGCCAGAATTGTGTTCTACGTGTTGGACAGCTAGGGTAAATGATTTGTTTGAAGTATTGGCCAAGTTTCCATCAGTGTAAGCTGCCTCAGACAGAACTTAGGAGGAGATCGGTGGTATTGCAGGGTTTTGTAAGGTAGACAATTTATTGTCTGTCTCCATGTAGCACACTTTGCTGAGCTGCGATAATTTCAACACTGGAAGCAGTGAATTATAACCTGGAGACACAGAGTTCTCTATGCTTGTGAAACAGAAAGCAAGGTCAGAGGAAACATAAGACAAAGAAAATGGAAGTGGAAGGTGAGCATTGAGTCCATGGCAACTAACAATGGAATAACCATCATCAAACCTTGAACATCTTATTCCCCAATAAGATAGTGCAAATGCTACTGCCTACCTTAAGAAGAAAATGTGTTTTATGTGTTTATAGACCACGTGATAACAGAACTAGACACAAGATTTGCTTTAAAGCATAGGGGTAAATGAAGGTTTCTGAAAACAGAGGAACTTAAACTAGAAGTGAAAGTTGAAAAGTGTAAAATCTTTTGTGAAAGTGTTCCAAGTGGAAACCATCCAAAAGATGCAGCTACTGCACTTATATCTTCTGATTAGGAATAATTTCCTGCGATTTGCGTAATTTTCACAATCTTACTACTCGTAAGGGCTACAAGCCACACCACCTCATTCTTATTACTAGGTTAAGTGCAGTTTCAGGATATATAAAAATTGATGATTTTTGTGTGCTTATATATGACCAGAGATGCTGATTTGTACAGACCATTTTTAAAAGTTTCCATCTCATGATAGGGAACCCCGCCCCTTGGATCAAGTTACTCCCCCCCCCCCCCACACACACACACACGCACACATTTTCCTCAGACTATGGCCCTGAATCATTAGAGGACTGCAACATATCATTCCTTTTATTTATCCATCCGAGTTTGTATTCTGCCCTCCTAAATCTGTAAGCACAGGACCGTTCAAGTGTCAATATTTATGTTGTGGTGAACACATTGTCCTCTGCTGAGAGGCATATCCTACGATTCAGTGGCGCCACCTGGTGATTTTTAAATATTGTCAATTATCAGTAAAAACTGGCTCCTTGTGACTATATCCGTAAGATCTAAAGGAGGCAGAGCTATATACTATAATAAAAGTGAAATGTGCCTATTTCTTTTTTCAGCGCCATTTTCGCGTGTGCCCCAATCTATGTGCACCGAGGTCATGTTTAACGTTTTGTCCAGTTTATCAAACCCCAATAGGTGAAAAAGGCCAATTTACATTAGATTGGCCGCCACCTCTGTCTACACTACGTTCCAACTAAGAGGTTGGTAACGTTAACCCATGGACGTGTCCACAGATTCTCACTCTCAGACCAAGTCATGTCCTTTACATGTGGGTTCTGAGAGCAGAAACACTTATCAAGAAATACTAACAGCTCACCAAATTGATAATAAAGTCTACCTTTATGCTTATTTGATTAAAATTACACACAAAAGGAAATATAAACATTGAAAAATGGGTTCACGAGTGAGAATCAGATGCATTCTCCAACCATAGGTCCAGGTCATATAAAGGATCTGCTGGGAAAGTAAGTAAAAGTTCTTTGCACCAATGGCAGGAGATACCCGCTACCACGCCAGGTCACGGCCCCTGTCAATTCAACATGACCAGAGCTAACATAGTGTAGCTCGGGTGGCCAGTGTAAATTTATATTGGCTTGAATTACATAGGAAATGTACTGAGAAATCTTTTTAGAATTTCTTTATATTCTAAATTAGCAACGTAGTCTATAACATTTTGAGATAATCATATTCAACTTTCAGGAAATTGACATGGGTTTTAATTTTCAGGGCAAATTGTCGGATGTACCTTTAACACTGAAAACCAACTCTGGAATAAGGCATTTTCCCGGGGCTGAGAGCTGGTGTGCTGCAATAGTTTGTTACCCTGCGTTAAACCGTTATTGTCGCCCACTCAATATGCGCATGTGTCTGGACACATTCTCCCATTCAGCTAGCACAGACTATTGGATGTACTACTATTTTACGCTGTGGGGAGAGGCTGGCAACCAGCGAAGCCGACATTAAAAAACGCTGCAAATTGAGAGGGCACAGCGGAATTTCGCTGGTCCCGAACAGACCGCACCCGTTACTAGGGTACAAGATTTTGTTTGGCGAGCGACAGCCAATCAAAACAAGAGGAAATCTGTGACAAGAGTTAACATGGGAGAGAGCTCGGACACGGGTAGTTATTCGTGGTAGCGTACCGGTACATGCCACGTCTTCCGCCACATACTACTATTTTGATGTGATTTTAATGTAAATAAATGAAAATGAATGAAAATAATAGCATTTGACCTGAGAATTACATGTTGTGATGTTTAATTTCAGCAAATTTTTCACTCTCCAATCGTGGACTTCTGCACGCTCATGCATGCGCACCAGATACTGGTGGGTGATAATAACAGTTTATCACAAGGTAACAAACTAACGCACTACACCGGCAGGAAGTAGCACCATCTGTTTCCCGTCTGAACACAATAAATAATTATTTAAAGGTCAGAACCCCAAACGGTTTTGTACAAACTAACACCTTAATACCTGTATATTTTCGATATTGCTGAGAATATCCTTTTCCCTTATTGACGTGGATTTTCACGAGTTTCGAGAACACAAACACAATTTGGTAAGAGTCCTATGATAAACCCCCATCAATCACTTTCGCTCACCCTGAACCCAACACATTTAACACACGTGTAAATTGTCTCCTTACTTAATCGTCCACTTGTGGATAACATATCTATATTTCTAATAACCCTGTAGGGCTGTGATCCAGTACAGTAGAAAATGTCACGAAAAAAGTATGAAACAGAAATGTCTTCTATGTGACGAATCTTACCATGAACCCCTCAGTCAGTGAAAAGCAGCCTGATATATTAGAAGCTTTACCTACCTATTCAGATCTCAACAATTTGACTGTAATCTGTAATTATAATATTTGACCTGATTTATTAATCGATCTAATATTCTGAAGTTTGAAGTGTGTACATTGTAAGTTTCGACGATCATCCAAAATGACATAACCCTGGATTCCAATCATAAACTTGCATTATACGTTGGGTTCCACAGAAAACAAAATATGACTTTATTCTACTAAATGTTTACTTTATTAATAATCATCTCGGTACATATTAATGGTATTTACACATTGTTAATCATGTCTTAGTAGTTCTATATAATTTTATAACTAAACATCTATTCTTTGTGGGTTTTCTTTTTTTTCTTTTTCTTCTTTTTTGGTTCTCCTTCTCCACTTCCAGATGTCGGTCTCTTTTGCTGCGGAGCTTGTTCACCCGAAGCTCTATCTTGTGAAACCTGACTAGTTGTCTCTGTTGACCTTGCTTCCTCTGTTCACAAAGAAAGAAACATCGACATAAATATTTTAGATATTCATAACCCTGGGATGTAAATCGAGGTTGAAAAAGGAAAACTGGATGTCTAAACTTCGAAATGAAAAAAATGTCATCTATATATTAAATAATGCTGTCGAGTTTGAAAGGTACATCTCTTGAAATAAGTTAAAATTCCATGCTATTTTAAGAAGGCATACAGTACACGATCTACAATACTGATTAGTTTATTCCCACTGACCTTGAGCAGCCTTGTTCTGAGCTGCCTGCCAGAGGGCACTGCGCACAAAACGTTTACTGGCATCTTTGTTGATTTTAGGTCTCTTTTCGTCAGCTATAAGCTTTTCCTGAACCTCCTTGACACGGTCCATATACCGTCGGACGCGATCCTGTCAAGTGAAGAATTACCATCTTATATACAGGATATCTGGCATAACACGACACTCAGTCACCTATAAATATGCAATGATAATGAAATAATCATGGATACTACTGCAAGGATGTCGAAACGCATATCTAGAAGCGTTCCTGTTGTATATATCTGATGCGACCCCATTCAATTCCACGAGAAATATTTCATTCACCTACCAATTCTTGTTTGACTCCATGCTCCTTTGGGTTTTCTCCTTTTGCATTCAGGTACACTGAAACCAGAAAACGCAACTATAACTGCAGTAGAACTTCGCCTAATGGACACCCCATGTAAGCAGTCACCCCACGTTAACGGACGTTTTTGCTGGGAAAGGAAATTTTCCCCTCTATCAGATGTGTATTTTAACCCTGAGTAAGCAGACAAATACATTTAACCCGTTATAAACGAACACTTCAGAGGGGCACCTTATCAAATTTGGCTGGGTGTTGTGGGGACAACACTCATAATTATCTTGATTCCTTGTATATCTATTTGATTCCGAAGTTGATGTGACAAAGACAATTTGGTTGCTGGCAAATAAATTTTGATTTGATCACTATAATAATGATTTTTCAACAGGGGCGCACTGTAAAATAGTGATCGAGTCTATGCAACGCAAAACAGTGACGGTCACTAAAACGGCAACTATTTTTCGGTGGTCACTAATAAAGACATCGCTGTCTACAAACCACCTCCCAGGTAACAGCCTGCATAGGCTCCAAAAGGCGTCAGGTAGGTGTCTGTGGGATGTCCGTGTGGTCATAACAGTGCCTCTAGGCCATAGATAGTACCACCTGTATATATAGGAATTACATATATTACAGAGATTCACCATTGACAGACGGAAAACTCTGAGTAAGCGAACACCCCGTGTAAGTGCACACTTTGGCCCCGGGCAGAGGGTATCTGCTTGTGCGGGGTTCTACCACTGTACTACTAAAAAATGAGGAAAGTTTAGTAATTTAAAATCAATGCTACTAAAGATCTATAAGAGATAATCGTAAGATTTAAGTCATGTTTTCAATTCATAGCCTCTCATTTGGGGTCTGACAGTATCTGCACAAACGATTTCTTTTTTTAGTAAAGTTATCAAAACTTACTCCAAAACAAGGAATTCATCGCATATGCACCCACGATGTCCAGACGCGCTTTATCTAGAGGCGACAACTGCAAGAAAACAAACGTTATCAATAGGCGTATAGAGTCTGATGTAGACGTGCTGACTGGTAAGGGTAAGAAAGGTGGTCCAATAGAACGTCAACGAATTATGTCAGTCCATGTGACTTGATATGTGAAATAAATGATACTAAAGCCACTCAAAAAATTGTTTCTCATCACCAAGCCATGAAAAATATGACGAGGGCGCTTTTTTTTTTTTTTTTTTTGCTGGACCAAAGATAGCTTTTGAAATGTCAGAAAATGGGCCTCAGAATACTTATTTAGGTCCTATCTTGCACTATCACTCTAAACTCCTAATATCTCACTCATACCACGCTTGAATATATCTGGAAAACCCAAGAAATTGAGAGATGCCTCTAATGAATTTAAAAAAAAAAAAAAGGATTTCGGGTATGCAGATTACAGATGTTTCCTGTCGACATAAATCGACTTACGGCAGTCCCGACCAGATACAACTTTTATGTTTTTTTATTGGTTTTTCTCCGCTCAGCCCCAAATATTCCGTTGAGTTAAGATTGCCGGGCCTGACGACTTAAGGCAGATTACGGCAGTTTTGAATTACGACAGTTGCCGACGACATCTGTTGGGGTCTCACAGAGATGCCAACATTTTTATATATCTATATACATATGATTTAAAGTACTTGTGTTCCTTCCCATAATTCACTATTTTAAAAAAAAGTGAATAGGTTTCATTTAGAAAAAAGAAAAAATGAGAAAACATTCATCCAACTTTTCTGTTCACAACCGTTTACAGTTGTTCACCTTCTCTGGTGGTTAGCATGTATCTTATTCAATGTATTCTCTGCCTGTGACTGTTGGAGGTTCAATGAATATCCTGACGCCCTATGACCCCATAGGCCTAATGCTATCCGTAATCCAAGTCAACTTACGATTCACAATCCCGACAACGGGACCGCCGGGGTGATGGTGTAAACCT
This sequence comes from Alentia gelatinosa, assembly GCA_950022655.1. NCBI lineage: Eukaryota > Metazoa > Annelida > Polychaeta > Phyllodocida > Polynoidae > Alentia > Alentia gelatinosa. The sequence continues at coordinate 108,177,225 of OX465581.1, forward strand.
AACATTAGACTTGTGTCTAAGTGTCCTTCTGATAAAACTTTTTCCCTGTTAAAGTTATCTTGACCCATTGGTGGAGTGTATCTCCTAGAAGGATTTTTTGTGGAAATGTTTTCCAGTAGAAATTCATTTTGATGTGGCATCAGTGGTCCTATCCATATTTGCTATCCATAGTATTCATTCCCATGGGGGGCTAACTTTCAGTCTATGGATCCAGTTATACTAAAAAAAAATGTCTGCTGGAAAAGGGGTCGAGACAACTCTAACAGGAAAGAATTTTTATCACTTTTTTATTTGTTCATCTATATACATGTATACGCTAAACGTATGTAACATATATACGACCAGCCATTATGCTGGCATATACAAGGAGAAACTTGGTTGTATGCGCTGTATGTGATGGTGCACAATTTAGGCGTATACATATATAAACATATTGATATACATTGTATATGTGTTTATGCAGTGGCGTATAGATAAAATATAAATGCATTTTTCACACAGTGCAGATAATACCATATTGAGTGCATCCCTGATATCAGGAACTTTAATTTGATACCAAATACACATACCTTTCATAATTTCTATCAAGATCCATCTTTAAAAAAAACAAAAAAACCTTCTAAATACGTTTTTGTTGACGCGCGCAGTGATGAGAAACAAGGTGTGTTTTTTTTAGTGGCCTAATAGGAGAAGTTGACCACAAACCACTCATCAGATCGAAGTTCTTGTTCGGGCAACTTTTAATAAATACCTTGTCGGTACAAGAATAATTTAACTAGATCTAGTCACACTCATAATTAATAGTCATATGGCAGCGACGAAGTTTCTAGCGTACAAAATAGTAGCCACTGTAAGTAGCCGAGAGATGAGGGTTGAATATAGTACCTACAAATAATATCGCTGAATCAACTGAACAGTAGTCCTTGTTCTTCCAAAACATTAGACTAAACTTTATGCCCTTAAGTAAAATACTCCCCCCCCCCCCCCCCCCAACACTTCTCCCATTTAGTCAGAGGCACTCAGGCGCGATCGGAGTGGTTATACCACTGGCTCCTACTTGCACATAATATCGCTCACAGGGCTCCTCTCTGGTCTGGCAAACCAGGGGTTATTTTAGATTCCTTACCTTTTCATGGATTTGTGATAGCGGCAAATCATGTAGAATCTGAAGGACTGAATCCACCTTTGATAGAGACTCATCGAAACCTGTTAATCTTTCGCTGAGTTCCGTGGGAAAGTTATCGTCTTCACTCGCCATGCTGTTTGTTGGGTGCTGGTAAACGGCATACAACGTTAGCCGATAGGGTACCTGCCGCATGGCACACTGCACCGCTAGAGCAACCTTCAGAAACAGGTTTTGCGGGACCATAAACCGGAGCGGCGCAGTGTGGCCGGATGGTAATTCTATTTTCCCACCGCAGATGGCGTTGCTACTGCGATATTACTCTGGTTCCCGAGGTATCCGCTAGGGGGCTCGGCGGAGATATTTGCAGAGATGGCAAGTACACTGAGTCAGTGAGTGCAAGTAGGTTACAGAAAATGACCCATGGACTGAATATAAGCCAAACCTTTTGGTTGTTATCAATATGTAATTCCATGCTCATTCACCAATGATGAACATACCTTTTGGTCCTACTTTCAGAAGGAGCCTGCTAGGCTATCATTGTCTTAAGTTAATTGATGGTGTTTTATGTCATTACTAGCGACTTCGTCGCGTCGTATTTGAAATAGGGTGAGGGCTTAGTGGCGCCCCCTACTATTAATACCGGAAACTACCAAAATAGTTCCCAAGCATCATTTCACGTGACACCGATTTTACCGACTACCAGCGCAATTTGGCCCTTCAGTCTCCCACCCTAGATTGGGTTCACTCTGCCCCTATGTGCGGGAGATTCTCCAAGCGGATTCGACGGAATTCTACCGTTTTAAATATAGTAGGTAACTAGCGACTTCGTCGAGTCTGAGTTAAAGGGAAAAATATTGAAAAACGATACACCGGACCGCCGACAGCGGGAATCGAACTCCCGTCACTCGCATTCCCAAGCAAGTGGGCCAAATTCTTAGGCTGGTGGTGGGTGGGGGGAATCAGCGGAGTTTTAATAGGGCTATCAGTGTGTGTACAGACAACCAGCGCAATAGTCTCACAGACAATCTCATGCCAATGAGATTGGAAAAGTACAGTTCTAAATTATGTTTTCAGTACAGCTAGCAACAAATCTTAAGGATAGAAGTACATCTGTGTAAAGAAACACAAAAAAATTAGCAGGATTCAGCTAAGTACTGCACGAGAATCTCACTCTCGTGGCCCTTCAATCTCCAGCCCTAGCTCTGGTTCACTATGTCTCTATGTGCGGGAGCAACTTCAAGCAGATTCGACGGAATTCTACCGTTTTAAATATAGTAGGTAATAACAACCAGGCTCATATCATGCAGGATCAGCTATATGAGATGAGGATGACAGACAAGTGAAAAACACAGTGGCATGACAGCCTTGTACCCTAGATCTCACTATCAACAGAACAGCACAACATGAACTTGTCTTAAATATTGTATGCCTGTGTGAAATAGGCATAGATCAATTGCCATTATAACTATTAACGTTCATTTTCGATAAATTTTCCATTATTCTTTTCTACATAGAATGAGCTAACAATGTCTATCAAGAAGGTTTAACCTTTCAAAACACAAGAAATATCATTTTATAAGTTTTCCATCATTTGCGTGGTTGCGATTAGAGTCGTACATGTAGAATTTCCAGATTTATGGAAATTTTGGCAGAAAATCCAAGATGGCCACACCCCACATGTTGGTATATGGTAAAAACCGTAATAAATCAATCATTCCATACCTTTAGGTTCCCCTTGCACACATTTGAGCTGATTTATATAGGTTTCTTTTTGGTAATAACCATTCTGAAAGCGTCATAGTGCTCTGTGATGGTCAATTTTCATAATGGCCGCCACCCGGCTCCTGGGACTTATCTGAAATGCCCACGCATCTAAAAATTTTCCTTAGGGGGTCCCCTAACCATGCATGTACCAAACTCATGCTTGTTTCATTAAATGCACAATCATATGCTATATCTGCCCCACTATTGCTAGATCAGGCTAGGTTTGAATAATCGTCTGCCTATTTGTCGCGATGTGCCTTGAGGTGTTGGATGCTGGTTCCCCGGTCATCTGCTAGTGGCCTCGGCGGCCAGTAGCCAGTGGTGTACACAGGCGGAACCCAGCCTAGAAGTGTCGTGGTGGTGGAGCACCAAAACATACACACGACACCGCACGGCTACGTTTTGCAACAACAGAGGTACGACACATCGCGAAACTGTAAAGGGAGCCAGCGTCCACCAACCACGACAAGGCTAGGATTATGGGTTCCTGACAAGGTCCACGATCGGCCTACGTTTAGAGGCCTCTGGTCGTGGTTGGTGGACCCCAGTTCGGACTTCCCAACAAGAGTCTACAACAAGGCCACGACAAGGCCATGATTGGAAGCTTGTCAGGAGCCTTCCGACAAGTCTATGACAACATCAAGCATGTTTGATTTTTCCCACAACTGGACCCTTGTCATGGAGTGTCATGGCATGTCAGGAGCATGTCACAGAGGTCTACGATAGGAACTTTTATTGGAGCGTGCACTTCCCAACATGCCACGACAACGCTGTCGTAAAGCCCCCCTTCTTACGACAAGGCTGCGACAAGCGCCGGTTGGAACTTTCTTGTTGGCACTTGTCATAGCCTTGTCGTGGTTTGTGGTTGCCACCCTTATTATGTAACAAGACACACCAAGACATACCACGGCAAATCCATCATGTTGGTGGAATCAGCCCTTTAGTGTTTATCACACTCTGGTCAGGTCTGCTTCTCACTAGGCTCGGCTAACGCCTCGCACAGTAATTTGTGACCTGCCCATCTTCCGATAAACACTAATACTACTAACTCGAGTTCAGTTTTGTATTTATCCTACCCCATCTCCAATAATTCATTTGTTACCAGCGTGCAATAAATAACACTTTACTGCACGCTCGCCAGAATCCAGTCGACCAATGTTAAGCCCAAGGAGTTTTTTTTATTAGGGGTAGGATAATTTCACGTCACGTTATAGAGGCCCTGCTGGGGGCATATTTCAGCAGTTTGAATCTGTTTGGTCATGCTTTTGATGGCCCAAAAATAGAGTCAGCAGCAGAATCAAGGGTAAAAACTGGAATTCAGAACCCAGGCTACCGTACCCGATACTGGGGTATGTTGAACAGTTTTATTTATGGTACCGGTATGCTGTATTTGCACCATCATCTTTTGCTTGTATTTTATGATTTTATTTTGCTATAAAATTGATGCTAATTAGGCCACCATGCAATCTCCATACTCTATTTTACAGTCTGAGTTAAATAAATTGAGTTTAATTTTTTTTTAATTGAATAGGTTACGAACGATTATTCAGCTGGAAGATAAGTTGTCTCAAACAATCTGCGATATCACGGGGGGTCTTGGGAATATTGTGCTGATTGTTGGCAGCCTTTACGCCAAGCACATTGAAGCAGGCTGACTAGATGAATGAGCTCTAACTTGAGCTTTATTTTGTGTTTTCATTAGGGGAGAACCAACCTTTTTGTCCGATTCATGTTGCCTCACTATGAATAATCAATACTAAGTAGCTTTACTAGTCTTGGGGGTCAAGTAGTATTACTGTGGGGAAATTGATGTCTGTAGTGGTCTTTTGTCCTGGAAATACGTCCCGATGCCACAGGCTCCTTATTGGAACCAAGTTGGTCTAACGTCACCCTCTACATATGCAGATCTATTCAAACCAGCTGGGTGAGTATTTGATTTTGTATACATATAAATTCCCATGTGGTCAAAAGATCGCAAATAGCAGATGGTTAAGTTTTATTTGTTTTTCATTGAGAGAAATGTGTTCAGACATACTCACCGGGATAACAAACCGCCACGAAATTATTCTCCATGTAACATTTGCAAATGAAATACGGTACACAGAACGACAGTTTTTCATACGATGTTTTGATTACAGAATACTTGCGTGTTTAATCATATTGTATCGAGGCATTTGGTATCACGGTTTCTCTCCCATCTTTCTAGGGGAATATTACTAGGGAAACCCTGATATGAGTCCAAAGTACGTAGGCTAGTAGTAGTAGACAGGGATACCTCCTGTGTAATGTACAATATAAAACTCAGCAGGACATCGTCCGTTCAAAGCCAAATCAGTTCGAGTTGTGGGATGTCCATTTAGCGGGGTATGATAAACAAGAAAAATATTCCCTGGTGAGGAAAGTGGTCGTAGTTACGTGTTGGCCCTCTTAATGCGATGCATTGCTTCCCAGAAAGCGTAAGATAATATGGTTTGTATCTCGATTTATATCGTAGTTTATTTCACATTCCGTGGACTTGATTCTTTTTTTTTGTCATTAGAATTGTTTCTTTACAAAAGCCTATGAGTGATCAATTTTATTTCAGGAATAAGGTAAATAAAATGATACAGACATATGATGTACTCTTTTCATATACAAATCTTTATCCTAATAGATATATTTGCATGTTAGGAAATGAATTGCTTTTCATGTAAATAGTCATTTTGCATATATCGAGTAAACCTCCATAATTGTTCTCCACAACTCCCACGCCCCCTTGCTGCACTAACGGGAACTACGCGTGAAGCCAGCAATCTCGGTGACTTGTACACTGGCCACCCGAGCTACACTACGTTAGCTCTGGTCACGTTAAATTGAAAGGGGTCTTGTCCTGGCATGGTAGCGGGTATCTCATGCCATTGCATTGCATAACGCCTCCATTTATTACACTCTCCTAGCAGAGATTCTGTGCTTTGCTTCTGCAAAAGATTTGATTGGAGAGTGCCACCTTGTTTACAGCTGCTGTTATTTGGTGCCCTGCCACTTCCCCTTGACCCTGCCATGACCCACATTCTTACCCTGGAAGTCACTTTTCTATGTTCTCATCTTCTTTTAAGTGTATTTTTTAATAAAATGGCCACAGAGATAAGGTTCTTTATCTATTTATTAGCATGTTAATGTTTCTTTGTAAGTATCTGGGATCTCAGAATCCATGTAGAGCAAAATTCTTTGGTCTGAGAGTGAGAATCGATGGACATGTCCATGGGTTAACGTTACCAACCTCTTAGAGGCCTATTCCATCAAAAAGGCCCTCAGCAGGCGGGTTTTTGCCCTCCAGCCGGCGTTTGCCGCCGGGGCCGGCCGGCTGGCCGCCCCTAAACCCCTAAATTCTAGGAGCTATTCCACCAAAGCCCCACAAGGCGACCAACAGGCGTACACAAGGCGCCCTGCGAGCGCCCATAGAGCCGGCCGGACCCGGCGCGGCGTTACACCCGGGTGGGTTTGCTATTGCCGTCTGGTGGACGTTGGCCGCACTAACGCGCAAACCCGCGGTTCTCTATCGATCCGATAGGCGGCGCGGCGTGCGGCGATACACTACGACGCTCTGAACCCGCGAAAGTCGCGTATCGAGCGCAGCAGTGTGTCAGCGTGTCGGGAATTGTACGGGAACGGTCAGAAAACGTCAAATAACCGCGGATTTACAGGTTAAATCGAACCATGAAGGTAAATAAAGATAAGGATTGATGTTATGAATGTGTATGGCACGCTATGGTGCTAGAATTCTGCCGAAAGTGTCGGAATTTTCGTTGTCCGATTGCGGCTTCGGGTATCGCTGGTGTCGGCCGCGCAGTGTTGTCGGCTTTCCCTCGCCGCGGGTCCCGGCAGAGCCCGCGGGCATGCTTCTTTCGGCGTAGCTCTTGACACGCCGGCCGGCCTGCCTGGAGCTTAAAATCAAATGAATCGGTTTTCCCCTGCCAGGGCTTTGCGGGGGAGGTTGCGCTCATAAAGCCCGGCCACCCGGCCGGCCTCCTCTGTCGTTATCACTATATTTTGGTGGAACACCTCCAAAATGGGCTATGGCCCCGGTATTGGCCCCAGCCGGCAGCCGGCGACCACCAACAGGTCAGCCGATACTGTCTGGCGTCGGGGTTTTGGAGGCACGGGGAGAGGCCGGCGGCCGGCAGGGGCCGGCCGTGAGGGGCCTAGAGCTGTCATGAGGTGTTCCACCAAGCACATTATTGCCACCGGCGGGAGCTTTGGGCCGGCTATTGCCGCCGGACACCAATAGGCGACCACAAGGCGCCCGGCCGGGCCCTGCGATGCGTTGGTGGAATAGGCCTCTAAGTTGGAACGTAGTGTAGACAGAGGTGGCGGCCAATCTAGGTGACTTGTTCCCATGAGAACTCTAGTTCTCCTCGATCTGCATCTGTATAGCAAAAGCGTACACCTGCCTGAAGATTGAATGACTGGCTCACAGAAAATCGATTGGATCAATCTAGCGAAAGCACTGCACAATCTGCTTTCTGTGTGGACTGTGGAGTGGCAGTGCTGATCCCTTGTGGAAAGGCAAGAGCTCTCTCTGTATTTGGTGATTGTAGAATCATATGTTTTAAAAGCAGCTTAACAACTCATAGACATCGCTAGTTATATTTAGAATAATTCAATTTATCTGGATCCTCGAGTCAAACCTGCCAACATCGCGACATTTTAACAATGGCATTTAAAGATGAGCCACTGTAAGATCATAGTGATGGTTCACGTCGTTTATACTAAAGTGGATCATGGTATCCATAATCAAACATCTTCCTTCATATCAAATTCTAAGCGACATTTATCCATACGTAGAAGAAAGACAAGTCTCTCGTTGTAGTTCGTCAGATGCCGGTTATGGGTGTTTTTGAATAAATTGTCGTTATGTTAATGTATGATACAATTTATTCTCAGTTCTGGCTCGTACTGAGACCTTGTTCTGGTCCACCTTACTTACGGTGCTGGCGAGTATGTCATTATGGGTAGTAGCAAAAGTAGTTACCATACATGCCAGCCATCGTTAGAGAATGCTATTTATCTGCCTGGGGTACACAAGACAATGATCCCTAAATGATGGTTAAATATGTGGGGTGGTTTGTGAGATCGATACGTACTTAGATACGGTACATGGAGTAGGGAAAACGTATATAGGACACATAGCTATTGTGTTATGAGGCGATCAAGTTGTCCCGACGCAAAACAAAACACTAGGTGGTGGGTCCACATAACAATGGATTTTTATTAAAAATTTCTTCTTGGCTTGCCACTGAGGGATTTTGGCCTCGTTTCACAATTGTCAATAGATTATAACAGCAGATAATAGTGGTCGTCTCCCGACTACAGTGGCTCTATCTTACAATTTCCTGGCGGATGATGGGGGAACTAGCAATACCTCTATATGGCCTATAGACTGTGAGCTTACTGCACGCAATATTCCATCATTGTCTGCAGACCAGCCATGCAGGATTGATTTAAGGTACAAGCAAGCAACATATGAATTGCGATATCTCTTCTTATTGAAAACAAGGGGATATCTTTGTGATGCATGTCTCATTAATTAAATGATAGGCATTCTGATGTAGTGTAGCGCATCCAGAGGAATACCTACCTCGCTACATACTGAAAGGGTATTACAAATACTCAAGCTGATCTCTTGGACTGAGATGGTAGATAATATAAAAACAGACACAAAATTTATACTAAAATAACTTTATTTTGGTTCATTACATTACATCCCAAAGAAAAGGGGCTTAAAAGGCAGTTATCAAAAAGTGAACACCTTAGACTACATACACAAGGAGCATAAATATAGCAAAGTAGAACTGTTCCAAGCATATCCAATCACAAAAGCAAGCAAATGTATCCCACACAAGAAGTTTCCCAGACCATAACTCCACTGAAACCCATTCAAGAAGGCCAGGGGCATATCAACAATGGCCAAACATATGGGAGCAACTCTGTCACTCAGAGTCACTCACGCACTATGTCCATGGTCTCACCGTTCAAACAATCCTAAAATAAGAAAAGCCCTGTCCCACTCAGTCTGTTCCAACACAAGCAGGGAAATATTGACATGCACAAATTGAAATCTATCAGGTTATATGGTCCAATCAGAGGGCCAGAGAAACCTACCTCCTCTCTCTACCCTATCCCAACTCAGATGAAGGAACAGTCACTCTCCCTTAGACATTATGGCCCAGGGTTTCACCCAGAGGAGGTGTGAAGCGTAGCGCCCCCTATAGGCACCCAACTCATATATGCGATCGTGGCAGGGTTCAAGGCGCCACTTTCAAACCTGCCAGCAGAGGGGAAGGAGCTCTTGAGAAAGGACTGTATGAGGCTTGCAAGCCATAGCCTATGTGAAATAAGGCTGTATTCCACAAGACCAAACAGCCATAAAACGTGGAGCTCTATTGAGCTCTATTGTGGTTTGGAGTACATTAGATATCACTCTACCAATAACTGAAAAGATTTTTGATAGAGCTCTAACAGTTTGTATGTAGTAGCTGTTACTAGTTAGCCTATTTTAGTATAGGAATCCGCATTCAGCTGTCATTTGAGACCATGCCAAAACGATAGGGGGCACTACACTTCACACCTCCTCTGGGTTTCACCCTTTCGCTCAAAGGTGCTTGAGAAATTGGTAGGGCCCTCCTCATTGGCCAGTTGCCAAAGGACCCTAAACAAAAAACCTTAATAAAAGGAAATAATTGTACTAAACTATATCAATACACTTATGGTAAACATGCAAATTTATGAGTACACATAAACATGAAAATTTTAAGATTTTAACCAGAAAGACCAAGCAGGCACTATGTGTCCTGTCCCCTGATTGGCTGGTACATTCCAAGATGGCAGACTCTTAACCCTTTCAGGGCGGATAATGCCTTGAGGCATTCCCCAGCATAGACCGGATAATGCCTTGAGGCATTCCCCCGCGGAGACCGGATAATGCCTTGAGGCCTTATTTATGAAATTTCGTAATATCTACCATTTTATTGTTTTATGAAGAAACAATTGATCAATATATCTGAAACTTTCAGAGAATATAACTATGTTATAGTATTTGATATTATTTGGTAAACCAAATAATATAAATAAGAATGATGTGTCATATCACATGATCAAATAATGGAATATGGGTTTAGACAAAATTTAGCCCGTCCCCTGGAGTTATGCCAATCCAAAGTACCCGCCCCAACCAACAGCGCTCTGCCACATACCCCCGTCTTTAAAGGGTTAAAACAATGTGCAGTCCCCTAAAACGTACATATAACGGTACATAAAAAGATATTCCTCTACTTATTTCAGTACTATAATTAACTATAGTAATTTCCCTACTGCTGTGAAATGAGTATCACTGATGTTGGTTCACCACACTAGGATTGGAAACTAGGATATATTGATAATGACTATGCATTTAAACTATCATATCTGAAGTGACAGATTTAACTATATTGCATTCAAACTACCATACCTTATGGGCAGACTTCACTATTTGGCATTGAAACTCATATCTGACGGGACAGACTAACTACCCATATCCATTGCACTGTGTGTAGGTGAAAATCTTATAGATGACTGGCCGGGTCACCTAGAACATTGAAGCACACAGATTTATTACATTATCAGGAAATCACCCTGAATCAGCCATTTTGCTTTTTTGCTACATATATTTTGTAATAACGCAATGATACACAGAGACAGAGAAAGAAGTCCATACATGCTCAGATCTTACAAATCGTGTTTAAAATTACACATATAAATGGCCTGTTCAGACCCATTGATCATGGCCTACTGCACTGCTACATCTCAATATAACCCTTGTATGTGCATTCCAAACCGTTAGATCTGATGTGACAGACTGTATTGCGTTTAAGCTATCATCTAATGGATGGGACTGAATTATTTGCTATAGAAAGTGACATACCTGATGGAGCCCCCAGACTATATTGTACTATGAGGTCTTTAGGTGTAAACTAGCGGGTCTACTAATGAATTATAAAGGTTTCATTGGTAGATCCAAGGGTAAAGCAGACACACCAATAATAATGCACCCATCCCTGGAGCCTAATGTAATAAAAGGTCCTGGGTTTATTTCTTGTGTGTCCGGTCTACCCGAGGCTCTAGCCATGGAATGCCATGCTCTTCCATTAAAAGTGGATATGACATTTGCTCCATGTAGCTTCGATACAGTATATTCCTTTATAATACAATATAAAGTTCCGGCTCCAATAATTGTTTTACGGTGGATTCATAAGCTATATATTTGTCCATGTAGTACTTTCTCCTGATTATATATACACTAGATTGTCATTGCTGGACTGTTTGGTATTCATTTTCTGTTTCTCGACAGGGAAATCTCTCGTGAGATTACGCGAGGGAAGGAGATTCACAGAAGATTCCACACTTTTTGGTATGTGCTTTCGCTTGAACTGCTGCCAGCAATGTCTATTGAGGTAGATTGAACAGCCGATGAGGAAGGTCCCGGTCAAGCTGCACGCGACGAGTACCAGTACGTCCACCATGTACCTCCGGTCCTGTAAAATGAAGCAATAGATATGGTGAGATCATGTGAGACCACAGAAGGACAAGTCTAGTGATACAAACTGCGAGGTTTCCGTCTATTAGTACACCGGCGACCGTTTGGGTGAGTTTCGTAGCAGGCTGAAAATGATAAGATTAGTCATCCATAATGCAGCGCTACTTTCTCTGTGTCTATAGTAGCCCGACAGCTCTCCGGAGTCACTGCGATACCACTCGATTTACAAATCTCAGCAGCTTGCAACATATATTTGCAAAATTTCCCCCGTGTAGGAGGATGACAAAACAAACAAGTATTACACGAGATATGCTTTTTCCCCCATGTTGTAGGGAGAAAAACGGGAAAATCGACTGAGAAAAAATTTACCGATCCTGCTAGGTCGATGATTGGTTTCGCAGTGACCGACGGTATATATTCGGAGTGGTTCCTGGGAGATTTACCGGGATAACATCCGGTTACCCGGCGTCATTGGACTATCTGTACACATTTCTCGTTTGCTGTCTCTGTCGATATAACTGCGTGGGCAGAAACTTTGTTTGAAACTTCTTCAAGAACATGCATATAGCCAAAGATTGCTCAGTTGGTACCTATTCCGAAGGTTAATTCTCCAAATAATGTTTGTGACTTGTGGCATATTTCACTAATGTCCCTTCGAGGGAAATAATTGTTGGACAAGCTGGGGCATGACCATATGTGAGAATATAATGAATCGTAAAATCTATTTATTCCCTTCCAGTTCAGATCTCTAGAGAAATGTGGTACCACTGAAGCAGCTAGTTCTTACACTTTTGCAAGACATTTATACAAGGGATGCGGGAAATATCTTTTGTATTTACGTTGAATTTAGTGAAACCTTTGGTAGAGTACATCACAGAAGTCCCATGATATAAATTAAAATGTATACTAGAGAACTTGAGAAGGACTAAATGGTTAGAGAGTTATATAAATAATCGCCAGCAGACCGTCAAGATTGGCCAGCTCTTGGGTTGTCTATAATACGTTCACACGCGTTTGATCTCCATGTCCATAGAATAAGAAGAGTTTATTTCATTATATGATGGAAAATGGATGAAATAGGTTTACATTTGCATACTGCATTGGCGCCAATATTCCATTACATCTGGATAGCTATCGAAATATTACATTGCCCTTCTATTGCTATTCTACCATTTCTCCTTAAGATTGATATACAATGAATAGCAATTATCCCTAAAAAAACAATATTTGCTTGATAAATGCAATTCATGGCTTCTTCAAGGAGGCCTCTGGGATACATAGAGCTATTGGCTGGTGGGGTTGGGGGTACGGAAAAAGACTACTATTATTGTTTAGGAGGGGACAATACAAAGCCATAGAACGAACAGGCTCGCGATACCGCGAATCTATGTGCGGCGAAGGTTCCCTGTCATTCTCTGAGTTGAGATCCAGCACGCCAATGGCAGAAGGCAGTCAGCACATTGGGGATCTCTTCAATAGCTCGCCTTACTGTGCTTGATTTAAATCAATACATCATGACAGCGTCTTTGAGACAAAACCGCGGGAGTTCCGTCTTTCCTGACCATAAACGTGATAGAGGAAGCTAAGGAATCCACGACAGGAGGTCGGTGTGCCACAGGGAAAGGAATCCGGCAGATGCAGGTTGTGGTAGTTCCTATATGTGGGACTTGAGTATGTCTGTGAGAGGTACCAGCATTTACTATATACCCATGCCGTATATACTGTATATATGCACCGTTTTGGCATATGATGTAAAAATACTGTACGGACCACCGGTCCGTACACTAAAATACGGACCACCTTGACATACACATTTAATAAACATTTGGTTGTTAAGAAAAATGAATTTTTTTTTTTTTTTAAATTTTGGGTATATAGTAAATATATAACGTCCAACCATGCTTGTACAAGTCACAGAACTCGATGATAATTTACGGTTTGTACGGAACTCGGCGTAAACGCCTCGGCCCGTACAAACCGTAAATTAGCATCTCGTTCTGTGACTTGTACAGCATGGTCAGGACGTTCTATATAATTACTAGGAGCAAATAGTATGTTCATCATTGATAAATGAGCGTGAAATCATAAATGAATAACAATTGAAAGCTTTGGGTTACATTCACTATATGGATCGTTTTCTGTAACCCACTTATACCCAGTCAACTTGCCATTTCTTCAGCTGCCTGAGTCTAGGATCCAAATATATCATGCACCAGTCGGATAGTGTTTTTGCAGTAAGCTGGAAGCCTATATAAATGACACTTCAGGGAACGTATATAGAGCGTACAAACACGCTCTAATAAAACGAATCTGCTGGATATGTTTGTTTGAAGGATGTGTTGTGTAACTGCATCCACAGCGAGTGAATCGGTGTCATTTTGTTGATGTAAGCCCTTCACAGACCCTATTTCAATCGGGTCGGGCATAATTACTTGATTGGATGTAATGACTAACTCTCCCTGACCGTTTATCGCTGTACGCACCTTCACTGAATGTTCTGGATTATCTGAATTTGCGTGTATCCGTCTTTTCGATATACTGATATGATATGCTGCTTTGTGTGATCACATAAAAAAATCAGAAAATCTTGAAACTCATCAAGATACAGTCGTTCCTCATTAAGGATGTCGCCTGGCTAGATTACAGCTCATTTCACAATTGAGGAGCATACAGAATAAGTCTAATTGAACAAATTGGACGTTTAATTACCCGAACAAACAGACAAAAGCCTACAGAGCTACGATTGGAGTGTACTATCATAAATCGCACATAAAAAAGATTAAACAGCTGGACTTTAGTTTATAGAAGAAAAAGGGGGAAAACCCAAGGTCATGATATAATGGTGGCGGTGCAGTAATTTCTCCCGCCTGTTGAATGTACTCAGTAGTGCGTGATATTGGTGCTGTAAATCAGGAGGAGCACCCGCCCGTACTCCCTACATGGACACCGCTCTAATGGGCCGTGCGGAAACTTTTGTGCTCAGAACTCTCAATCGACAATCTATCATTTGACAGTCACCAACAAGCCAGTGACCTCTAACCTACATTAACGTTGCTGCTCTAGATCATTGTATTTCCGTCTATAGCGAGACATGCGCTTTTGCTGTTTAGTGAATGATGGTTGTGGTCGGGAAGTACATGCGGTAACTTGAGCGGGTATAAGCAGAAATGTGGAAAAATATTACAAAGTGTGTTGACATTGAACATTATATCATGATCTTTGATTCGGAACATATTAACCACAGTTAAATATCAGCATGAATAAGTCTTATTGGAATATTGTCGATGATCCAGTGGTTTTCTGTATCATTATAAGATTGCAAGAGAAGGTTTAGATGTACTCAGATATCTACAACTGTGACTGGTACATGAAATCATACTATACCTTCAATACCTGAAATAATAAATCAGGAGGACTGATTAAGTCTAGAGTTATGAACTTTCTGATATCATAGAGACTATGATATGTTTCCTTTTTTTTTTTATGTAATTGAGGTATATCTTCAAGCCATAATGAATGGTTTTATAGTTAATTGTGAGTATACATGGGTAACACAAATGCATTGTATTTTTGTTTGTACCAGCCACTCTCTGTAGTACTACAGGATTGCTAGTTTCTATTTGTACGTTTAAGGAAGAGTTCATAGTTGTTATTCAATGTAGAGATTGGCCGGTTGAAGTTTGCCAAATCTGTACTTTGTACTGTAAGGACAGATCATACCGGCTGTTAAGCTGATGTTCTTACAGGATAAAAGAAGGGGGAAAAAATTGATATCCTCCCCAAATCCAAATTATTATTGCCTGGTCCATGACGACTGGTTCATATACTACTTCCCAAGTCATATGCTGTACTTTATGAGCTGTCACCCGTTCATGATACATTATTTACATTCCATGGTTTGCAATATACATAGACAAGTCGACATTACAACCCTAAAAATGGGGGACGTGCATTATTGTTCAGAGTGGAATGATATAGCACTTACATGGAGGTTCTCTCTCGTGACATATTGTTAATATAGAATTTCTACCCTCCTGATCCAACGCAATAATATAGATACACACACACACACACACACACACACACACACACACATATATATATATATATATATATATATATATATATATATATATATATAGGGCTGAAAGATAATTTATGATACTATTATACTTAAAAGACTTCGCCATGTATGAAATATACATGCAAACGACATATACAGTCGCAGGCAATGGAAGAAATTTAAATTCTTCACAAAAACGAAGGTAGTGTCTCCATTGGCATTTTCGTGTAATAGACGTATTCGTAGACATCCAACTCTGTTGGTACTCGTACATCTCACCTTCAAGACCTATAACAACAAAATTGGTTAAACATGAATGGTGGAATAATAGATTTATTCCTCACATCATAACGACGTGACAAAAAATCGGGTAAGATATTATCCTCCGATTTAATATAAGTAGCTGTTATTTCAAAGTTAAACAAAACGCTAAGCCAGAAAAGTTCACGCAGCCAATTCATAACTTGCAAATTTCTACTCCTTCCAGTATTAATAGCAGTAATAACTTGAGTATTATCTGAAATTAATTGAATATGATAATTTCCCCATAAGTGACCCCATTTTTGGACAGCTGCCATCACTGGCCAAAGTTCCAAAACATTTATATTTTTGTCTACCGATTCCAAAGGGCAATGGAACCAATGGTGGGATTGAACATGGTCGTCTGGGACTCTAGGTAAAACGTCAGTCCATACACCAATTAGAAAATCATTATCAAAGGTTGCACCAAAACCTGAAAAAGACGAATCTGTTTGTACTTTTATCAAACCATGATGTTTAGGAATTAACAAGTGTTTACTACCATTAAATATTGTTAAAAAACCTTTCCACCATTGCAAGTCCAATCTTAACCAATCTGGAATCTTGCAATGCATCAGTCTGTCTTTCATAAAAGTGACGAAGTTGATCACCCTCCGAGAAAAAGTTCTGCCACCTTTTACTACCGTGCTAGCATGAGCTAAATAGCCTGCTAACACAGCCATTTCATGATAAGACGCTGAGTCTTTAAAAAGGTATAAATCAATTAAATTCTTCAATTTAATTAACTTATCCATAGGTAAACGTACCTGCATATCTACACTGGATAACTCAATTCCTAAAAATGTGATTTCTTGTGTAGGACTTACCACCTTGGGCCATGCTATACCGAATCCCAATGACCTCAGGAAATTGATCAAAATCCTGAGTTTCTCTTGACATTCTGCAAAAGTGTCACCGATTATCAAAAAATCGTCCAGGTAACCAAAAACTCTATCCACCCCTCGACGTTCCATTGATCTCACAATGAACTCGGTCAATTGGGTAAAAATATAAGGAGCACATTTGAGACCGAATACCAATCGGTTTGACTCAAAATACAAAGTTCTACCATCATCAGATTCCCATTGAAAACCCTGAAAACGTCGATGATCAGGATTAACTGGGATACTTCGATACGCTTCTTGGATATCGAGAACTGCAAAATAACAACCTTCAGAAATATTATTCATAACTGTATCTATATGAAGATATTTGAATTTAGAACAAACCTCGTCCATAAAATTATTAATACTATCATTCAACGGCCTTTTACAATCTGTAATAGGTCTGAGCTTACCAGATGATTTTTTCACTGCTCCCAACGAGTGAATACATTGGGGGGGGTCTGAAACAATAGTAATTTTTTCTTCAATTAATTCTTGAGCAATAGTATCGTTCATTTGACTACGGTATTCACTAGAATAAATACTATTATAATTATAGGAAAAATAGGAACCTTTGAAAGTTGAATCTACAATAGAAAAACCATCTCTGACTCCTAGAAATATATAGTCTGCATTAATATCAAAAGTTTTTGAATAACATTCATCATAAAAATGGCAAACATTCAGTTGGTTTCTTCTTCCTGTAATGAAATGATTATTATCACATTTCTCGCCACAAGGGCGAACGAAGGGTCTAGACGTATCTACCTCCGGATCATTGTCTTCCCCTAAATTCGTACTTTCTAGTGAAAAATTAACATGTGCCGTTGTTTCATCCGGTCCACTCGTGCAGGCAGAAAAACCAGTGCTATCAGACAAATTAACTAATTTTTCATTTGAAGAAAATTCTATCTGATCCTGTACGGCAACAGGAACAACCTCTGCGCAGGAAACAAGCGGCAGTCCACGCGATGATTTTTCATCGCCCACCATCGAAATAGAGTCGATACAGGCCGTGCTAATGTTATTTCCGTATACATCGAGATCATTATATTTCCCCTTATTTGCAATTCGTTCAGGGGAAAAAACTTTATCCTATTTAGGATCTATTTTCTCGTTTGATTTATCCTTTGAGCCTTTTTTGCACGACTGGACCGGATGACCCTGGCCACAATAAGAACAATCATGTCGATAAAGACAGTTAGGGAAAACACAACCCTTGGAGGTATTGAATTTCCAGCAAACCCCCTCGTTCTTACCTTCTTGACGTCTATTGGTTGATTTCTTTTCAACCTTGTCTTTTAACTTTTTCGAAAGGTTAACGAAAGCAAAAGTTGTCTCATAATTAAGGAACTTTTCTGTTAAAAAGGAGTCACCATAGCCGAAGCCTTCCATACCTAAACTGTCTGCTTTTTCACGCATTGCTAAATCATACTCCACGAGGGATTTGCCCGTATGGGTAGGTTTGCGGTCAATTAGATACGAGATATGATCTGCTAAACCTTCAGTATTCAAACCTTGTGAAGACAAAGTTCTCAATAGTCCCATATTTGCGCTGAGTATCTGGTCAAACGTTGGATTATCACAGCTAGGAGGTAGAAAAGGAGTAAGTGAAAAGAATTTGGACTTACGCTTTACTTTCTCTGAACAAGCATGTGTGCCGGTGCAATTTGGTGCATTTCCTTCCACGTGCGGTGGAAGAAATATTTTTGCATTAGGATACACAGGTCTTAAACTAGGGTTGGTTTGTAACCCCCGAGGCAATGAAGCTTGACCGACAATTTCATGGGTGAATGCGTTAGGCATTGCACTATCGCTACCACGTGGCACCCTTTCAGACTGGCCGGCACCTTCCTCGGAACTATTTCTCAACTCAAAGTCTCGAAAACTGGAACATAATACCTGTATATCAGACTTAATAGAGGAGACCTCCTTCTTTAGCTTGTTATGTTCTAACAATAGGTTACTCACCCAAGGGGGCTTTTGCCACGGGGATCCGCCACCGCTTTCTGCCCTGTCTCCAACCGCTCCCAATTCCTCCTCTGTACTCTGTGTAGAAGTCCTCTGTAACTCCTTAAATTTACAGGTGGGACAGCCTTCTCTATGTGACCGACCATCGTAGTCCAAGCCACAAGTGTCACACTTGCGCATGGTAACCAAAAGGTATACCAAAAACGGACAAAAGTCACTGAAAAGTCGACCAAAGTCGAGAAAAAAATCTGAAGCGTGGTGGGTCGGCGGTGGCGGATCCCTGTAGAGTGAGTTCGATCCCTGGTCCTGCCCGTCCTTTTATGGTCTGGTATCTGATGCCCTCTGGTGTCAGGTTCCTGAGTTGTTGGTCCCTGGTCCATGAACGCCGTGGTCCCCTGGTGAGACTTTACTGGACTACTATTTTATATGTCCATAAAGACTAGTCTTTATGATTCACATATATATATACATACATACATATATACATATATATATATATATATATATATATATATATATATATATATATATATATATACATACAAATATATATATATATAAATATATATATATATAGATGAGAGAATTTCACAGTTATCTAGGATGCAAGAAGAGGAGCCGGGTCTATTGCAAACATTTATTTGCTTAGTAGCCGATTGCTCCTGTATATCTTGTACAAAAGGCGGATTTATCAAAACATGCTGTAACCACAGACACATACACCTATCATACCGAATAGTATTACAGAGTGTGCACTATTTATTTCCAACTACGATTTAATACAGGCGAGTCTTTCCGCATACAGAGTTATGATAGTTCATTTCAAATTGTTGGCCTGTAATATCATCAAGTGTTACAGACTCTCTTTTTAATTTTTTCCGAGCTAAAGTGTTGTGCGAATCCCCAAGTGATTGATTACGAAGCAATCTCATATGAAACATGAGCTCAGCTATATGTATGCAATTGCGTACTTACGTCCCATAGGAGATTCTGATCTGTAGGCGGCGGATAATCTGAAAAGCAATAAGATTGCATCATCCCACAGTTTTTTAACCAATATTTATTCACAGATAAAAAAAGGGACCGAGATCCCTCGAGATGTGCATGGGCGGTACCTTGATAGACCCATTGAAATTGCTTCATCGCCATGACTCCATGGGAATGGTCAAATGGTTTGTCATAAAATATCTAGTGCCCTGTCGGATAGATATTATTTCCATGCACACATAAGCTTCAAATCTTCAGTGAACATCTGGATTTTATTGCCATATTTCCTTTGTTTTCTGGGCTATTTACTTGATACATTTTATCATTATCGGACAATTTTGGAATTGAATCTACTAAATCTTTGTTCAGAAGCTACTAGTCACAAGTTATCATTTTTTGCATGCCTCTTATATGAATTAAGGCAGATATGACATGTATATGCCTGTTTCTATATGCATTTATGTTGAATTTTAGATGACGATAACCGATACATGCATTATATATAGTCGGGAGGGCAATACCTTTCGTTTTATAGATTGTTTTCATGGAATATTATCTTGGTCTCTTGTTAGTCTTGATTTAAATCAATTCTGTTTATAATGGATCGAGCACGGATTTTATTCTCCAATCTAACATAATATATCATGCCCTGTACTTTTAAACTAGACAATTAGAAAAGGTAAAACTATTCTGAATGAAGCATTGTTCTGAAATCAATACAAATGCAATCAACACCAATACCGTTAGGGAATCCTTTTTCTGCAAGCAATAACATTTTCCATTATAGTTCCACAGCGTCATTTTTTGTGCATTTCATATTTTCTTTAACTTAAGGACTGGATCAGCAATTAGTTCAAGAGAATTGGATGCGACACCCATATTACTATAGGTTAATGCAATAACCACGTGGCGATGGGTCTGCATGCATGCGTCTTATCAGATGCTGACGATACAAATCGATGGCAAATGAACAGTGTCAGTTGGATGCCCCGGACGGCATGAAAATCAAATATTGTAATTTCCTGCTTGGCCGTGTTGCGCTTGCGTCTGGTGGAGAATGACGCGGTAGGCCACTCTCCATTCGCAATTTGTTTCGCTGCGCTTCACTATGTAAGGGTAGGGGAAGCGTGGGCCGCAACTAAACCTCTGTTTGGGAGAGTGGAGGCGGACGCACATTGACTAGGGCTCCCTCTACTGGACATTAGTAATGGCGGGTTTAGAAACGAGACAGAATTGGTCACGTGAGCCAGAACAGACAGATATGAACGTTCTTTATGATAACCGCCCAGGAAGAAGTCTAACCAAAGCTTTTATATGGCATATGTATTCATGAGGTTCATCTTCTCGCCCATCAATTTTATTTCCCTTTTCCATTTGCCATAGGAGTCCTAAAAACATCTTATCAAATTGGTTCAGAAGCAAGCACATGATACGATTCAGCTATATTGTTCTCTCCCTCCGGACATTCTCCCAACTATAGCTGCTTGTTCTCGAGAGGAACAGCAAACCTGATCGATCCTTAGGGACCAGCCATATAGTATGTACGTAAAGTCTCGTAAAAGGTTGGACCTCTCACCCCGCTCTCCATATTGTAAGCGATTGGTTAAAGAAGGGACGTACGCAAAATGTACACCCCATCACAACCCAACCCACTACGAATGTATTCATGGATGGCTCCTTAATCAATGTGATACCCTTTTAAATTTTCCTTCTACTGCCTGTGAAGCCCCCTCACTCCGCCTTAAGGAGCCTCGTGGCTTTTTAAAGCAGAAGAGGACAACCATCACAACTGGTAGTATATTCAGTCAATTAAGTAGGCAAAAATCAGGGTTCTGGAACACCTCAGGTGGGTCTAGTCATACACTAATTCCATGGGAGATTTTGACTAACCTCATACAATCCCAAATACATCAGATACCTAGGTGCAAACAACATTTACTGAGCCATGTCACAGCCATTACCAACACATGGCTTTCACTGGACTGACAAAGTTTATATCCTGTTTATGTCAGATAACTCAGGTAAAGGCTACATCTTGGAGGTGGACCTAGAAGGGTGGGCCATCCATAACGTACTTATACACTGAGGATGGTGGGTTGGGGATTGGGAGTAAATAATTTGTACATTTTGCGTATGCTCCGTCTTTATTCTATTGCGTAAAGGATTGGTAGGAGGATTGGTCCAACGATTCTGAAATTCTGCGATCATGCTTCATGGATGGTCCCTTACCGTACCCAACTACACGGTCTACATAATGACCATCCCTAGCCCCTGAGAGAGAGGCCATTAGAGGAAAAGTCGTTGAACATTTCTGGTTCCACCAAACGATTACTGCACTAAATGTGGCGCATGATCAGTCGGCAGTGCGAAATGCCATAATCGGTGGTCGTTATCGGCACGTGGATATGCCGCATAAGATGTTGGGCCACACCTCTCGTTCTGCCACTTCCCTTGATCAACTGGACTGAATTAACGGGAAACAATTAGTTTATGTTATACTGATAAATTATGATATATACTAACTTGCTAGAAAGACGCCTACAATAGTGAGGTGTGCTCCAAATGATGTGATGTACACCTAGAGTGTAAATCCCGTGCTCGCGGTATAATCTCTGAGAGTGGGAAGACGTTTGAATATTGCAGAAACTGTAGTTCAGGCAGCATATGAAAATCATTTGGTTTATTAAGTCTATATCAGGAGAACGTCCTAACTCAAAACACAGCGATCACCACAAATCTAGAATATACATAGTCAGCACACTGACTCCGGCGCATATCGGCACGAACGAGCCAATTCGAGCATGTGTTGGCATATATAGATCTAGTCGTGCTGAAGCACCCAGCGAGCAGCTCCCAGCCACTTCGCCTGACTTCCTCACCACTCCTATCTACTCAGACCAACCCATCCATCGAGCAACACAGACATAAAAATAAAGCCAATATATGCAAACGTCAATCAGCAGTCATAGATTAGAGTATGCTACTCTCAGCAGAGGTAAGGGGCGCATAGGACGAGTTGGCCAACTGAACACGGTGTAAAACTTTAATAACGACAGACACTCAATAAAAATCAACGTAAGTGTATTATACATAAGGTGTCTATTAATGCCTACATGGAAGATCGCCTACTGCTTGTGAATGTAACTTTTTTTACTCGAATAAAAAAAATTCTGATTCTGTACACTTAGAGTGTAAAACCCATGCAATAGGCCAGTTGGAGTTATGTCCACGTCCATTTACACAACTGTCCGATTATTCCGATCACTGCACATATGGCACACCCCTGTTGTTTCCTTTCAATTGGAATTTATCAGTAAATGGTAAATCCAATTTTGCATCAGCAGTTTTGATTATAAAATCTTTCTAAACCCCGATTGTGTATCATTTGATTAATTACAAATGACAAATCCACCATTCATTTGATTTTAGGTGTTTTTTTAAACAGCTTTTACTTTCAAAACACGCCGACGTAGATATCACATTTGTGCCCTGTCTACGCCGGATGACCAATACAGCAATTATGCGCGCGTAGATACACGTCAAACATGTGATCTACATGGAAGGGATATTCATCTCTCATCATCAACCCTCTATGTGATGCTACAAGAATCGGAACACGAATAAATCTACCTCATGTCGCATACCATATTGCCCACAAGTTACAAATTACATGTACTGCCTATGCTGCTTGACACAAGAATAAAGAGTCATATTTCCAAATTATGATAAAATGACTCTTGGTTCGAAAGTTGACTAGCAAAGGGAACTGTACTATATGGCATTGCCATAAAAATGTACCCGAGAGCACTGCATGTATATGTTGCTACGGTTCCCCTCAGTCTCATTACCTTGGACCATGCCATCTATTAGCCAGTGTACCTGGCCCTGTCCCAAACAGGACCGGGATCCTCTGCCATCCACCGGGTTGTCATTTTATACAGGCCGCACTCTGACATGTATGTTAACTAAATTGAATCAATAAATATATACCCATTTGTCTTTGATAACCTTCAAAATGAATTTCTCTTACTATATAATTGTGTATTTAGAGGTTGTTTTCCAGGGGAGCTTGGCTGCTTCTCAAGTCCAGCCATTTTGTTCAGTCTTCCTCATTGGTGCCCAAACTGCACAGTGCCTTGCCAATTAACATAGAACAGCTGTCCCTCCCTATATGAGGGGTGAATACGTTACCTAGCCCTCTATTAATCCACGTGCCCTGCCCACAACCACACACACCATCCGCCACCTTTTGTTGCCCTTTGCTAGCCGTCCAGCAACCACCAGCCCCGACATGGGGACACTTCACCTTCACCTTACTTAATTATTTAGCCTGCCTGGTCTGTCTAGATATGGTGAAATTGTGCCAGGAATCTGCAGGCCCCGGTCTGTGGCCTAAAATTACCATCCTGGGAATTCCAATCCAAAATCCAATCCAAATGCGAAGTGTTAGCTTCAATTATAGGGTTTTCACCCTAAACAAACATTGGATTGAAAAATACAGTGTTTAAAGATTATGCTGAAAAATATTGGAAATAAGGGTAAACTTCGCAATTATTTGTCCACTGGCTATGGTAATATTTGTTGCCAATATTTTATAAAGAAACTGAAATAAATTGTGGGGAGTAATCCGTCCCCTGTACAGAATACATCACGAATCATTCTCTACGTAATCCACACTTGATGTCAGATGTGCACAGGGCTTATGCTTCCCTGTCTGGCAAAGTTTGCACTTAATTAGCAACAGAGAGACACCGAATATAGAATACATATGAAATAAGCTCACAGAAGGGCATTTATAGGTCGCTCCAGAATGTAGTTCTCATTAGTTGCTGTGGCCAGGGGACCGTGAGGTACCAGGAGATGAATCAAATATGCTAACGTGAGAAGCCCAGGCGATTCGCAGACAGTTGTTGACATTTCCGCTATATGAAGCTGGCAGCTGGGCAACGTCTTCAGAATGGTGTTTTAGCCAGAAGTGCTGCCTGTTACCGTTCCAGTGATCTGATGAAATAAATGTCACAGAACCACATTCATTGGAATTCACAGGGGCTTTTTAAGATAGCTATTAGAGGCGGGAATAGAGGACAGCTACAATAGGACTAGAGAAGAAAGGCGAATTAGAAGATGGTGAATGGAGAATGAAAGAGGATGAGCGTTCCATGAATACCAACTTTAAAAAAAAGATGAAGAATGTGGACGAACAGTATAACGAATTCTCATAATTGCATCTTGAGAATTGGAAAGAACGGACCCAATGAGAGAGAGAGAGAGAGAGAGAGAGAGAGAGAGAGAGAGAGAAGTGATTGATAGAAGAGAGATAAGCTAAGAAAGAAAAAAGTGTGAGGCGGTGGGGGTGGACAAAAGAGTTAGCTCGCGGGATGCAGTAATGGAAGGTGAGACTGAAACAACTGCAATGTGCAATATTAAGGAGAAGTAGGAATACGACAGCTAATACTGATCCTCCACGGAAATCTATCAGAGTAAAAAGACATGGTTGTGCCTGGATTCTTGCAAAAAGCCCAGACAGGACGAGATTCATCTCCGTGGTAAACGTGATCTGACCAATGCAATTCACCACAGGATTTTTATATCAAAGGCAAAGCTATGTAATCCTCGGGCTGCATCAGCATACCAACTGGGTTATTGATGTCGTCTATAAATGTTTATCATTGCTGGTTTGAACCTCACAGCCGCCGGTCTCACCTTGTAATCCACCGCACCTTCTCAGCGTAAAAGACTAAGCTTTCCCAAACAAACCAAAAGCATCCCCAGAGCCACAGACTAACCCTACACCTCCTTTCGTTACGACCCTCTTGTGGAACTCTGTCGATTTCCCCTACCGGACATAATCCTCTTTCAAACGGGTAGAAGCTAGTAGAAGCCAAAGAGCTTTATTGTGAGCAGATTCTTTGAGGCCCTGCACCGAAGCAACTGCCGGATGTTGGGCGCCTTAAAGTGGCTGCCACTCGACCTGCCAACGTGTCTTCCTATGTATAGAGTCTCCGCATAGTTGAAATGTGGATTACATTAATGCATATCTTAGGTGAAGGCTACGCTTTCTTGTTATGGTAGAGGAGCAAATAGCCTAAAAATGGGTCAGATTGACCCCCGAAGGTCTACTGCATGAAACTTGGCATATTAGTCAATTATGACCTCAGGAATCTGAATCTGATGCAGGTTTGTTCCAAAAAGTGAAGCAACATACTCGTTTCCATGGTAACAGAAGGAAAGCATAGTTTGATACCTACTGACATAAAAAATACCTTGATAAAAAGAGATGAACAAATGCATTTCTTCTGTCAGTAGAATTTATCATTCGTTGGCCAAAAGTGTACTCTATGAAAATATGCCCTTTTCTGTTTTTTATTTCAATAGTAATCAGATCTGATATATGATAGATTCATCTCCTAATTTAGATTCATATGAGCCGGATCAAATATCCGACGGGAAAATGTCTGCCAGGCGAAATGTCCCTGGCCGAAATGCCCCCTGAGAATTCGCCCATTTGCCCCTCAATCTCATATTCCTTTCTTCTTTCACTTTTTGAGTCAGTGTCTTTCAATATCATTTCTGTCGGCGTCTATCCCCCGAGGACTGTTGCCCGGGGCTTCTGGGTGCCACATTGAGTAGAACTGTTATGGTGTGTCTCCGTGGCTTACTATTTAAAAGAAAATCTATAGCTCCCTAGGTAATTTGCTATTTGACCGAGTCAGTGTCTTCCAGGTCGTATGTGGAATATTACGGTATATCTTTTTTGTTTTCGACATGCTGTTCTTACTCATTGGGCCAAGGGGGTTACTATCTGACAACATTAATTTCGCTATCTATATTTGGGATTTTAATTTCTGTCAGTCGGTAGGTTATTTCCCTCACTGTTTTTAGATATATATGATTGGCTGTTTGTATGCATTGTCGTAACATGACTTTGCGAACCGAGCCAATCTCCATATCCAATGTATTGGGAAAATGAAAGCAAGAGGAATAAGTAAAGGAAAGGATACATTATTAGTAAGAATCACCTTCGCAGTTAATGAAAGGTCCATAGAGTGAGCATTAAGTAATATTAGGAAACGTCCTTACTGTGGACGAAACGATTCCTGTTCGAGGTCAGTCGTCGATTTCATACTGCCTGACGCCATAGGCGGAAGGCAGTATGAAATCAAAGACTGACCGAGAACTAGAATCATTTCGCCCATAGTGAGGACGTTTGCTTATTATCATATACCTAAAATCAATGAAAAAACGTTATTTCGATGACTTATTAAGTCACACTTACAGCGGGCACGAACATTATTATTACTGCACCCCTAGCAGCGGGCAGTATTTCATAGACATTCGCACACAGGTATATAATAATAACCATTTACCCAGGGATGGATGTGCTGAACCTAATCCCAGCTTCATGTTCTGGCTGGGATGAATAATCATTTGGGAATATACTTGCAGCATCAGTATAATCCCGACTCGGAGTTTCTTATGTAAATGCCTCTTAGGAGGTCATACAAAAGGTAGTGCATCGCGATACCGTAATGGGCCTACGTTGAGTTTCACTCAGGCCTTAAGTATTGCTTTTAACAAAGAACTTGACGATACATCATAAAACCCCTTCTATTTGCTCCATGGTAATCGTCGTGGCCCACATAACTTTGGCCATGACACCTAAAAAAGAAATCTCTTTCCAGATTACCATTGACATATTGCCACTATATCAAGAAATCTCTCGGTCTTTGATATAGGGCAATTTGTGGTGGTTCTGTACGATGGCAGCAGGTGGAAATAAAAGGTGAGATAGGGATTCTTTATCCTCTTTTTTATAGTTAATAGAGCGAAATTGTGATCTAATAGTATTCTGCTAAAGTTTCAACTTAAATAGTGTGCGGTAGTTAGTATGGGGAAGAAGTGATATATGTGAATATCAGAATAGGGTGAAATGTATAACTGAATCGTGGGTTGATGAGGACCACGGGCCGGGCCATTCATCGTTGAAACGATTATACGATTACATTTGTATAGCATGGCTAACCATGCATTTCGATTTCGATTGTTTATCCTTCTTTCCAAATTAACCTGAACAAAAATGGAGCTCTCACCATATACATATACACATATATATGTGTCTATGATTCGGGACTCACCTCGGTCAATTGCGATCACAGTCGGTAACTTGATAGGGGGGGGGGTGTCCACCTACTACGATTTTGCTCCCGACGCACTACGATTAAGGCGTCGGCGAGCTCTACAACACACAAATGAAAATTGTTGTGCAACTGTAGAGCTCGGCATCAATTAGTCAGGTTTTGTTGCTGAGCTCTATGACACATGCCGACGCGATCCAATAAAAAAAACACCTTGAATCATATGGTGTCTACGAAATTCAAACATGTTTTAATTTTGTAGTATATCATAGCGCATCATAGCCCTATCAGTGGCCTTTAGCTATCGCAGAGCACATCGGGACAAAAATCAATACTCCTAATATACTATGACAGGCTATAACGTATTAAAACAGACCGCCCGATGCGCTACGATGTCAGCGACGTAGTCCACTGTATAGTAGGTGGGAGGCCTGTCTAAAGCAGCTAATCCACCAAACAGGCGCTCCACAGACAGGTTTTTACGCTCCAGCCGGCGTCGCTCACCTACCTCCCCCCCCCCCCCCCCCCCCCCCCCACACAAATCTAAAATCTACTTGCTGATCCACCAAAACTACTATTTCTAAGCTCTATGACTACAACACGTACACATGGTGCTCAGTGGGTGCCCAGCATGCGGATCCACCAAGCTCTGGTGCCGGCAAGGCAATGGAGACAACAGGTTTACTGCTGCCATCTGGTGGACATTGGCGGCAGTAACGCAAAAGGCGAGTTACCCGTTCATCCGATAGATGGCGCACAGAGTGCTTCTGCACACACTGCACTGCATAACCTGGTAATTGAGTGAAGCAGTGTGGCGCCATGTCAGGATTTGTATATATGGTTTAATTTGAATAAGTATAAGTGTGCCTGGCAGAAATGATCGCTACTCAGACAGTGGCAATCGCCCCTGGCGATCTGCGACCACATCTGACAAACACTTACCATCCTGGATCGCCCAAACGGTCTCGGGATCGCTCTCCGAACGTTAGTGATCTCAGCTAGCGATTGTCACTACTGAAAAACACCCCCAGGTTCATAGACGAATATAGTAGAAATAGTCTATCATTAGGGCCCTTGTGAAAGGGATCGTTTACCTGAATGTAAATTACAATGTGGCCATCAACTTCAGCACAAAGGACTGCGGGTGGACGCCATTTATTTTCATCAAGTCCGTCCCTGGAGGATTATAGCACCCTGGAGAAAGGTCTACATCAAATGCCCTTTTCCGTTCAGGCATAACCGCCGCCTGAGGCCTCAATGACATTTCACATTTATTACCGCTGGCTAAAGTGGATGCACACTTTCAACGCAACCATTGCCGTGCCTGACTACTCAAGATACCTTAAAATTAAAAGAGTGCTGGAGAATGACTTCATGCACTGTGCGTTTCTTTCTGTGAGCGACTATCAGCGATAAAACGGGAAACTTTTGCAGGTCTAGCGTTTTATAACATCCGGTGGATTCTCGCTACCTCTCGTGACCTCTCGCGAGAGCCTCTCGCAACCTGGCGTGGACTGTGGCAGGCCCTCGGAAATTATCGGGGGCCTCTCGTAACAGACGATGGCAGACAGGTGAGCTACTTTCTTTCCCCAGTAATTACCAATCGCTGCAGCGACGTGGAGTTCGTGGCGCCTAGACGTCACGTGCGACGTTATGTCACGCAGCCCGCCTACTTGTCCACGACTGAAAGCCTGAAAGAGTGCGCGGAAGGGAGCCTCGAAATACCCGTCACCATCATCGGTCATCTCTAATTTCTCTGCCTCCTCTTGCTCAGGTCTCATCTAAATAATGGCTTGTCCATCCATCTTCCCGCCCCACCCTTTACTGATTGGTCCTGTCATGTGATAGTTATCGTCCTTCACCGGGATCGGGCTGGATCGACCACACGACGCAGTTCGTGAGCCTGTTGCTCTGGGAGAATATGTCGACCTGTCCGTATCTATCTGCCTCTATATCCTTCCAGCTTCTACATCCTTTTCGTCCTTTTACCCAGGTTCTGGTAGATTATCTTGTTTTTTCGTCCTACGTTCTTGCCTCTCGTTAGTGTTTTTTTTCTCCTTCGTCCCCTTTCTTACCACATCTAGTACACCTAAGCATATCTCATGTACTTATTGTAATGTGCTTCATGTACTCATTGTAATGTGCTTCTACACCAAATATTCCATCTATCACCTCTCTTTGGAATGATAGAATTGACCTTTTTTCGTTCAGAATTTATCCTTTCTGATTATTTCAATCTTACACATTTTTAACATATATCCTCGATCAATGACTTTCTGCCAAATTTGCATTTATAATTTCCAACATTTCTTTGACCAGTACACTTTCTCTCGGTTCTCATATCAATAGTTCCTACTGGTCTGTTCTCTCCTTACTATCCATCACCTATATCACACAATTTTCCCTAAAACCTGCCTCCTTCCACTCTCTCACATCCATTCTCTGTAGACACACCACACGTTCTCTCGCACTATGGGTCTCCTTCTTCTTAACCCTACTCGATCTTCACTCCTTCTCGGGGCACACTTTGTAATGATACTCACAGAGGCCGGTGGTCTTGCCTGAAATTACAGCGGTTGCAGACGGCCTTCACGTAATGAATAGAGGATGGCCATAGGAGGAGAGGCTCACGCCAACGTCTGCCTCTTTACCTTCATCCCCATGGCTGGTGACAGGATATTCATGGGGCACCTAAAACCCATCAATACGCCCCATAAATGCAGTGTTATCAGCGAGCCATCCCGCCGGAGGGAAACAGCAGCCTGCAGGCGGCACGAGTTGTTCCCCATACCAACCGAGCGCGGCTAATCGACCCACACCTAATTCACACGTTTTATCGTCTGCTTAAGATTCGAGAGTGGCTCACTGTTGTTTTAACGAGCGTTCGCTAATAAATTGGCAGACCTTTATGTGACGGCTAAGTAGGATTTATAGCACGGCCGCCAGAGGGAATAATTCAGGGAATGGTCTTTACAAATTTGGGTAACCAGCTGAGAATATGTCGCGGAAAATGACTAATACATGTATTTGCTCGGCAACAGTCTCATAAGATAAACATCAGGTATGTCGAATGCATTTTCTCGTGATTAATGACATTTATTATTGATCAATGCACACCACTCTCATAAGATCTTACATAAGATCTCACACTCTCCAAGTCGTATTCTGTATTCCAGTCCAAATAAAGCCATTAGGGCGCCAAGAACACAGTATTTCCGCTAGGTGGCATCATTATAGGAATCTGATGTACGTGTTTAGCACGGGAGGCAGGCCAGTGGATCCTCAAGGCTCTAAGCCGAGTTCGTTAAGAATTCTTCTCCCATAGAGCGTAGTGAGAACCTTGTACAGAATACCACTTAGAGAGTGTGAGATCTAATGAGAGGGGTGCACCAATGACTATATGTGAATCTTTTTGCGGTTATGAAAGACCAAAAAGAGCAGAACAATCCGCGGCTGGTCGCGGCCATTATTGAAAGAAAATTGGACGGACTCGAAAGTTTGATGGATAAGTCACAGATTTTCGAGTTCAGGTTGTGGGATAAAAGGGTGGCGAAAGGAACAGATTTTCGAGTTCAGGTTGTGGGATAAAAGGGTGGCGAAAGGAAGCCTCAAGTAAAATTCAGGAGGCATGTCTGGATTTTAGGATATTATTTCTAATGTGTATAAAGCTATGACACTAGTCTTACACCCCATTCGAAACACCACAATGCAGAACAATACAAAATCATGGCGAAGAGGCTAAGGAGGAGGGTGTGTGTTAGGGGGAAGGGAAGAGGAGGCGAGAGTATCAAATCATGAATATATATGCATACACATACCTCGGTATTTTCAGGAAGCCCTGTTCAAAGAGGTAAATTCTGACGTGGGATTAGGGTGTTATCAGGGAGAGTGGAAGGACACTTTCTTAAAAGGCATGAAGCCGCATCTCAGTGCGTATTTGCCGTCGCCTTTTTCCACTAAACAGCGTGTTGGCGGCAGCTGCTTATCCGCGGAGACGAGGCTCATTGTGAGACTGACAAGTTGCCTTATTATCGCTCTCCTGATAGAGTGGGCTGCATCCTTATTATCGTCTACTTGATGAAGAGGTTTACAATGACCTCCCCCGGCATATGTATATATATACATATGCCGAAATATGTATACAAAATATAGAACGGGATATATTATTCAAGGAATTAATTTGAGGTAAATCACATTTGGTACCCTTTTCAGTGAAGAGCATCGTATTGTTATTTACATCCAAAGGGAATTTTATGACGTCGTGGTAATGAACACTTCATTTATAGCCATTGTTATCATCATAATACCATGGCTAAAACCAGTCTACTTCGTGAATATACTACATTCTTTATTGGATCAATATATAGAGTGGTAGTTTCAATATATATTAATTGGTTTCATATATGAAAAAAGAGATAACTAGAAGGAATTTATAAAGAAGGGGGTGTATATCAACCATCACCTGTAAAGGAATTAAATATTAATGTATTGCAGTCTCCTCAGGTCGTCTGGTATCATTCAGAAGAAGAATATGTTCTAAAGGCAAATACACGAATGCTCATCAGGTGTGCAATACTGCGTGATAAAGGAATCTTAACAGATGAGTCTTTTCTTAAAAACCCACAGACATCAGTCGCCAAACATGCCCTTCTGCAATGATAAGGCCCGTTTCCATTGGCCGACGAAGATTGCTTAGACTTTTTGAGTTACACAGAAAGTCTGTCGGTGGTGCCACAGAC
Source organism: Alentia gelatinosa (assembly GCA_950022655.1). NCBI lineage: Eukaryota > Metazoa > Annelida > Polychaeta > Phyllodocida > Polynoidae > Alentia > Alentia gelatinosa. The sequence continues at coordinate 108,209,745 of OX465581.1, forward strand.
TGTGCGGCCAATAGAAAAATCGCTGAGGGTAGTAGATTTCACTCAGTGACCATGCTTTCAATCATTGATGGGTGGTGCCACATTGCATAATCTAAAAGCCAATACCCACTGAACGATTTCGTTTCCAACGATTAACTCCCTGAATCGTCAGGGTTATTTAACTTGTCTCAGGCGAATATGTACACCGCGTTGACTATTCCCACAACGTTTATGGCAGCCATTAGCATGAGTTAATCGTAAGCAAATTCTGTCCACACTGGACGACGGACTGCGTAAATCGTGAGCGATTTAGGGCCACCGATAAAGGAACAAGTAATAAATCTCAGTATATGGGAGTTAAATCGGTGAGCTGGCCTCAGTCTGTGTGTGGCATGGGCATTTCTGCTCACCCAGCGATTAATTAAGGGCCATGATTGGTAGGAACCACGGGGGGTATTTCTTAAACTCCGTTGTCGGTGACAACGGGAAGGAACAAGTTCCTTAATTTATCGGTCCCGATTTCGGAAAATTGGACTGCAATTTGTCGGCGACAAAGGTACATCGCCATGGTGGGGATTTCCAAATCTTAGGCAAATTACTGTAAGGGGGTGTCACATTGGCCGACACATTTTCTAGGCCTCGCCTGAGCTTACGATTGTTCTTTTGTCGCCGAGAAAGGAACATTCATGTTCCGAAATCGTACAGTGTGTATTGGCTTTAAGCATAAAATGTCATGGGGCATTTCACGACCTTGGTTGTTTCCATTGACAGATATTGGGTCCACAGTGACAAAAGTCTGTCGGTGGTTCCTGACTGTAGATCGGTGACGGGAAATCGGCCAATGGAAACGGGCCTTTAGCGTCTGGGAGAATACAAAAGTGCATTCAGGCAAGCCGTGATTCCAAACTAGGCTACAAATATTCAACAATTTCTATTTGAACACTCTGAAGGTGATATCCACATTGGGAGCCTACACAACCTTTATCCTTATCCTTTAAATGGATGGCAATACCATCATTAAACGCTGGATCAATGCCAAGATGATGATATACATTTAAAAAATCGTCATTCAGATAAAGTAATAGATGGACCTGTTAAATTAGGTTCATGATGCTATTTTTATCCTCACTTTTCACACTGATAAATCTTTATCACTGAACCAGGTCGGAGCTACGTTTTAAACTAAGGGCTCGTTTCCGAGTGCGTCTGCCTCATTGTGTGCAACCGTAAACTAAGAACCGCGTAGTGATCATGTGACCTTTGCTTTACGTAGCGCTAATGGCCGACAGGACATCATGCAATACTGCCATAGCAACAGTGATTTGATTTGACAACGTCCAATAGAACACAATACACGCGTGTACGCGCTGCAGTCTGGTGACTATAGGATCAGAAAGGAGAGACCTAGATCTTAAAATTCATTAGATCTATTCTTCCATCTTTTGTACTAGAGGATATTACTAAAATAGACCGCATTAGTCCTGACGTCATTTTGGTGCCAAACAAGTCCAAACTCCGCGAAGCACCACATACACGTGGTATTGGCGTGAGTGTAATGCTGTCAGTAAACGAATGTGTTCAGTGGTAAACCAGCAAAGATGAAGAAAGTGGGGAATGTATTTAACAGGAAACATATTTTTGAGCTGAGCTGTGACTGGAATATTGGTATATTTGCTGGTAAGACTAAAGTCAGACCCATATTTGATTTCATAACAATGGTGCCAACCTTGGGGATATTCCAATGTTTGGCACCAGAACATAGGGAAACCCCGCTCTCGGCAGGTAAAATGATGTTATACTAATGCGGTCTATGTATGATGCACAGCCAATACTAGCAATACTATTTGACTACAATTCTATAGGTGAATGTATAAAACAGCAACCACCGGTCCCATGACTCAGGTGGTCGTAGTGTGCGATGCAGACACAGCACCAGCATGTGCTTTCCCAACCTATCTATTTTCACACCCGCTATTTTTGACGATATACGGCCCTCCAACGGCCCTAGTGCATAAATCAGTTACAGTCGTAGCCTGGCATCGGTTACTAAGCACATCCCTCACATTTCTAAACACAGGGTTATGATTCCTTTCCCACCATGGAGATTGAACAGAGGTTCAAATCCATATTGGAATACAATGAATGGTGTAGGGGAAAACGGAATAGACTATTCAAACGAAGAGGTGTTATAAAGGTTTTCTATGAAAAGAGAAAATACAAATCCATAAGTTCTGTCGCCCTAGACATATACCAGTCTTCATATACTTCTTACATGTTCTGCCATTGCGATATACCTGAAGGTCACACATATATGTCACACATAATATAATATTTTCACAAATTCCGAAGCCTTGCCCAGGAGGAACAAAAACATACTATTATAACTATAATTACCAGAGGTTATTCGTTATTATAGAGAGATTCTAGAGAGTGCATGGAATGTTGTAAACCCAGACTAGACTGCCAAATGCATGGGAACACAGGATTATATATAACCCGAATGGCATTCACATGGGATACAATTAAGTCCACCGAGAAGGTGTTATAGTAATCATATTATAAGCATTTTTCGCTTCCGCTCCGTAAACACAGCATTTGCATATTTAATCTTCCAGATTGTATCTCCATCTAAAATGCTGGCTAATATAGGCCATGAACAGCTAGCTCTTTGATTTATCTCAGGTTGCAATTCCCATCATATTGGTATTCAATATGTTTAGGTCGAGTGGAATAGTCATAGGACTCCCTATTTCAAGGCAGGCTTCCTTGAAAAACGCTCACATAACCTTCGATCACATAGTATTCCCTGTTACTTAGGTCCGGTGTCCACCTACTACGATATGGCACCGATATGGTCTACGATGCACCTCCCGATAAAAAATCAAAATCACGTCGGAAGCTTACCTACTATCGGGGCAGTTGACCACGTTTCTGCGATTAGACACCGATAAAAACCCATACAATGCGTGGTGGATTGGCATGTCTAGACATATGTATACGATTTTGCACCTTCCCGACATGGCACCGATTTTGACATTTTGTATCGGTGCCATATCGGGAGGTCTACGATTCTATCGTAGTAGGTGGGCGCCGGGCCTTAGACTGGGAGGTTTTAGTATTACAAAAAGGTAGTCACAGCACGACGCAAATAAAGGTCGACATATGGAGTTGATCTTCAGTATATTGTTTTACCATGAACAATACAAGACGACGACAGGAACAAATTTAAGATATTTAGTAAAAAGAGGGACATTATCACGCCGATAACGAGAGATTGTTCATCGTATGATAGTAATAATATCTATTTCGACGATGACGATACTGATGATGACGACAACGCTGAGGATGACGATGATGATGATAATAACATTAACAACAACAACAACAGCAACAACAACAGCAACAACAACATCAATATTGATATACTACTACACGATCAGACATAGTTAGTGAATGGCCAAAGGAGCTTAGAGGTTTGGCGATTATGGTCTCACGATTACTAAATGTTCTCGCAGGTGTAGCCTGAAGTCTCATTACCTTCATTAGGCGTTGACACCCTTTCGGGAAGGGGAACAGATGATGTATGGACTCGGTAACCTCTTGCTCATTATTTGCCGCGGTGGTGGTCCCGAATCTATATACATGGAGCAACGAGAATGGTATTTGTGTTGACATTCTCTCCATTGATCACTCCTGCTGATGCACCAAGCTGGCAGTATTGTCTAACAAATGACAAATCTCCGCACCCTTACACGCGCTAACCCTCTAATGAGACACCTCAAGCTGCTCATTAACCAACAAAATCTAATCCAAAGACGGGCTGAAATATTCTTATAGCTTCTTATCGTTTCCCGATTCGGATAAAAGGCGTATAACTTCCTTACACCTTTTGGGGAGTTGTTTACCGCAAATGCACTGCATATAATTTAGCCGTTTCACAGTGATGATCAAAAACCTAAAATCCATATCTGATTTAAGCAATTCAAATAAAACAAAAAAAACACTCACAAAAAAACGTGTGAACCCATAGAATGCTCAACACATGTTCAATTCATTACTGCATCGGTTTTTCTCCTGTAGCTGTAATGGAAGAGTGTACTCTTCCCATACTCTGTTGGAAATTCCCATCAAAACCTGTTTATGTATGAAAGTATCTTGAATAAGAATCTTTTTGCATGTTAAAGGTAACAAACTGATATACCCTTGGTAATTTCTAAAGTGGGCAGGGATTCCGGCTTTAGGGATTCTAGCCTCCGCATGATCTATGCACAGAGCACAGGTGTCTGTAAACTGGCGCCAAAGGGAGGGAAACAGAGTACCGAGCCCTGAGGCTGAACATTCAGAAAAATGCCTGCCGTCGAGTTGGCCCATTTGCCGAACGAGAGACAGAGTAGCAGCTGTTTTCTTTAAAGTGTGGGTCTTAATTTGCACAAACACGACAAATGAAGATGAATTAGACACACTGATTCCTCGAGGTGCTTCTAAAATGTACTGGTATTAAGATGTAGCTTTGGAATAGCACATAAATATCCACCAGATTGTTATAGATAGCGTGATTGTATGCGAGCGCAGGTGTTGACCATTAAAATTTGATTATGTTAGAGATAATAGTTGACCTTTTATTTTGCCAAAATGAGAGGTAGTATGAGACAATTGGTAGCTGGCCGGAAGGGTTAAATGCGTTTCGCGCTCAGTGATCAGTCGCTGGATTGTGGGTGAAACATGTGGTTAGAGTCATTTGGAAGGCGGTATTGAGCAAATGTGGTGGGCGCCTTTAAACATTGTCCTCTTAAGCTTTAAAATAAAGCCTGTCCCAGTCAACCAATTGACAGTCACCGGGCGATTCCCCCACTAGGAACTAACTGTGTAGGCCATGGCGAAGAGGAAGGTGGCGTTGAAAATTACTGATGAAAATCCCATACATATATGAACCAATAATCAGGGACAAAACAAAATAGTAGAAGCATTTGTATGTTATAAACGATTATTATAAGCCATTTCCACTGGCTGACGAAAACGGCACCGATTAATTGAGTTCTTCTAAAAGTCGGTCGGTGGTAGCCAACGACTGCACGCCGTTATCTAAAAAACGGTGAGGGCACTGTGTTTGCCTTGTTTCTGCGCCATTTGAAGGTCCACACTGACTGAGCTGTCCTCCGAACACAATGACCATCACCAACGATTTCAAACTCCGTTGATTCTGTCGGTTGTTGCCCGAATCGGTCGGTAGTGGCCTCATTGCATAATCTATGTACAATTGACCTGTGAAAACACATCTGCATGCCTGTTTCCATTCACCATGCAGCGAATACCCTAAAAATCGATCGGTGGTTCCCGACAGCAGATCGGTGGCAAATAGTCGGCCCGTGGAAAATGGCTTTATAGGTTCCATGTTCATCGATTATTCATTATATATATAGAGGTGATTAGTTCCTGGTATTAACCTAAGGTGACGCCACATATATGAAACCGTTTAGTTCCATTATTGGTTTTTTCTGCTTTTATTTATTCTAGAGTTTCTTATCACGTAGGGTGCTGTGAGCCCTATTTCTAGTTGGCTCCTGGATCGTAGGCAATGTATTCTTCTGATCAAGTCGTTGTCAATTAGGCAATCTTTTTTTTAATCATTGATTGATACTGAAAGAGCACTCGGCTCAAGACGGGCTGGTATCCTTGTGCTTTAAGTTTCACTTCTATCTTACATTGCGTTAAAGCAGTGTTTGCTACATGAGAGCACTTTAAGTGCAACAAGATGTTTCTGCTTCTATTGATATTTCTATTCACATACTCTTGCAGGTATCTCATGACTATAACAATTAGTTAGGATTAATACAATGATAATAATAAACAATATGCAATGATGGATATCATGCTATTTTTTAGTCCAATGGATGCGGGCTGGGTTGTGTGGGGAAACAAATCAAAGGTATCAGATTAGTTATTGCCTTATTGATGTTGTTTGCGTTTGGCTTTGAGATTTATTTGAGATACTATTTCATTAAATTACTGATAATTTAAATAACTATCGATTATTGGTCATCTTGCAGCGAATTCCAGAAAACCGAGGTTTTATGATAGCTGCTTCCTCTGAATCTCCCAAGTGCAGGTAGGCGTGTGAATGTTGTTTTTTTTATCAGGGAGCCCCCAGGGCCCGCCCAAGCGCTACTCCATGTAGGAAAGAGCTAGAAAACGTTATCGATGAGGTTAAGGTACTATTTTCTATGCAAAGTATGCGTGTTTCCGCAACACATTTTGCTTATGAATACATTCAATTACTGATTATTTCAACAGGATGCATTTCGTTAGTTGGCATCAGTGTCGGTTGGTGATGCCGAATCGTGTACTTCTTGGACCAGAAATCGTTGGCCGTGTATGAGATTTCCTGTTTACATTTACCGAATTCTTATAGTGGAAAATAATCCCGAGGATCGATATTGGCATAAAATAAAACGACGCATAAACAGGATTTCCCAAAACAGGTGTGTCGTACGCCATGAGTGCCGCTTGGTTTGGAGTACCAGCATTTCCCCCACCAACTATCGACTACCCAATTCCTACACATTTCCCCCAAGCCCACACTCTGCTACACTGAACTCCACCCCATCTACATTCACTCTCCCAGCATGTCACTCTCCATTCCCAGCTGTCGCAGCCTCCTTGACAAAATATTTCTGCTACGAGAAAAATTTCGAGATGACGTATTAATGGTTGCATCGTCCTGGAACTAGAAGAGAAAGCGCTCTGGGCGATAATTATTTATGAGAATGTTCGCTGCGAAACTCTTTCCAATCCCGCCGAGTTCTCACTTTGACACCTGTCACGCTTCCAGGACATGTTATTACACAGAAATACCAGAGGCGTTAAATTTACTGGCGTGTTTTAAGGGGTTACAATAATCCTGTACCAAAGTCCTCCAGTCGAATAAGCCCAGCCGGCTTTCTTTTTCCCCTTTTGTTTTTGTGTGTCCGTGCTTTGTTCTTATTTATGTCTGCCTTTCCCTTCTTATTTCTCAGAACTGCACCCCTCGTTTAAAGGTTTTGCTGTATTCCAGCAGTTCGTTCAGCATGGCTTCAATACGAGGATCATCTGGTCTCATCAAGGCACCATCCATCGGAGAAAACAGAGGCGTCCTACCATTTATCCTTATTGATATTGATGAGCACCTAGGTTAACCTACTCCGCCCAACATCGGATGCACAGCCGGGGTTGACCCCGTTCTCTGAGCCTGTGGGTATTTTAATACACACACGTACCATCTGGGACCTGTTTCAGTACTCTCGTGACATTAGGCCTAGACAGACATCAACAGCGGCACCAACAGTGCAAGCAACAACGGAAAAAGACTAGCAGATATATGAAGATCGAAGTGGCCAATCTTCTTCATATTTGGGACGATTGTAGATTATATGTATCCCCTACTCATGTTAAAGTGTCATTGCTTAATTCCTACGAGAAATGAGTGAAACTTCATGTGTCATCGACTCCAATCTTGTGATCTGTCCATATGGTGTCACAGACGCATTCTAGACATGTCACAAAACTACTGAAACAGGTCCCTGCTGGCCTAGCACTGGCTGACTTCTGTCCTGCCGTCTTGACCGTCCCCACAACTCTTCGACTCCCGAAAGCGTTTGACCCTTTCCCCGAGTGTGCCCTCTAACCTTTTCTGCTGCTCCCTCTCAACTCTCAAATCGGCTGAACAGTCAAGCTAGTGAGCCAGATGCCCGGCAGCACACTAAACGTGGTAAAATTGACATCTGTTCAAAATAGATAAGGAACCAGCCGAACGATAGATTAAGGAAGTGGGTCTTTCAGCGTCAAGAATTCGTATCGGTAGCTATATACTAATATGGCAGCATTATTGGCCATTCTTAATCCACTTTCTGCACAGCATCTTAAGCGACAGAAATATATGCTTTTGTTGATATATGAATACAGAGGTTGCACAAAACGTAGTAATCATTTGTTTGTAGGAGTCTAACTTGATATGAGAAAGAGAGCCACAGTTAGTATAACAGGATAGCGTCATCAGAGATAAATTCTCTATATATATTATGATAAATTATCACAATACCTCAGTCATATTGAACTAGCAGGATTTTCACTTCATCTCTTGATGATTGCATGCCCATTGTCGCCTACATCATGACCGATTTATCTTGAGCTGTGTTTGATATTCCAGTACATTGGACAGGTTTCGAATGTTTCCTCAACCTCGTACTTACTAAGATTCTTCAATATGGACAAAAGTATGTAATAATTTCATTAACTGGAAAGTTGATATTAGCAGAGTATACAGAGTCAGAAAGCCATGTCATTTCCTAGCTTTCTTTTGTCCCCTGAAACATTCTCAACAGGGGAACTAAGACATCTCTCTTTCATCACAGTTAGACATCCATCCATCAAGTTGACCACACTAGTAACCTAGCAACCAAAGGCCACGTTAATTTAGGAACAGAATTCAGCCCAGTTGTGAACTATAAATAGGTCTCTGATCATTCAGGAAGAGAAAATGAATCGCCATGTGAGATGTTTATTTTGTCAAATTACAAAATTAAAGATAAAGTATACAAAATTTAATGACAGGTAGATGGCCGATAAAGAGTATAGACCTAATCTCTCACAAATACTACAGCACGTGGGATCCCAAACTTGATTGTTTGATTTCATTCGCAATCGCCCATACGGCATTTTGATTACGTATGTCAACATGGAGTCCAAATACTACCTGCTGGCATGGGTAAAATATATATGTGTGTACCGTGGTTAACTGCTCTCAAGCTGCTATCAACGTACAAAATTCATTGGTATAGCCGCTTATCGTCGAAGCCAGGGCCCTCTGGGTGACATTGGGAGATCAATTTCCGCTATTTGACATCCACATCTGTAGAAGCTGATACCAAGATAGTCTTTACGACCTTTATAAGTATTCTTATTAATATGGAGTGGTCGGTTTTTTAATGCTACTTATTCTAATTCCAATCCAATATTGGCTCAGATTAGCTTCTTCAAAAACGTAAAAGCAGGCCGTCAAATGACAGATTCACTCTTGTGTCAATGATCTAAAAGGAGAAAGCCCACCGTTCTCGTTCTCATTTTCAACAGGAAAAGTCCTACATCTATTTCCTTTCTCCCTATTAATATAATGACTCTTCTTTCTTAAGCAGACAATATAAATTCTTGCCTAATCCACTTTCAGTCCCAGCACTAGACTATGAAGCAGTCTGATCCAGGCTACTGTGATCTACTGGTATCCCTTTCCACTACAACCCCCCCCCCCCCCCGTACCTCATTTGTTATCATTTACAGTTTAAGGGATATAGTACAAAGACAGTGCATCGAGCGCCATAAGAACGACTCAATGCCTTCGATTCCAACGCGTCCTTCTGTTAAATCATCCAGATCCCCGAACTGAAAAAGAATAGGTTTGATGGAGTTGGTGGCAATGGCCGCACGCAAAGCAAATGGCGGCGCCCCGCTGAGGACGGCAGTAGAGGGGCGTGCAGGGACCCGGCTTATCCGTACCGGGAGCCAAAGCCACGCGCTGCTGGGTGCTTTGAGAACTGCCGACGAGTGCCGCTTTCTTTTGACACTAGTTCTTCTGTCCCAACCTGTTTAATATCGATATTACGAAAAGTGCTGTCAGACATGTTAACGCGACACTAAGAGGACACGCTTCCCAAAGCGCGTTTTAAAGTCAAGGGAATTAAACATGAGAGAGCTTAGTGCTCACGTGTTTGCGACATGTGTAAATAGAGAGGATTTTGCAAACGCTACGAAATTCTGGAGGATATTCGAGATATTAATAATACCATTCACAACATTGCAGGATCGATTCTGAGAAGTATGTGGGATTTCAAGAATTCTCTAGATTACCTAAGATAAATTACATCAACATTGGCCACAATAACACCTCAGTCAAATGATCAAACGTCCTTACCATTAATAGTCGGCAGTTCACATTCACTTACAGACCCTTCCCTCTCAAACATACTCCATATTCTACATTACCTACATCATCATGTGCCGTGCTGTGCCACATTTTCAGCTACACTGTAGATTTCTTTTCAGTAGCTCCTTGTGGTATTCTTTATCCTACCCCTAACAAAAAACGACATAGGCTTAACATGGGATTTGTTTATGTCACGGGTAGTGACATAAAGTGTTGTTTATGCCACTACTTTCTGATACTGAAAAAAAATATGGAAACGGGGTAGGATAAAATCTAGACGCCACTCGTTTGAGTTTGAGCTTATTTATGCCACTCATTTTGTTGGCTCTGTAATGTCACTCGTCTTCGACTCGTGAAATTATGGAGCCAACAAAATGCGTGGCACAAATAAACTCAGACTCAAACTCGTGGCGTCTCTTAATATTACAACAGTAAAGATATAATTCCTTTCTGGTATTCATGTTTGTACCACATTTCCACCCCATCCCCGAGCCCCCCCCCCCCCCTCCCCCCGGCGTTTCCCCTTGGGGTATGGGGGATTATCCAGTCAGTCAATTCCTATTTCAGTTAATCATATTTTTGCAGGATATAACCTTCATCAGACTGTAGCTATAAACAACCTTGCTACATCTAGTTGGGCGAAGAGGCCTGAGTTTGGCGGTTGGACGCGTGACGGAAGTGACGTACTTCCGGTTCCGGGCTGTTAATGGCAGTTGGCCTTTAGATAGCGGAAGAACAGGGCACCGCATATGGTCAAAGACAGGTCATTTGACGATAGCCTTCGTACGCAAGCTGTGAGTGCAGCAAAGGGGGCGTTGCGAGATGGTGGACAACGGTTTCATGTGATGCCGCCTGCATTACCAAATCTGTTCAATCACCACATACCCTGAACATGGACCATCACCCACATTGATCAACACCAAGATCACTACGATCATGATACCCTAAATGATTCAAGATCATGTGTATTTTATCATTAGTTTTTCATATTATGGCAAGATAATGAAATATATGTAGGAAGTTAATACGATGAATGAGTTTTATTGTTGATTGACTCGCGACTCCCGAAGTGCAGAATATCTCATCCACCGAGAACTTTAAAAACAGAGTAACGGTGGAAGTTGTAAATCTTTGTCAAGAAGATACATACTGGGATTGTAAGATCCAAATGTCGAACCTTTAACTGGAATTTGATCATAAGAAAGATGATGAATGTAAAATAACATGACTAATCTGGGTGTAAATTGATCCCGTGATCATGGTTGATATAATACTTGTTTTGTCTGTCCTGAACCTGTTCTTTCGGCGTATCGGTGATGTATAATTCATGTACCTCTTATGTTCCTGTTCCTGTCCAGATTGTGATAAGGAAAACCACCTCATGAGAGGTGATTCTTGTATGTCTAAAAACTTTATGTGAAAGAAAAAATGTTTTGAAAAATAGTAAATAAAGTACGCCGAGCAGCTGACAAACCAACAAAAGATCCATGGCAAACCGAAGACCAATGGGGATACACTAGAATCCCGTTTCTGGGACACCTCCCTTAAGGGAGCACCCCACTTAAGGAGACGATTTGCTCGGAACAGAAATGTTCATTTAGTTTATCTTAACCACGCTTACGGGGTCACCCCGCTTAAGGGGACACTTTGCTCGGTACGGAGGGTGGCCCCTTAAGCGGGGTTTTTACTGTACAATGATAATGAGACAGTGAATTGAGACAATGAAGTGAAAGTGGCGATGGCTCTTTAATTGTTCTGTTCAGCGCTAATATTTGCTCAAGAGAGTGGACATCTAAAGGCTACATGGATGGGTGTTCCCAGCACCATCAGTTGTGCCCGCTTGGTTGTCAGGCTGCAAATCTACTCCTAAAAGGCCTCTCTTTGGTGGAGGTGAGAGTGTGGTTGTCAGGCGATCTGATTCAGGCACGGTTTAATTGACTTCAATACGCTCCCGCCTTAATAACCACGCTCACCACGATTCATGCCATTTGATCTGCCTATGAATTATCAATCGATAATATGAATATATTTTAATATATGTTCCCATTTTGTGTGTTGATAGAAAATTAATAGTGACTGAATCCCGTTTTTTTAAAGCGCATAATTAACAGTTTTAAAACGACAGGAGGAACCGACAGGATTTACAAAGTTAAGTGCAAGTGTCATGAAAACAAAACAGGTTTGGGTGTCAAACCATAGCTCTTTTCGAGGAGCAAGGATTGTTTTGCAAATAGATATTGGGGTATTGAAACATCCAATTACAGCAATGTCTTTTACCACGAGGTAACCCATCAGTTCACCCGATAAAACGCATTTTACATTTGACCATGTCATAAAAGATCACACGATGTCACACTTTTTCACGTCATCCCACCTCCCCCAACACCTTGTCACAGTCACGGACCTCATTTTACCTTCCAGCATTTGAGAACACCTCCACTTGCCTCGTAATCGACCATTGGTAAAGAACTCGGTTCAAAACCTGTTAAACAAATTCATCTTTCACTCTACACATCTGCGTGAGTAAGGACATGGAAAAATGCCATGTTCTGACGGTCAGAAATGATTGAGATAGGATCGTAATATCCCAGGTTCCTTTGATAGTCACTGGTGAATCACTGCTTACAAAGTGGTAGGAGGGATATCGAAGCTGTAGGTAGGGGTTGGGGGTGGAGTCGCTAGTTTATATCTTATTTTGAAGCAGTCTTAATGTATTATCTATTTTTCAATAATAACCAAAATAAATATGATGCCATCATTATGTCATTTTGGAAGTAAATTGTATTCTGTGGTTAAAATGCACGTACATGTATAGTATGGATGCCCGCAATTATGAAATTTGAATTGCAAGATGAATATTCACATGTACATATTTGTTATTCAGAGAGGGGAGTGCGCAGTATTCAGCAAATTCATCCTGGGATTAAACTTTATTTCCCGTAATTGCAGAGTCACCATAATCACCAGAGCCATTATTTTCTTGCTTTCTGATGGTGACATTTACGGCTCTGATTTACAGCGGTCTATTACGTCTCTCTCTCTGGTCCATTAAGGCTGATTTTATTTCCCTTTCGACATTGATTCTTAGGTAATGCTGACCACTGTCATTTATTCAAGTAAAAACGGTGGTTGCTTAAGTATCTTCAGGTAACTATTGAAGAAGATCCATCATTGCAAGACAGTTAATGAGGGTGTCGTGTCTGTGTGAGCGTGAGGCAGAGCCAGGACAAGAGAGACAGAATAAAGAGAGGGTGAAATGGAGTCGGAGAGGAGGAACAGCGGTACGCCTTTCTTTTTATTATCCATGGTTTACAAAGTACCCATTGAGAATGTATGAGGACTCAATAAACCAATACCCATTATTTGAAAACTGTCAGACACCATGACCATGGTATGCGGATTCAAATCTGTGGTATGCGGCCTTTAAGTTGTGGTATACGGAAAATAGTCCCTTTCTGCTATTGAACCTACTGATATACCCTTAAATATGGCAATCCCTGGGTTAAATCCATTGGAGAGGATGGATAATAAATACAACAAACGATGGTTCTGTCGACAGGCGGCTCTGTAAACCACTCGAGATTGATGTTGTTATACACACGCTGACGCCTGTGTATTACTAAGCGTCAATCTCTCGTGGTTTACGGCCGCCTGTCTACAGAACCATCGATTATTGTCTGTTTATAGGGACCATTATGAGGACAACACAAATACTGCTCCATTTCATGTCAAGACTCAAGGAAGATTCTAAAAGCCTGTAAGACCTAGATATTTGTTCCCGATTCATCCCGACCATCGTCTCCGTGAGAGTCAGATAAAAAATGGCGATGTACAATACCCTTTATACATCGACATGCAGATTCTTCCCGATCACACCTCTCCTTCTGATGCCCTCGTGAAGTGGCCCACTTCACATCAAAGAGAGCCACTTTAATGAATTTTGATCTAAATGAGATATTGGCAAACATATTTCGCATCTGCAATCGGGAAGAGTCGGTGAAGGTGCGAACATCGACAATCGTAAGGTCGGGGAGAGTCGGTCATATCTGACATGGTAGTCATACCCGACGCGTCGGGAAGGATAATAGAATCGGGTTATTGAATTGCGTACAATCAACCCGAATTACGCCGATTCTCACCAACCCGCCGGATCCACGGGGCAAAGGTGGAATCGGGCAGAGTCGGCGGGTCGATGTCTTATAGGCTTTGCCAATGAAACTTTGACCAAATATCAGATTTTAAGTTAGGTTTAGCACAAGGGGCGGAGGCTTTACGCCAAACCTCGATGCTCCAGAATGATATTTGAACATCAAATATCGGATTTTACTATTGTCATGCATAGTTTGACAGGGAGTATCAGGAATGACAAAGTGGCAATGCATCAGAAGAGGAAAGATTCCCAACAAGGTCTGATATGATGGAGAGACGAAGGAAATGGAAGGTAACAATACAACACATATGTTATGCAGGCGATATAGAGAAATAGCCTGCGATATAGCCAACGGGGATTACATCTAGAGCCATCCTACTCACGTTCCGTTTGTTGATGGGCGATTGGTGTTACCATTTCATGTATTGCTTTGTTATGGAAATCCTCCCATTCATTCTGAATATCAACACGCAACGAGCCTGTGTCATCTCTGACACTTTCTGTCCGACGTCCTCTAACCCAGAAAGCGGTAGGCAGCGGCTCGACATTATCGTTTCCCCGCCCAGTGACTAACACACTGTCCCCGCCATCCGTCACACCTAGCGAGGATTGCCTTTCACTTTGCTGTAGGACTGCCCTATCTGGGACTATATCTTTCATAATTAACCCTGTAGGCTTAACCAGGCGTGAGTCACTCAAACCCGGTATCGCCTGAAGCTGTTTTTGTGAGGAGCTGCTCGGGTTATTTGAGCTGCTCTCCACGGAAGGCAATCTGTTTGAACGTCTCGCACCAGTCCTGGTTCCACCTGAGGCTACCTGAACAGGCTCCTTCGGGTCAGATTGCTCCAGGGCAGACCATGGCTTCCGGGAGAGCACCACGTTTGTCAGTGTGGAACCAAACCGCTTTGTACCAGTTTGCTTAGTATCAGACCGCGCAGAACTGTGCCGTGTCATGCTAGGCTGCTCTATATGAGACTGCACTAAATTGGCTGACTCCAAAAATGCGAACTGCCCTTTGATATCCCCACCATGGGTTTTGGCCTTCACGTAGGAATTCCCAGGTTTGACATCTTTACTGTTACTGCTCACGTTTGGAACCTTGGGGAGGGACCCAGCTTCTTGTAAAAGATCTAGATTACCAACTTGGGAGGCACTGGAGGAAGGGTCATCTCTCTGGAGAAAATGCCCGGACACATTAGAGGACGAGGATTCAAGTAGGCCGTAATGAGTAGTATTGGAGGAATTCGATAAACCCTGTACGATCTGCTCATGTGTACCGTTCCTTCCCGGAGTCAGTTCCATGTCGTTCTCCCTCAGAGAATTGTTCCAGATGGGGTCATTTCCCATCTCACCATTCTGGTAAAGCTCCCACTGGGCGTCTTCCCACTTTGCAGTAGCTCCCAACTCTGATATTGGCCCTGGGTCGAACCCACCATCCTCTTCCTCCTGCCTTAACTCACTTACTCCGGTATACGATGGGGTTTCATCTGTGGTCGAGTTGCTCATGGTCTTGTTCCTGCGGAGTAGCCTGGAAGGGAGGTATTTGTAGTGGAGGCCGGACTGATCCCTACAGTCCACCTCCTCCATGTCCCTTAGTACAGTGCCGTTTAGCAGGATACAGACCTTCCCCAAGGGCACCCCGGACCTGAGCGACTCCAGTTCCACGTCCATCGCCTGGAATTGCTCACTCGAGTTGGTGGCGTTCTGGATGTTCCACCTCCACACTGTCCGCGTGGTGGCGCTGGTACTCAGGTCTGCATCTGGTTCATCCTCTGAGCTGCTCTGAGAATCCTCCTCCTCGCCGCCCACTTCAGAATAGCCTGGACCAATCTGCTTAATGGAGGCGTTCTGATTGATCTGGAATTGGTGTTGGAGCCCGTTTGTTGTTGATGAGGAATTTATACCTTTCTCAGTATACCATTTCTTGAAGAGAGAATCCCTCGGCCTGTCGTCTCTATCAGGTAGCCGATCAGTGAGGAGCTCAGTGCCACTGATGGTTCCTGTCCCCTTATCCTCTGTCTTCTTTTTCCGTGCTATTCGGTCCTCCAGTTTCTCCAGTGCGGATTCTATCCTTGATATGGATTCCTCCATACGCGCCATATTGTCTGAACCATAACCGCCGGAAGCCAGTGATGACACGTTGCTGGTCCGCATGGCCACGTGCCTTTCACCTCCAGCACTAGCCTTCGCCACATCGCCGACTAACGGGTGGGTGGCTGTAATGGGGGCCGGGTTTCCTGCCGGATCCAGGGTTATGCTAACAGTCTCACGTGTCTTCTGAGTGACCAGCTGAGTCTCCGGGTCCCGGTACCGACTGGACGCGTTCCCATGCACCCGGACGCCAGCGTCTCCGCCTCGCGTAGCGCCGGACGCCGTCGGTCGGGACGCTGCGTGAGGGATGGTATTAAAGGCAGAGATGAGTATCAATATGAGCAAGTGGAACGTGGAGGGAAGCAGTGAAGATCTGGGACTGGAGGTAGTCACAGTATCAACATCGACCTTGAGCCTCATGTTGTTCAGGCTTCATTCAGACGTCTGACGTCAGGGGTGGTGATGTCGGAGTTCGCAGTCGTAGTTTCATCCGCCGTCTGCAAGGCCACCTGAGCATCTGGAAAAACGAAAACAAGTCGTTCAGAGGTATTCCCACGATACGCATAGAGGAGTGTATATACATGAATATTCCATGCCAGATCCTCTTCCTTGGGTGCTACACACATGTAAACATCTTAGCGACTATGCCCTGAGTAATGTGTAGACCTATCCTTGTAAACCTAATATTTTCTGGTATAAAATATAAATGAATTGGTTGTGAGACATTTTAGGGAGATCTAGATGCACCTTACTGAGACTATATTACTATGGTCATATGTAGCATAGTGACATCGTATATATACATCTAAATTCAATATAAGGTGGGATGGCAGACCGCTATACTGGCGAATCATTCCTAATGAAATTTTGAAAATAATCAGGTCTAAAACTAGTATAGATGCAACCAATAAGTAATAGCTTACTCTTTCCTTTGAATTCAATATGCAAATAATGATCAATTTTTACTTGCTATCTCTGTCATTATAGTTTTCCTTATAGTAAAAGTAGGAATTAATCCACTACATGGATATCATTTGCAGTGTATAAGAGTAGCATCCTCTACCTCGTGATGTTGGCAAACAATAAAGTGGTGCACAGAGCAAATCACACACTAGGGACTTCAAGTCCTGTATCAACAAAGGAATGAGGGTACAATAATTCCATAACATGTTGGCTGGACAGTGCGTCAAATCAACAGGATGATACATGAAGACCAAAATCAAATAGTTCCCTATGTTTATGGCAAGATTCAACTCCAGCAGAACCCTATTTAGAACGGAATGTCCATCTATATATTAGAAATTTGATCGCACCTTGTTCAAGGGAAACTCCACATTAGTAGACATCTCCCTTAAACGAAAACTATTTTTGGAACCGACAGGCTACTTAACCTCTTATAAAGGGTCAACTCTAGACACCCTTCAGCTGTGATTGAAGGGTGTGAGGAGAGAATCCCAAATTATCTGAAGTGTCTGTCTATGTCGTTTTTGTAGATCGTGTACATTTTATTGTAAATAATATCGGCCAGTGCGAATTGCTTGTCATTTCTCCCCTTCTCACTTTACACCACCCCCTGTTTGATATCCTCCTTAATATCTGTTTGATATCCTCCTTAATATATTTTCTGTGCCCCCTACTGGGTGAGCCATCAAACCCAGTTTACATCAGAGGAGTTAGCCGCAGGTTGATATTACGTAGTGTCAACTACAAGGAGAATACGGCCACACAGATCGAAACTGTGGTAATGTTGTATTTATTACTTACCTTTTGAGTAATTATCAGGAAAAAAATGTGGTATATAATTAGAAATTCTACCCTAGCGCCGTGCTTTGTTTATATGAATTAGTTCCTATAACGTCCGTCAGGTGGCCGAAAAAGCCGTATTCTCCTAGGAGATTCCGGAGGTCCGTATTCTACTCAGTAGCGATCCCTAAGCTCCAGAAGCTTAGCATGGAGACTCCGTACTAGGTGGTTATAACAGTAGTGTACGTGGTCGCGTGTCTTTGGTCTTCTTTCATATTCAGGAATATTTAAGAAATTGTAAAATACCTGGACCGAAGAAATTGATAACACCTTATAAATCAAGATATTCTTCAAAGTACTGGTCTATCCCATAGCGTAGCTGTGTGTACCGATAGAATGTAGCAGTGTGTAGTATCAGAAGATGAATTATGAGAAACCCAAGGTGATGTGGTACAGACATTCAGAAAATTGGCTATTTATTAAATGTGGGTGCCAGTATCAAAATAGAATATGCCCATACATCATTTCACTCATACACCTTATAGACGTATATCTTTGATCGCAAGGGATATTGTTGTCTAGTCTGAACTGAAATGGCTGTGTGAAGGGCAGAAGTGAGGAAGGAAATATCCCCAATATCGCATGGGCAAAAATCTCTCTAAGTGTGCAGGTCTTTACCGTTGTGGAATCTGGAATTCCCTGCCTCAGTTGGTAGAATATGAGTGGGTTGAGGTTGCAGGGCCTTGAGCGGGCTTGAGACAAGGAGGTGGCAGACTAGCCGGGGTGGTTTTGAAGGTGTGAAAGCACTACCTCAACAAGAAAGCCCCTTAGATAATGTGCTGTGAAGCGCTCCATGGGTGCCGTCACAGCCCATGAGGCAAACCCCTTGATACCCTTTGGCAACTGTGAAACTGTACGTGGAACTGTATGTGAAATTATATATTTTTTCATTTCTACTGTCTTATGTATTTATCTATTTGTTCTGGTTATTTTGTACATGTAAAGGGCCTTGTGACAGATTATTCATTCAATAAAGCCTGTCTACATCAATTGTCGTTTAACTTTCGTAACATAGACATACATGACAGTCTGGGAATCAACATTGCATAATGGCTGTATAACGTCAAGACAGGGTTCCAACCAAAATGTTACTGCATGTGCCCACCTATTCTTTTTCAAATTATTTTTCTCGATCAATTAAGATTAAATATGACCACTAGATGTCACCTATCTACTGTACATATCGATTATTAACGAGTTAAAATTAACCACTTATAAATGTTATGTATGTATTGCATGTTCAAAAGTTATAGATAAAAACACCTAGATGTAAATTGACTTGACCTTATTCTGATACCAAGAAGCAAACAGAAGATACATGAAGGAAGACAGTACAGACAGCTGGAGAAGAAAAATCAGTCATGTTACCAGTTACCATAGTAACAAAACAATTTACTGCTCAATTCTAGTACCTCAGATCAGTTATTTTAACTAAAGTACATCTGATAAAGGCCAAATTTCGTGCCGAAACGTTGTGTCAACAAAATTATAAACTTATACTGGTGTTTGTTGGTTTTGTGAAATCTTCATATAGAAATAGACTTTTTCAGGGTTGTTCGCATATAAAGGGTATACTTTGTAAAGAGTTAAGTCATACCCTGAATTCAGTGGCAGGGTTCTCATCCCTTGGGACCTTTACCCTTATTCATCGCACGCCGCCTTAAAATGACCACCCTAGTCCTAACTGACCCCATTCTCTCAAGCTTCTGGCAGCTTCTACAAGGATCGTCGAGTGGGATATAGGGGGAAGGAGGACAGTGAAGGTCGACCCCATCGTTTCCTTCTAATGACCCGGTCCCGACCTCGGCCCCGACTTGACCTCGCTTGAGACACCAGTCAATAAAACAGGGCTCTTCCAGCTCTCCAGCCGATGCAGTTTTATCCCGGTTGTCATGGCTACTACCCAGACACAGCGCCTAGATTTCTTACCCCAACCCCCTACTCACTTTGTCCGCTAGTCAATAAATGACTTATCCATTATAATAAAGAAATACAAGTACATCTGCTAAGCACTCCTGAACCGGATACTGGTACGAACCGTTGGGGTCGTTGCAAATAGCAGATAAATAGTTTTTTGATATATTCTGAACCTAGTGCTTGCTAAATCCAATGTCTGTTGAAATTATTATCATCTTACGCCTTATTATTACATACTATAGAATATTAGATCTTAGAAATTCTTAGTTAGTACATACAAGCTCGCCTCATATATCATGGGATCTGACCCAGATCTGATACACAGGAATGCCTTCAAATATATAACTAGGAATGGCCCTCAATATTGTATGCACTAAATCAACCGACAAAGTACATATTGCCTGCCTGTGATCACCAGTGTCCAATTTCAGGTGGTGACCTCTTATTCTTTATGGACCCTAAGATCAGTTAGAGAACAATAGCCTGAATGTTTTCTTACTTGGCATATACTACTACTTTGCTCCCTATACCACCCAAGTGAAGCTTATTGATCTATCAAACCAGCCCCTCACCAACCAGCTTTCACTTTCTTCCATCACTTTCTGCACCCTCCTGCCCACCTCGTTCATTACCTCATCAAAATATCCTTCCATCCTCCCATAATCACCCCAACTTCTCTACCTTGAACCTCCTTTATCTTCTATGCTATCATCTAATCCCTCAACTCTAAACACTTCTTACCATATGCCCGTATTACCCGTTCCCCTTGCCACTGAACACACAGTTAATAAGGTAATGAGAGTAGTCATAGATATATAAAAAAAGGCCAAAGATATTAACAGAGAAAGGTTATACGAACTGCGACCTCTAACTGTTGGACGAGAGAATCTTTTAATAAAGATGCTACGGTGGTGGGTCGAAGACCAATCACATATATTTGTTGTGCATGAAGAAGAAACCAAAAGGTATGAAAATATTAACTTAAATCTTCCTAGAATTAGAACTGAAGAGTACAGACAGTAGCCACTATGCAAAGGTAAAGTGTACTGGGACAGATTATTAATGGAAATTCAACCAAGAGGTGATGGTTTTAAACAAGAGTTAAAGAAATACTGTCTAAGATACTAGATCAAGAAGACCAAGATTAAACGGAGCTACACTCAGTGGCGAATGATATTGTCGTAAATTGTATTACTGAATAAAAAAAAGAACACAACAACCCTTCCCCATCCTCTTCCACACTATCGCGATCCTCCATCTATTTCTGAACTGAGCAACTAGCCACATGCGTTGAGACATTAGTAATCCTCCAACACTTGCTATGCATAGCCCGTGGGAATGAGGGTGAATAGGTGATGTATAGCGTACACCTCCTTGATGTAAACACGTCCCTCACAATAAATAGTAAGTTCAAGATGAGTCTAAAGGCATGTATAACTATTGATTCCGTCCAGTCCGATAACTGTGAATTTCTGTATTGGAAGAGATCCTTAAGAAGACATGTGGGTTTCTTATGAATTGTAGCCTAAGTATGGAGTGCAAGAAAAAACTATATGTGTGAGAATATCAATAACATATTAATTCCGACTTCAATATTGTCTATAGCAATGTGGTTCTTAATCTACTCAGGACTACATTGTGGGAACCAAAGATGATATAAAATAATGTCCTTGCCGCAAGTAGTAATGGGTTAGAGATTACATTAAGCCGCTTAAGGATGCAGGCTTCATTGTCAAGAGAAAAATGACGATGCCTTTCTTGTGCCTCATAACACTGCTCTATACTCTCCATTACCGAGATTAGATTTTAATTATTCAAGAGCACGAGGCTTAAATAATAAGAGAAGCACCCTGCATGGCTGTGTAGTACAAATATGAATATGATTAAAGGCTGTTTGGAGAGACTAGACACTTTTTATGTTAGTGGAAACCGATGTCCTTTTGATCAAAATGTTCCCCTTCTTTACACAGATATTTTCAGAACAGAAGCTTTGTATCAATATTCCAGTTATCATAATCTGCATCTCCTATCATGCACCCGTCCGTCCTACACATTAAGCTCTTCCCCTAGTGTCTCTACCACTCATACTATACAAAATCTCTCTAGAGTATTCTATAACCCAACACCCTCCACACTATCTTCCGACAGAATGGGGCCTTAAAGCAGAAACAAGCGGAGGGGTATCAGGAAGAGATGCCTGTGTGTAAGGGTGGGGGTGGGGGTGGGGGTAGGGGGGGGGGCTGTACATAGGTTGGTGAAAAAAAAACCCGAAGAGGATGAACAGGTGATATCACATGGTAAACCTGAGTGCAGCACACCACCTACTATGGATGACCTTCAATGACAAGTACATAAATGGACCTGTTCAACGACGCTGCTCTTTAGATACCGGTTTCACCTGCTTACATAGAATCGGTTTCTTAAAGCCTCTTTAGAACACACACACACTTCATTTCAATGCCATCCCGACGGGACGATGTACAATATATATATACATCCGTGCTTTTTCCTGACTCAAGACTCGACCTGACTACAAATCACACACATCCCGGTGCTATATCTTTAAGCTCGCGCTTTATTATATCATAAGGCCCATTTCCATAGGGAGCCAAAGTGAACCCGCTCCAACGACAGATAGCCGGTCACAAAATAGTATTTCCGGATATAGGCGCACAGTACTTAGACTATGTAGGTTCGAGATTATATGTCTCATTCTCCAATCTTATAGATCCATATTTTTCATAAACTTAACAACTGTCATCGTAGCTTCGAGACAGAGTTATTCAGAGATGATAGTAGTAAGCAACACTTCGAAAGTAACAAACGAAACCAAAAACATAAGTCTAGCCTCAAACCCCCATAGGTTTAGCACTAAGCCTCGTTCTTACTGGCCACCGGAAACGTTGTTTTGTAGGTGGGTATCTGTGGTTTCAGCGGGTTCACTTTGGCTCCCTATTGGCCGACGAAAAGGGTGTATATTTTTTTGTGTTCTACTAATAGTTCATTTTCACTGGCCATCAGCGATATATAATCAGGTACCACGACGGACCTTCAGCACTGCTGACGCAAGATGGAAATAGGCTATTAGGAGGACACAAAAAAATCTACATTAATCACCCTCTTCGTCGGCCAATGGAAACGGTCCTTACTGGGGCACAGCGGCTAGTTTGCCAGCAGTTGGTGGACCACCCCGCGGATCAGCTGGTCTGCTGGTTTAAGGGACCGGGGAATCCAGACCTCAGTCTCAGTGAATCTATCCGTGCCCGGAGAGGTTCTGCCACGAGTTAAAGTAGTAAAGGTATTGGTGTGACTTCATATAATAAGCCGACCTATAGTATTGATCCCAACTCCAGCAGACACTTGTAAGTAGCTGGAGGATCTAAACTAGAGCAAAGTCTTTACCACGGACGGATACAATATAGAAATAAAATACACAAGGACGATTTAGTGGTAAATGAATCAAGGTTTTTGCGAAATTCAAAATTTACAACATTGACCAATCAAACTGTGAGGAGGAATATTTTTATTTCAATGTCAGTACAATTGGCCGTTTTATAACATTATATGCAATTCTTACTATATGTTATCGACAATCATTGTTATTCCATGTGTCTGAACCTCACATTCACATGGCCATCTCGTTCCATACCCCCCCCCCCCCCCGAACCGCTATTATCCTGGGAGTGTATCCTGTTTAGGGATTTAAGTGTTACCCAACAAAGAGGTCATATCGTTTCTCAGAGGTAAGAGACCGTAGAAAACAGTCCCTGCACGGACTCTAGATAGACATATATATATATATATATATATATATATATATATATATATATATATATATATATATATATATATATATATATTGCATTAGAGTCCTAGTATTTCCTCTTTTGTACGGTCACACATTCATACAGTAACGCCCTTTCCTCTTTCAAATATATTGCATGAAAAGCGCCGCTTGAACATTGGATGAAGGTAATTTTCAAACTCCGAAATACTAAGGAAAAAAGAAACATGAAGTAATGGAAATGCACTTACTTATTCGAGAGATGGAATCAATCAGACCTGTGGCCTGATTAGTATGACTATTTAGCATCGTATCAAGATTTACTAGGTGGTTGGGAGATGGGCAATAGTGGCGTGGGGGGGGGGGGGAGGTGGAAGCATGGCTAGCGGGACAATCATAGGTGAACTCTTGGTGAATTTCACACTATAAAACAAACCGTACGAGTAAGATTACTCTTACCTTAAGTTGGTGTAGCAAGGGATCATACGCGAAACCTTTATATGACCTCTTTTCTCCTTCAGGCTCCTTCTCCTACTCGCTCTGTCTCTCCTCTCTCTTTATCTCTCGGCCGCGCGCACACACATGGTGTCATGATGTCTCCACTGACGCCTCACACAGATTCTACTCGTGCGACGCGCCTGCAGTCTCCACCCCTCCCCTTCTTCGGGGAGTCTCACACAGTACCGCCATCTAGCGGATGTACCCAACACAAACCTCATGTTTCTGTTGACACTGGCTGGCAGAATTACACTACGGAAGCTACGGTTTGGTTAAAGCTGATATTCAGAAATTATTCTCGATGATCATTTCATTAAAAATATAGACCCGCCCCTCACACAGTGAGAGAACGAGCCGGCGTGTGTATCAGTGGTCGTAACCAGTCAGGTCACCAAGACCAGTCAGTGAGGGTATATATAAGACAGGTGGGAGGGTAGCCTACAGCTCATTTACATGCCGCGATCACAACCAGTCAGAGCTGGGCCACAGACTAGTAGAGAACATTTATTCCCTGTGAGTGTACCTTTTTAATTTAGTGTGACGAATGGTGACACATAAACCAGATCAGACAGACAGGCAATGATACAGAGATACATATACAGATATATAGATACATATTACACACAGAGTTTCATATATACCTCCCCACACACACACACACGCTAGTATTACCTTGACCTCACCTGTCATACCTCAGTGCACCCTTCTCTCACCTGGCCTTGTAAATTCAATAGAAAACATGCAGATACAGATACAGAGACTACAGATACAGAGACTACAGATACAGAGACACAGAGACACAGATACACATATTATAGAGATACATAGAATTAGTGTTTATAGTGTTGTGGACATTGTACTCCTGTGATGTATGTATTAAGAATATCACAGGGTGCTTCCTAACAGGTCCTCGCTCCAGATAGAGGTTAAGGCCTAACTGTTTGGACTGCCACCCCCAGCGTTTGAACCATCCCCTGTCTTCGTTTGGACTGACCCCCGATAGGGTATATAAGGAAGCAGATTTCAACTCACAGCTCACTTGGAACCCAGACACCGTGGCGTCAACATCTCCATGCTACTCAGCATTACTACCACTGCAGTGTCAGGCTTGAGACACCATAGGACTCTATGCTACAGAGGCCTTTACTGAGGATTGGGCTTCTCCATAAGCTACTATCACCCCAGCACTGGAGGAAAAGACACTGATGACTGCTACCACTACTTTGGATCATCTATATCCACAAGTCAAGGAGACATTGAACAATAACTGAAAGTGATAGACTGTGAGTACTGCTTAGACCAAGAGGACTTATATCATATGTACACTACAGAAGTGTATATGATTTTGTATGTTGATGAGAATTGTTATGTAACTGTATACTTTGTTATAATATATGTTATTAATACATATCTGTGTATGGTTATCTGTCTTCTTCATTTAGTATAGAAGATATTCTGAATTCTCTTTTCTTGTCACTGGGTTAGCTAGTCTATAGGATTAGGCCTTAGCTACTGTACGTGACACTCCCTATAGTGCTTGTTATGGTTGGTAATCACGGCTGTGTGTGTGCTCTGCTCAGTGTCAGGTGTGTCTGACTGCCTTCAGCTTATTAGCTGTCTAGGTGTCGGTTTTATACCTCCACTCAGACACTCGCCGCAGGTAGCGATGTCCTAACACCCTGCCCATACATCACCATTGCAGCAGAGCTGTCATAGACGACCATTGCCTCAAAGTTGTCCAGTGTATATATACACTTAGTAGCTCCGCCTTGCGCATACTTAAGTGTGTGGAGGGCGGGGCATACATTTTTGGATTAATTAACAGAGCTTAATTGCTTTATATAAGTTTTAAATTCGTAGATTGGTTCACTGTCCTAATGAATAATAGGACAGGTAGAGGGATATTCTGAACGACTTTGAACTATGTAAATTAAGTCAGCATATAAAATTCGTTCTTTAACAATCAAACGATGCGAATGTGATAACCAACTCTAGAAGTACAAGATTGAGTCACAAAACTATTATTCGTACCAAACGCCCATCGACTGAGAATTAGCGAAATAGCACCCTCTACCATGGTTTCTCCTGTGGAATTCGTTAACGCCTAAGATTCAGCAAACCCCTAATAAAATATCCTTAAAGGTATAACAAAGAAATATATATTATTGAACAACATATGCGAACAAATCCCGATTTGAATATTGAATTAGTTTCCCGAGTCGTGACCAGAAATTAAAACTAAACCGTATGGAGAACATCTGTCAACCTTTTATTTTCTAAAATTTTTGTGGCATATGTGACTACCGTTATAACCTACTGGAATATGTGAACATCCTCTATATCAGAGGGAAGATATGTGTTGTCCTTGTATTCGTTAATGTGTGAAGTTTACTGCGCTGTATTTACTGAGTTTCTTGTTCGTGTCTATATTAGGCTTCAAATGTTACACTTCTTATGCATAACTGCGTGACAAGATATACTCGAGCAATATTTCACTGGATTGAAAAAGACCCCAAACAGAGAAATAAAAAAAAACCTAACTAGGTACGGAGTCATGTGACCAGCACAGAGAAGATCAATCCATAGAAAATCAACGAATACTGATATAAGACCTAGTATGCAAACTAGCATATATCACCATGCATATGTCTTGTCCTTTTCTGTCTCTTTGTTATGCAACCGTTGACTGGTATGTGGAAGAGCACCACTAGGTGAATATACCATGTCATTTTCAGCTGAATAATGAAAAAAAAAACTCTCCTCTCACGAGATACCCCTAATGACTTTTCTTAATTATCACAAACAATTCACCACTCGGGCGGTCTTCCATTATTTGGATAGGGTATTACACTTGTTTACACTCTCCTAGCACAGATCCTGCGTTCTACTTTCTGTGGAACAGACAGTAGCCTATTATGCTCATATACTCAATCATCTGATGCTAAAATAATGTGTTGCACAACCACGGAGATAAGGCACACGGAAAACAAGACACTAGAAACGGGACATTTGTTTTTTTATGTTTTTCTATTGCATCTCTCGTATGTACGAGTAATTCTGATACAATATATGAGGTAAAATGATAACAGCGGTATCTAGGCATTATGTATATACACAAAGAACTCTACGACCAAGAAGCACAACTCTATGGACTGGACAGTGGCGCCTCACAGTGGTTGGCCTGTATGAACTAAATTTTGGGGATGCTTAAAACAATCAAACGCTCTAAAAACGCTCGAGGTTGAAGGTATTTCTCAAGTTGTCATGTTGAACTTTGAGAAATAAATACAACATGTGTAGGGTTTCAAGATTTTCTCAAAACAAAGCATGTTTTCTACAATATGTGACAGAAATAAAGTATTTTGCTATTTTTTACCGCTCACGAACGGCACATTGTAGTACTCCAATGGCAATTTAGCCTCTAACCTGATTTAGAAGCTAAATAACTGGATCCCAAGACAGAATAACCAAACGATATTACATCTTAGTCTGTATATGCCCAATAATGAATATATACAACATTTACAAGATTATTTCACTGCTATGCACTACCAGAGCAAATGTGTGCTATCACTGTTTTGCTAATCTATCATAATAATTCAAAAGGCTAAGGCTTCTAGAAGCAATAAAAAACAAAAAGATTATGTATAATGTTGTTTTCTTGACCATAAAGTATATAAATATGACTTGCACTTTTTATATCGCACACAACTCTAGCCTGGAAGCCTGGCCTAGTTAGACTATAGGCCAGGTAACGGGTTCCATTTTTATGGTGCATTATTGGTAACGCTGTTGCATTGTGGGATTGCGCCACCTAAGCCTGTAGTGCGGCCACCACTCACCAGACGGCGTGTACACGGCTCAAGGTGGGCCTGTTGGAGGGTGGTGACTGAGGCAGGCTGAGAGCTGCCTGGGCGGCCGATCTGTGAGCGCTGCAGTCTGATCTGTTCTCGTGAAACATCGGTGCGAGAGCTGGCGAGTTGAAGGTCGTGCTAGCGTGACGTCAGAACCCGTTACCTGCCCCTTATTCATATGGGCAGGGAACCAGTCTAACACAACTCCTACATACCAAATGATAATGCTGGATTTTCGTACATGCAGGCCAACCACCGTGTGGCGCCACCGTCCATACAGGAACAAATGATAACATGGGAGTTGTGCTTCTTGGGTTTTAGTTCTTTGATATACATCAGACGGAAAATCAAGTATGAAGATAATTGCTGATGCTAATGAAATGAAATGTTTATCAGTGTTTTTCTTCGCAAGCATACAAACATATAATATTGCGACTTATGAACATTATGGTTGGCTCTAAATAATTTTTTTTCTTTCTGTTTTCTGAAAAGGTAAAGAGTTCACTCATTTATTTCCAACTTCGATTTTAGAAATATATGATCAATATTGAAAAAAATAGAATCAAATATCATAATGGATTTCGCTGAACACATTCTACAATTACTAAATCTACCTATACAAAGTATACTGTGATTTACTAAATAATACCTATTTCATTATTGACCCTTGAAAACCACTTCATACACTGACTATTATCCTCAGTAAAAGAATGTTTCAAAAGTTTGAAATAAAGGCTGGGGGCGAGGCTGGGTGGGGGATAAAAACGACACCTGACATTGGGGATGAAGACAGGGAACGAGCTCAATCGGAGAGGGCTTTGGGTCATAATGTATTTATAGATGACTTCAGGGTACCCGTAAAGGATACCTGACGAGATGAGGTTGACGTTATTTACGGCCGAGGCCGTCGTCTGTCAGTAGGAATGGCCGCGACCCATCTCGTCCTGACCTTGTTTTGCTGTAGAACAGGGAAATGGAGATGCCTAGGAAAAGGACAATGGACGGCCAGGCCATGGGGTTAACACTGCCCTTTGATTCTGGCCACTAAATCCCCAAAGATTCTTATACCTCTTTTACGGTAGACTGAAACCAGAGGTATCAACAGTATTTTGAGGTTTCCCCAAGAATTGGTGAAATCATGCAAAATCCAGAGAAAATGTAAAAAGGGAGACATCTTTCTCTGGCTCTATAGGCTCTTTTCTCTAAAGGTTCTTACATACATTTCAAACCAGTGAGATTTCGTGTATTCTATTTTTTTAATCATATTACCTCGGACTTGGCGTCAGGGAGATATGAATACTCTCCTTGGTGGCAAATGTTGTACTTACACCCGACATTGCTGCGCAATTTGCCCACAACAGTCTCACACCACACCGCCCCCCCCCCCCCCCCCCCCCACCTCTGTAAAGGCGATAAAGAATCTTAATAATACAGTACAACAGCAGAAAAGTCTGTGAGACGCTGTGCGAGGAGTAAACGCTCTGGTGTTAGCAACAGGGGTTTAGTTCGCCAACAGGCCGCTTGCATGTGCGCAAAGTAGCCAAGGCACATCAATTATAGAACACCCTGTGGTATTTCTTTTGCTGTACGCCTTTGGTAACATGGTTTGGAACAAAGAATACCATGATGAATTATTCACAGCAGTTCTATGGCAGAGAAAGCGAATAATGAATTTTGAATGATTATATAAATGATAGATACCGGCTGATATTGATTTTCGGCTGCTAAACAGGCCCAATGAATGCATCGAGTCTATTTTTTATAGGGGTTACAAGGGTACGTGACTCACTCGACCAGAACCTCACCCGTGCCCGGGGTACAAGCAACCTGCTTGCTCAGTCTCCCGTACACACGCAGCTCAGGTAGGTGTTCATCCCTCGTCGACCACTCAGGGAATTTTCATTTTCTGCAGAATTATTACTGCAACGATTACGATGATATAGAAACAGTGTGGTTCCATTAATGAGCATACGTTAAGATAATGTCCTGCTCCGTCTATGTTCAGAGCTTGTATGCGCAGGTACGAACCTAGATTGGCCGCCACCTCTGTTTACACTAACGTAGTATAGCTCTGGCGGCCGGTGTAGTATACGAACCCTGTGACCGTTTCTTAACTGGGAGGTTTCCTCCTTCCCCCTGCATTAACTACCATATATGGAATAATGTAGACCCAGTGGTCATGTATTGTCAGGTGGCGCTGTCAGGAGATTGGTGCGTGACGTTGTTTGGCGCAACTCCACTGTATTGGTATTTATTATACCCAGTTCAATGGACAACATCAGGACATCGCCGTGCAATGTAGTTTATCTTTTTGATGACTCCAGTTCCTCAATGGAACACCCCCTCAAGATAGATCCCAGAGCAGCAGGTATATTAGCTATAGTGCCAATTGACATGTACTGACAGGCTCATAGTCTACTTCTGTTCCGAGAATAATTAAGCTGAGTATTCTGTAGTAATTGCTCTTGACTCATGTACAGTATATATACAGGATCTAATTATAGAATATTAATATTTTACATGCCAGAATCTTTATTTAGTTAACATTTATATATATATATATATATATATATATATATATATATATATATATATATATATATATATAAATATAGCCATATAGCCATATAGCCATATACATGTATATAAATACACACATATATTCACGTATACATCTACATGTGTATATGGGGCAGAATCGATTCAAGGCTATTGCCTGTGTGAGGAGTGGCATTATCTTGAACCCTTCCCGAGGGGGGCGCTTCATTCTGAGGTGTTTGCCAATGGGAGGGGGGCTACATTTTGAGGTATTCCCGTGTGGGGGCTGGCACTTTATTTTTAGAGGATTCGCTGAGGAAAACCCACACACTCCCTGCCATTAATGCTCCCTAAGATGCACATAGTTACTTTTCCAATAGGTCTTATTTCTAACAGAGGGTGCACATTTAAATTTGATCCTTATTTTCCCTAGTTAAGGTATACTCAAACTTCAATGAGGCCTCCTCTAACTCTATATAAAACCCGTCAGCCCTGCACTATTTCATTGTCTCACCCTACATTCAGACATGGACATGTACGAATGCTCATACATTAACTTTGCCGGCAACTTAAAGAATAAACCGCTAGGTAGCCGCTGCATGATGATGTCACATGCTTCTCTCCAACAGTAACATTATTAATGCTTGTCAAAGATGAACTACGGAAATTATTCATTAACGATTTTATGAAGAGACGTCACGAGTTTGAGTCTGAGTTTATTTATGCCACACATTTTGTTGGCTCCATGATTTCACGAGTCGAAGACGAATGACATTATGGAGCCAACAAAATGAGTGGCATAAATAAGCTCAAACTCAAACGAGTGGCGTCTAGATTTTATCCTACCCCATTTCCATATTTTTTCAGTATCAGAAAGTAGTGGCATAAACAACACTTCATGTCATACCCGTGACATAAACAAATCCCATGTTAAGCCTATGGCGTTTTTTATTAGGGGTGGGATAAAGACCTTCCCCGCACACAGTGAGAGAACTGGCCTGTCAGGTTGGCAGGGCCAGTCAAGAGTTATATAAACCAGGTGGGAGGGTGGACTACTGGCCATCTATATGTAGGAATCGCAGCAAGTCAGAGATGGGCAAAGGACATGTAGTCCTGAGAGAACATGGATTCCCTGTGAGTGTAGCTGTTTCATTTAGTGTAAGGCGCTAGTGGTTGGACATAACTAGAGTGATAATCAGAAAGACAGAGATGCAAAGACACAGATAGGAAAATACACAGACACACAGATACAGTATAGACCCATAAAATCACACAGGTTGACATTCTGTGTCACAAACACACGTGTACACAGAGTATTAGCTATCACTGTTGAGCTAGGAACAGAGGAGATGACGAGGCAAACTTGGGAATAAATAATTAAAAACAAAAATTTTAATGTCAAATGTTTAACTTCTAATTCATCAAGTTACTTATACACGCAATCTTACCTTGTTAAAATTATCGAATCATCGAATTATACTTTAATCAATCTGAAAAATGAATTTTCAGTCTGTAATGACTCACTAGGAACCTCAGGTGTCTTCTGCAGACAACGACTGACTATGTACCCAATGAAATTAAATCTTAAGATTTATAACCTTGATAAAGACCAACTTGCTTTCAAAACGTCGGTTCTACAATAAACGCCTTTTAAATTTACTTGGTTGTTCTCGGGTTATACTGTCTACAATACTTGTAATTTATTATTACTAAATGATAAATGAAGATAATATGATAACATAAAATGAATTAATAAATTAAAACATTGTTGTTATAAGATTGAATGAGGGTGATTGTAGTAATAAATAGTATGGAAATATAAAATGGATTAATATGAATCAATACATTTGTGTATAATATTGAATAAATAGATAGTAGTATTGTGGTAATACAATAGTAGTGATTGATAAATAAATCTGAATTAAAAATACGAGAGTTATTAATAAGATTTCATGATATTAATATATATATATAATATTGATAGTATATAAAAAATGCCCTACAAAGTAGGGTAACAAAAGATTAAGGTTGTGGGTGGGTGGGAAATGAAAACGATGTGTATGGGTTGAAGGTTGGTGAAGATGTGGGGCGCAGGTGAGTGTCAGGTGCTCTAGGTGAGGTGTGAGGTGAGATTGGTATGAGTTCTGTCCACCAGACATCAGCAGTGAGCGGTCCCACCATACCGGTGGGACCGTAAAACCACACACAGTCACACACGCAGGCATTCTACTTCACAGGCACAGGTAAAAACACACATACATCTCTCTCTCTCTCTCTCTCTCTCTCTCTCTCTCTCTCTCTCTCTGCCTATCTCTGTGTGTCTCTCAACTTGTATACATATATGAAAGCATGCAACACAAAGTCATTCTGTGTAAATGTTGGTGCACTTACACTAAATATATATGCCATTTACTGTTGTTTTGTAAATCAGCCTCACCTCTCACAGTGCTCTGCAGTGTCCGACTGCCAGACAGTTAGTGCACCCTGGGAAGTGCCTGTAATCTTGTCAAGAAAGTATTGCAATTACTTTGCAAGCACAGCTGTCATTAGCGACCAATTTAACAGCAGAGAGTGATTTTTTCTTATGGATTAGGGGACACGAACTTTAGGTTTCATTAAGCAATTCAGCACGAC
This sequence comes from Alentia gelatinosa, assembly GCA_950022655.1. Lineage (NCBI taxonomy): Eukaryota > Metazoa > Annelida > Polychaeta > Phyllodocida > Polynoidae > Alentia > Alentia gelatinosa. The sequence goes on from OX465581.1 coordinate 108,242,945, forward strand.
CTGTTGGTTGTCCGTTTCCTGTCTGCAGCTAGTCACCCTCCTGTTCGTAAACCCTCTAGCCCGTCCACTGTTAATGTTGCTGTGTCCCACTTTACTCAGGCACCTTACCTGATGATACCGGTCATGCTATTACAGCCAAGATTCATGAATGAATAATAGCCTAATAACATAGGAATGTCAACGGTGAAGACGCATTTAGATAAGTAAGGTGTATTGTGTATGATGATGTCCTGTGAACTGAACCCCATCTCATCTCATCTACCATCTACCTATATCAAACTGTACTCACGTACAATTGTATATATATATATATATATATATATATATATATATATATATATATATATATATATATATATATATATACATATGTATCTGCATCACATTAGTTGACGATTCTTGTATATGTCATTCTATATCTAAAAAGTCCTTAGAAGACACACAATACCTGCTTTTGGCAGAATGTCTTGATGTATTCATTGCGCAAAAAAAAAAAAAAAAAAACGGTTCCTGGTTGCCACGTAGCATAGGCATAAGCCATACGATATACCATAACGAATCCCTTATAATTATTGCTGCCTGATATCATAGTATATTTTCTAGGGAATAGCACTCAGATGGGGACATTTGAGGAACACGACTAGTGACGAGTTGTGCAATATTGGCAACCTGGACCATTGGCCTAGAATAGGATCAGTGAGGATCAGTAGGAGTCCGGTGATCAATATGTTCAGGTAGAATATTATATGTTTAATAGGTTAAACTGTACAAAGAATATGTTCGGGAAGGTTGGGCTTATACGTGGGCGTTGGTATGTTTGGTATATATCTTCATTCCCCTAATTATTAAAATGGTCCGTGCCAATGAACAAGTAGGACGCTCAGCTGGGATGGAATGAATGCTTGCGATGTATGTCCCCCACCACCCGCTGCGCAGAGGGACCCCCGACGCTCGACACACTATAGACCAAGATATCCTCAGGACTTATAGTTCCAGTACGGACCTATATACCCTAGGTGTGCTGGAGGTTTCCGAGCAATTGGCAGATTTTGGGTCACTTAAGCTTGGGTCAGGAGTCAGATTTCTCTCATTTTCAGAGGGTTGACATAGAAAATGAAGATTTTGAAAATATTTCCACCTCACCAGCCCTTAATAAACTATTTCATCAACGATTTCAGATATATACCTAAATGGGACAGTAAATATTATGGCTGTAGGTGTACTGGGGGGGTTCCAGACAATTGGCAGATTTTGTGTGACTTTGACACGGGTCGGCACGCAGATTTCACCCATTTTCAGAAAACATGTCCAACAACATCTGGGTGATTGCCTCCAGACATCTCTCCTATAAGTTCAAAATAATAGAATGGTGCTGATCCATAAGGCTGTCATATATGATTAATTCGTTAAACATAAAAACTTTGTTAAACATATAATAATAGAAGTAGACTAATAGTGTTAACGAAAATGCTAGACCTTTAGGTATCAATTATACACATGCTTATTATATGTTGTCTTGTTTTTAACCTATTTTTCGTCAATATCATACAGTTTGTTTTTTAGAGATACAATATCTATAATATAACTTAGAATACCTATATATAGAGAGAGTGGGGAGGTTGTAGTGAAATTGCACGGTGGGGGGGGGGGGGGGAGAGAGAGATGTTCCAATATAAAAAGTTGTCTGTCACTGTAATCAATCTCATCTTACTACCCATGACATATCAACTCACTGACTATATTTCTTCAGTTCCACACAGAACATCGAGTGAGCAGGGGCTGATCAAACTGAGATCTTTAGGTATGGAAGCTCATCATTTCGATATGAAAATTCTAAATTAGTTATCGACAAGGCCGTATCTAATAGCTTTATTCCTGAGACAGTTGTATAGTCTGATATATCTATGAGATGTGGTATCTAATAATTTGAATATTATTTTTCTGCTATTGTTGAGCATAACATGATAACAAAGAAGCACACCTTTGGTTCTCTGGGACATGTTTCGAATAACAAGGTATTTTCGAAAAGAAAGAATCTGTTAGCTTACTTACTTTCTTACAAACAATATGCTAAATCATTTGGATAGCATTTTTCTTTGTATTCTTTTCATTATTGGAGAATAAAATGTATGAGTATGCTTAAAATCTCAATTCTAAGAGCCCTTTTGGTTATATCAGAAAAGGGTTATATTCAGAAACTTGTATAAATTTCTGACAAGTTGACACACGCGTATTTCATTTCTATAATTCCATACATACATTTCTTTTCATTCCATATTTCCATACTTAAATTTCTATTAATTCAATGTCGCTGTGGTTAATGTGTTGATATTTTATCCTGTAGCTGATCTTTATCAGAAGTATGCTGTTGTAATATATGATTCTCGTATTAAATTAGCATCTTACCTATCGTTACAACTCCGTGATGGAGTTGTAACGATCAGTCGTTCTTCCATACAATGTTTTAACAAAACTTGTTGGATGGTACATACAATGTGGTGATAAAATTTTCAATTGGTACTTCATAAGGTATATAAATAATGTAAATATGACATGTAAGGTCACAAATGTTATGTAGCTGGTTTGTATAAACTTCGGGCTGTCAATTTATCAGTCTCTATATCTTATTATCCTTCATGTAGGTGGAGTCTAATTTTTTGTAGTGATCCATATCGGAAAGCCTTTTTCGATCCCATTGTATGAGCCATTTGTGAGTCCTTTGAGAGGATGTTCCATATATTTATCCCAAGATGAAAAGGACATTTTCAAATTCTTTCTTTCTTGGGGGGGGGGGGGGGACGTATATTGTTTTTTGGGGGAGGATCGCGTTACTCTTGAACCATTTTCCTATGCGTTTATGTTGTGCAAGCTTCTAATCATGCCAATTAGTAGCATGAATCTTCTCTCTCTCTCTCGGTGTCATGATTGAATATTCTGATGATAATTCAACATTACTTATATACATGTACATGCCATTTTTGTAGGCTTCTCATCCTAGGGCAATTATTAAGTTTTTATAAATAAATATTTCGCCAGTCCTCTAATAGAATTAGTACATAGGGCTCATGGCTTTGTAGTTGGTGGAGTCCCGATGGGTTGCTAAATCTATCACATGTGAAATGACAAAATTCAAATGACCAATGAAGATGTCGCCACTATGATATCGAGGCCCAACCATTAGTATAATCCACTGATAGCCCCACACACCACCTGGTACTTTGTTAGCTTAGAAAATGGCACACGCCCATAACCGGATAGGTTTGTGCCGTAAATACGTGTACTTCAAAAGCTTTTTTACGCATAAACAGATAAATATTATTTTAAAAAATCACTTATGTCACTTTTAATTATAATGTCAAATTTTACTATTTTCAGAAAACTAGGATCGTGGCCATGAAGAGAAGCGGCCGATAGGAATATCTCTGAATGCCCATGGCTGAGAAATGGTGCCAATAAGGACTGCAGCGAAGAGGGCCATGCTAATGGCATTTCTTATTATGATTGTGTTAGGATACCTCTTCATGCAGAATCCATATCCTGACATCTCAGACGTAAAGCATCGCTATGTACTCGCCAAATTGATGGGTGGGCTTGGGAACAAACTTTGGATTTACTCTTCTTTGTATGCCATTGCTAGAGAGACAAACAGAACTCCCATAGGTTGTATTGACTACGACATGAGAAAAGTATTTTCTAATTTATCTATGCAGTTTAAGACATCCACTATGTGCAAAGTGCAGGCTTCCTTCAATATATTCGGATCGTTATATATGGGGCAACGGAATAACAATCATCTGGAATTTGATGACACCAAAATCTCTGTATTGAAAGAGTCGCGAACACCATTTGGATCCGTATGTTGCTATATGCAGAATATACGATACTTCAGGAAATATCTCAATGATTTAAGAGCAGAATATATCATTGATCCCTCATTGCAATCAAAAGCGCAAAACTACCTGAGGTCACTTTCTGCTGTTGCAGCATGGAAAATGCATGCCACCTTAGGTATAAACTCCAAGGGCCAAGTCCTCATTGATGGTCAGCTTCCAATTTTTGTGACCGTTCATGTTAGACGTTCAGACATGCTGAAGGACGACCATGTTTCACAGCCAGGACCGTCATACTTCAAAAAGGCAATGGATCATTTCAGGACAAAGCATGGAAAATATGTTTTATTCAACGTGGCAACCGATGATTCTCAGTGGAGCCAAGATAATATCTCAGGCGATGATGTGTATTTTTCAAGTGCCACAGGCAATAAAAGCAGCGAAGAAGACTTTTCTATTGGTGTTGCCTGCAATCACACTGTGATGTCTGTTGGTACTTTTGGTTGGTGGATTGGTTTTCTTGCTGCTGGTGATGTGATATACTTTAAGGATTGGCCCCTCGGTAACTGGAAAGACTGGTATCATTCAGAACAATACTTTCCTGACGACTGGATACCTATGTCATGACAAATATGCTTTAACTATATGCTTTTAAAGGACAATTGCATTCCGTCGAAAAATGATGGTAAAGATGCATATAGAAAATACTTTTCTTCAGATGGCTATTAGAGAAAGCTCAACTGTATAGGTTAACTGATTCAGTATTCTAAATTTGGAGGCACACGAGGCTACGTCTGTGTTCCTTAGTGAAGCTACCTTGAGTAGCAGTTTTAGAACTCCACTTAACACCGTAACCATGATGCACTGCTGGTGTGACATCATCACCACATGATGTCACACCTGCGTTTCCAGGTGTCTTCAGAGGCGGCCTGGTTTCATTATTGTTGTTACCAACCAGAAACTAGTCTGTTCTCTATATATGTGGCTCTGTTTGTGCCTTATACAAATGTCAACATTCTGCCTGGGGAGAAGGGGGGGGGGGGGGGTGTGGTCAAGGTTTCGTCATTATCGGCTGATTGGGCATCGTTAATATCGCTTAGGGATTCAAGGTTTAAAATCTCAAATATGGTTTTCAACAATTCCACTACATTGGTGGATTGTCTATGTTGAGCTGATTTCAAAAAGATTATTGTGAATAATCTTGCTGTTTTCAAAATGGGAGCCACCATGAAAAATAAAAGTTTAATCAAACATTCCACTAGTTCGTTGACTATCACTGTCGTTGGCTACCAGCTGTCCAGTTGATAACCTTTCATTTTCTCTAAAGCCCATGAGACATTGATACCGGTCACCGATTCTTACTGATCGGATGGTCGGATTAGGAACAGTTGTTTCCACAGCAACTCAAATGAGAGCAAAGGGTAATGCCGGTGGCGGAACTGACCGGGGCCTTGGGCCCGGTGGCTGGACTTCAATCAAAATAATACATGACCTAATGACTGCGACGCTGTGTTCACAGCCTGAGTTCTTATGGAATTTTCATTACAAAAGGAAACACATCACACTTTCGTAACTAAGGTTATTCTTACTGGAAAAGTACACCAGATATATTTTGCTCTGATATTTTGGTGGCAATTGGTTGATTGGAAAGATAAATTACACACGCATAGCCTAAATATGATAAGGTCGTAGCCTACATAGAGCTATTAAAAAACATTTCGGTTCACATGCATGGCTAAAAATCCTTTAGAAAAGTGTAGTCTAAAGATATTTGTAACATGGTAGGCACATATTCAAATAGTATGAAATAACTTGAAACCATGCTAGAGGTCAAACACTATATACAGCAAAAATCCGCGGAAGCGGACACCCTCCGTTCCGGGCCAAAGCGTCCGCTTACGCGGGATGACCGCTTACGCGGGATGACCGCTTACGCGGGGTTTTCAAGTTTCCTCCAGGCCAATATTGACGTGTTATATAGGCCTACCGATATGCAGGGGAGACAGAGGGGCTAGTAAATCTAAAAACGATTTCCCAATATCTTAATTGGAAAAACATAGATTATTCTATTTTTGGTAGGATGTCCGTCGGTAGGCTAGTGTCCGCTAACACGGGGCTTTATGCCTTTTTGTACTGAAATAACTGTCCGCTTACGCGGGGTCCGCTTATGCGGGGTTAAATCTAACATCTATTAGAGGGAAAAAATATTCAAACATCTATTAGAGGGAAAATATAACTTTAACTATAATAGGTCCAAGGTGGTATTGATCAGGGTATCCTGTGTAACTAACTGGAATCATCAAAGACGCCTGTATATATAACTAAACGGTCAAAATAGTGGCTATGGAGGTATACCCCGCTTCATTGTCCATACATTTTTTTTCATAATTCACATTATTCTCATTCAAATCTGCTGAATGCAAGATTAAAGGTTTGGGCAATTCGTGGACTTGTATACAAGTCCTGGGGCAAATTAACTTTGCATTTTGATAAATAAAAACCTAATTTCGTATTCAATAAATGATTAAGTTCAAAATCATATTGTCGTTTAAATCAAATCCTTGGAATATTTATCGAACGAAATGATGTTACACTAGTGCTTATAATGTGGTTATATATGATTGATCATGTAAGTCGGTGTTCTTTTAGCCTATTACGTAAAATAGAAAAAGGTCATAATGCTGAACTAGTATTAGGAAATAAGTTTAAAAGCAGAGTGAGTTCATAACTTAAAATTAGAAATCTTGAAACAAAGCGGAATGATGTAAAACACTCACACATTGCTCTATACCTATTATAAGTATATCAAAGTATACGGGTACAAGAAAAATACCTGAGCTAGACGTGCACACAGTCTCCAGTATATTGTCAATTTTCTATTAGTTATCTAGAATAAAACGTCACTACCGGGTATACACTGTTCTTTAAACCAATGAATTACTATTTCTAATCAAAACTAGCACACAACAAAGTACCGCAACTAAAGGTACTGAGTGAAGTCATATTTTGCTCATTTATCAAAGTTGAGTTGAATTTTAAGTTGAACAAATATTATTGGCCTTTTTATGAATCTCAAACTCATAATTATATTATAACTTTCAAAAGTATTCAAATTTAACCAAAAAATATAGTTTCCTTATAGGTGATAAGGGCATGAAATGAAATGGCACACCACTGTCTCCACTGTGTTTCTGGAGGCCTGCTGCTCAGCAGTGAATAGTGAAACACAATCTCGCCATCTAGCGGTTATAATGGAAACCATCAAAGCTTCTGTGGACACATATTGAACACGACACTTTCTCCCACTTATAAACAAACAGACACGTAAGATATGTTATCGCAGAATAGATAGCCACCACGAGTCTAGATGGTAGAAAAATGTCGCCACTGTAAGCTCGGAACAAATAAGGGAACACAGTATCTCTCAACATGGATGATGACAGTTGTCGTAGACCACTGATGCAAAATGCTCACCTCTCAAACTCTGATGATGACACTGATGTTTTAGAAGAGAGCCATCCACAGCCTTCTTTGGGATCCATTCAACATCAACAAAAGAAAGAAACACAGGATGATACATCAGTTGATTTGAGGCGGGACAAGTTGACCTGCTATATCCACGCTCTCACCTGCCTCTCTGCCATCGGTGGGTTTTTATTTGGCTATGACACGGGAGTAGTGTCAGGGGCTATGATACTACTGAAGAATGAATTTCACTTGAATGAAGTTTGGCAGGAGCTGGTAGTGAGCGTCACGATTGCAGCGGCAGCCCTTTTCTCGGTGGTGGGCGGGTAAGTCGATAAGAACTAGATCTATATCAAATAGTGTCTAATATAGATACAGGTTTCCAACAGTGGTATATGATAACGTCGAGAAAAAATGTGCGCCTTCCATATTTTCAGATTATACACTGTCTACACTCAGATAAATTTCATCTTTAGGGAGCGTTCATTATTAATGGCAGGAGGGGGTGTGGGTTTTGCTCGGCGAATCCTCCAAAATAAATCCCCCCCCCCCTCGGAAATACCTCCAAATGAAATGCCCCCCTAGGAAATACCTCGAAATAAAATACCCCCCCCCCCCCCCGTGACAAATACCCTGATATACATTTCACCCTCCTCCCCTAGCCAATACTCAGGCAATAGCCTTAAATCCTTTCTTTCTCATATATACCGGTACATGTACATGTTTATAAAGTAGTGTTAAGTAAATAAAGCCAGGTGAATTCTGGCATGCAAATTTTAAACTTCTATAATCAAATCCCCTAATATGCAGCTATCTGACCCTTGAGAAATGTGGACTGTTAATGATGGTTTAAGAGCAATGACTGCAAACTGGCATATCATAGCTATAGGATTAGATATCCACCATCTAGGAAGTGAACCCTTAGCCTGTCAGGACATACTGGCACGTGAGAAATGTGGACTGTTAATGATGGTTTAAGAGCAATGACTGCAAACTGGCATATCATAGCTATAGGATTAGATATCCACCATCTAGGAAGTGAACCCTTAGCCTGTCAGGACTTACTGGCACGGGAGCTTATGTACCTGCTGCTCTGAGACCTACCTTAAGGGGGTGTTCTATTGAGATGATGGAGGCACCAAAAAGACAACTTGTATGTGCTAAGCTACATTGCATGGTGATCACCTGGCATTGACCATTGAGCTGAGTATAGATTCTGATACAGTCGAGCTGCACTGCATAAGGTCATGGAGCAATCTCCTAACACTGGTATTGCCTTTGATAGTCTTGGCATATTCATGCTCAAACCTACAAACTCTAAAATCATTGTAGTTTTCTTGTGCGGAAAATAGTCCTGGCTTGTTTTTCATATATTTGAGTTTTTTTTTAATTGTGAATACTAGACCATATTAGTTTTGACATCATTATTGATAGTTGAGTTCAAATTTTTCCCGTAGCGTTGTCCTTGGCTCTCCGTGGCCAGCGCTTTGGTTTGACGTTAAGGTTAACGTCGAACCAAAGCGCCGGCCACGGAGAGCCAAGGACGACGCTACGGGAAAAATTTGAACTCATAAATATACCCCCGCCCTATCCATATGACCACTGAAGTGACCGACCAATGAAAGTTGCCGTTCAAAAATGATAAGAAGTATCCAAGCCTTGGCAGAGGCCTGACGAGATTTTCAAAATCGAAACTACTGGGAACTGGACGATCTACGGAACCTCCAGATGTAAAAAAAGACACCAACAGGCTCACACCTATCCGGTGCCACATTTATGAAACTAGCCCCAGCCATAGCTCCACACAGAGCAAGGCTGAGCAGTGTAGGCAGACAGGGAACCAGACTTCTCAAACTCCCTACTAGGTGGCAGCACTGAAACCCCACAGGGTCCACTCCACCACAAACTGCACAAAACAGAACGACATGCTGTCCACTGGACCGGATCGGCCACATCGATGACGGTGCGATCGCTCTGGACCAATGATTCGCATGCTCACATTCAGTAAACAAAACAGACCAATGGGATTTAAAGTTTCATCGACCAGCAACAACAGCGCACCCTCGCCGCACCATGGGAGAGGCGCCGATCGGTCACTTCCTCAGTAGTCGCCGCCAACGCAACGTTCAAAACCTATCATTATTGATAGTTCCCTGGTGTTTTGGTGCCAAAAATACAAAACTCTGCAAGGCACCACTTTCACATTGTTGCTTATCAAGTCTTTCTGATTTCTGATAACAAAAGTTTTCAGTTAAGTGTGATTCGCATGGAGAGACTCATGTACTTGACACTGGTGTACTCAATATCTTTTCCCCAGTCTCAAATAATTTTCCCTCTGTCCAAAAACTTCAGAGCAGAATACTGAAATTCAGCTTTCCCATTCTTGAAAGAAAATGGTGGATCGGATTCATATGGAAGGACACACCCAGTACATAGTCTCAGACATGCTCCCTTTCACAAGGTACATAGTCTCTGACTTGCAGCTTTTTCCCATGTGAATGCCTTGCTTGAGACTCAAGTGCCCATGGCTAGCACCCAGTGCAGGGTACTTAAACCCTGGTGCAGGGACTTTTCCCATGTGGATGTGTATGAAATGACATCAATGACACTAGGGAACCCTCATTACCAGTGGGAGGTATGCCAGTCTCACACAAATCCAAGACTACAGCAAAACCCATTTTTACTTACATAACATTGATGCCAACCTTTGACTCCAATCCCAATAACTATAACTTTCTGTGCATTAAATCGTCCATCAGTAATATCATCCCAGAGGTGTGCAGAGCCATTGTCGAGGCATTCAAGGACGAAGTGTTTGCAAACAAGAAATTTGTTAAGAAAAGGTTTCAATATCCCCAGGCTGTGGCAACCCTATAGAGGCCTCCAGCTAGCCTAAAAGTTGGCATCTCGGGGCCAGGGGAGTGCCCATGATACCGATGGCTCAAAAGAGGGAAAACATGTTGGATTTGGAGTCCACACCCCATTCGGTGACATGAAGAAAGCCCTCCATGGCAAAATCAGTATTTTCACTACTAAGGCCAATGCTTTTTCCCATGCCTTGTCCTGGATGAAAATGTCATAATACAAGAATTTTAGAATCTTCTCAGACTCTAAATTCTGTCTAAAAGCCATTGGACAGCATGATAAAAAAAATGCTGTCATCAGAGACATTAAAGAGTCATACACAGAATTGAAGAGAGACCATGGCAAAGAGGTAGCCATGTGTTGGTTACCGAGTCATATTGAATTGAGGGAAATGAAGCTGCAGATCAAGCAGCCAAAAATGCCTTAAGCAGAAGAGTTGGAGCCCACACAGTTCCACATACAGACCTGAAACAAATGGCCAAGGAGCACATTATGCATAAAACTTGGCAGAAACTCTGGAACTGCACCAGAGACAACAAACTACAAGAAATTGTACTGGCTACTGGCCAGAACTTCAGGAAAGACAACCTGACAAGAACTGAACATATCACTTCCCCAGATGGTTCGTAACCTAAAACCGGATGGAGCCAAGTTATCTTTCTTCAAGAACTTATTTCAGACGATTAATGACAGCCTTATTTTCTTAATTTTGAGCAAGGTAGCTGACTCATTACCTAATTTATGTCGTGGGTTTGTCAAATGGTTTGTAACCTAAACTGAACGACCGTGTCATCGACACCGATGATGGATATCAAATGTGATGTGTTCTATGATATCATTTCCATAGTGGTTTGTCTCACACTCATTTTCCAGATGGTTTGTAACCTAAAACCGGATGGAGCCAAGTTATCTTTCTTCAAGAACTTATTTCAGACGATTAATGACAGCCTTATTTTCTTAATTTTGAGCAAGGTAGCTGACTCATTACCTAATTTATGTCGTAGGTTTGTCAAATGGTTTGTAACCTAAACTGAACGACCGTGTCATCGACACCGATGATGGATATCAAATGTGATGTGTTCTATGATATCATTTCCATAGTGGTTTGTCTCACACTCATTTTCCAGATGGTTTGTAACCTAAACCGGATGGAGCCAAGTTATCTTTCTTCAAGAACTTAGAACTTATTTCAGACGATTAATGACAGCCTTATTTTCTTATTTTTGAGCAAGGTAGTTGACTCATTACCTAATTTATGTCGTGGGTTTGTCAAATGGTTTGTAACCTAAACCGGACGACCGTGTCATCGACACCAATGATGGATATCAAATGTGATGTGTTCTATGATATCATTTCCATAGTGGTTTATCTCACACTCATTTTCCTGTATCAGTAAAGGTTTGTAACCGAAACCCACACTGCATATGTTGTGCTGTTATAACGGAGAAAATCGGTTGGGACTACCTAATACTTGAATTACTGCCTAATAAGCCTAACGATGTATATCGCAACGACATACTCTCACATATGTACCCTCAGACGGTTTGTAACATAAACCTGGCGAGATTGAGTTGTCCACATTATCTCTGTCGTAATCGTTCTCTAATAGGCAATTATGACAATACATTAAGAACCAAGATGATCGTATCCTAACTTCCATGATCACTAGCTGTAACATGTTCATATTTGCTAAACATTTCCCCGGGGACCGACCCCTCATTTCAAAACCATATTTGTAAGTGGCAACCCTCCTAACCCTCTTCTTTCCTTAGCTGGGACACTTACCTCTGCCGAGGAAGTGCTTCAGCTCGGGTTGACTCATATACGGAATATGGGCCAACCAATCCTTCATCCTTTATCATTGAGACAATTGGTGAACTCACCGATGGCAAAGTATGATATGTCGTACGGCAATAGACTAAATTATTGGATATTTATAAAATGGAATTAGTGCACAGGGGTAATGATGTCAGATTTGTGGGCCAAAATATCAGGGGGTTATTTTCTATGTTAGATGAATTAAAGAACGCTTTTAATGAAATTGATTTCATATGTCTCACCGAAACGCTCTTACATTCTAAATATTCAGAAGATATGTTAAATTGGGACAACCATAAATTATTTAGATTAGATAGGGTAAATTCTACATGGGGGGGTATTGCCTGTTATGTTTCCTCCAAATTCTCCCCTTATACATCTGTCCACACATTAACTGAGACAAACGACAGCTACGAAATCCTAGCACTCACTGTAGACAAGCCGCATCATCGTAAAATGGGAACAGTGACTGTCTATAAGCCGCCCTCGAAGTCAACTCCTGAATTTCTTGATAAATTATATGAGATAACAAATCATCAAGACTTCTCTAACCGGGAATTATGGCTCATAGGAGATGTCAACATAGATCTAAAAAGAACCAACACTCCCGAATATCGACATGCACAATCGTTTATTCGTTTAACAGGGTTAAAACAATTGATAAAGTCCATAACTAGGCCCAATCCACGCGGCGGAAGCATTATTGATCATATTTACATCAATTCGATTCATGTCTCAGCGATCATTATCCAACTTTTGCCAACAGGAAAAAAACGCATCATGTCAAAACCCCGGTAAAATTCCAAGGGCGCAGTTACAAAAATTTAGATTATGAGGATATGGATAATTATTTTGCCAAAATAGACTGGGGAGCTTTTGAGAGGGCTGAGGACGTAGATCATAAATGGGATATGTTGCTTAATGCTATAAATAGCTACCTGGACAAATCTTGTCCCATAAAAAAGGCCAATTTCAAGGAGAAAAAACCGAGTTGGATGAGTGTAGAACTCTTGAACTTAATAGAGAACAGGCGCTCACTAGTATTGCAGTATAAAAAATCGAAAAACCAACTTTTATTAATAGAAACCAGAAGGATATCCAGGGATATTAAGCACCGAGTCAGACAGGAAAAAAGTATGTTCTGCAAAAATAAACTCGAATCCACAAAGGGTCAATTGAAAAAATTTTGGATGATAGTCAATGAGATCATAAATTGCAAAACTGCTAGTGATGAATGTCAACTGGTTATCGATGGAAATGCTGTGCCATACTTGTCAACTGCAACTGTATTTAATAATTATTTCGCTTCCATTGGTGAACATCTGTTTAGAAAATTAAACCAGCAGCAATTTGAAACCTATATGAACAATCTTAAGGAGATAGCCTCTCCTGTTGTCACCGAACTAGATATCAAGTTTAGTGCGTCTGATATACATGATCTGGTAAAGAATGTTGACTGCTCAAAATCCAGTGGCTTACCCCACATTAAAACTTCAGTTCTCAAGGTTATCCTGGAATGTATCAAGAACCAATTTGCTTTGCTTGTAAGTGCTTCCATCAAAACACAAAAATTCCCTTCGTCGTGGAAAACGGCTAAAGTAGTACCTATTCCGAAATCAGGCGACAATTCCCGTTTAGAGAACTGGCGCCCAATTTCGTTATTAAATCTGCCCAGCAAAATTGCCGAAAAGTTAGTCCATAATATAATATATGATTTAATGCACAATGCAAATATATTAGTAGATCAGCAATATGGTTTTCGGCCAAATCGGAGCACTGTTGATGCCATTTTCTGTTTTTGTAAGGACCTTTACACCGCACGTAGCGCAGGTAATTTGCTTGCCTGCTGCTACGTGGACTTCCGAAAGGCTTTTGATAGCATCCACCATGAACTTCTTCTTCTAAAGCTACTAAAAATTCTAAAACTGCCTGTAAATATTGTAACCTGGTTAGAAAGTTATCTTAACCCTTTAAAGACGGGGGTATGTGGCAGAGCGCTGTTGGTTGGGGCGGGTACTTTGGATTGGCATAACTCCAGGGGACGGGCTAAATTTTGTCTAAACCCATATTCCATTATTTGATCACGTGATATGACACATCATTCTTATTTATATTATTTGGTTTACCAAATAATATCAAATACTATATCATAGGTATATTCTCTGAAAGTTTCAGTTATATTGATAAATTATTTCTTCATAAAACAATGAAATGGTAAATATTACTAAATTTAAAAAATAATGCCTCAAGGCATTATCCGGTCTCCGCGGGGGAATGCCTCAAGGCATTATCCGGTCTATGCTGGGGAATGCCTCAAGGCATTATCCGCCCTGAAAGGGTTAATGAGCGTCAACAATATGTCTTTGTTAATGGTGTGTCATCCGATCCAGAGACTGTCAATTACGGAGTCCCTCAGGGCTCCGTACTTGGCCCTCTCTTGTTTGTGTTATTCATAAACGACCTAGGCGATTGCCTAAAATATTCTCAATATATTCAATATGCCGACGACCTCGTGCTGTATGTCTCTGGGTCAGATCCACATTGTGTTATTGCCAAATTACAAGATGATATTGATGCATTAGGTGCTTGGTGTGCATCCAACGGGTTAACCATTAACGTTACAAAAACAAAAACAATGTGGTTCGGTACCGGCCAAAGGATAAGAAATGCTCCTGACCTAAATGTCAAACTATATGGTAATAGCATAGCAAAGTGTGAGCATTATAAATACTTGGGAATAACCCTCGACAGCTCCCTATCCTGGTCTGTGCATGTAAATCAAATGGTGAAGAATATAAGCAGGCAAATTTTCAAATTTGGTAAGCTCAGACACTGCCTGACCGCACATGCGGCCAGGTTAGTTTTTCTCGTAAACATAGTGCCTCATTTCGAATATTGTTTGTTCATCTGGGAAAGTTTCAAAAAGAAAGACCAAACAACCTTAGAAAGGCTTTATTATAGGGGTTTAAGGGTCATGATACACACTTATAATCGATTCACCAGCTTTAGAGAACTTGAGAGTAAATGCAAACTGGAACCTCTTTGGAAAAGGCGCAAAAAACTGTTATTAGTTCACATGTACAAAAACCGTTTCAATGAGGACTGGATAACGAAACCAACCAGAACCACGCGTGCATCCTGTAAAATCTGTTTCCGTCTTGCCCAGACCAAGAGTAGCTTTGTACTTAACTCACCTTATTACCGACGAGCCAAACTGTGGGATGGCTTACCTGCGTCTGTCCAAGAACATGCTACCATAGAGAACTTCAAAAAAGTAGTCGAACGGTTTCTGGAGTAACCCCACAAAGTTATTGCCGAAAAGGACTATATGATATATATCGCCTCTCAACTTCATTATCATTACTACCTATCATACTATGTATTCAGCCATTTGGTTGTTAAATAGTTTTGATTTCACTGTTATATGTACCTCAGATTTGTATCTGTATTTGTATCTCGGTTGCAACATCTAAAAAGACTTGGCTTGTCTGAGAGATGTATGTTTGATAAATAAAAACAACAACAACAAAAAACTGACTTGTCTGTGGACTGGTCCCACCAAACTGAAATATGGGCACCTCTTGAGAGGTGAATCAGTGCCTGTGTGCCAGACATACAACACTCCGATGAATGTAGAATGTATCATGCTACATTGTCAGGCCCCAAAAAAGAGCAGGAAGAATTTCCTAGAGAATATGACAAAAATGCACAGTGTTTTCCATAACACTGGCGAGAGGGAAATTCTTTATTTCCTCAAGGAATATAAGATTTTCGATAAGATATAATTAAGAAGAGTATTAAGCCTAGATCAACCAGGCAAGATACCTTGTTATTCCAACAAGATATGCAAATTTTAGCCAAGTAAGCCAATGTAAGTCTAATTGAACAAACTGGATGTTAAACTACCCAATATATCCATAAATTCACCTAGGGTTGTTGAGCCTCAGGAGAGACCTGCCATGTTCAACTTGAATTTAGGTTGAGAATAGGCACACCTCAGCAAGTTCAATCTTGGCACTGAATATTTCCAGCTATGTTATCAGCTTCCCACCTTTTTGCCCTATCCCAAATGTAAACTCTGACTTTATATATTAATGCCTATCTATGTATGACTTAATGACATTCTACTCATTTGTCCGATCAACTTTGCTTGTGGGCAAAACCTGAGGAAACACTCTAAGCTGCAGAAGACCGTGCCGACAATGCATTTTTGTTCTCATTTACATGAAAACTTTCTATACTAATTTTTTAACATAGGGTGTTGTTTGTTGGAACAGATACACAAATGACTGGTTGGGACGCAGGCCCACCATCCTGATAGCAAGTTCCGTGTTCACTGTTGGTTCAGTGGTCTTAAGCGCGGCTGTTAACACCATAATGTTGCTCTGCGGTCGAATCATCGTTGGAATGGGAATTGGTAAGAACTAAATTAAAACCAGTTAATATAATGATTGTTACAATCTAGGCAGAGAAAGGAGTATCAGTAGGTCTCATATCTAAAATAATCAATTATGATATGTGTGGTATTAGCCTGCTCACTACCGCCACTTATGGCCATTCTATGTACAACTCTAGGACTGTCACCCACCAATAAAGAGGTTAACTACAACTCAACCTCAGGTCAACATCATAATAAAACAATATTCAACTTTGGATTCATGATCTGTGTAATGTAAAATTACTTAAGTTTAAAATAATCTATATGAGAAGATAAGCCATCGTAATAATACCTGTAGAAATCCCTTTTACAATGGCACAAGAGAAGAAGCAAGTTAAAAAAAATTTTAAACCAGAACAAGTTATTATAAACGTAATCCATTATGTGAAGAAATGGTTTATGGGTGGTGTGTCAATTAGTGAAGAACTATAAAAAGATATCTGTATATTTAGACAAGATGTAAAATGTGTCATAATGAAGAAAGTCGTTTGTGAAAACTGGGCGACATTCATTTCATCTCCTTATCATCCCATATAAACTGTATATATCTATTGTGAAGTAAAAACTCTATATCGATCTGTGGTAATCCTTTTTAAGGGTAAGGGATGGCTATGTTTGGTTATATTACGGTCCACAAACGCTAAAAAAGAATATATACTACCCATTGATAATTTTTTCCTAGAAACTAGACACTCTGGATGCTGAATTTGCTGACACGCTGCCCTCTTCTATTAGCATGAAGAAAGAAGGCTTGTACGAAGCAGTGTGGCACAGATTCCTAGCATGAGCTTTGCCGCATTCACGCCAGATGCCAAACACAGCACCAACAGGGGCCTGTTGAATAATCTAGAATCTAGACTAGTCCAAGAAGACCCTTTTCTGTACCTCGCACAAGTGTTATCATTTATGTTTAATTTCTTTCACAAAGACAGTCATAGCCGTCCATAAGGTCGTCCATAAGTGTTGACTAAAGTTGACCCACATCATCCCGGAGTCTCCTTGGCATGCACAAAATGGTCAGGCGTTATGTGCGCGTTAGGTGAAGCTCATGCCAGAAATGGCTCAATTTCCGCCCTAATTTAAGGTGAAACTACCACAATGTAGTTCCACATGGAGAAAAAAAACAAATTTATACATCTGGGCTGCTTAAAGTTTAACTGTATATGTCTGGACTGCTTAAAGTTTTTGCAGCAAACTAATTTTGCTATTTTGCTATTTTAGAACCTTTATGTATGTTTTACAGCAAATTTTAGAAAAGACCGGCCAGCTGAAATAGTCATTCCATGCTGTTCCACCACCTTGGTTTTGTACCTGGCTTCCTATCCGGTCTACATAACCTCGCCAGCCTGGTGGGATTTCTCCCACCCCGCAAAATCTGATTTATTAGGTTTTGCCGGCTGGAACGGCATGTCTGGCCAATAGGTTTGATTAGAGTACAGCACCTGCCGCGACCTTTGCTGGGACCCGCGTTGACAGCATGCCACCAACACTGCAATGGAATGCCAGATAACCCAGGCCACACCTGGGGACAGCAAACCCATATGCGTGAAGACTGAAAATTCTGACAGTTTCGTCAGAATTTTAGCACCAGGGCATGCCATACACATTCATAACATCAACACTTATCTTAATCTACATTTTATATTTAATTATCTGCAGTATTCAGTGGAAAATTGATGAGCGATGCATCCGTGAGCTTTGCTGGCATCCGCATTGATAGCACACTGGTGGCACACTGCTTTGCTCGATCTCCGGATTTTGTGCAACATGAGCGGTGCAGTGTGTGGAGGAGCTTTAGAGGCACCCCATATCGAATGAACAGAAAACTAGCGAAGCACATACTTATCAAGTCGAAGATGGAAGTCCAAGTGGCCATTTTGCAACAACAAAAAACCAAAAAGCATATAAATAGTGATAACTATCATCAATGCAATATCAAAACACATTTTCTATATAGCGGTATACCTTGTGAAATATCAGTAATTGAAGTTTCTCTTTGAAAGAAAGAATGACTCTATGTCCAAGAACGCCAAAAAAACATGTTTCCAGAGATACAAGTTTTCAGACAAATGACGAATTTTGAAATTTCATATACATCTGCAACATTCGAAGTGTCAAAATACGTATTGATTCATAGGTGCTCTGATAAAAAAAAATGTAATAAATGATTCTTTCTTTATATGCTTTTTAAATTTCCGAATTTTTCCTCAGTCCCGACTTTCATCCATGTATTTCTTATAACATTTGTAAAGTATTCAAAGCTACCGTTTGTAAAAAGTAAATGTTTTCCTTGTCTCCTTAGGCTTAGCATCCATGACGATTCCGATGTACATAGCAGAGAGTGCCCCAGTGCACATGCGCGGCCGGCTTGTTACTCTAAACAACGTCTTCATCACGGGAGGGCAATTCGTTGCTAGTATTGTGGATGGTATATTCAGCTTCGACAAGAAACATGGGTGGAGGTATATACTGTTTTCATCTACATCTGTTAGTGTGTATAGATATTTTCCAAGTATTAGTGAGCCTGGAAACGTATACCTGCCCTCAGGGTATAATGGACGAGATACCGCGTAGCAGCGTGTTTCATCTACGAGTTCTATGCCTCAGCTCCCAGGTAAGGTGACGTCAAGTATGGGCGTCGCTAGAGAGTTTTTAGAAGGAAACTCACAGGACGAAAAAAACTTGGTCCGCCCTTCACCTCGTTTGACCGCTACGTAATTCACTCAGCTTCGCTTCGTGAAATACTCTACAGTCAAACATGCTGGACGAAGGGCCAACTTATTTTCATCGAGTGGGTTTCTGATTTTATCTCTTCCCGTATGATATCATTTATTAATGAAAAAAATCACAAAGTGAGTATTGGGTACTCTACCTTCCTTTACATCAAGCCTATGGAGAAAAATACCGGGGTGAGATAAAACACCATATGGCACGAGCATAGATATGGAAAAGGATTTTAGTTACAAAATAGTTATACACCCGTACTAGATTAGGATATAAAGTGGGGCTATAGCTTTAACACTATGCATTTTAACCAGAGCTAGAGTTATACCAAATGAAGCAGGTGGCATAGATGTCTTATGTAGGATCCTCCGATCTTAACTGCAATTCTCTTGTATTCTGTTTTTGCAGGTATATGTTGGGCTTAGCAGCGCTCCCAGCCATCGTCCAGTTCATTGGTTTTATATTTATGCCAGAAAGTCCTAGGTGGTTGATGCAGAAGGGTAAGGATATGAAGGCACGCACTACACTTCAGACCGTCAGAGGAACGGAAGATGTCGACTCTGAACTGAACGAGGTGCGCCAGTCATGTGACGAGGCTGCACAGTCACACGCCGGTGAGTAGTGACCGACATCAGGTTAATTTTTCACGAATTCCTTCAAGAGGTTCAATGAGTTTTGCATAAAATCAGGGATGTCAGAGTTTAGGTAAATCCCTAAAATCGGGATTTATATAAATCACAGAAATATTATCCTCACTATTTATAAGCCTCTATAAAACCTGTGTATGTCAACCGCATATTGTTCAGGAACTCCATATACCTGATTTCCGGATTAATGTGTGCATTATTACTTCCATTATTTTCAGGGTTTTCCCTGACAAGCTCCCATAGATGAAACATGGATGAAAATCCCTGAAATCCCTGAAACCCTTGTACTCTTAATAAACAAACCACTTTTATCGCTTGGCTAACACCAGGAAAAGGGCTGCTGACAACCCTAATAAAAGGAAGCGACATTCTAATCAATGATTATATCGTATGGTGTATATCAGTTTTAACTTTAAAATTATCAATACAAATAGGCTTATGGTATAGATATTTTGTCAACTTTCTTTTTTTATTGATAAATTTCGACCTTGAAGAAGTCAGAGTAGGAAGCATAGTAAAATGAGGCACAACCCCAAGCATCTTAAGAATAATATTTTTGGATACATTAGAAATCATAGAGAATTTTGCATTTTAAAAGATGGTTATCTAGTGAGACAATACTGTTCCCTAGTCACCTCTTTCAATTTTCACACACCATTCCATAGTCTAACGATGATTATGAATAATACGTAAAGTGTACGTTAAAAGAGATAATTTACATATGAAATAATGAACAATTTTTTTTCTTTCAAATTACAGGATGGAAATTAACAGAAATATTGTTTAGTAATAGACTTCAGTGGGCAATCCTTTGATGTACATACACTTCTAAATTATGAGATATCCCAATGTATATAAACCTTATATGGCAAAATCCTTTATGAATAGCTCGGTGAAATATACCTTGCTGTAGCGAAATGTTTCTAACCGAAATTAAGTATCATCATTTTGAGTATTCATAGGTCACTTCTCCGCCCCATTACTTACTCCAATTGAATAAATATGTCATGCATGTAAACGAAATACTAACATATGCTATATCTATACCTGCTTGGCTTATTCGCGTAGGCTTGTGTAAACCACCTTTGCCCGTAGTCAATGTTGTAACAAATTGGTCTTCTGAATCAGGATCCTCCGTCATCTTGCGGATATTAAGAACTACGCATGTCCGGAAGGCACTTATTGTTGGATGTAGTCTTCAGATTTTCCAGCAGATCTGTGGCATCAACACTGTAATGTAAGAATTAAACCATTTCTATTAAATCGACCTGATGGTATCTCTTTCCAATTATATCATTATTGAAATAGATGGGATTTTTCACAAGTAGACGTGACTGGATACTCTATGGACTGTGTCTATTGTTGGCCAGATTTTCGCAGGGATGATCTCTACATGTGCTCACTTATCTCTTTGATCTCAGTGTCATCTCTGAGTGATGATAATCACTATTATAGTTACATGCATCAGGATTTAAAATAATGACTCCCTCTGACACTGCCTAGAAGCAGCCAATAACCTGTCGCACGAACTATATTCATCATCAGGTACTACAGTGCGACCATCATAAAGATGTCTGGTGTGAAGAGCGCTTCAGCCGCTATTTGGTTAGCTTCAGCCACTGCAGGGACTAACTTCCTCTTCACGTTCGTGGGCCTCTACTTGGTGGAGCGCATTGGTAGGAAGTCGCTAACGATCACAAGTCTAACAGGTACAGTCACTGACTTATATCTTCTGATATTTATCAATTGCTTTACTTTTCCATTTTTATTCAAATATTTTTGCAGCAGGCAGTTGTGTATTGTACATGAGAATCAATTCAATGTATTGGCAAGCACCATACTTTATCGCTAGGGAGTGATGACTCACTACAAAATCAGTGGGAAATCGCTGATAAGATACATTGAGACAATTCCAGAGCCGTTTAGGGCATACCTTAAGGTTCGTTATTGTTAATGTCGACGATATTTCGTGTTGTTCCCTGTTCTGTTGACAACAAATCAAAGGAAACAGTTCCGAGTATTTGGTGAACACACTATACACTGGAATTTAAGTGGTTTAAAACATCCATTCTTTTCTGATTACCATAAAATCACTACTCCAGGAATGTTGTACTTAAGCCACAAAGAAGACTAATCGTTTCCCGACCCTACTACATCACATTCATTTAACGCAGCAACGAAGACAGCAGTTAGTCACAGAGACAGGTTCTCCAGTATTCGCTTATTATATTTCCCTCCTTTAAATCAGATATTTAGATTACCGTAAATTCCTGCGTATATGACGCATCTTGCGTATAAGACGCACCTTGACTTTGGGAAAATCCTATAAGGCGCACCTGGGGGTTGAGTGTTTTGGGTAAAAACCTACGTATAAGAAGCTCCCTGACTTTGGGAAAATCCTGTAAGACACACCCCCATCCTAGCCCCGGCCCCCACCCCAAAACCTTGGCGTTTCGAGCGGAAAAATGTGGTTCCAGCTTCCCACAGTGCAAAAAATGTAGTCGATTTTTTATATAGACTATATATATTATTATTATTATTATTATTATTATTATTATTATTATTATTATTATTATTATTATCATCATCATTATTATGCAGTAATATCATATTAAAACATTAAAATTATACATCCATTGATTTGAAGGCCTTTCTAATAGTACCCCTCGAAATTCTCAATTGGCTTCGGGAAAAAAACCCTCGTATAAGACGCACCCTGAGTTTTGGTGAATCATATAAGACGAACCAGGGATTTGGTTCGCGTATAAGACGCATCTTATACGCCGCAAATTATAGTAACTATCGTTTGATTGTCTGTATCTATCTATGGGTCCCGATGCCAGCCGCGATGGATGGGCAGAACATGACAAATTACTAAGAGTTCTGTTGGTGATTTCAGGATCGATGCTGAGTTTGGCGGTCCTGGCGGTCGGCTTTCAGTTAGCATCAGTCAGATCTCCTCCTATATCATTTCACCCTCCTGTCAATACCACCGTCTGTGACGCTTACAGGTAAGTACAGTGTATCTCACTTTATTTCCTTGAATTCTATTTTCCGAAGGAGTTCTGTGAAAATTGGCATGCGTTCAATGCGAAATAACTACAACCTTATATGTAAGGTAACAAAAAAGCTACATCTTCTATGTAACCTTATACCTTATAAGAGAACACTCCTCTAGGTGTCCTTCTGTACACGACAACTATCAAAACCTTTTTACAAAGAACCTTTACAAGTTTTAAGTGGAACAATAAATATATCCAGGATGAAGAGATACTTAGGTCACAGACTCATAGATCCGTGCCAGGATATCAGTTGTAGCAATGTGCATGATGATATAAGATAGCGTCACAAGTTGTAACATACCTATATTGTAGTTCTCATTGTTACTAGTGGATTGTCAGTTTCGGTCGATTTTTGTGTGTGTTGTTTTACGTGGACAGTAATTTCTGAATTTTTGTATTCAGTCTTTCTAATGAACTTTCAGGTAATTAGGTAGTCTTAATTTAGTCGATACCACAAATTAGAGAAAACATATTGGGCGGGATAACTACACCGGTAACCGGATGTTCCCCAGGGAAATCACGCAGGGACCTTTCCGGGTCACTTTTACCAACCTGAACCTCCGGAACGGTGAAATGTTGATATAGTCCGAGGCAACAGTAGTCCTTTGGTGTTAAATATAATTAAATATCTTGGTTTTGAACTGGTATTTTGTGGGCGAAAGGTCCACATCCTTGTCTACCGCATTTCATAGGGCAATGTCTCTATAAGCAAGAGCTTTCTTGTAAGTCATTCCTTTAAATCGACGACTCTGGAACTTAACTTTAGAGTCACTTCAGGTTATGAATAAATGAAATGATATAATTCTAGAATCAAACGATGTACATGTATTCCTAATCATGTGAATGTTCTGCCGCAGCTCCTGCAACTCTTGCATGGAAGACACCTCGTGTGGGTTTTGCTACTTGGATCTGTCGACTGGACCAACAAATGGTTCGTGTGTACATGTAGATCAGAGTCCTGGCCTCTCTCGGAATACGGATGCTGCCCAGTTTGGCCGGTGCACTGCCCAAGGCCTAGCGAACAGCACATCACTGGAGTGGGCGTATGATTACTGCCCCACAGACGTGTCCTGGATGGCCTTGGTCGGCCTCATCCTCTATCTTGCCTGCTTTGCTCCTGGTAAGAAAAAGTTTCATCCTTGATTTCTACGATGAAGGACGTTTAAATATGAATCCAAAATTGCTTGGTTGTGTTGATGGGGTTTAGTGCCCTAGCGACTGCCAGGCTCATACCACTGAGAGAAATAGTATCTATGAGACGAAGACGACAGGCAAGCGGTGGAACATGGTCACAACGGAGCTTCTAACTCGAAGACTTGGGATCTGCACTCTCCCCTTCCTCAATATAACTGTATTTAAAAAAAATTCTTTTATTGAGGTCAATATGTTCAATCATTTACATCCATCCACATAGAGTTCTATCGTAAAACTGGATGAGGTTTAATCTTGGCCACTATATGCCACGACTGGAGTTTGGCATAGTGACTTCATGAGGCGAAGCCGAGTGAAGTCCAGAGCCAAAACTTCAGGAGTGGAATGCGGTGGCCACGATTAAAATGAATCAGGTTTTGATTTTATCCTACCCCGTCTCCTCGATTTTGGAATATTACGTGATAACAATTCTGTATGCCACTAGTGGCATATAAAACTGTATGCCAGTCAGCGTGGAATATGGAAACTCAATGTTAAGCCTATGGGATTTTATATTAGGGGTAGGATAAAACATGAATCTCATAGAAAAGAGCAGCACAATTGACAACAATATAAGTGGCCTGACGCGTCAGCTTGACAGAAGCTGGTTATCGTCGCGCTGGCCTCAGCCCAGATATAACACATTTTTATACACGACCATAATTCATAACCAAGGTATTCCCCAAGCTTTTGTACTACAAGCTATTGTACTACACTAGTTTAAACTCAAGAAAGTTATGAGACATATACTGCCCTTCAAACATCAATTGAAGGTAGGTTAATAACTTAAAAGGAAAAGACATATATATAACGGGGCTCTTTGATGTGGGACGAATCTACACTGCCAGATGATTGCGCTGTCCCTAAAGAGATTAATTGGTTCACGTAAAAGATTCCTGAATAGATTAATTGGCTCATGTAAACTTTCTTTTGTCAGGTATGGGACCGATGCCATGGACCATAAACTCAGAGATCTACCCTCTGTGGGCGAGAAGCACTGCTGTTTCCATTGCCACTTCATCAAACTGGGTCTTCAACCTCATCATCTCAATGACATTTTTATCTCTCACACAAGCAATAACACGTTACGGTGAGCTAGAATCATTTACTGATTTCGAATCATTCTTTGTCGTCCCTGACATATACTTAATTATTCACCTTCAGGGGTGTTCTTGGTAATCTATACTGGAATAACATTACCAAATAACATAGGCAACAAGATAACAAGACACTGGTTACGAAATTAAAAACACATGAAGAAACGCATTTAAGAATAGACACCACATATGGAAAGACAGATGACAGAGTTAAAGAGTGCGCGATACCTGGGACTCCATAGGATTAACAGACTCAACAGATAAAGGTTTCACCCATTTCTGATTTACCAAATGATCCAATATTCTAATATGCGCCATATCTTAAACTTCGTCCAACTGGTGTATGCATTGATAGTCTATTGTTGGTCCCTAATGGTTGACAGCTAATACGTGCGTCTTCGATGGGTAGTACAGTTTGACCCAAGGAATAAAAGATATAGGGAGCCAAAGTGAACTCGCTGAAACCACAGATACCCGTTTACAAAAGACTATTTCCGGATATAGGCGCTCAGTACTTTGACTATGTAGGTTAGAGATTATATGGGTCATTCTCCAATCTTTTAGATCCATATTTTTTTCATAAACTTAACAATTGTCATCCTAGCTTCGAGAGAGAGTTATTCAGAGACGACAGTAGTAAACTACTCTTCAAAAGTAACAAACGAGACCAAAAACAAAATTCTAGCCTCAAACCCCCATAGGTTTAGCACTAAGCCTTGTTCTTAATGGTCACCAGAAATTGTGTTTTGAACATGGGTATCTGCCGTTTTAGCGGGTTCACTTTGGCTCCCTATTCAGTTAGTAAAGTACCGGTACTTCTCAAAATTGAGTTCAGCGTCCAATGGCTGAACGATCAAGTATTTCACTTAGTAACTCACTCCTCAGTCATAAAGGAGAGCAGGGTAATGATGAATTTCTATTCCTGTCCAAGTAATTGTGCTAGAAAATGGTTATACAGTTATTTTCGATGTAGAAAGGCGCCTCCTACAGTAAAAAAGTAATTCTGAATTTTACTATAAAAGTCTGATTCCCGTCTATCCTTATCTATCTCTTCTTTAGCCTTTATCCTTCACTGTTTTCCCTTAATTATATATGTTTATCAGACAACGGCTGGCCACATTTTTCTCCAATTGGTTTTGGTTGTTATTACGTATAAAGTGTACGAGTTGGAATGGCTGTGACAACAGAGAAGGGTTGTGACAGGTGTAATGCTTCGCCTTGTGAGGTCAATGTGAATAACCGTTTTAATTTTGCTATGTGTAACATAATATTTTGATTTTTCAGGTGCTTTCTGGCTGTACACAGGCTTCTCCTTCCTTGGTATCGTTTTCCTGGCCTTGGTCTTGCCCGAGACAAAAGGACGGAGTCTGGAGCAAGTGGAAGAGTTATTTAAGAAGCCGTGGTTCTCAAAGAAACGATCTTTGTGAGCAATCTGAACAAAATGAATTTCCAATCATTCCTATATTTAAACATAAGGCATTTCAGTGTATAAGATAGATCATGGGAGAAATGCAATACAGACAGAAGATTTCAAGAGCACCATGAAGCTACTTCTATATGATAGACAGAAATCCTGACCTGGCCAATTTCACAATATCCGTATAATCTATATGTATATATATGTATATGTATATATAGATTACATTTACATAAGGCTTAATAGAGGTAATAACTTTAATGGGATCTAAGAAGTACAGACATATTGCTACATAGAGACATCAACAGGGCAGTCGCAGGGAAGATAGACAGAGCTTCAAACTGACCAATGGTCCATATTAATGTCTCAGCAATACAGGTGTTGCCGTTCAGTGCCGCCTAATGGCCCACTGCCTAGTTACGCAGCCGCTCGGACAAACACGGCTGAGTCCGGCCATATGTGTATAGGGAACACAGCAATCACACCTAAAGTGTGAAAGGTGGGTGTGATTACAGGAGCGCTGTTTTTGGACAGATTGGACTGCTAGAACAATTAAAGCCATTGTATCAACGAGTCTGGACTATCAAAACTTTATAGTTGATAATTGTTTTGGTTTAATTTGGAGAAAGATAAGCACATGATAGCTAGGCCTGCCAATGTATTAATGTATATTCAATTTCGATGCTCCTTTGTTATCTATGCTATATCTAAAGTAATATTCAGGCAATATGCATGTATGACATACCAGATTGGAGCTGGAATACCATAGAATAAGATGCAATCATTATTATTTCTCTGGAAATAATGTAGACGGGTATTATGAACATATTATGCTCATACACTCAGTGTTCCAGTGCTGAAGAACAGGTTGCCAGGTGAATGTTTGGCTTCAGCTGTGGCGTAACTAAGCAGATAAGGTGTGATACCGGCCAGTGGAAAAAGGCCTATTTTCGCTGGTGAGGGGCCCAAGACTCTCAGACTGAACTAACTCAACCCTCCAACAGTCAGCTAGATTTAACCCATCTTTGACAGCCTGTGTGACCATAACTTCTATATCTACCATCCCTTATTATACACTCATGTACCCTTACCCAATACACTCCTCGTGCCGATACACCCCTAAAACCGCTACATCTTGACGCCTATATACCCTTACATCTATACTCATTTAGATTGCACGCTTACCCCTTTTAGACACATGCACCCTGATACCCGTACCTTTTTACACCCATAAGGTGTGTTCCTTCGGATAGGCTGGGTTTCGAGTTCAACAGGCGTCTTCCAAAACTGCTTGTAGTGAGACCCGTTCCATGGCTGCTGCCTGCAGCGGCCGCCGGATGAGCACCGCAGGCGGATCACAGGCAAATATATCTAACCAGTTTTTAGCAGGTTTCGGCGGCCATACAGCCTCCGCCTATTAGCATGTGACCTGCTCCACCGCACCTATTTCGATAGACACTCATTGACACGGCGCCTTCACCATTACGTATGCTCAGGAATACATCCCCTAAGCTCATACACCCTTACGGTTATACATCCATATATGCATACACCCATACACTCGTATTCCCTGATGCTCATACAACCAGACACCATTATATTCACACACCCCTACACTCAGATACTCATGCATTCACGCTCTTTCATATTTATATTCCTGTGCTCAAGCACCATTGTGATAGATATCTATTTTGTTACCAATCTTCTGTGGTCCGTTTACCTGTGACACACATCGTCATCCGTAAGGAAAGATATGTATATATTTAATCATTGATGAAAACGGATAACATTGGTGCTCTATTGTTTGTGGACATGAATTTACTTGTCATCCCAGCACCAAAGTTCAATTGGATCATTCCTGCAAAAAACAACATTGTAACCAAAATGGTCGCCGCATGCTACTTCAATGGCGTAATAGTTTTTTTTATGAAGGGGTATATATATACTTATGGTGTTCTTTACGTGAATTCAGTGGGAGATCCAATCTGAAGCCACTTCGAATGCTTGGACGTGGCTAATACGCCATTTGTCTGACCGCTTTATAATATCACCTCGTTGAATCACTACACGATCAAAGTTATGGCGCATTGGCCACACCTAACCACTCTCATTGGTTTCTTCTATGGTATGGAACTGCTGCTGGTTAATGAATATTCAGGGATGCAAGTTCGCCGACAATTGACGGAATTCAGAAATTTCTGCATTTTGAAATATGATCTTTAAAAAGGTATGAAAGTCATGAAATAAAACAAAATTCCAAGTACTATTTACACAGTGACAGAAAATCGCTGAAACTCTGGCGGCGCTAGGCCCTATTTGTCGGTGGCAGCCAGCAGCAGGCTCTCACCAACGGTGTACAAACCTCCATAGGCCGTTAGCATTGACGGCCACGCCAAGTCAGGCTTTCGGCGGCAGTGAAAAGCTCCAAGGGCCGTGGACACTGCCGTCAGAGTTCCGTCAGCTGCCGAAATTTTGTTTGGCGGCACAGACTTGCCCAAGTCAGTTAACTTATTGATATTATGAATTAAGTTATTTTGAATTATTAAAACTTCAGGTAGAGTCCAGTTAATGACAGTGAATGTAAAAATGTCATGTTGAGTCAATCTATATTATTATCAAGATGTCTAAATATATTTACAAGCGGATTTTGTTTATATTTTATCTAGGGATAGGGCACAAGAGACTGAAACCAGTCTACTCTAATGCTTCCGGCTCAAGGGGATTTCCAACTTCACTTAAAATAGAAACAGATGTCATGACCATACCATCAGATAACTACCATACCTCTGCTCTGAGAGTAACGCTTCCTATTTGGTTTCACATTGCACAAAATTGTCTCTTATTTTCATTTAACTGCTGAAAGTAAGATCATAATCAATATTGTTTTATGCCACTACTGTACAGGATTTTGTGTAGGTGGTGGTTGGGGGCAGGCACACCAAAGTAAATATGTTCCCTGTGCCCCCTGCTCAAAACCATTCTTGATAGAATATAACTTCTCTTGTGATGGGGGGGGGGGGGGGGGGGGGTAACCCCCCCCCCCGCGAAAATGCCCATGTTTTTTTTGTGTTTTTTAAATTTCCGACTTTTTCATCAGTCCCAACTTTCATCCCTGAATATTTGATCCGTCTCATTTATCGCACCAACGACATTGTAGTTATGAACCGCTGAATAAACCATGTGCAATACAAAAATTTTGATTTAAGAAATTTGCTTGGAATGTCTCAGTTTTTTTCATGCTCTTCTATATACGTTTGTTGCATTTATGATTACAATGTTTTTAACATTTTTTTTTTTTTCATTTCAACTTGCATAGGTTAAAGCTGGCATTTTTGTAATCCCAGTCAAGTGAATTGGAATCTTAGAAGGAAACTCACGAGATGAAAATAACTTGATCTCAACTCTACCGAGTTTGACTGCGGAGTAATGCATGAACCGAAGCTGGAGTGTGGACAAAGTTATTTTCATTGAGTGGATTCCTGATATTATCTCACCCCGTATAACATCATTTATTAATGAAATAAATCACCAAATTAGCCTTTGAGTATTGTCAATCACAGTTCCTAACATTGAGCCTATGGAGAAGAATACTGGGGTGAGATGACAGAGAAGACCCTGAAACCTGTCATTCCATGGGGGCAGATGCGGTAGAGACGTAGCTCTTTTTGAATGTCTTCATACTCTCTGCATGCTGGAAAATGATGGGGGGTATTCCATCCCCCCCCCCCCCCCCCCCAACACATTGTGGAATCAATGTTGCGCTTTTGAATAACCGTCCGACAAATCTAATTTTAGGGTTAGCCCGTCATCTTTTTTCTCCCCAGTCTATTAGTCCTTCATTCCTAGATAACTAGAAGTGCATAAGTAGTTGCTTCTATCGCCAGTCTATAAGCATATTTATTTCACAAATCTTGTGTAACCAATTCATAGAAGTTTTAATTTTGTAAGCTTGAGTAACCACCCGCACTGCGGGTGGGGTAAACAAATCATTTGATGTGGTCTTCTGGGGAATCTCCTTAATACCCCTGTCCATATTTAATAGAGAGGCACTGAGTGGAAGTAAAGGGGCTGTTCCACCAACCAGGTGCTATCCCTGGCCGGGGACTGTACAGAGGTCGCTGGTAGATTTGGCCCCTCACCAGCGACACCTGGCATGGTGGAAGAGCGCGGATGGTGCCCCCGGCAGCGCCAGGCCCTAGGCCCGACTATTCCGGGAAGGGCTGGAGGTGGCCTGTGAAGTGCCAGCCAACTGCAATGACTACATATTGGCACAAACCCCATGCCTTTACTGAGCCGGCCAGTAGGCCAGTGTGAAATGTATGAGCGAATGTCAAAACCAAATTATACAGTGCTCCCTGGAAAGTCGGGGCTTATGGAACACTTAAGAATAAACTGCAGAAGCTGCAAAATATAGGGCCTTGCGGATATGTACACATACTTTTATCGGTGAAATGAGTATTAACGGACTGCATGCCTTATGTAAGATACAGAAATTAGAATCCCGACGCAAATACCTAAATATGCTTGTCATGAGAAAGGTAGGGTTAAAGGAAAACCCTCAAGTAGATCCAATCACTAGGCAACAAGCCAAAAGAACAGTAAGACTGAAACGTCCTAAAACGTCTTTTTACAATGTAGTGTGTGATTATATGAAATATGGGAACTAAGGCAGGATGATTGTGGATTATTATGGCAGCATTTATTTCTACGTCTTCATGGTACCAAGGCTATGGACAGAGAGGGAGAAGTATGTCACAATCCCCTGTTCCTAGAAATACCACATAAAGGGTTATACATGAGTAGTTGTTAGAGTTGCTCACAGATGGCAGCAGCTTACAGTAAGTGTGTCATGTTAACAGTAACACACATATAGAGACCAAACATTAGACATTAGATGCAATAGTATACAAGGATACTACATCCCTCCTCTTCTTGAAAAGAAAGTACATCAGACCCTATGTTCACAAACAATATCTGAGTCACATGCATGCAAGATTATACAAAACTGAAATGGTAAATGAACATTAATAAAATACAGTTACCTATAAATGTTATCTACTTAGATACATAATCTTCTAAATACTTTGGTCTGTGCCTAGCACGTTGCGGAAGTATGTGCTGAGGTGATACAGGTTTACTAGGACTAGGTGTGTTAGGCTCAGGTACATCAGGGCCCTGTTTTTCAGTCACGACAATCGTTCATAACGACGTGTTTCAGCTGTTAGTGTCCTATAGACGTGATATCTTAGAGGATCGGCCATATGTCGTCGGATTACGACACGTAGGGTGGTCTGAGGTGTGCTATAGTCACGACAATCGTAGGGTCACTTGGGTAAATTTGTCGCCCAAAGTATCGTAGCCCTAAGACATCTATGGACATGTCGTACATAATGGGGAACTTCACTTCCTGTAGGAATTAAGCAATGAAATTGTTATACGAGTAAGGGATACATATATCCTATAATCGTACCAAATATGAAGAAAATCGGAACCACCGATTCGCCGATATTTGTGATTGAATTTCATCATAGCAAACGTCTGCTCTGGTAGCCAGTGTACAAGCACGCCTCTGCTAATTTATGCAGCGACCTTGACCTTCTGCAGCAGTCACGTGACAAACACAGCTGGTTCCCGGGTCCAGGGTATTACAGAGATCGGAATCAGAATTTCACTCACTTTTGGTGGGAATTAAGTCATGAAACTTTAACATGAGTAAGGGATATAATAATCATACCAAATATGAAGAAGATCGTCTTGTCAGATGAATCGCTGATATGACCAAAACGGTTCCCTGGTTCCTTGATAGAACCTAAGACAATTCTATATTTGTCGTAATGACCGACAATTTTCACGGCGATCTCCCGTGGTGCACTACGATCGTGACTATAGAACACCCGCCATCTTTTGTCTTCCAAAATGTCATACATTCGCTGTACGATCTTAGGGTATCGGTAATAACGATTGTCGTGACTGAAAAACAGGGCCCAGGTGTTGTGCTAGTGTTACTGATTGCTATTTCATCTAGTACATCTTCTTCAGTAATATCAATCACCTCAGGTTTTACTGTTGTTGGCTTGAAACAACAACTGTTTCTTGTGATTTTATGGTCTTCAGATGTTGCAGTTAGCATATTACCCTTCTTTCTTGTTACCTTATATTGTTGTGAGACGTATGCAGGTGTTAACTTACAATGCTTTGTTTCTGTTCTGACAAGGACTTGATCACCGACATTAATCTTTAACTCAGTTGCATGATTTCTAGAATCAGCATACCTTTTCATTTTTGCTTTTGCTTCTTCATCATTTTGTTTTGCTTTCAGATGAATGAGGTCATCTGACTTGATATCTAACTGGGGTAATTTTGTCAAAAGTTCTCGCCTTAAGAGTAGAAAATATGGTGTAAACCCAGTTGATGGATGTGGGGTTGCATGGTATTGTCTCAGGAATTTGTACATTTGTTGTTTCCAGTTTTTACCCTCAATTTTTGAAGGACAAATAGATTTCATGAGGGCTTATTGAATGCTTCTGCTTGTGTATTTGCATGGGGCCATCGTGGTGTAATTTTGCGGTGATGAAAACCAGAATATTTCGCAAACTCAGCAAATGCTTGCGAGTTAAATGGACTACCATTATCATTCTTGATTTGTTTGACTCCCCCCCAATCGGACAAAATTTTGTCCAAAACAGGAGTAACTGTATTTGCAGAAACAGACTTGACAATCTCTACTATAGGATACCGGGAGTATTCATCCGTGATGACAAACAGATAGTCACCTCATGGTAACAGACCACAGAAATCAGCACTTAGATTTTCCCATGGACCATCTGGTAAATCAGACATGCACAATGGTTCTAACCGCACAGGGTCATTTTGTACAAGTTGACATGCAGTGCAATTTCTTATTCGCTCTTCTACCAGGTTATTGATACCTGGAAACCAAACCTTTGATCTTATAAAGGATTTTGTTCTGGTCATTCCTTGGTGACCTTCATGAGCAATAGCTATAGCTCTTTCATATAGGCTTTTGGGTAGGACAATTTTGTTACCTTTCAGTAGTATGCCTAATGGGAGTAATCTTAGTTTTTCGCGAACTGCACTGATCTCTTTCAGCATTACAAGATCAATTTCAGGATCAGTCAATTTTCTTAACAAATGCCAATTTCCAGAAATTGTGAGTTCAATGGCCTTGCCATATGTAGCATCATTTGTAACAGCATCACAAATATCAGACAAAGTCAAAGCAGCAAAAGCACAGGATTCTGCAACAAAATTAACATATAATTCAGCAATGTATTCTTCATGAGAACTTTTATGACTTGGTGCAGGATGGCGAGACATCCAGTCTGCTGGATTCTGCGATCCAGGCAAATGTCTAATTGTAAAATCATATGATTGTAAGCGGAGTCCCCACCTCTCAATTCTCAGTGACGGGGCTTTTACCTTTTTCCAAATCTTTCCTAGAGGTCTGTGATCTGACCAGACCACAAAATGTGGACCCCCTCGTAAATACATATCAAAGTGTTCACAGGCCCACACAATTGAGAGAGCTTCGCGTTCAGTTTGGCTATAGCGAGATTCTGTTGGGGATAGTGCACAGCTCGCATACTCAATTACATCATTATCCTGACAGGGCTTGCATCAATAGGGCTTGCATCAACAATAATTTCTGACTTTTTGTTTGTGTCAAAATACTGCAGCACACTCTCATTAGACAAACTGTCTTTTAAAGACTGAAGTGATTGGTCCTGTTCACTAGACCACACAAACTCTGTGTTATTAAGCAACAATTTCCGAATTGGTTCACTTACTGTTGCGTAATTAGGAATGAATCGTGAGCAGTATGTTAGCATACCAATGAGGCTACGTACCTCAGAGACATTTGTTGGTGCAGAAATATTTCGAACCGTACTGACCTTGGTAGGGTGAGGGGATATACCTTGTGCACTAAACTTAAGACCATAGAAGATGACGTCATCTTTATAGTACTCATTCTTAGTGCCATTTACTGTCAGTCCTGCCTCCTGTAGAGCTGTTAAAGTGGCATTTAAGGCTTGGTCATGCATTTGTTTGGCATTTTCACCCTTACCATATCCAGAATGTCATCACTGATATTCTTAACATGTGGGATATGCTGGATCACAGAGCGAATATGCTCATTGAAGATTTCAGAAGCAGAGGAAATTCCAAAGAATAATCTTTTGTACCGAAACAGACCTTTGTCTGTAGAAAAAGTTGTTATATATCTTGACTCTGGATTGAGCTCCAGCTGGTGGTAGCCAGCCCGGAGGTCAATCTTTGAAAAACAGGAAGCACCATTCAGGTCACTTATCAACTCCTCTATTGTGGGTAACAAATGTCTTTCACGGGAAATCGCTTTGTTAGCTTCCCGCATATCAATACATATCCTAACCTCATCTTTGTTCTTCTTAGGAACAACAACAATAGGGCTTATCCAAGGAGTAGGTTCCCCATCTACTCTTTCAATAGTGTCTTCAGAGAGTAATTTATCTAACTCTTTCCCTACTTTTTCCCTCAAGTGGAAGGGTGTCCTTCTAGAACACTGTGCCACATGTTTGATTTTCTTATCTATGTGAAGTTTCACTTGAGTACCTGTCAACTTACCAATCCCTTTGTACAGCTTGGGGAATTTGTGCTTAAGGCGGTCAGAACTATCTTTGATGTTATTCAGGTTTACCTTTACCAAACCAAGTTCAGAAGCTGAACTATAACCTATCAATGTACCAAAACTGCCAGCGACCACCTGAAACTCATGTACCTGGAGTTTGGACCTGGTCTCCACAGTGAGTTTACAAGCACCTAACACCTTAATGTGTGTACCTCCACCATAGGGACATAACCTTCTTGAGCCTGATTTTGATAACTGTGGTTTGCCTAGCTTTACATACATAGACTGATCAAGAATGTTGACCACACTACCAGTATCAACCATAACCTTACAGATTGCCCGGAGCTCTCTGCTACAGTGTTCACTTTGTTTCTCTGCTGGCCCTGCTCCTTGCATTTCAGTCTGAAGCAGACCGACCTGAAGTGTCCCTCAACCTTGCAGTAATTGCAAGTTTTCCCCCGGGCTGGACACGCATCCCTGGAGTGTGACTGATCACTACCACACCGATTGCAGCTTGATTTTGAAGAATGTGTAGTTGTGGAACGATATTTCCTACTTTTCCCACTGTGTTTTGAATGTCTTTGTTGTCTGACTGCATTAACGGAGGTCTCACTGCGATGTTCACTCTCCATCACACTAGCATTACGGTCAGCTAACTCTAGGGACCGCCCTAACTCCAGAATGTCTTTTAACTTCTTGTCAGGCTCATGGAGTGCTCGCCTACGAAGCCTGTTTGATCTGCAGTGTTGTGTAATTTGGCACAGGATTTCTGTATCTGCATCAGCAAAATTGCAATTTCTGGATAGTGTTCTCAACTCAGTTACATAGTCATCTAATGACTGGTCAGGTTTTTGTGCACATGATCTAAAGGTGAATATTTCCATCTGAAGATTTGTCTTTGGTTCAAAATAGTTTGTCAAAAGTTCACTTGTTTCTTTGTATGTGTATGGCCCAGTGCCCTTTTCTGCATCATAGATGTCAAATACCTTCTCACCAGCATAGTGAAGAAGGAGAGCACGGCGCCTCTTGTCTGTGTCATTACCTTCTAGACCCATGCCGACAAATAGCATTTCTAATCTGGCCAACCATCTTTTCCACCTGGGACCAGAATTGCTTTTGTCTGCCTCATAATCAAAGGAAGGAAAATGTGGCAAACTGAAACCATCCATGTTTGGTGATTTTTCCCAAAAAGGTTTTTATCAGAATTGTGCACAAAACAGAGATAGTCCTAAACAAAATGTCTGTGGATTAGTGACCAAAAGTCCCTTTTCTGTAGAAGCAGCGTCTATAGCAAATGTCTGTAGTTGTCAGGGGACTATATGTATCAAGTGTAACTGGCCTACCTTGAAGATGCCCAATGTCCACATAGCCATAACATTATGAAAATACTGTAGATATAATCCAAACCTTACTATCAGTGCCCTCTAAATGGTAATTAGGGGTATCCAAACCACTGTAGTAGGTGTTATATAAGAGCAGAATATAAAGCCACATGTGGGGATCACCCATGTGCTTACACCAGGATCTGCTCACACAAAGGAATACTACCAAGTCACACCATGCTGTTCCAAACTGCCAAAGTCCAAATCCAAAATCACACAATGAGTTGGTAAGAGTTTGACAAAAGTCGCCAAAATTATATTCCAGTGGGTCCTCTTAATATCCTTGTCGCCATTGTAGTGTGTGATTATGTGAAATATGGGAACTAAGGCAGGATGATGGTGGATTATTATGGCAGCATTTATTCCTATGTCTTCATGGTACCAAGGCTATGGACAGAGAGGGAGAAGGTCCTAGAAATACCACATAAAGGGTCATACATGAGTAGTTGTTAGAGTTGCTCACAGATGGCAGCAGCTTACAGTAAGTGTGTCATGTTAACAGTAACACACATATAGAGACCAAACATTAGACATCAGATGCAATAGTATACAAGGATACTACATACATGAGAAGCCCTATATATTATACAAATATGTACATTTGTGGATGAGATGAGATGAAACTTGAAGGTCTGTGTACCACTTATCAAACTGCATCTTGTCAGACATGGGTCACACTACTCATACATTGTAAAGATTTTCATTTTCACATGTTTTTTAAACTGGTATAGCGAGCCCTCCTGCACTTCTAGGGGTAAATTGTTCCAAGTTGCCATTCCATATTGTATAGTTTATACTGGGAAATGTTACTGAATCGTGAATGTAACCAGTTCTTGATAACTGGCCAGCCGGTAGGTTTGATGTGAGTACAGCTCCAATGTTGACTACTTCCCGTCTCCATCACAATTGATGTGGTCAGGGATGCAGTAGTTTGAATGGGTGATACCCGTGATTCGTAAACCCGTGAGCGGAGGCCAAAAATGCAGACAGTTTTGGTAGTTTGGGTAGATTTTCAGCACGGGAGTGTGCTATACACATTCATATTAAACATCAACCCTTATCTCTATTTACCTTCATTGTTCAGTTAACCACAGTATTCAGTGGAAAATTAAAGAGCCGGTAGGTTTGATGCGAGTACGCCTCCCACGTCGACTACTTCCCCGCCTTCACCGCAAGGATGCAGTCAGCAATATGCACTGCACGAAAACCACCATTTTACATATATATATACGCCATCGCGATAACGCACGTATCGGCTGTATAGTGGCTTGTTTATATTTATATACGCCTCTTATCCATGCCTGCGTTTGGGGCGTCTACGAGACGGTTTCCATATGTAGACGCGCGCGACTTGGCTGTATTTCATGCCTGGTGTATCCAAGATAAAACTTGCTCTGTGCGATATATATACGCCAGGCGTAGATATGATACAAAAAAAAAATTACGACCCGTGGCCTGCCTCGTCCTGTGGGTGTTGGTAGAGGATGCACCAACACTGACCCGCCACCCGCGACCTCCCACCCCCTACTGCCCCCCCGACACCCCACCACCCCACCACCTACACTCACTCTACCCACAGTGAAGCCCTGGTACACGACCCCCGCCTCCCTGCAGTGTGTGTAGACGGATTAGTGGCCGCTCAGCGTGTGTAAGATGTTTTCAGTCCTGAGTCGGAGGCACACAGGGCGGGCAGCTGAGCGGGCGGCTGTGTGGGTGGCGGCCGCATTCACACTGGAGTCGGACTTCAGGCGCACAGAGACACTTGGGGGAGGCAATTATATAGTAAGCCTGACTGTCCACACATTGAAATGGTGTTTTAAAGTAAGATCTATTAGAAAAACAATTAAAAAAACAACATAATGCAACATAATGCAACATAATTAAATCTTTATAAAATAAATTGGTAATATAAGATTGGAATTTTCATATAATACAGACTTGGATGGTTAATGGCAAATGGAATATACTACTACTGATGTCCCCAAGTGGCAGAGGTCGGAATTATTGGATACTGGCGTAAATAAACAGAATCAGGCATATATATAACGTACATAAGACTGCACCATGGACACGTATATACGCCACTAGATAAGGCGTCTACGAGACAGATAACAGGTAGAACTTCTAGACGCAAAATCCTACTGTTAGACACGTTTCTTATACATATGTAAAATAGTGATATATGCAGTAGACGAGGCAGAGATATCACAAATCACATACCACTGACACGACCACTCTAGAAGGGATCGGGGTTGGGGGCGCTATTTTATAGCTCCTCCCATTCAGTCCTGTTAGCTCGTTTCTGATTGGTGGAGTCGTCGTCGTGTTCTATTCCGCGGCGCGTGATTGGTTTAGATCTCCCGCCGTTCTGGGTCATGACCCGGTTTCGCGTTGGTGAGGCCCTTCCGGGATGTCGGAAACGGTAATTGTAGTGCGCATTCCTTTTTTGCTTTCGTGGGGTGCGAGGGGGTTATTGGGAGTTGGACCTTCGATGTCTTTCTGGCTCTGTTTTTGGCGTTTGTCGTTGGGTTACAAGGCAGACGTAGCTCATATGTGATTTGTTTATGGAAAAAGGCGGTGGGCTTTCAGATGTGAGTATAGGGGGGTGTTTAGAAAAGGAAAAAAGGAAAAAATATAGAGTTTAGTATTACATGTGTCGGCCTGCTGCTCCGTCTTCTTGTGTGTGTGGTTTTTGTCATTCCAATGTTTAACTTTTATACCCGTTTTCTGGTTGACACCAGTTTTCCATCCTCTAGTTCTTTCTTCGGTCGGTAGAGGACGTTATGTCCTTATACCTTTTTTTTTCCTTTTATTGCTCGCGACCCCTATATCTTCCTTGTTTTACATATGTAAAATAGTGGTTTTCATGCAGTGATGGTAGCTTGAATGGGAAATACACACAAGTCATAAACCTGTAAGTGGAGGCTGAAAATTCAGACAGTTTCAGGATTTTGGACAGAATTTTAGCACAAGAGTGTGCTATACACATTCATAACAAAGGCCTGTCATTATTTATGTTAAACGAGGCAGCCTTGCTACTATTGAGTATGTGACCGAGTTCAGGGAAATCCCTGAAATCAGGGTTTTTATAAAACACAGAAATATTGTCCTCGTGATATAAAAGCCTCAACAACACCTGATTTCCGGATTAATGTGTGCATTATTACTTCCTTTATTTTCAGGGTTTTCCCTGACAAGCTCCCATAGATAAAGCATGGATGAAAATTCCTGAAATATTGTCAGGAATATTGTGGGGCCCCTCTACTACAATCTCTCAATGAGACATTTGGTTTGACATCAATAGGACATGGAAGGTAGGGCTCTGCTTGGCGAGCACAGACGGTAGTACTGGCCCTACTCACCGGGGGACACAGTTTTCATCGTTTTTCGAGTGCCCAGTAAGCTTATTTATCATAGTCTTGGGGGGGGGGGGGGGGGGAGGGGAAGGGGTTGTCCCAGCAAATAACTTCAGGGATTTTCTTTAAGGGATGCTGACATCCCTGGCCAGACAAAGAAGCACTGGAAATTCCTTGAACCAACGTGTAGTGGTTTTGTTCAGGCTGGTTGGAGCTAGCCTACCAGTGGGGCCCCTCTCACATTGGTGTATGTGGGAGTGGTGCTCTGGTGGTTCTGTGTGGAACCATGTCTAGCTGAGCTTGGACCTTATTAATCTAACTATTCCACCAGGCCATCGCTAGCCCCAGCCAGTCACCTGTTGGTCGTCGGTGCCAGTTGCTGGCCCAAATTTCTCATCGGCAGCTATGATCTGCTTGGAGGAACAGCTCATAAAGAAATGAAAGAACAGCATCTACTGGCCTGTTCCCTGACCACCGGCCGGGGCCAAAAGCCCATTTTGAAGCTGTTCCACCAAGATGCACTAAGTAGGCCTGCCGGCTGGCTGGCAGTTCTGAAAGAAAAATTGTTAAATGCCTCCTGCAAAGCATCGCTGGCAATTGCCAGCTAAAAATGTTTCAATCTTGATGCTAGGAAACGAAGGGATCCTCGGAATAGGGTCCTTATGGATACGATTAGACAACATAATCTCAAAAGAATTATAACTACTGTTACAAGACCTAATCTTGGAAATAGCTCCAGTATTGACACAATTTTTACGAACTCAGATTTTCTTAAGCGGTCCGGGATGTTAGATATTTTTCACAGTGATCACTTAATTGTTTTTGCTGAAAAAAAGAAATATTAAGGGATCCATCATAAAAAAGAAAGGTTAACAAGAAGTTATAAAAGGGTGAAGGAAGATGACATGGAGGGAGTTATTAGGCTAATATATCAACAATAGAATCTGTCACAGTAGATCATTTGTTTCAAAACAAAGGAAGGAAGGAGAATCAATGGCACTCAGTGAATGTGCGGAACATATAGATACTTTTTTCAGTGTTATTGGGATTGATTTAAACTCGGATTTGGATAAAAACACTGTGCTTCACATGGTACGTCGTAGGAATGAGAAAGGATTTCAGATAGACACAGGGAAGATTACTATAAGTCATGTAAAGAAACTGGTGTCAAAAATAGACACAGATAAATCCTCAGGAATAACGGGAATTAATCGTAATATATTGAAGATGATTTGGTTAAAATGCGCTGACTTGCTAGTGAGGCTGCTTCGTACCTCAATTGGTACTTGTGGGTTCCCAAAACAATGGCGGGAAGGAAGGCTATGTTCCCTACCAAAGCAGGGGGACCCCACAGATGTGGGAAATTGGAGGCCAGTTTGTGTTCTATCTGTAGTTTCAAAAATATTGGCAAGAGAGGTACATTCACAGCTATATCAATTTTTAGAATCAACTTGATACTTTGATGATAGCCAATATGGGTTCAGAAAAATCTGTAGCACGGGGGGGGGGGGGGGGGCTGTTCTTAAATTAAAACAATATCTTCTAGAATCTATAACAAAATTTCTATAGCTTTATACATAGATATAAAAAAAAGCTTTTGATTTCGTAGATCACGATATATTGCTATTTAAATAGACCTGGTCGTCATATCGAGTGATCTTATGTTGGCACGAGTGGAAGAAAAAACGAGAACGGTATGTGATAAATTAGAGAACTTGTATGCATTAAATGGTTTAACGATAAATGTAAAAAAAAAAACAAGAATAGCGTATCATGTTCAAAGGAATAAGATACAGGAAATGGCAAGACTCCGAGTTAACATTTGAAAAACACGCTAACAAGTTGAAAAATGATAAATGGTTCATTTTTAGACAAATTAGGTGATTTATTGGACTCTCTACACCCATACTGGTTAACAAAACGTGTATACTGCCACTGATTGATCACTGTGCTTTCTTGTTGGAAGGAGCCACAGTCAAATTTAAAGACGGATTGAATAGAAACTTTTATAAAGTTTTGAGAACAACTCTAGGTAAAAACGCATATGAGCATGATAGGCCAATAAATAGAGAAAGACTGTTAAAGACTGCATGAAAGGTGCCACATCCCGACAAAAGAAGAAAGGGTTTATGATGGGTATCATCAGGAGTCTGATTAGAATAAGATTTTTGGAAAAAATTGTACCTATAGGGGAGAATAGATGGGCTACCAGAATGACTAACAAAGATGATATTTATCTGTGTCAGCCAAAGAAAGAAAAATATAGAAAATCAGCGTTGTATAATGGTATTCTATTATGGAACTACAAAGAACAGAGTAAAAAAAGGAGTTTGAACGAGCTATCATGAATAGACTGTAAATATACAACATGGTCATTACATCAATTAATGCACCGGATCTTTATATTAAGCTGTGTTTGTTTTTTGGTTTTTTTATAGGCTTTTATTGCATTCGACTTATTACAGATCGCTCTTCCAAGCAATAACAGGTACTTATATAGAACGTCCTGACCATGCTGTACAAATCACAGAACGAGATTATCATCGAGTTCTGTGACTTGTACAAGCATGGTTGGACGTTATATATTTACTATATACCCGAAATTTTGGGGAAAAATCATTAATTTAATTTTTAACAACCGATATGTTAATAAACGTGTATGGCAAGGTGGTCCGTATTTTGGTGTACGGACCAGTGGTCCGTACAGTATTTTTACGTCATATGCCGAAACGGTGAGTATTTACAGTATATACGGCATGGGTATATAGTAAAAACATTAGAGTGTATGACATTTACAATGAAATACGCACAACGATGTTGTACGTGAAGAGTAACATTGATTAGTGATAGTAATAAGTATACAATATTCAATCTGTACTGTAAATATCTATCTGGATGTTCCTACATCTTAGAACTATTTAGTTGATATTCACACAACCGGATCTTCCATTAGGAGTTTCTTTACTTCTTTTTTAAACCTACTCCTCGAGTTTTCATTTTGTAGTTCAATCGAAAGAGAATTCCAAAGACTTATGTCGAGGTGTATCGATGACCTTTTAAAACTTTCCTTCTTGGGTCGGGGTAAGTACAAGGTAGTCTTCCCAGCTGATCTGGTCTGCATTCTGCCTGTCTGTCTTTCCATTTCACAAATCAAGGAGTTTTCTCATAAACTTCTAATAACACCAACCATTAAGAGCTTTTTTCGAATTTCTTGTTCTGAACCTGCAAAATGATGTCATCATAGTAACTGTATATGAATCCAACACAGGTAATCAAGAAATACATATGAAGAATATAAGATATAGAGGGTAAATTATAAATAGGCATAAATATCTATTAAGGTGGATTGGATGAAAACTGTATATCACATCTTGAGTTAAAACATGTACCTGTCTGTCATCCTGTAAGGTGAATTAGGTTAACGGTGATGGTCGTTGTATTTGAATCGTATTGTATTTCTTGTCTGGAAGAACGGATCTTGTATTCAAATTCAAAAAATAAAAACTTTGAAAAAAAGGCTTGCCTAAATTGTCCTTCTGAAGGATTGAGGTCAGGAGAAGGAAAAAAACATATTGACAACACTTATTTATCCCGATGATTCTTCCATCCTGATCATTGTCCTCCCAGAAACATTCCTCTCATTGTCTTTAATCCGTGTCACTGTCCCCAGATATCAAACGGTACCCAGTGAGGTGGGGTTTTTTTAAATCTAAGAACGATAGAAAATTTGATCTAATGGTGGTCTTTGTTGCATAAAGAATCGGTGTTTAAGGAGGACGGTCTTACAAGACGATAGCTGAAAAAATCGTAAATTTGAG
This sequence comes from Alentia gelatinosa, assembly GCA_950022655.1. Classification (NCBI taxonomy): domain Eukaryota; kingdom Metazoa; phylum Annelida; class Polychaeta; order Phyllodocida; family Polynoidae; genus Alentia; species Alentia gelatinosa. The sequence continues at coordinate 108,286,681 of OX465581.1, forward strand.
TTTGTGAGAAGGCGAAAACTTTTACCTTTTGTTCGACCCACAGCTATGTAAAATTAATTATATATAACACAATGTCATCCCACTCACATAAGAAGACTTCGATGGATGACTTTGGTTTTTGACGACCATGTTTGAAATACAGTCTAACATAAATATCCTAGTTGGTATCGCTCTGGCACATCCTAATGATGGTCTTATAGTTATAATCATAGGCCCTATTGAGGTATCCCATAATTCAGTCTGTTAACAGGTTCGGTGTTCGCTGGTTGCCAACGTTGTATGGTGATAGACCCTTGAACTGTAACCCACAATTATTGCAGTTTCACGTTATAAGCCTTCAAATTGGGGATCCGGTGCCAGAAATGGAAATTTCAGCTATTTCTACATGTAAATCCGATATTATATTCAGTTTCTCCAATTATAAATGGGGAAACTGTTTTAAATACACCTTCCTGGTGTTGCCTGTGTATATAAAATGTTGGAATTCCGTCATTTGTAAGAAAACTTGCATCCCTGAATATCAGTGTATATATTGCAGTGGGGACATGCATTTTCATACTCTGATAACCTTATCACTTGATTTCATATGACACCCTTAGTATTACTTTGTTTGATTATACACTTTTGATATAATGTGAAAATATAATGTTTACTGATCCTCTAGTATCATACAAGTATTGGAGAAATGACACCTTAAGGTTTCATCCGTCCTTGAAGGGTTAGTGCTTTCTATCACATTACCCACAATATCGTATCTGTAATATATGGAGACATTCTTTTGTGCCTCAATGAAATATGTTCTGATTTGTTTTTGGTCAAGTTCTTCGACTCAGATGTCGATCAGACATTCTCACTATGTCTCCTCATTATGATATAACTGGAAAAATTCAAAACGTCATTTTAAACGTGGTACGGAGAGCACAAACTATTACTTCGCGCACATTGTGTACAATGAAATTTGTAAATCAGTAATTATAGTGTGAGACATTCGTGCACAGGTTTATGATGATTTTCCGCCCTCCTCCATTATATGTCGGATATTAGGATCATATATGTACTCAATACATCTGATGAATATCAATCATGAAATTTTTAGAATATATTTTCAAAAATAATTAAACTACTGAAAGTGAATAACAATGGTAATTCATTGAATACAGTATAAAACATATTGGCCTATTTTGATGTGAAATGAGTTTGAGATAACTTAGAAATGCCATTGAAAATTATTTAAGAAATTGTAGTGTCAATGGTTATCCCGGCATTTGTGCAAGTTTAAATGATTTCAACAGGTGAGTAGATGATACTTGTTATTCATAGTGTAGCCGCCAGCGGCTTTGGCTCCCTAAGGTTTAATTACCCCCTTCGGATAGATTGTATGTCATCCAGCGATGTTTAATGCTACCCTATGAGAACTCACATAGGATGGTTCAATTAGTTCTCGGTATATATTAGCCTGATGACTAGCTATAACCTACCAACACAAAACCAGTAAACTTTCATAAATGGTAATGTCTATTAACAGCTCTAAGTGATCGGAGGATTACCGTACTGTACAGTACCCTGACACCGGAATGTTAGGTAAAGTCAATGGAACTTATATACAAGCCGAAGCACATGAACTTGTTCAACCAGAGAGAGGATTAGGAGAAATGTACAACCTATATGAGGCTCCTAAGGATTAACTCTTAACAATTGCTAAGTCAATTGAGGCTCTCCCACTTTATTGGGCACCTTATTTGTGTAAACCGTTTATATTCAAACGGTGACTTTTTTGTATACCCTATTGGACCCAATAAAGAAACTGATTTGAAAAAAAACAAAAAAACAGAGAAAATGCTTCACTGTGGACTCTGTCTTATATACAAGCTGAGTTATGTAAAGAGCGGAGAGCAAACACACCACTGCTAGACTGACCTGACCCCTACAATAGCATATAATGAGGGTAAGTCTTGGATTCAAATAATTACTTCCCATTGTAATTCTTGGTGAAAGTAAATGATGGTTGTCACTAGATTTTACTTGATTGTGTTACCGGTATGCTGGTAGTGGTCTTGTGTAAATCAGTGATTTGACAAGTGGTATTCTGTTGGCAACATATTCACGCTATATACTATCACTAACACTAAAATATGCATACGTTTAATATCAAAATTATTGTAGTGCATAAAATTCAAATAACAGCATGAAAACATTAAAAAAGGATAACATGGTAAATATCTAAAATATGACGCAGTCTGTTTCTTTCTATCATAGTTCACAGGCAAGTGTTGTGGTCATGATTTTTTTCTAATATGCAGTAATTGTTACTCTACATACACTCTAATGAATCATGCCCTCTATTCTCCACTGAGTCAGGTCCACTTTTCAGGGCGATCAGCTGCAGAGCTGCCAAGTTTCTCATGATTGCATAATGATTTCTTACGGAATCGGAGGATCAAAACCCATTTGAATGCATTTTGATTGCCTTTATTTCAAAAGTAATATCAATAATCAATAGACTTTCATACCCCTAAAACATATCTAGATATCCAGAATTCAAGAGATTCCCGGAGACTCAGAACCACTTGGCCGCATAAGATGTGTTATCTCTTCCCTCTGCACCTCTCATGGATATTAGCCCCTCGTGTGATAAAATCTCTCTCAAATCCACTGTCAAAACTTGACAACCCTGCAACTGCATGGGTTCACTGTAATTAAACATGACCATGATCATGATTTCTTCTACATTGGATGTTATATGGAGAAATGGTTAGTGTGACTGAATGAAATCTATTCCTTGTTGTTTTGGTCGGAAATATTCACCGAGTTCAAAGAATGAGGTGAATTTCTCCAACCAAAACAACAAGGAACATATGTAATTCGGTCACACTCCCTATGTCTCCTTATTATCATGTACCTGTAAATAATTTAAAATGCCCTTTTAAAATTCAATAATTAGCAGAATGACAATGGTCACGTGGTACGGAGGGACGTATGGATATTCTTTCGTCACTCAGCGACGAACGGAATCTGTACTCCTGGACAGTAAAGTGAGACATTCGCCCATGAGTATATAATAATAATATATTTTCATGAATCAACAATCAAAAGAACAGATTATGTACAATTATTTTTGTGCATTGAATTCAATAACACAAGACGCGGTGTTTGAACCTATGCCTTGGGCACGTGACGTCGGTGCCGCCCGTCGGTTTCGGTTTGGTGACCCGCACACCACATGCAGAGCCCCAGGTATTGATCCGGGCTTGGCTCGGGGTCGAGCACGAAGTCAGCATGTAGGCCACTGCTTGTAGGACAACAACTACCGACCGGACGGCCCACCAACTCGCACTGTGGAAGAATCTTTACACAGGTAAGCATCGACGCACATCGATATATCTTCTATTTGCATAGATGTCAAAACAGTCTGCTTCTCATTGAGTCCTGTTCTTAAATATAACTTCATCCATATCACAATATTTATTGATGAGAATTTGCGTTGTCTTTTTTACCGAAAATATTATTCCATCTACTGATTATAGGCATACAGTAGAGGACACTCTATCAAATAGCCCAACCTTCAACATAATGCATGTCTATACCATTACATCAGTGTAGGATGTTAGCAACTCAGTAGGTACTTGCAGCACTCCACTAATACTATAAATATTTCAGAAACTATTCACACCTTCATAATGACTGTCGATAAATTTAGGGAAAATGCATGTAAGATAAATCAAATCATAAACATAATGAATTCTCTATCTGCCTCATTTAAAAAAATGATATGTCAGTGTATCCTTACACTGGGTTTTCAAGCCCCTGCCACCACTCCTACCAACTCCTATTGTCGCTGTTATGTAAGTGCCTGTGTGGTTATGCTGTCAGCGTGCATACTGCTGCAGGTCCTGTATTGTAAAGGCAGTGGGTGATACTTTACCCGTGCAGACGCCTTTATAGACGCCTCCAGGGTCCTACAGAGACCGATGTCTGGTGTTTGGTTGTTTAGACACCAGTCAATCTACCACACATACATCCCCAAAACAATCCATATAGATATTCCGGAGTGTCGCCACAAACCCCTCCAAAGTGCATCCGTATGAGGTGTAGGCTAGGCCTACTTAACGGGGCGTGTTCGCTGACGTGGGGGGCGGGGGACCCTTTACAAAGGGTTGAAATAAACACTCAATTGAGGGACCCATTTCTGTTCTGAGGAAATTGTCCCTTAAAGTAGGGTATGTCCTTGTTAAGGGTGTTTTGCTGTACATAATAAATTTGTATAAGTAAGCTTGATACCAGAGACATTACCATAGTTACAGGATCTGCTTCTTCAGATGTTGGAGTGGGAGATACAGATTGTTACTGTAAGAAGTGTTCTGACAATAAAAATGTCATGACAAAAGGTGAGGCTATGACAAAATAAATGAAAGTCTCAGTACCGGCTTCCTTGCCACTGGGTGATCCGCATGTAGGCTACCTCCAGTCGCAAGGAAATGCAATGCGTTCCTTGTGCTTCATATCCTTGCAACTGATGCGGTACCGGCATAGGTTTTGAAAATCGAAATATAGGATTTTACAGGTTTTTCAAAGCCCAAAACATAGGCTTTTATAGGTTTTTTAAGGTTAACATATTCAGCATGATTGAGTCTCTAAAAGAATGTACCGGGTAACTAGATCTAGATCTAGTACTAAATTGCAGGACGTCAGGATGTCTGGCTCATCAGGTTATACCACCCAGCAAACATGTACCGTATATGCGTGTTGAGTTTCCAACAGGCAAGCCAGCCGTGCAAAAGGTCATACCAACTGTTGACCTTAAACACTTTTATGAACTCTTAAATAAACTGATAAAAGTGGATTTCTTGTCATTTGACAATCTAACTTGTGTCAAGTTAGCTTCTAAGATTTCCTGTATACATCAATCTGCATGGCAATGAAAATATAGGTTATATAGGTTCCTTTGAAAAAAATAAAGGCTCAAGAATCAAAATATAGGTTTTTATATGTTTTAAAGGTTTCACTGGGAGGCCTGGAAACAGGCAGTTCACACTGTGCGTTTTGCCGCGCTGTGCGCTATAGGGAGCCAAAGTGAACCCGCTCCAACCACAGATAGCCGGTCACAAAATACCAATTCCGGGTATAGGCCCTCAGTACTTTGAGTTTGACTATGTAGGTTCGAGATTATATGTCTCATTCTCCAATCATTTAGATCCATATTTTTGTTAAACTGAACAACTGTCATCATATCTTAGAGACAGAGTTATTTAGAGACAATAGTAATAAACTACACAACAAAAGTAACAAAAGAGACCAAAAACAAAAGTCTAGCCTCAAACCCCCATAGGTTTAGCACTAAGCCTCGTTCTTACTGGCCACCGGAAATGGTGTTTTGTAAATGGGTATCTGTGGTTTCAGTGGGTTCACTTTGGCTCCCTATAAGGCAGGTGTAGAACTGATTGGTTGGCACACACCAACAGAGTCACTTTTGATAAAATCCAAACCTTTTAATTCTTTCACTTTTGGAAGTCCATGCTCATTCTGCAACGATGAACATATACTATAGACCTAGTATCTATACGATAGTAAGTATTGTTCCTAAGTAAAATTCGATGATCGAAGTATATTAGATATCATAAGAGATATCATAATCGGCTTTGAGGGTAGGCTAATTAGGTCAAGAATGCTCACTCTCCCAGCATAGATTCTGCGCAAGCGCCACGAAAGATCTCCTCGGAGATTGAAGAGCGCGATTCAAAGGAGAGTCACTGATCCACTCGCCTCCCATATCTTGCATGGCACTTGCGCCTACAATCGAGGCGCAGAATTTATGCTAGGAGAGTGTCACTAATCGTAGGGTCACTAATCGTAACGATATGTAGACGTCAATGATGACGTTGTAACCTGGTTGTCTTGACATGCTTAACAAAATGGACTACGTCGGCACAAAGCCGATGTTCGACAGAAACCAACCACAAACTTTTGTTGCGATGATGAAAACGGGACACTGCGATGTCCAGTCTGGCATTGGGATACCAACGAAATTATGCTTTAGAAATAATTGAAAACAATTTGTATGCAGCTGAGAAGCTTAACAATTACATCAAAGCATAGAGCTGTAACTTGACGGCTGTAACTTGACAGTTACAGCTCTATGATCAAAGGTAGGCTCATACAAGGCAAGGTATATCGGACAATTCACCTTGAATTGTAAAACCCATGTCAATTTCCCGAAAATAGAATTGTGATGACTCCCAAGTGTTACAGAATACATAGCTTATCCGAGCATTGAGGGTCGCCGTGCTTGTTTCTTTAGTTTGTTTTTGTTGTTTTTTTGTGGGTTTTTTTTTTTTGGAGGGGGGGGGGGGGGTATTTTTTGTATCAAGGGAAAATATGACCGGTTGATTATCATCGATAGGCCGCCGCCGGAACGCCAGAGGATTGTCAGCTAGAGCCAGAGACACTACTACTGACATTTCTATGGCTGCAGTTACAGTTCTATGGCTGTAACTGCAGCCATAGAACTAGTAGTACCGTACTAGTTCTATGGCTGCAGTTACAGCTCTAAAGCTAAAGTAAGTTAAAAGTAAAACAATACGGCAAGACACTGAAAACTGTACATTTATATCATATAATCAAAGAACTAAACCAGTTCTTTGAAATGATAGAGGCCCCCAAATTGTCGAACTGCCGTTTGATCACATTGTGGGGGAAGCCCCACACTACCCATTTATATTTTTTTATGAAGAAAAAAAAAAGTTCCTTTTATGAATGGCGTATGAACATACAACTTGAGATCATTCACAATAACATTTCACACTGCGCCGCTCCAGCTTGTTGTCTGAAACACCTGTTTCTACAATGATGGACTCTTGCATACATCTTTTAAAATAGGCCTACTCTAGTGGCAACCTCCTGGTCACTTTGGAAATGATGTGATTAGATTATAAGCGTTTTAGGTTTTGAACTTGAAGTAAACTTTCAACTGTCAGTGTCATCATCTGAAGTCATTGATAGCTAAGTAATCAATACATCTCTAACTTCTTGTCTCTAGTTCTACTGAATATGGAACTATTCTATGCCACTCAGAAAGATTAAATATATATTACAATGCAGTCTTGCTTATGATAGATATTTCTAGTGTTGTCACACTAATAGATTTGTCAAGTCATTTTGTTACGTACTTTTCGCGCCACTCTCTAGCATATATTTTGTAGCGCAATCAAAGCAGGGAGCAAGGCACAGAATTCACGAGTGTTTTCTTGAAATTCTACTTAAAAAAAGTAGAATTCACATGGTAAAATCAATGTCATCTTCTTCAAAAATTCACAGACTAGAGTATCAGTAGTAGGTCTATTTACTTAAAAGTTATTTTTGAGAGAGTTGAAGAAACACATATTTTTTTCAATTCAAGTACTGATAGGCATAGGGCCCACATTTCCTATGTAAATGAAATAAATTTGAATTAACTTAGTTTACCAACTACGATTGGACAAATCAATCAAAACATTAAATTATGCTACTCATTTGGTGTTAGTCTAAATCAGAACGAACCAATTTTGACTGATAATTGAAAATATTTGAAAAGCACCAGGTGACACCACAGGGTATTGTAGGGTATGTTTGGATATTTCAATCTACAGTCGAACCCCCCCCCCCCCCCCTAACGGACATCCCGCGTTAACGGACATTTCTGCTCGGAACAGAAATTGTTCCCTCTATTGAATCTAACCCCATGTAGGTCCTAAGGGGATACCCCGCGTAATCGGACAGTTATTTCGGCACGAAAAGCCATTTAAACCCGTGTAAACGGACACCGGCAGGACGGCTGCGTAGGCTACTAGGTGTGTGTTTCAAAAACGACCCATCCTATATGGAGGAAACCTATGAAAGTTTAGGGTCAGTGCTCGTATCCCATCGAGTTTGAATCCCGTAGTAATTAACAAGGCGAAGCTGGGTAAATTATGTAGCGATTCAAGCGAGATGGGATCGAGCTCTGACCCTAAACTTGAATGGGTTTCTGAATTTATCTCACCCTCCACATTGACTGAAAGGCTAACATTTGTGACATAATCCCCCCATTGGATATTTCTCCTATATATCTCATGGCCGTTGGTTACGAGTTCCCAATGTTAAGTGTAGGCCTATGGAGAAAAAATACCAGGGGTGAGATAATATCTATATCGCATAGTATAGCCTGTATATCGATTGCATAACCAGAACTCCATAGGAGTGGTTGAATTGAAAACACGGCGTAAGCGGCCACTTTAGAACGGAGGGTGTGCGCTTACGCGGGGTTCAACTGTATCTGATTATTATGCTACAGTTCCGATGTGTTTTTTTGTGTCGTAATTTGTTTAATATCTTCTTTACAGAACGTTTGATCTATTAGCCGATGGTATCATTCTCTATATACACCTATCATGTACGTGTAGGGTACCTGTAACTTGTAAGTGCGGCTATCAATGACAGTGTCATTGCGTGAGTCGCCACTTTATTCCCATGTTAGCTTTATATTTCAAAACGACCTGACCCAGATAGAATTGTGATTCAGGACAGTGTAGGCATAATAGCGTGTTAGAGCCACTCAGTAAAACCAGGACAAAGATTTAATGGGGCTCAATCTATCCATGCATCCTATGCGATTGAATGGAACTTAAAAAATGATCAGGTCTATGGTAAACTTCAATGAAACGTAATGACTCTGCAAAGTTTCTATTGGGCACTTTGCTTGCTCATTGAGAGTTCACGTATCTTTTACAATGATTAAAGAAACATACGCTATACGACTAATTCATGCAATTTTTTTCTTCTGACTGTTATCACTGCTCCTATAAACAATTTGCATCCCGGCTATGGGCATTGACATTCTTTTGTATTATTCTATTGTGGGAAGGTACTTGAGTGGGAGTGCAAGTGAAAAGAATTGGATTTTTTCCCACCACTTAAACTCGTTACACAATAGAACATCGAATTTTCTGGATGCCATCCTGCGGATAAGGTGTGAAGCTATAGCTGTGAAAGCCGCACCGTCCTCCTAATGACGGAAAATGAGAATTATCGCGAGGCACACACGCTGTCGCTGTGGTTAACACCTGACAATCACTCTGTTTATTACACTGTCACAAGTATAAATGTGTATTGAAACAATTGTCGTTCGTACAAACAGGTGACACGCATCAGTACAGCATAAGCATATGGTATACCAAACTAGCTATACTGGCACGCTACCTAACAGCATTTCAAATGGATTATTGAATCACTAGATAAATTAGCTATAGTTCCTGGTAATATCTATAATTTGTATCCCACCCACCCCCAACTTTCTATCGTTTATTAACTCTACATAGATCTACACAGCTGCAACCGATATACATTACAGGTGCACTCACGATACAAGGCCACTGGTCGTTGCTATGCTACATGAACCCAACTGCTGATGCTTAGGTGTCACGGCGATCAACCTGTACACGCACCCTCCCTTCGCTTTCACGCGATCAATGGCGGACGAGGCTTTAACGCATCGCGCCCAATCCGCGTCCGATCCAGACGACGTCATCGACGCTAAGACAAACGAAGCGTTCCTGCTCGAGTGGGAGCCAGACCCGACGCCGACACCGACGCCGCCGCCTGCCGACGATGACTATGTCGCTGAGAACACCAACAACAACGCAGTGACGTCAGAGCCCGACGGCGCGCAGCTCTCCACCATCAGCCTGCCCAACGAGACGGAGGCGCCGCGACTGCCGAGTAAGCAGCAGCCGGGACAACTGGGGAGCGCCTACAGCAGCAGGACGGCCGTGACCAAGATGAGTGTGGCCGACGTGGACTGCGGGGTGTCGGCGGAGCAGCTCGAGGAGTATCGCCGTCAGCAACAGGAGGCCAGAGACCGTGAGCCGCTCCGCTTCTGCCGCTGGATCGCCGAGAAGCCCGGCCTCTTCTTTGGTGAGTAACTCATCGATCTGTTCCACGTGCTTGGCGGGCATGCAGATTATAGTCTGTGCCACTCCGAGCCGGCCCACATGCATAAACGTGGGAGGCAATGACCCTTAATAAAGTTGTAGAATCTAAAGTCCTGAAATTCAGTCATTATGTAATTGCTACATGCAAACACTGCATCCTGAAGGGAATCAGAATTAACCCTGAATCATTTCCTCTTTGTGTATGCTTCCATCGACAAACCCACTGAAAGGAAGTTGGATGTGTTCATAAGGCCTGGCGTCCACCTACTACGATAGAATCCTAGACCTCCCGATATGGCACCGATACAAAATGTCAAAATCGGTGCCATATCGGGAAGGTGCAAAATCGTAGACATATGTCTAGACGTGCAAATCCAGCATGCATTGTATGGGGGTTTTATCGGTGTCTAATCGCAGAAACGTGGTCAACTGCCCCGATATTAGGTAACCTTCCGACGCGATTTTGATTTTTTATCGGGAGGTGCATCGTAGGGCATATCGGTGCCAAATCGTAGTAGGTGGACGCCGGGCCTTACCATGAATATTGTAGAAATGTCAAACATAGCCATTCATATTCCCACTCTGAGGATGAATAAGCGCTTATATATTGCATAACCTTAGTTAATACCTGCCTTCTATGAACAACCTTTGCTGTTACCTGTAGCATAGCATCTGCACATGGTGCTACTTACTGAACCTCTGCATAGAGTTTGGCAATGTTGATCGATAACCAGGTAGTCAACCCGTTGCATGACCGCTTTTAGGTACGCCTTTGGTATACAGGCGTCCTAGATCTAGTTGCTCTTCATAATTCATTCATTTGACATATGCCTGCTAATACTAAGATGATCTTAGGATACATACCTTATTGTGCAGAAGTCTATACATGTTTTCTAAATTTACATACCTTATTGTAGTCGTTCTTCTATATAAATATGAGGATGTCATACTTCGTCTCTGACATCGTTGTCAGTAAAAGTGACCAATTACATAATGTCAGGATTTATTAACAATGCCTTCTCTGATATATAAAGTACATTATGATGGGGATGAGAAAATGAGATGGGATACTGATGGTATTTGTTTTTGTGTTTACTTCCGTTCACGACCCGGTCTATTAGGTATGTCATCTATCTTTAATTCGCTTCATTTAAGAGGGGGGGGGGAGGACTACAGGGGGATGTGTGGGGAGGGCGAGGAATAGATGAGCGATATACTAGATTTAAAAAAAAGGCACAAACACTATAGCGGGTGAGAAATACAGAATGGAGTGAAAGGTTCCCTTGTGAGGGAGATAGACATCATGGCGACAGAGGTCAGAAGGATATAGGGGAGGATAGCCAGCATGTTGAATGGGGATAAAATTGACATTAAATGAGGGAATTATGGGAGGAATGTAGAAGCAGATATATGTCGAAGGGAAAGAGGACGCACACGAATGTCCGGGAAGCAAAGAGAGTGTGAAAGACAGGAAAGATATAGAGACAGAAATACAAACAGAAGGAGAGATATAAATAGACAAACAGAGAGAAACATTCAGGATGGTGGGAGAGATAATTCAGTAGGAGTCCCATAATCAGTGCAAGGATGGTGATTGTCATGGATAGTTTGGCCAATAAGATATGGTCAAAATATACCAGGAAGGCGTCAATTTACCAGCTTGATTGTATCTAATCCTCCTTGGCAAGTAAGGAGCTTCAGTATATGCAAAAGGCAATACTATTGCTATTGTTCGAGGATTGTTTGGCTACATGCCAGCTGGCCTGTCAATGATTAATCTATAAGGCTGGCGGCTATACCACTGAGTCCTGGTTATTGACCTCTCACTCTCCAAACCTTGGTTTGAAGCCCGCCATCTTACAGCCTCAGCTTGGGGTTTTCTCAGAAGCATCCAATACTTGAGGAGATGATTTGTTGGTAGTTGTATGTGTTTTGTAGAATTTTACTGTTACACTCAGGTGACAACAAGCGATGTAATTCTCTATGTGTGTTAGAATACCTGTCTGAATATTTCTGTGGTATATTAAAGGGAAAACAGAATACATTTCCTCAATTCAATGTCATTCCAGAATTCACTTGATACCTGTATTTTGACGTGGTGTTTTGAGGAGCTGGTGTTTTTACATAACTGATATCGCCTTACATTATGTCTGTATCCCTCAACTAGCTTCATAACATTTCACCTTTGTAACCTTGGTGCCAGCTTAAACCAGTTTACGGACAGGATTATTGATTTCCTGTTCACTAAACGAAATGGTAAGGGAGGAGAGGAGGTTTTAGGAAACAATTTATACACACCTTTTGACAAGATAGCTCAATCATTTCATATATTTCATATATTATAAAATACATTAGCGAAGGGCACCAAATGAGACAATGATCGGGCACGAGGCCGGAACACCATGTGCGCAGAGGATTTATTCATAGTTTGGTATTCATGTTGGCATGTACTTCACACAGGGAAAAGATTAGGGTTTACAAGCCTACCTTCAATCGCTCGTCGGGTCGTGAGATTGGCACCTGTTATCCCAATTTTGTAATCAGATTAGTGGAGAGAACTATTATGAAAAGTGATCTTGATTCGATTTTAATAATACAATTAATAATGTCCTATTACTTAACTCTACCACTTCAACCAATTAAGGAAAAGGTGATTTTACATCCTCCAAGATGAATATGTATCACTAAATTAGAATGTAGATTGATATAAGTACCACTTCCTACTCGGCCATACAGGTGCGTAGTCACTGTACCCTATCTGTGCTTGGCAAGCTGGCTGCATAATGACGACTGATCAACCTCAGGCAATGATTGATATTTTGTTTCTTTTCACTTGCTGGGATTACCAAATTATAGTTCAAAGTACATGTTGAGGATTCATATCTAATTGCATTCATGAATAGTAACCATGCTAATTTGGTGCCATTTGGTAAGTTTAAGACAAAGCGACTGTCCTTCCCCTTTTACGTGATGAGGAGGCCCTGATGTCATCGAAAAAGGCTGACGAGTAAAAGTAATTTGACCAGTGTAACCTGGCCTGTGCTCCTCGAAACAGGTGCTATAGAGACTAAATTACCTACCCCTTTTTTTCAAGCCCACCTGGTACTTGAAGTGCTAGCTTGTCTGTCATCAGCTGCTTGCCATTTGCAAAACTTACATTATCGTGATTCTATTAAATACAAATTCACAAAGTAACATCAATAAGTTTTATTTCATCGAAACGTTGTTAGTATCTACCCTTACCTTGTTTGTTTTACCCTTTTCTTCCTTCAGGCCTGACACTCAGTGGCCATCTGTTGTTCATTCTCATCACGGGTATGTTGATACGGAGCGGTTACGACATCTTGCCCGTCACCTTTGACCGTCTCCCCCTTGACATCCGAGATGACGTTGACTACCTGAGAGGTCTCGCCTGGTCCCAGCGCAATGACGACGCCAACGACATCATCAAGCGCGTTGGCAGCATCTCGGCCAACCAATCAGAGAGGAGCCAGAACGGCGAGCTGCTTCAGATGGTCTTCCAGCAGGAGGGCGGAAACGTGTTCACTCAGGAAAACCTGAAGCTTATGAAGACTGTAGAGGATGACTTCTACAACAACCCCGAATTCCAAAACACATTCTGTTTATTGAACAGGGTCCAGGCGTGCTCAAAAGCAAGGTCCATTTTACGCTACTTTGATGGAACATACAAAGTGATAAACAGTGTTTTTGAAGATCCGGGATTCAATAACATACAAACTGTTTTGTATACCGCGATGACCAACAATATGACCAAACAGGGGCTACAATACCACCTGGGAAAGGACGCAGTGATAGATGCTACCAAGGCGACCTCTCAAATAACCCGTGGCTATCTGCTAATTGGCATGCCCCTGGCGGGTTACAGTAATAGCTCTGATAGGGAAAAAGAACAAGAAGACAAGATTAAAAAATTCATGTTGGACGAGTTTAAAGTGAAGGCTGAGGGGTATTATAAATCTGGTGTAGGGGCGATGAAATTTATATACTTTAGCCCAACACTGCTCGGGCTTAGCATTACAAGCCAAGTATTCAAAGATATGGCCCTAGCTGTTGGCAGTCTACTTTTTATCATTCTTTTTGTCTGTATTCAAACTGGCTCCCTTTGGGTAGGACTCTTCGCCATTTTCAGTGTCATTGCCAGCTTTACCGAAGCCAACATGGTCTACAGGGTATTGCTAGATTTCCGCTACTTCGGTATTTTCCATGTTCTGGCCATATTCATCATTCTGGGTATCGGTGCTGATGATGTATTCGTATTCTATGATACTTGGAAGGAGACTGCCCACCACCCATACAAAAGTCTCAGTCATCGCCTCTCGGACTGTTACAGAAAAGCCTCCTTTGCTATGCTGTTTACCTCCTTGACAACAGGCATTGCTTTCGCTATCAGTGCCTCTTCTCCGTTTCTTGGGATCAGCTCCTTTGGAGTCTTTGCCTGTATACTCATCTTTGTCGACTACATCTCCGTTATTGTCTTCTTTCCCTGTGTCGTCGTCACATACCACCTATGGTGGGAAAAATATAAATGTTGCTGCTGTTGCACAAGGCCTATAATAACCACCAGTACTGAGACCGAAGATAGGAGTCGTAAGAACATCGTGGTGCGTTTCTTCGCTGGACCATACTACCGATTTATCACACACAAGGTTCTACGCTGGTTTATTCTCCTCTTCTTTGCCACCCTCTTGGGTGTGTCGATATATTTTGCATCAACGCTGAAGGTCAACGAAGACCAGGTAAATATATGGCATTTACATATATTCAATATCTATTTGTTGTCAATACTACTACAAACTCAGTAAACGTTCATAGAGTCCCGCTATTACGATCACCATTGGGACCGGGGAGAAATGATCGCATGCGTGAGCTGGTCGCATTACTGAGAAGTCTGTCTGGGGGAATATTGGGATAGATATATTGCTTTGTGCAGTGGTGTTCCTTTCAAGAGGGCCATATGTGAGCATGTGTCCGATCAGCAATCTGGTAATGAATAAGAGATGAAATAGCAAATTGGTGACCATCCATAAAGTATGTACGCAAGAATTCCGAAAAATTTTACTGCCCCCCATCTCAATCTAGTACGCAATAGAACAAAGAAGGAGCATACGCAAAATTTCCGAAAATTTTGACCCCCTTCCCCCGCTTGGTGCGTACGTACTTTGTGGATGGCCGCCTGTCACACAATTGCCTAAAGTGGTCTTTAGGCAGTTTCCGTTATTAAGGGGTGAGAGTCTACTGCGTATGTGTAATCGTATCTTAAACTGATAAATGTCGATGTCTCATAAGTAGAGTACTGTAGGTTTCTAATGAGTCGTTTACAGCAAGTATTCCTTTAGTGGATCCGGTATCCAGACATCGAAATGAATAATTCACTGCTTGCCCTCAATATGTTGCCATTTATGCTTAGCTTCTATTTATGAGTGAGATGATAAATAAATTGAGGTGTAATTATTACTAACTTCGTCGTCTTTTCTTACACAGGTAGAGTTCCTGCCAAAGAGCTCAAACTTTGGTCAGTATCTGTCACTATCCTCCAATGCCTTCACGTCTACCTCAGAGACTGGTAGTAGCCTGCTGCTGGCGTGGGGACTGAAACCACAAGACCTGTCCTCTTGTCACAAAACTGACCCTACCTGTACTGGGACCACTCAGTGGGACGACACCTTCAATATGAACTCTGCGGACGCTCAGAATAAACTACTGGTATGAAAATATGTACTCATTTGCAATCACGAGGTATTCATTCTTGGCAAAAATGGTATTCCGTTGGCATGTGACTGTGGCTCATACGTCATTTTGGTGAAGCAATTCTTTCCTCCTGGTCTTTCTTCCCGCCTTTTTTCATTCAGTCAACAAATTCACCTCGAGGGTGGTCATCCATTTGTATATTTGTGGGCTACATCCAGGTTCCACATTTATCTGTAGGTGAAAAATAAATACATTACCATGATTTCAATATGAGTGGACATATTCTCCTTGTAGTTGACCCTACGGAATACTACACGTCACCTACGCAGAGAATACAGCCACTCAGATCAAAATCATGGTAATATTGTGTATTTATCCCACACCTACCACTGACTAATTATTGTGATGTTTGTGACAACATCACCTATCGAGTATTGTTTACAATACTCCATGGGTTAAGTATGAGTTCCCAATGTTAAGTGAATGGGGAAGAAATACATGGGGTGAGATAATAGTAAGGATGTGCATGTTTGTGGCCATCAAGAATTGAGTTCTTCATCAATGTGTATATCCTCAAGCGGCCTTGTCATACTGTTTAACAAAAGGGAGGTAGAGTTTCCGTCATAGATGGACATGCGGAGGGCCGTGGGTGTTTTGACTTCTTCCAGTCAAAGTTAGGTTTATTAAAAACCAGATGTGACACCCGATGTAGTTTTGAATTATGCAGAGAACGCTGCACTCCCCTCTGGAGTGAGCTGTGCTGAGTCCACTGAGTTACAATTAACCAAGATCATGTACATAAACCTTGGTTAACTAAGATTATCTATATAAAAGCATTTTCGGCGACATATGTAGGACTTCTCAAATAGGTGCCTTATACTTATATTTTCCTCTATGCTTTTTTCTACCTCCTCGTTTCGTTCTCTAAAACCTCATAATGACCTACGTAAGTGAAGAGACCCGCGCTTAAAAATGATTGGTGTAATGATGAAACCTGTGCTTTTATCTTGCTATTCTCATCTGAAAGCGTCAGCCGCTTAATTGCACATTCCGTGGTTTTAACTTAGGAGACCATATACTATATTAATTCTATATAGGTACTTTGCGTCTGTGTGGATATTTCAGTGACACGCTTTGCTTTGGTTATGAAAGTTAGACGATGAACTTGAACATACATATATATATCTAAAAAAAGAAATCTCAGAATTATACGTCACAAAGTTGTATTCAGAGAGGAAAACATTTTTGTTTACGTAGTCATAGCACCACGATCTAATGAAATGGCGGTTCAAAAGCATACCTCCCGAGTTAGGCCTCGGTTGCTATGATTACAAGAATGTAGCCAAGAATCCGTTGTGTAGCATAGACCTCATTTGATCCCATCCGAGGCATGCAGTTTCTTAATCTTCAGTTAGCACCGTTTTAGAGGCAAACTATGTTCCGGTGAGCAAAAGTTCAAGGTTACGAGGTAAGGCTCGGAAAAATTACTGCCCAAGGCCTTGGCCGCGGGCAGTGATTTTTCCGAGCCTTACCGAGTAACTTTGACTTTTGATTACCAGTACTTGGTTTCCCTATTCATATATACCTTTAAGTATAGATAAAAATGATTATTTCTTTTCCTGCGATAGCCCCAGAAAAATGACCACCCTTATAGAGTAACTGCAAAAGCTAAGTTTTCGTCCCGCTGTTCTTTATGTCACGTGGTCAGGCCGGGATGAAAACGTCAGCCCGGGACGAAAACGTCAGCCTCGCTACATAATTTATAATTACTGCACCCCCAGCAGCGGTATGTGACTATAGAAGTTTCGGAAATAGGTATATAGGAATACACTTTCCTCATTTTAAAGTGAGTATTTTTGTTGCAGGCATTGTGTAATGACTTGAAGTCGCTGAACCAGGCGGAGTCGGATGCGCTGTCTATTCGTAGGAATCTTGTTACCGACGTGCCGGAAGTGCAGTGCTTTGTCGACGACATGCAAACGTTTTACGCGGTCAGTTATTTGTGACTAAACCATGTGCGCGTGTTAACACTCCAACATACTCTGTACACAATTATTTTGTAACTCCGTCCCTTGATTGCACATTATATCTTTTAACAATATCGCATCATAAAGGTAAATGATGCATAAAATATTGGAAAACATATATCGGACTGCATAATGTTCCATTGAATATTGGATTACGTTATTTACACGTGCTAAAAGTGTCATAATACAAGCGTTTGACGTTATAGCAATGCATTATGTAGTGGTGAGATGTACATACACAAAGATATTGATGTTTCCTTGACCACAAAGCATATGGCCCGGACATGGCTGACCCCACCCACCCGCGTTCATGGACTAGATGCCGACTGCCAATATCATATTATACAATGTATTATTTACCCAAAATCAAGTACCTATTAGTAATTAACCATACACATATTTTGATATTGACAATTTTTCCATTTCTGGATCAATACAACTGCAATAGTTACGTATACATTTTCGACCAGTCTATTTCCATTTACCATCGGGCCCCAGGTAGGGCGCTGGTCAACTGCTCGGTCGGGCTAGTGGAATAGCAGTGGAGCAGCTTCCCATGCGTCGGCTTAATATTCGGGGCTCAATCATGTCCCGTGCCCTATTGTATTTGAGGCTCCAGAAGCATCTCCAAGTGGTCTTGGCCTGATCGGACCCTAGTTGAGCACTGGTCGGATATAGAACAAGAGTATTTAGATTTACTGTATTTTGATGTTCTGTCGTTCAGGCAGAGGGAAGCCGTACCGACCTGCCTACGTACCCGGCAGGTACCTCCTTCCCTTACCCAATTGATGCCACAGAGGTTGACACGATCATGACAACCAACAGTTTCGTCTACAATAAGAGCGCATTGCCCGCCACCTTCGACCGCAACTTTGAGGTACAATAAGAAATATTGTTATAGTTTCATATCTATCACTTCTCATGTTGCCGTTCTCTATGTGCGCTAAACTAATTGTAATATCAACGCTGTATTTCATTGTATGTTCAAATAATATATATATATATATCATGACACTGCTGAAACCCGATCAAATCATCACTTCTCTGACATAATCACATTTATATCTAGTTCTATGCCTACAATAGATATCAAAACAGAAAACCATAGGTTGGAGATCAGTAATAAACCGAGTTAAATGAACACCAGTTAAATCTCTTCTTTTTTTTGTTCAGGTGCCCAATTGCTATGCCCATAACATATGTATGTGTTAATCGCATTACACACAACACAGCACTTTTCTCAAAGACTTATCAATGTGAGCTTGTATCTTTTTAGATTGCCACGTCGTTCTGGCTTTTTAACGGATTTCGCACAGGCCTGAGTGGTTTTGTTGTTGGACCTCAGTTGTCGCTCTACAACACTTACCTGGGTGAAACGAAGACGTCTTATTCCATAGAAAAAACGTTCGGAAGCTCAGGTAAAGCAGCCGTAATTACTGAGTATCGGGATTGAATTGCATGTGGGTTGTTTTTGTTTGGTTTTTTTTTGTGGTATTCAGTTCTGACGTAAGGGCGAGAACCGTCGCAAATGCGTAGTTTGTGAAGGATGACACCCAATGCTTTAAAACAAATTTAAAGAATCCTATAGTTCTATACAGCAAAACGTGTGCTTTATGTGCCGATTTGCGAGTTCCGCTTGGCACAGACGGTTATTGATTCTTATTTTAAGAGAGAGTTTCCCTTGTGCATTTCAAGTTCATATTTGATTGGTTTTGTGTACATGTATTGGCTGATTACAGGGTCAACTTACACCTACGGAACTCAACTCCGATATGCGGCAATCATCATCAATACGACCATCGTGGGGTCGAACTTCGGTTTCCCGCGAGGTCTGCCCATACGAGAAAAGTGGGAGGATTACATCACCCGACAGGTGCGTATTTCTACTCTGGAAAGATATTACATGTCTTCTTCTCTCATTTTCTTCCCCCTTTTTATGGTTTTTCACATTTTTGTTTGTACGGGTTTAAAAAAAATCAACAGACGATATTCACACTGTACGCTAGTGTCAAGAAATAGTATATTGCCATTGTCAACGTCCGAGTAGTTGGATGAGAAGGTCCCTGGCTAGTTTTACTTCATTTACCCCGTTCGGTTAATCAGACGGATGGACTTGATTGGATATTTACATTTCTGTAGGAACCCCCATGGTGAGATATTCTTGGTCGTCAATGATTGTACTGTTGACAGCGTAGGCTTTATGCTGGGCCTAAAATACCATGAAATACCTTTTATAATCAAGCACTTTACAACCAAGTCATGCCGGGATAATGGGACCGGTCTCTTTTGAGCATTACAGGTTTGCGTATTTTATAACTTGCACACGGCTCCGGTCATTTCACGGTGCAATAAAGTTAAATGAGAATGACAAGTAGCCTACTCGTTTCAGCGAAAACTAATAAAATGCTGTGCAACTGTAGGTGAAATTTACAATGACAGGTAGCCTTGATGGTAATGATACATTGGTTTATTACATAATCTGGGTTTCGCTTCAGGCTTTAGCAATGGACAAGAGCTTAATAGCCTTATATTATGAAGAGACTGTAAATCTATGTCAGAATGATAGTGTTTATGGCATGGGTGATTTTATTTTCTAGCTTTTTCATATGCCTTCTTCACTGAATATTTCAAAACTAGATGGCTTATTGACTCTCGTTATTGATGTGCTAAAATCCATGCCATCGGCTGCCCACCTCCTCCCATCTCTCATTTGCAGTCTACCTGTTGTTCAAGTGGTCCTCTCACACCTGTGTCCAGTAATAACGTCTAGTCATGTTATTTCGCAGAAACTGTAATTCTATAAATGATTAAATCGGCATCAAGCCACTGACAAGATTTCAATGCACTGATTGCTGAAACCCTCAGTCTTCAGTTTTTGTTGTTGATTGATTGGTCATAATTCAATGCTAGGTTGGTTTTACATTATGGCCGTGACAGTTCAAGACGATCCCTCATCGATTCTCAATTCTCACATAGGATTCTAATACATCATGAGGAAAAATAGACAAAAATGGTATAGTTGTGATAATACCAATGATATTAGAACCAATCATGATGATGATGAAGTTGTTATTTCCTGAACTAGTATGAAGGAGCTGACAGTAACCACTTATTACTATTCATAGGTATGAATGGACATCAAGTCAACTATAGAGGATTAAGTTTAATGTTATCAATTTCATCTATCAGCGTTAGCCGCCTCAGATCAAATCAAGATCTAAATATAGAATATAAAGGAATTCAAAGACTCTAAACTCATCAAATTTCACTAATACAATTTTAACACCACTGTGGCCAGAACAGTCTGCATGTGGAACACTTCAGTTTTGTGATTGCTAGATCAGTAGATCTTCTTCAATTGTTGTTAAAAAGTTCCATCTGGAATTCTTGGCAACGTCTTTACTGCATTTTTGAAGGCTAGTTTACTCCTTTGTTCTTTCACTTCAACTGAGAGTGTATTCCATAGCTTCTGTTCTCTGTACTCGGGCGATCTTTTATAAAACTCTGTTCACGGTTGGCGGAGTTAAAAATAACCCTTACATGCCGATCTTAGTGAGATTTGCGTGTTTGACTGTTCAGCACCTTCATTCACATTTCCATCTAGTGCTAATGCACCATGTTCATTCAAGTAAACTTTTCTCATATATACAAGGGACATTTCTTGCCTTCTGCAAACTAAGTATGTTGTTTGCGTTATTTCATGATGTCTTTCGACAGTGTGCTTTCATTCAGAATGCAGATGGAGGTCATATTCAAGAGCTAGGGTGTATGATATCAAAGACATGGTGTCTCTCTCCCCTGACGCCATGTCTCCCTTCCCATGTCTCCCCTGCATGCACGAGTTATCAACCAATCACAATCAGGCTCCTACGTTATCCATGGACATATATCTCATGCACTTTAATAGAAATAAACATCAGATTTCTTCTCCGCAAATCGTAGTACCGATATTTTCTTGTCATGAATTGAACTGGTGGTTTATATCTTACAAATCACGGTTTTATTGTGTTAAATTCTAAACTCTTCCTTAATCGATGATTGAACCATACCAAGTAGCTCATTTTCAGAGAAATATCTCTATATTGGTGCGTATTTTATAAAACATTTTCCTCTTTTAGATGGCCGTTTTACCTACCCCCTTGAAGGGCGGGTTCCAGATATTGATGGGAGGATCTTTGAACATTTGGCATTGGTTCAAAGTCCAAAAGGTAAGTCAAGTAGCACGGTGGTGGGGAGGGGCAAGTACAAATATTTGCTATGGCATATATTTGAGTAGCATGAAGCACGGTCAATGATGTTGTTGGAGAAGTTTCACCATCCGTATAGACCTACAGAGAAAATAGAAGAATTAAGAAGGTCTAAATCTATAGTAGGCTTATACTGACAATTGTAATAAGTAGAATACAGTATGTTCTAGTACATGTAATGTACAAAATAGTATGATATATCTATAGTGCACTGGCAATTGTAATTACTCTATTTTGTATTTTAGTGTATATATTGTACAGAATATTGTAAAATATCCATAGTATGTATAGACGGTCAAGGAACCTATCACAATTCAGAATTAAATATCCGCCTATTTGATAGTACTTTTTATGCTGGCGTCAGTACGTATGTTACACTGTTTTCGTGAAACTTTCCGGCCTCGCAGATGCCTCTTAGCATTGTATTGACTGCTACAATTGAGTTCATTGACATGCAAACACTAGATTCTGTGATATTTGCGATTGTATTCTGGGAACTGTGACTTGCAGACTCTGGCTGACTCGGCCATAATGGGGGTAGGAATTGGCATCGCTGTGGCTTGTCCAATCCTTATAGTTGCCACACATAACGTGTTCGTCGGACTGCTCGCCACCTTCACCATCTGCTGCATCACATGCTCTGTCATCGCCGTCATCCCGCTCGGCGGTTGGAAGCTTGGAGTAAGTTCATTAGTATTGATATCATGAAAGTCTGTAATTTCCTTGGAATATATCAGGAACAATTTAGTGTAAATTAGCTGCAATTACTTAACAAGGAATTCCAAAGTAGGCTTTAACATGCAGTAATACACCGCTTAAGGGGACTCCCTCCGTATCAAGCAAAGTGTCCCCTTAATCGGAGTTAAAAGAAACTAAATAAAAATTTCTGTTCCAAGCAAATTGCCCCCTTTAGCGGGGTGTCCCAGAAGCGAGGTGTCCCACAAGCGGGGTTTTACTGTATAGGAAAGTGAGTTAATATTTGAGGAACATAATCTAGAGTACTTCAGCTTTTTATTGTTGTCTACAGGTACTGGAGTCGCTGAACCTGGTGCTGGTGGTCGGGCTGGCCGTGGACTACGTTGTCCATCTCGCGGAGGGATACAGCAGATCCATTTACAAGGACCGGAAGCGGCGCACGCAGACTGCGCTGGAGGAAGTGGGCATCTCGGTGCTGTCTGGCGCCATTACCACCCTAGGAGCGTCAGCCTTCCTGCTCGGCGCCTTCATCCTCTTCTTCACGCAGTTCGGCGTCTTCATGTTCAGCACCATTGGGCTGTCTATCACGTATGCTCTCGGCATGTTCACCACACTCATCGCTATCATTGGGCCCGAGGGAGAAATGGGCTCACTGCGCCCGTTATGGCGCTGGTGTGCAGGCAGATGTTGTTCAGACAAGTCGAGTCAAACGACTCCAGATGCCGGTCCCCCCGAGGTCAAATATTAAAGAACTGATCTAGTAATGCATAAAGATACGTATTGTGAATTGAAGCACAATTTACTGGCAAACCTCCTTTAAGTATTCAAAGTTATGATAAAAGAGAGATTGCAACGCTTAACTTATACATTCCGAAACACAATGAAAGCTAAATACAACATGTGTGAAATTCTAACTTCTGCTTAAGCCAAAACGTCCAGCCACGGAGTGGTTGATCTTACTTTTTGGAGCAGCCGTTTAAAAATTATTTGATAAATTCCCTTAGCAGATGTTCACTATCAAAGCAATTTGGTGAACTGGAATGCCTTGCGTTTCCGAGGCTCTCATCCAGACGAGATGCTCATCGTTAGCCGTCCCTATTAAACTTAGTGTAGATTGTGTGATCATAGGTAAGTTAAGCCTTTTAGATTCGTCGCTTGATTAAGACATCTGTATCTATTCTTTATATATATATATATATAAATCCACAAAACACAAACATATCAAATATATATATATATATATATATATATATATATATATATATATATATATATATATATATATATATATAAATCCAGGTGAGAACTGACTCGCACCTATATGAATGCGAGGTTAAGATAGTAGTATATGTAATTGGCGGTAGGTGGCGCCCCAGTATTTATATAGAAATACATCTGTCTCTGTATTTATCACATATACATTTATATATATATATTTGATATGTTGATTTGTTTGTGTTTTGTGGTTTGTTTTGTGGTTTGTTTTGTTGTTGTTATTATTATTATTATTATTATTATTATTATTATTATTATTATTATTATTATTATTATTATTATTATTTCTTAGGGGGGGGGGCGGTCAGTCTGTGACAAAGTGTACCAACAAGGAACAGGTTATAAGCAAGGACACAGCACAGTCAGAGAGACGTTATCAAGTATACGTGCAATACGTGAGCAGAGCGTTGTGTTGCCATGGCAACGATGGTTGATAGGCACCTGGTCACCTGGCACCTGGATTCGCGGTAATTGGTGACAGTTGACAATCAGGGTTTTTAATTGAATCCAATCTTCTTGCCATCAACAAAGGTCAATGACCATGGTGCTGTGCATGGGTTGCAAGTCCAACACGAGTTGGTGAGTCGATGCTTTATTATCCGTCCACTTAATGCTGTGCACTGGTAGACCTCGACTGTACTTGGTCTTAAATGCCAACGCTATTGAAATTTACACAATGAGTACCTGCGATAATTGTTGTACAGATACTGCTTATTACATGAGCAGTGCCTTAATGTGGTAAATCTCCCCTGTGTCAAACTGAGTTCTCACATGTGCAATTGAACACAAAACGTAGGCGTTCGTCAATAACCTACCTATTATAGTTTGTACATTCTATATGGATTTCAGCCAGTTTCCCAAACGGCTTGTAGACAAACGACTACGCAATTAACTAGAGAGTACAACATTTACTTATATCATCATGACACTTGACGCTTAACACTTGACGAAAAAAAGGTATACGAATTCTGCCATAAAAGAGTGTTTGTACAATATTTTTGAGAATCTTAGCAATATAAACCATGGCTTCACTTTCTTCTATAAATAAAAACTTGGGATCCTTGCGAAGGCATTTTAGGCCTGAACTATTCTGTATAATTCCGTCCCATGCTACCTATCTGAACACAACGGCTTAGTAAATTGGTAATTTTTAAAGCTACTCCCAGTGACTTTTGGTGGCACATAAGGATCTATACTCGGTGCATACCTCTTCAAAAACATCGCAATGCCCGCCATCTCACTTATTATTATCTATTGTTTACAAAGACCACATTAAAGATGTATGGAAACTCAGTAAATCATGGCACATTATATAAAACCTGCCAGATACCATGACTGTGGTACATGGATTCAAAACTGTGGTATACAACCTCAAGACCATTGTATACGGGACCATAGTCCCTTTGTGCAAAGAAACAGTCCCTATCGTTATACCCTTTAATATGGCAATTAATGGGTTTACTTTATTCGAAAAGATGGATAATAGATACAACAAACGATGGTTTTCTAGACAGGCGGTTGTGTAAAACAATCGAGGTTGACGTCGTAATACACTCGCTATCAAGTCTAATAGAACATAATGGACATTAAACTACCCAATTGAACAAACACTCGCTAGCGCTAATGTATTACTACGCGTCAAGCCCTCGTGGTTGACGGCTGCCTGTACACAAAAATCATCGATTATTATCTATTTACACCCAATAATGACATATCAAATAAATTAATCAGTTTTCCCTTTTTTGTTAATATAGATGAACTTTAACCTTACACACCATAGATGGCAAATCACCAAAGATACCCCTTATGAAATATATATTTACAATCTAACAAATGACCTACACAGGCTCAGTCATGCTACCGGCTTCAGACATATCTTCAGCCTACTGATATATATTCATCTTTATCTAATCATATTTAGAGTAGTACTAGTTTCCACTTGGAAATGCATCATTACATGTATATATACATGTATAAGATTTTACTTAACTGACAGGACGTGATCAGTCATCATGATCGCCCATTCCATTTAATTCTGACTCTTTTATACCATATGAAGTTTTATATTATGATGTTGAATCTATCTGTCAGCTACCTTTTATTATGATGAGGTGCCACTGCTTTATGGGTACACTTGTGTCAATATATCCTTGATAAAAGAGCCCTTAGTTTTGGGAATGTAAATTTCGCCTACTTTTATTCTATGATTTATCTTTCAAATTATTAACATGATGATATGAGTTGGTAGGCATAATATGGTAGTGTGCACCTTATGATATTGCGGTGCATACATGCCATGAAAGTGAAAATGGTGAATATAACCATATCCATTATGATGGCAGAATCAATACAAGCACAGAGGATAGTAGGCAGAATACAATGCGATAATAATTTCTAATAGCGATCAATGGAAAGAAGTTTCATGATAAATGTTTATTGTTATTCATATCTTGTAAAAATTGCCAGTGATGTATATATACAAACGACGAACCAACCTCAACCACCTTCCTCTTCTTACCGCACGATCAAAGGTGCCTTATTATCACCTTTCGGCATAACAAATTCGAACATCATATGCATATCACTCTATGTTACCTATAGTTTCCACTACACGAATATGAGTGTATGTTGTTGTATTGTTAATATATGAAAAGGTCTCATTGAGTACGCCATCTTAAAGAAGTTCAGTATTGATCATATCAATATGTCTTACATTTACATATGGACAATTCTCTTTCACTTTACATTCGTGTTGAGATAACAGATTTCGGGGTAGCATAACAGAACCCATGTTGGTATAGAGATAAAGGATCTCACTCTCATCGTTTATTTAAGATACATATTCCAATGTATTCCATATCCATAGAATGCACCTATATGAAAAAATGTCATATGGTGGGTCACTGAAATCTAATCTATATTCAAATCAGGCAATATACATGGAGTTCTACCCAACTTTTTACATTCACAACTCCGGCCATTACTTGGTATTCACGTGTTTATGTAATAATACTATTATGTTGTATGACAGACTGCAATTTATGTATCTGCGTTTTATGGAGTTTATCACGTTTGAAACGAAGGAACCTGGAAGAGCCTGAATTAAAATAAATCCTACAGTGTTTTTCTTTGTGTATGTTGTCTTCCAATCGTGTCTTCATTTTAAAGAACTCAGTGTCCCATTACAGCAAAGGGGTTTAGTTTAATACTTCAAACATAGTGATGTTGTTCTTTTGTGATAATTGAGGCATCTTAAACATACAGTGAAATATACCATGGGAACCCCCCAAAAAAGGAGAACAGCAGGGATAGATTCCGGGAAAGATTATTGTAAAAAGATTAGATATCAACAATTCAGGTGAATTTGGATTCCAATTCTGGTAAAGGCGTTTTTAGAACTGTATGCAGGGAGGTGTTTTATAGTTGATTGCGATTATCAACGATCTGGGAACAATTGTACGATTAATACTTAGATGATTCATGGTCTTCTGCAGACCTGATAGAAGTTTGTCCAATTGATCGATTATATAAACAATCACGATTTCTATAGGTCCTCAACTGCCATACTGGGATGTGTTTTATATTCGTGATTGTCATTGTTAGTGTCGATTCACGATTATTGTCGAGCGATGCAAAAGCTGGCCGGGTGGTACTGTTTCCGCAGGTGTCACTTAAAATGCGAAGTTTTAGTCAAATATTTCTCAAGATTGAAATAACCACACAAAATTCTGAAATCTAGGATATAGGTACATATGTATACGATCCTTCGTTCTAAATACTATTTGATTTGAATAACCGTTAGCATCTGAAAATCATAAGTGAATACATGCCATTAGACCTCTACGACTAGTATTGCGCTTTCATTAAAAGCATACCGGACAATTTAGCTTGGAAATTAAAAACCATCTTATTTTCCTGAAAATTAAATATGATTATCTCTAATATTATAGAACATATATGTAACTTCAAAATCAGGAGTCATGGTGCTAGTATTTTTTTTATCTAGAGAACAATGTTATGATAATTCTATAAAAAAATTATAGAAATTCCAAAAAGTTGTTTCATTTTCTTCAAAATTCAAGTTTTTAAAATTCATAGTCACCGGCCTTGTATTTTGGAATGTTGAAGAAAACCATATTTTTCAGCACATTTCTTATGCTAATAAAGCAAATGTGAATTGACACATTTCACCTATTATGACAAGATAAACTGTAGAAAACATTAAATTTAGAATGAATCACAAAGAACCAGTTTTGACTGATAATTGACAAAATATAGAAAGAAAATCACAAGGTGATGCCACTGTAAATTGTAGGATAAACCTTTAATATATCGACTTTTTTGGCGACCGTTTCGGCAACGATAATCAACGATAGTTATGTCTAATGCGGCGTTTTCAACTGACGATTATGGCCATCGATTATGGCTCGTTACTCCCCTGAGAGCAGGCATATTCATAGGCACCGGAAGCCTCAGTCTACCTGGAGTGAGGTTGCCTTGTGGTGGATGTGATTGTGTGAAAACCCTCCTACTCTGTCAGTAACTTGAATACCGACACTCAAGGAACTATCTCTCATCAGGAGAGAACACGGAGAGGATATTTCTAAACTCCTGATACTGTGAAATTTAGATCTGGACTTACATTGGATAGACATATATGAATGTGGAAGTAATGAACAAGATCAGTTTGAACTAGACCTCTAAAAGGACTTTTGGCGATAAAGCAATCAAACAAGCTAGCAAAGGACTGGTAATATGAATATACATACTGAAATGAAGAAAACTGTGTGAAATAAGGTTTGGGTACTTTGGCTTTCAGTAAGAAATCATCATTTGGGTTTATGTGAAGCACTTAGAGCGTGAGAGTTTTGGTGTTAGAGGATTCACTTTTATGGAATATTTATCATAACTGAAGTTTGTATCAGTCAAGTCTTTAACCCTATCAGTCCGAGTAATGCCTTGAGGCACTCCCAGGCAGGGGACGATGAATGCCTCCAGGCATCTTTTGGGGCCATGACTGAAAACGGTATTCTATGTGACAAAATTCATAGACTTTTTTAATTTTTTCAAAATAATTGAAAAACACTATAGGCATCATTATTCAGTATGAGTGTTCTATATGGAACTAAGACAAGGCATATCAAATGCACCTGTTGAATAATTTCCGGTACCATTGTCATAATGGCATCGTCCACTGGGGGTATATTGCTTCATATCTGTTGGACTTGGCATGTAGGCCACCTGCAAGGTGGTCGGACTGAAAGTGTTAAACCTTGATCCTCCATGGATCCGTCGATATTGGATTGTTCTCCTGAACAACATAATACGACTTCATCGTTTGTCCTTAATACTTCAAACCACGACAGTGTAAGGTTACCATGCTGCTATGGTTAAGTCGCTGCAAGTGACTCTACGATATATCTATGATCTTCTTTAACGAACAAACTAGGAACTTCGTAGCCGTGAATTGATTAGTTACTACCAGGTCTATGTAACACCATTATTAGACCCCACAACGATACGCTAGGTGTAGGCCTACTGGTTTTTTCTGGGCATGCAGTACATTTTGCCTAACTTAAGTTGGGGGCAGCCCTGAAATTTCCATAATTTTCAGGTTGTCAGTCTTGGAAAATCAAGATTATTCCCATTACCCCATTAATAAACTATTTTACTGTCCACCAAACTGACCTCATGTCCACCCGTCTTGACACCCACCTGACTACCCATCAGTCCGACTCCCCATCCAACTGAATGCCCATCCACTTGACTGCCCACTCATATGTCCATCATCTGTCCATCCACCTCACTGCCCATCCATATGATTTCCTGAATTCCATTTCAATTCATAATCAGAACTATAGAAACATCACATAGTATTGCCATTCTGGTTAATGTGCATTTTAAATCATGTTTCGACTCCTATTACCTGCAGAGATATGGTAAATATATTTCCCGGAATCCATCAGCAGAGCCACATTTGAAATAGCCTGGAAGCATGGCCTTGACACATTATAGGCCAGGTAACGGGCTTCATTTTTTTGGTGCATTATGGGTAACGCATCCATTTCTTGCACTATCCTAGAAGAGATCCTGTACTCTAATTCCGCAAAAGATCTGCTGGGAGAGTGCCACATTGGCAGACCGAGACTGTAGAGCCTAGACTGGCCTCAGTCCCTGTATTCTTTTCTTTTTTATTTCATTTATTTTATCTGGATTTGTATTAGGCCTGTAGGCCTTACAGTCAGTACAACAGGATTGCTATAAAACATTCAGCAGCAGTATTTTTTTCAGAATAAAGCACTGAAGGTAGTAAATCGCTAGTATAGGAGAATAGAAAAAAAGACAAGTGCAAGTCTATGTTGAGCCAAGAAAGGTGGCGTGTCTTATTACGTAAGAAGTAGTTACCAGTTCCTTATTTCATTTGAGCAGGGAACCAGTCAGATTGGCCGCCACCTCTGTCTACACTACGTTTCAACTAACGTAGTGTTGCTCGGGTGGCCAGTGTAGGAACCAGTTTACATTTGAAACCCTGGTAGCAAGAACTGTAACTAAAATCCACTGCGAAGCCCCCGAGCGGATGACACGCAAATTAGTGTTTTACCAGTGAAACGTAGTCAAGCGTAGCCAAGGCACACAAACATTGGCAACCAACCCCTCTATCAAAGCTCAAGCAAACAGGGGTTTGTTGCCAAACTAAGGCACACAGATCGTACAACAAACAAGGCACTTACCCGGTTTTCCTATCCACGTATATATACTAATATAGGTCCGTAATAATAATAACCTCCATTTTTTGTTTGTTGATAATAGTCGTTAATAATAACACAAACATTATAATTCGAGAACCCACTCCATGAACCCAAAGAACTAGATCCATGTCTACAGGGAGGACAATTAGTTCAGACAACTCCTTACACTGTTACATGCATGCTTGCTGAGGTTTAGTCAGATGTAGTGCGACTTTATTCTTTCCTCACTAGAGTCTGACTTGATGTCATAGGCAAATTTTGAGACTGAGATTTCTCCTTTCAAACACAGTCCAGGCACATCAAAGTATATGCTAAACAATAAATACATGTCTGTATTATGTAAATCCAATCCAAAATGTTAAATCAAAGGCTGATACTATTCAGAGTACTTATTTCTCTCCCTGAATGAAGAGCAAGTCTCTACAAACATCTATCATATTTGAGTCTTGCTGGTGACCCACACAGACTTGATGCCTGTGCTAGGGGGCACAGCGGAAATAAGTAAATTCAACTAAGTACACAGGCAGTAATCAGTGAAATACCTGGAGAACCAGCTCAATTTTCAAACTCATTCAAAATGGTGGATGTGTGATCAAGGAGATGCCCCATTCAAGGATTCAAGGTTGGATTTGATAAAGAAAAGGCTTACATCTGCTGCTGATATAATGCCAGACTAAAGATCGTGATGTAAGTTGTTAAATTCAACTGTCTTTTATTCCATGCCACTTCCTTTACAAACGTTATCGTGTGAACCAGTTTGGTTTGCAAAGAATCTCAAACTTTGCCTATGTCCTTAAGTACAACATCTGTGGGGAGTGATAGCAGCATTGTACAACGTATTTATAACTAGTTGAACTGGGGGGGGGGGGGAACTTCCCAGCATGCACCATGCACAGACCATATTATCAAACGTGACGGCGGCAGCGCCAATTAAAAACGTGAAGCCTTCCAGTCAACATCTATCCTAGACTGTATGTGTCAGCCAAGCAGAGGGCAGTGTAGGGGGATGGGTAAGGACATGCTTAAGGTAGGCAGACAAGGAGAGTTGGCGAACAGGGACTGAGGTCAGTCTACATCCAGCCTTCTAACTTCAGGAGTGCACACTGTTATCTACACTATTCAAAAGAGGATTTCATGCAATTTCCACTGTAGACCTTTGGAGTTCTTCACGTTTTTACCTACTATATCTAAAACGGTAGAATTTTGTGATATCCGCTTGGAGTTGCTCCCATACATAGAGACATAGTGAACCCGATCTAGGGTTGGAGACTGAAGCACCATGGAAGTGAGATTCTCGTGTATTTAAAAACTCGAACCTGTTCTTCTTTTTTGCAGGATTATACGCAGACAAACTTCTTCTCTTATGATTCATTTCGAGCCATGCCGAAATCAAAGTTTAGTAGCGTAGTTTTCTTATCTACTTTTCTCGTGAGAAACCAATGAGATCTCAAGTTTCGCTGGTAACCCTTTCAAAGCTCCCCCCACCCACCACCAGCCTAAGTATTTGACCCTTCTAAACCAACTGGCTTTGTGGAGCAGTCGTCAGGGTGTTCATCTGGGAATGTGAACGTCGAGGGTTCGAATCCAGGCCGAGGTTCCACAGTAGTAGTCATTACGAGTACCAGAGCGGATTCGCTTTTTATTGAGGGTTACATTCACTTTTACACCATTAGCCTCTCCCACAGGGGAAGCCCCTTTGCACTCTGTGACACATTCTACATCTGTCATAGCTCCGTCAGAACTTGCACTTCCCAAAAGAGCATCAAACTCAAAGGTTTCACATGGTTGAGTGTACATTTTATTGATTGGGGAGAACACAATACAGATATGATATATATTTTGTTGTACTATCTTTTCTTTTCCTTATTGGAAATAGTACAGTCACTTGCTCAATAGTCGCGGTAGTTAGCTACACACCACAAAAACCATCAGGAAAATGTTCTTAATTAATCAGCCCACCCCCTTCTCTGAAACTACCAAATGATTGTCACTGCTAACAAATGTTTTCCACTGTCATAAGTGCCCAAGGTCAGCGATGCAGAACAGAGTTGGGCCTGGGATGAACTCTAGTGGGCCCCGTTCAGGGAACGGGTGGTTCACCTGCATCATGAGCGGCAGGAATCAATCAGGGACCGGTTTGGCATGGTGAGCGTTACAAGGAGCAGCAGATTCTCATAGGACGGGGTCTTCTAGAGATGTGAGCATGGGGTTGGGGAGTTGGACTGTGGTAATCGCAGCCTTGGTAGAGACGGAAAGAAGTGACACTAACATTAAGTATCCATAGAGCAGCATTGGTACAACCAGGCTGTGGGTATTGGCACATGAACACTGATCCTTAACAGACAGTTTATCAAAGATCCCGCAGTGAATTGGTGTCTAGGGGATACCCGAAGAGTGTACCTGCTTCCCAAGGAGATGTTTAGTATTGTGTGAAATACTATACCATGGACCCTTTTGTGCTTGTGACTTGACATTAACCCATTCACGGCAGGTGATGCCATATGGCATCAACCGTGCTGGGGCGGGTGATGCCATATGGCATCAACCCTGCAGGGGCGGGTAATGCAAAAAGGCATCATTTCTTTTAATTTGAAAAATTTCGTTTTTATGGAATAAAATAGGAAATATTCGATGAATAATCCTGAAATTTTCACAGAATATATATGTCACACCTAGTTAAAGATTTTAGGCGAAATATGTAATAAGATTAATGATTACATATTCTACCATGTTCTTGAGTTATAGAATTATCATAATTAGCCTGAGACCTCCCACCCCTTAGCACTAGTACCCACCCTTAACCATATACTATTGACACTGGTCTCCGCCCTTAAAGGGTTAAAGATTGGATCCTGTTGTTTGTGTTCTCCATTACGAGCCAAAAAGGGTTAATGCTAACACTATGTACTGGGTGTGTCCATCTATATGAATCAGATTCTTTCAAGAATGAGAAAGCTCATTTTTGCTCTGAGAACTTCGGACAGAGGGAAAATTATCAGAGACTGGGGTAAAGGTGTAAAGTACACCAGTCTCAAGTACATGAGTCTCTCGTTGTGAATCTTGCTTTACTAAAAACATTTGGTATTAGAAAGCAGCAGACTTTTTTTTCTATTGACAAAAGACGGTTCTTACAAAAGTAAGATCTTCCACCGCGGTTGCAGTGAGATCTCAGTAACAAACAAACGCATGAAATTTTACATTCCAATACAAAATTATATAATAAAGAGATAGTAATAATAGAAAATAATATATGAATGAATGAAAAGATGATGCTGCTTTCTCTCTGTGTGTGCAAACAAAATCAACCTCGCACATCACCGCCAGTCATAGCTCGAGTATTTACACTTCACATGTTTTTTTAACTCTTTGTATTCTGTAATATGTTGCACAAATGAATCAAGATGATTCCACAATTGGAGACCTCGATAATACCGCGCTCTGTAGTATTTGCTTCTATAAACACGTTCTGTTTTAAGCATACATTGTTTTTACTGCGCGTGTTACTGATGGGTTGTAACCATGTAACTTCTCAACGTTTTAAAAACTTCCCCAGCTTCTATTGATTATGCGTAGTGCTCTATATTGTGTGATCTGAAGTTTCCTAATGAGGCCCATCAATTCCATAGTCGGTCGTATTATGGAAACGTATATTTGTTTAGCAGTGTACTTATCTATATATTTCCTGATTTTTCCTAATCTAAATAATCGATTGCTGGCATTTTTGTTAACATCATTAATATGCTTCCTAAAATTTAAGCAGGTATCTAAAGTGATTCCCAAGTATTTATAATCGTTGACAGTTTCTAATATTTTATCCTTCCATACTAAATTTAAATTACCCAAGTATTTTGCTCGATTTTCAGAAGCAAACCACATGCGCTTTGTTTTTTTTTGCTTTTAATAGTCATACCATTTATGTTACACCAAATTGTTATTTCATCTAAAGAAGTTTGTAAGGTATTTTTCACTACCTCAGAGGAACGATCAACATAAAAAAGAACAGAATCAATAGCATACTGCAAATGTGGGCATATAGGAGGATTGGAACACATACTTTTTATAAATAAATTAAACAAAACCGGGCCTAGAAAGGTCCCTTGTGGTACACCAAATTTTACAGTTTGCGTTTCGGAAAACAGTTTGCGTTTCGGAAAAACTATTATTTACTTTAACTCTTTGCGACCTATTGTATAGATAATCTTCTAACCATTTCACCATATTTATTGGCAGTTTGTGTTCAGATTTCAATTTGATTAGTAAGAGATCGTGAGGCACAGAATTGAAGGTTTTTTTCAGGTCCACAAAAATTGCCGCCATATTTTGTCCACGATTTCGAGCACTATATATTTCTTTTGAAAACTCAAAAATAGCATCACTCGTTCCAATACCTTTACGAAACTCAAATTGTTACGGACTTTTTTTCAATAATAATTCTATCCAAAATTGTTACTACATGTTTCTCTAATATTTTAATTGAGACTGGAGTCAGAGTAATGGGTATCCTGCTAAGCCACAATGTGAAAGTGGTGCCTTGCAGAGTTCTGTATGTTTGACACCAAAACACCAGGGAACTATCAATAAAACTTATATGGTCTAGTATTCACAATCTTTTAAAAACTTCAAATATATGAAAAGCAAACCAAGACTATTTTTTTTGCACAAAAAAACTGCACTGATTTTAGAGTTTATAGGTTTTGCATGAATATGCTAAGACTATCAAACACAATACTGCATTAGGAGATTGCTCCATGACCTTATGGGGTGTAACTCCACTGTATTAGTATCTATACTCAGCTCAATGGTCAATGTCAGGTAATCGCCGTGAAATCTAGCTTAGCACATATAAGTTGTCTTTTGGTGCCTCCACTGTCTCAATAGAACACCCCCTTAAGATAGGTCTCAGAGAAGCAGGTACATAAGCTCCCATGCCAGCATGTCCTGACTGGCTAAGGTTTCACTTCCTGGATGGAAAATATCTAATCCTATAAATGTGCTACCCAGTTTGCAGTCATTGCTCCTAAACTATCATTAGCAGTCCACATTTCTCAAGGGCCGGATAGCTTTGTATTAGAAAATTTGATTATAGAAGTTTAAAATTTGCATGCCAGAATTCACCTGGCTTTAATTACTTAACATTACTATATATGTGTACATATACATGTGTATATAAGAAATGATTGATCTAAGGCTATTGCTATAGGGAGGTGGGGGATGTATATCAGGGTATTTGTTTGGGGGCGGGGGGTTATTTTGAGGTATCTCTGAGGGGGGGGTTCATTTTAGAGTATTTCTGAGGGGGGCGCTTTATTTTGAGGTATTTCTGAGGGGGGACATTTCATTTGAATGTATTGCCTAGGGGGGACCGATTCATTTCGGAGGATTCGCTGAGCAAAACCCACACCTCTCTGCCATAGATAATGATCACTCCCTAAGTGAGTATTTTTTTAGGAACTTTATTTTTCCTGAGGAATGCATAGGCATGGGAGCCTTTTTGAGCGTATCTCCCAGTCAAAAACGGTACAATAGTTTCACCTTCATTTTATGAACACTCAAAGTGATAGTGACCACAGTCAAACATGGTCATCAATATACCCGTAGTTTGATCATTATACGTTTGAGGGCGACCACAGTAAACGTCCATCACAGGGAATTAATCTTCAGACTATTTTAATACCATGAATGTGATAAGTATGAGTGTCTGCACAAAGCTTGGAATACAATCATCAATATTAACCGTTTGCATACATGTTTAAATAAGAGCGTATGTATTTAATCCAACAGAACTAACGTAGTGTAGCTCTGGTGGCCAGTGTGCCTACCCTGTAGCAACTTAGATTGTAGTCCGTCCACGCACCGCGCCGCCTTCGGGTTACGGTACGTGAAGGTCTAACAGAGCATGGCCACTATTGGCCAGTCCCCTTCAGTGAGAGGAATATCGGGGTTGCCTGTTCTATCTATCTGTTCTATAGAGCCTCCAGAGGTTATTAAACTCCCGATTATCGCCCAGGGTAAAGCAAAGTTCCGCTCCCGATTGACTGGCCACACTACGAAAACATGAACCACAGGTTTCTAATTTATAATTGGAGAAACTGAATATAATTTCGGAATCCCATGTAGATATAGCTGAAATTTCCATTTCTGGCATCAGAAGTTCAATTTGAAGATTTCTGAAAACCGTTAAACTGCATTAATTCTGGGTTACGGGTAAAGGGTCTATCACAATACAACGTCGGTAATCAGCGAAAACCGGAACTTGCAAACAGACTGAATTACGGGATACCTCAATAGGGTCTATACTCTGTGGTAGAAATCCGCGAGGCTGTCGAGGTAGAGTTATAACTCTCCAAGCTGATCTATTAAGTACATGCCCATTAAAAGATACTGTAGGACCTATGCTTGAAGAGTAACACACTGGTTACTGGCAAATCACTCAAGGTAGCTGAGTACCAGCAGAGGCAGGAATTCCCACCTTAAAATGGCAGCGCATAACAGTCTCAGTTTGAGCCTGTGTGCCCTGGCCCTGGCGATAACAGACTGTACTAGAGTCTACTTAGATTGGCGACCAACCCCTGTCTGAGCTTACGTTGTGTAGCTCTGGTAGTCCTGTGCCTGTAGTGAGCCCAACATTCACCAGACGGCGTCGTGCATGGATCAATGTTATGCAGGTTCCCCGGTCATCCGATAGAGGCTGCCCTGTGCGCCACCGAGCGGTCTGCGAACGAAGCTATTTGGACTCTTTGGTCATTTGGAACTACAGTTATATAAATTGCATTTTCTATCATTGTGTCTAACTTTAGAAAATGCCGAGTTTTATCATTAACCATGTCCTTTAAGCATGTTTTACTTCGATACCGGGGTATACACGTATACAGGTATAAAAATAGAAGATTTACCCAAAGCACGAACTTGAATGACCTGGGTTAGAAACATCATGGACATGCAAAAAGGCAACCGAAATTAAATTCCTAAAAATCGAATCACAGCTAGAAGCTACAAGAACTTCGATAGGCAGCAATTCATTGAAGCATATTTGACTTCTGACTGGTCTAACTTTGATGTAACTAAGTCCCCTGACGACCTTTGGGACAAAATGTTATATAATATAAATAAAGTACCGGACACTCTCCGTTCCGGGCCACCTACCCCCTCAAGCGGGGTGTTTGGGTTGTCCCCCTTAAACGGGGTTTTCAGTCTGTCAATGGTTATACAATGAGAATACCTACATAAATGAAGGAAACGATGGTTATTAGGTTAAAAGGTTTATCAGTAACACATTAATAAGCAAATAAATATGAATTATATAATATAAATTAATATAAATGTACCAAAAAATATAAATTTGATAATGCAGGTTGAAGGTGGATATGGCTTACTTGTGAAATTCGCTCCTTTTTATACTGCCAGCCCCCCCCCCCCCACCCCCCCCCCCCCAGTAACTCCGGGACTCACCGTGAGCCGCCCAGAGCCACGACGGCTCGTGACGGCTCACTGAATACCGCACCTTCAAAGCCCCCAGCCCTCCCTGTGTCGCCCACAGCTAACCTGTAGGCGGACCTCTAACCCCTTACCTTCTACGGGTGAGAAAGTCACTCACACTAATACCAACTCACTGTGGCCCGCCCAGAGCCGCTAGAGATGTGGTTATTACAGTGAAAAAACACACTCTGGCTGCCCGGGCCCGCACGGGAATGCTCAGTCTATTGTTCTGGTTGCGACAACTGTCATAAACTTGGATTTTCAGTGTTTTTGATATGATGTCCTTTCAAACTGTCCCCTTAAGCGGGGTTTTTAAGCATTTCTGTACCAAAAAACTGTCCCCTAAAGTGGGGTGACCCCTTAAGCGGGGCATCCCGGAAGAGGGGTTTTACTGTATATATATATATATATATATATATATATATATATATATATATTTATATAAGCCATTGGCTATATAGACACCCCGCTTAAGGGGACACCCCGCTTAAGGGAAAACCCCGCTTTAGGGGACAGTTTTTCGGTACAGAAATGCATAAAAACCCCTCTTAAGGGGACAGTTTTGGAGAGACATCATATCAAAAACACTGAAAATCCATTGACTTTCGGACCCGTTGACGGCGGCTTTGAAGGTGCGGTATTCAGCGGGCCGTTGCGGCTCAGGGCGGCTCACGGTGAGTCACTTATGCGGCCGCTGATTTCTCTCAGAAGTTACGGGGGACTTCCTGGAGAGGGCCAGGAGACACTACATGAACAGAAGTGATACTGGGGGCTGTGATACATTGCATCGGTACTGTTAACAGGAATAGATGTCCTCGTCCACCGAAAGTGCAGTCCACCCTCGATGCCTTCCTGGGACTGTGAAACTGTATATAAATTGTACTGTACATTTACATGTATTATCTATTTATTTTTAATGTATATTCATTTATATTCATTTATATTGTATAATTGATATGTATTTGCTTATTTATATATTATTAATAACCCTTTTAACCTAATAATCATCGTTTCCTTCATTTATGTAGGTATTCTCTATTGTATACCCCACTTAAGGGGACAGTTGGCTCGGAACGGAGGGTGTCCCCTTAAGAGGGGTTCTACTGTATATATATATATATATATATATATATATATATATATATATATATATATATATATATAGCCAATAGCTTATCTATCTATGATTCGCTATTGTTCTCGAGTTCCCTTTTTGCCACCAGGGCGGCAGCACCATAGCTAGAGACTGTTTTCAATCTTTAACCCTTTCCCTACCGCGCCTAGCGTAGCGCGTAGTGTGTTAACAACCGCGCTCCCTGCGGTGAACTATCCCACCACGACCGCACGTTGTACAGATGTCAGAATACCGGCCTATTCTGCAAGTCATAGAAAATGGCTCAAAGTGCAGAGGGGTGCTTCACAAATTAGCAAATTTGAATAACTTTGAGAAATAATTAGATAAATTGAATGATACCGAAATAAAGAAGAGACTTCAGGCTTTATTTTCATACCATTAATTATGAATTAGATTGATATTACTTTTTTTTTTTTTCTCAAAGCAGGTTTTATTTCAGAAACATTCATCAGTACATAATCTGAGGCACACATTTAGAAGTCCTCATCAAAATTAGGAACAATTCAGAAATTGGTATCTTATAAGTACATAGACCATGAAGAGTCTTAAGTTTCAAATACTCTTATTCACATTAAAAAGGCCTGCTTCTATTTTTGGGGAAATGAAATTAGCTTAGACTTTTGATTTATTTAGACTCTAAATTGGACTCTAATCGTAAATGCAATATTGTTTTCTATATATACAAATCTTTTTTGTAAAGATCTGTCTATTATTTATTGAAATGATATGAAATGTGTTATAATATAAATTAGCTGCCTCAAGGCAGCATTGGTATTCAGGGGCGTCAGAACGTTTTGAAAGTGGGGGGGGGGGGGGCGAACTGAAAAATTGCTGACTTTTTTCTTGGTATGAAATCAGACATTTGCCTGTTCCTCTGGATTTACTGTGAATCTGCGAAAAGTCTGCGAAAAGTCAGACTTTGACACATTTCCACGGTGAATAGTCAGGGCTTATCCATCATTGCATGCTAAAGAGTCAGACTTTGACACTTTTCCATGGTGAAGAGTCAGGACCTAGCCATCATTGCTCGCTAAAGAGTCAGACTTTGACACTTTTCAACGGTGAAAAGTCAGGACCTAGCCATCATTGCACGCTTAAGAGTCAGACTTAGACACTTTTCCACGGTGAAAAGTCAGGACCTAGCCATCATTGCACACTAAAGAGTCAGACTTTGACACTTTTCCATGGTGAAAAGTCAAGACCTACCCTGCATTGCATGCTTAAAAAGTCAGACTTTGACACTTTTCTACGGTGAAAAGTCAGGACCTAGCCTTCATTGCACGCTAAAAAGTCAGACTTTTCCACTTTTCCACTTTGAAGAGTCAGGGCTTAGCCATTATTGCATGCTAAAGAGTCAGACTTAGACACTTTTCCATGTTGAAGAGTCAGGGCTTAGCCATTATTGCACGCTAAAGAGTCAGACTTTGACACTTTTCCACGGTGAAAAGTCAGCACCTAGCCATCATTGCACGCTAAAAAGTCAGACTTTGACACTTTTCCACGGTGAAAAGTCAGGGCTCAGCCATTATTGCATGCTAAAAAGTCAGACTTAGACATTTTTCTATGCTGAAAAGTCAAGACAGGTTTTAAACACGTTTGAGTAAAATTTGAAGCTGCTGACTTTTTTGGGCTGGCAAAAAAAGTGGGGGGGGGGGGGGGGCAGTCGCCCCCCCTGCCCCCCCTATTCTGATGCCACTGGTATTCCCGTGGTGCTGCCTCAAGGCAGCATTGGTACCAGTATTCCCGTGGTGCTGCCTCAAGGCAGCATCGGTATTCTTGCGGTGCTGCCTCAAGGCAGCATTGGTAAGGAAAGGGTTAATCACTGGAAACTCCTTGAAAAGTGCAATAATTGATTTTGACACATTTGGAATATACTTTGAAAGACAAAACAAAAAAAAGATCTTCCAAGTCTGGGTCGAAAGAAAACCATTTTGACAGCCCTTTGAATGGTCTTTGGTGACCATTCCAAATACCACATCTGAGAGGTAAAGTCACCCAATTGGTGCCAATTGTTTTTAAAAATAAACCCCCAGCACAACTAGGGTCATAAATACAACTGTTCTGTGTAGGAACATAGCTGGAATCGACCAACAAACACTTTATTAAGGCTTGCTAGATACCGTATAGCTAATATTTTCAAAACTTCAACTTTCTGTGGTTGACCAAATGAAAATGACTGATTTCTTAGGGGCGCTGAGAGGTAGAGTCACCCAATGTGTGCCACCTAGGGCCATAAATACAACTGTTCTGTGTAGGAACGTAGCTGGAATCGACCAACAAATACGTCTTTATTAAGCATTTAAGGCTTCCTGGGTGGCTACCGTAATATATTTTCAAAACTTAAACTTGACTGATTTCTGAGGGGCGCTCAGAGTGAAAGTCATCCAATTTGTGCCAATTGGTTAGAAACCCCTAGCACACCTAGGACCATAAATACAACTTGTCTATGTAGGAACATAGCTGGAATCGACCAACAAATAGATGTTGTCATTGTTGGCCGCCACGGTGACCGCGGCCGGCGTCTCCTCCTTCTATAACTTATAAGTTCTAAGTTCCTCGAGTCTAGACTAGATCTAAATCTAGATCTAGATCCAGATTGCAGGCCATAACCGCTGAAACAATTTATTTCGCATAATTATGACACAAGCATAAAGCCCCCCATACTATTTCGTCTGATCATTCAAGTGGAAAATACTTGTTGGAACTGGTAAAAGCAGCTCCAAATTGTGGTTAGAATTCATTTGTTTTACAATCGTGTGAGACACGTGATTATGTTTTGATTCCTGCCTTCCGGGTTCAAGTTCAAGGTCACTGCGCCTGCGCATAGCAAAGTATTACGATATGGCGGACAAGGGTGGCAAGACGTCGGTGGCGGGTATGAAACCCGTCCCGATGAAACTGTTTGCCACCTGGGAAGTCGAAAAGTCATCGCCAAATTGCATCCCAAGGTAGGCTTCATTGTATATATCGATTTTCGGAAGGATACATGTTTTATTTCTTATGCTGTGATGCTTGATGTGCGGATGTGGTGGACTGTCAAAATGTAGAATTTTCCCTGGTCAGCTGCCAGCTTCACTGCAAACCGACGGACAGTGAAGTGCGGTAGATCATCCCGAATTGAGATGTTATTATGCATACATCAAACGTACTTTTTGAAAGAGATGTGGTCACGATATATAATGATCTCCTCTGATAGATACAAACATTTAGCTGTCGACGCTGGGATTCGTATGCAGCCTTTATCCCATCGCCGCATCGGTCTCATCTTGCTGCTTTGCCTCCGGTAGTCAGATTGATGATACTGTTTTCATGAAACCTTGTACGGCCGGGATGTTCTATTCTACTTTAGCTCAAAGACTCTTTGGTGGTTATTTGTCTCTGGGATACTGGTCTGGATGACAGATCTGGTGTTTACAATTCCAAACTTCGCTATAATACCCGCTGTGGCACTGTCATATTACGCATAGCCATACTACGTCTACGATCACTACTAGCCTAACTAGACTACAACTCGTACTAGACTAGATCTAGATCTTGTTCTAATTCTACTAAGTTCTAGTACTACCGTACTAGACTCATCGACAAGACGTCGACAGGCACCTTTGTACTTATGAACCCGTACATATTATTGTAGACGGTTCTGGCTATGGCTATGAATTGTTGGTATTGCAACTACTATGCACTTAAATTAATAAGTGTCTACAATTTGTGACGTCACCTCCATTAACTACGGTATTTCAGTACAATACTCCATGGGCGTTGTGTACGAATTTCCGATAAGTCTATGGGGAGAAATAACCAGGGGTGAGATGAATAATTCTCCTGAAGTAATCCACAGATCATAAATCCACTGGACTTGCTGGTAATGGTATGGTAGAGTGATTTCCATAACTGGGATATTTCATGAATGATATCGACTTTCCTGCATATAAATCTGTATAAATTTGCAAATAAACCTCCAAATATAATGCCATTTGTAAACTAATTATAGAGTTCTGATGTTTTTCATAATTTCAATAGGTCCAATTTAAAGATGAAATTAACTTTACAGCATCACATATTGCACATGTACAGTTCTACATATATTTCGCTTTACAAAAATGTTGATGAGTAAGCGATGCTGAATTTCAATTCCAGTTGTCACATGAAGAACCACTGTCAACGCACTAATTGATACTATGATGCAGAATAAGATCTGATAAATGTGAATATACTTATATAGGGTGTGTTCCACCGACCGTTCCACCAGCTGGGTGAAATTATTGTATACCAGCCACACAGTGTTTGTCAGCAGATGATGACCTGCTTGGTGGAACACCTTGCCCATGGTTCTGGCGGGCACTGGAGCATGGTTGCCTTCTTAATTCCGCTCCTGACAGGCAGTGTGGGAGTGCCACAACGGGGGCGTTGGCCGGGGCTCTGAGCCACTGGCCAACCTGACATTGAAAGAATGCCTAGTTGGTGGAACACCTACTTTATAATGCAACAATATCCTATATCAGACTTTGATTTTGAAGAAAATATATGCAGATTTGAAACATGTACTCCGGAAAACTAATATATTCGTTTTTAGATTGCGTATATTCTCAATTTTAAGTTTTGATCCTCGAGTTCCAGGACATGAAGTTTTTAGTCCCTAAAGAAAGATTTGGAATTTGTTCGAGACAACATATATTGGATGGAAATTCGTGTCCAGCAAAATTGCAGACGTTTTATTACGTCGTCAATGGTCATGGTTTATAAAAGACGAACCATTGGCTTTTTAAAAGACAAACCCTTGGCTTAGTAACACCATAGGTTATGTCTCGTCAAATCTAAAAATAAATATGCCCCCCCCCCCC
This sequence comes from Alentia gelatinosa, assembly GCA_950022655.1. Taxonomy (NCBI): domain Eukaryota; kingdom Metazoa; phylum Annelida; class Polychaeta; order Phyllodocida; family Polynoidae; genus Alentia; species Alentia gelatinosa. The sequence continues at coordinate 108,330,777 of OX465581.1, forward strand.
CCAATGGAGAAAAGCTACATTAGGAGCACATAACGTATGAGGGGAGAGTATTAACAAAAATATGTACTAGGAAACCATATATAATGGTGTATCACAGACGTAAAAATGTCCTGTTCCAAATTCCTTACGATCAGGTCAACAAGCTGTACAAATGTTTATAGCCCGGACAATGTTCAACTGGTGTTTACATGCTCATCCTTCATGTGTATATTGTGGTGTGTTCTCGCAGTTGGTCAGCAAACATTGTTTTATTATACACGAATGACAGTTTTTCACTTTTCCATGAAAGTCCATGTTTTTCATTACACGTTTATACAATTATTTTTCTTGTATATAAATATATATTTAAAAAAAAAATTGATCCTCAATTACGCCAATAAAACAGTGGTTTGACCCTCCTTACACAACCTGTGCCCTCATCCCATGACCAACATTGATATGTCCATGTTTTCTCAGTCTCAGTGGCAGTAAATTCCACATGAAAAATATCTCCACTTTTTCCCTGACCCCAACTGACATACCTACAATTTTTGAAATATGCAGTTAGATTTACAGAACACTACAGCTCTACGTGTAATATTTGTTAAATATATGATAAATACATGATTATGGGAAATTTGATGTTAAAAAGATTGCACAACTCCCAAAAATACCGTTATATTGGTTGGCGTTTGTTTTACAGAAGCGACGTTTCGACTATTACATAGTCTTTATTAAAGGGGCTCATTTTTTAGGTCATATTCTGGGGTTAAGTTAGCTTTACTTCTAATATTTAAAGATCACAAAGAGGCAGTTTTTGTTGATAACATTAATTCAACAAATAGTAGACATTGAGTGCTCGGATCAACCATTGAACAATACATAGAAGTGGTGTTTAGCTTTTTTCTAATAAGTAAGTAAATGAATAAGGTCACAAGAATAAAGACTGATAAGTAAAATGAACAAGTATTTGGCAAAAAGAGATATATACCAAACATTGATTTATGTGTAGTTTGGCCATTTATATAATCAGACCAATATAATCCATCTCCCACAGACCATAGATAGTGATAGATAAAACAAGACCACTGCTCATTGGAAGTGTCATAGCATATCTATTTCTATCACGATTATATATAGAAATAAATAGATATATTAACCCATTCAGTGACAGATGAAACAGGTGTATTTTCATTACACAAACAAAAACTATTGAATGAGTTATGTTCTTGATACCTGTAAACGTTCAAAGTCGCTACCAAATACATCACTGTTGATAAGCATTTGCTAATCACTGTACTTAGAACCTTCGTCAGTATATCGTACCTGTGAACTGGTTAACACGACTCCCCATATCTGGTCTTACTTGGCTTTGTTCCATGTACACACATGCGCTCTGAAAAGAGCGGTTAGGTGTCGTGTAATATAGGAATAGATAGGGTAAGCCACTTATAACCAGGAGCAGGTGTAGAACAGAGCAGTGACGTACGTTCAGGCCACGTGAATAGACTGAACGTAACAGCTGATAAGGTGCGGAGGAACCAGAGAGGAACCTGCCCCTCCCCCTCATCTGTGTAACCCCATCAGGTCAGCTATACAACGTTAGTTACCTGCGGGCTGTAGAGGTCTAAAGTAAGCTCTGGGGGAACATGCCGGTGATGTTGCCGTGTGCCATGGGTTAACTGGCGGCCTGATGACTACTAGCATTGGACCCACTTCACGTTAATACCAGTACCAGGCCGTGGGAGCGGGAGTGAGGCGGCATCGTTAGCGCACGCATTACAATCAGCGGAGGCCCTCCAGCCTACCACCCCCGGTCTCCTGTACTCCACTCGGCCGTGCGCAGCGCCCCACAGCCTGCCCACCCCGACAACTCCCTGCGAGCCGTCCGGCGCCGACACAAGAGCGACTCCTACAGCCACTCATGTTATAAACATATCACTCGCCGCCGCCAGGGCTTATGATTACGGGGCACACACTGCAGCGTTCCGTAGCAAACCAGAGTGCAGTACGCTGCCAGCCCTGTCGCTGGATAATCGGGCGCACTCCATCTGTGCAGTGAGAGAGGACCGCCTCAGCTATGGGGATATATCAAATTGACCTGTGAGCCTCGGTATACGCAATAACTTTATGGTCCTTCAAGTGATCAGTGGCTCGCGAACAGATCCTTACAGTGTTGTGATTCCTACCACCGCCAGTACTACCATCACCACTTCATCCTGACAGCATACCAGGCGTATCTATAGACGCCCTGCACTATATCGAATAGGAGCTGCTCGTTGTGTATTAATACCACTGGAGAGAGAAAGAGAGCTGCTCAGAGGTGAATCTCCGGCGGGAACATGGTGAGATCGCCTCGTGGACGGGATAACGTTACTGGAGGCGGGGACGGTGGATGATCTGACGGAGAAGGTAGCAGGGGTCACGGTGAGGTAGGAGACGGTGCTCCCGCCTCGTCTGATGGCTAGATGGCTGTGGTTGACAGGTAAGCTTTTGCACGAACCCTTGGGAGACACAGAGGATACGGGGGCAGTGTAGCTGGGTGGCTGGTTCGTTAGTGACGGTCTCTCTTGCTACAGTATATTGAAGGTATTGTGCAGTTGGGGGAATATCAAGCTTACAGATGTGTGGTAAATTACAATATAAGGAACGATGAACAAACACAACGCTCTCACACTGCCTGGAACGTGACCATAGCCTCGATTCCAGACGTTTATGCATACCTTGCCGACACTCATTCCTCGTTCAGTTCCCTCCAGTGAGCAAAGATGCACGAGTGACATCTTCTCATCCTGCAAGAAAATAGACGAAAGTACATTGTACTTGAAAAACAGTAACAACATGAAACTATTCCTAAGAAAGATATCATCATGTTTTTGAAAGAGAAAAGCTCTTTGATTTTATATAAGATATTTGAAAACATTGAAAAGAATTTACTGAAATTAGTCTACAAAAGCGAAAAGCCTAAATCATTGATGGTCCCTATATACCCTCTGGGACGTTAGACCATAAACAAACATCTTCCTCATATAATTCAAGTAGGTTCCTCATATAATACGTTCACCACCGTCATGGAAGCTTTGTGACGTTACGGAAAGCATATGGCGGCAATGTTTACAATGCAATGTCTGTCGTCCACAGCTGTGCGCTGTGAGCAGACAGAGTGTGAGTATGCGCCCCAACTTCTGTAGAAATGTAGGCCTAGGAGACCCATGGTACGCATCGCCACCCTTGCCATTTCTCCACGCCTCTATCTATGGTTTGGTGTGATCCAATACAGTCTCGTATTAAAACTGATATCTGTTGAAATCGGAGGACATGGGGTAGAATGATAAATAGGCCCGATATAGGAGGATTGCTAATGATTTTCCTAAATGTTATGTATGTACCCTTTAGAAATCCACAGAGATCGATTGACTGTTATTTCTGAGTCACGTGCAGTCTGCATATAATATAAAGGCCACACAGTAAGCTGACTAATGGGATGACACATATTAGTATCATTGCTCTGTCCCACTCACTATACACTCTCCTCTTTTCTAACATCCGATTTGTTAGAATGGGTATCAGCTGTTAAATTCCATGGGTACACGCTTGAAAACCCAGCCAAATAAACGAATCGACATTTACTACAATGAGTATATTTTACCAGCAATCGACATTTTATGTGATGATGATAAAAAGACTTGGCTTTTCATATCTCACGATTGCAAGTACATGAAGTGGTGATTAAGTCATTTCGCTAACTTCACAGGGGTTCACTGGGCCTTGTTGCGTGAGGAATGATCCAGGAAGTTGAGTATTCGTGAGTGTAGTGAACACAACCAGTATCAGCAGATAATTTATTAAAGAGGATCTCAGTTGTTCCTATAGAGGATAGAATTGATATATCCCACCTTGTCACTATGAAATTTCACTCAGCAAAACACTTTCATTGACCTCACTGAGACTTTGGAAAAGGCAGAATACAGGCTTCTAAGATTCATTCACTTTGTTCTTTTAAAGGTGATATGAGGTATGTAGTCTGGCGTCCAGTGCTAGGATGGTACCATATATTCCTATATACCTATGGCTGTACACTCTATGCTTACACCACGCTCTGGGGGGTGGAGTAACTATCTGATACTACCCAAGGTTGGTATACTACCCAAGGTTGCCGTATACTACCCAAGGTTGACATTTAGACCAATCAGATTGTCTCTTATTAAACCACATTTGAAGGTATATAGGAATAGGGAAACCAAGTACCAGTGAAAGGAAGTCAAAATTACTCGGTAAGGCTTGGAAAAATTACTGCCCGCGGCCAGGGCCTTGGGCAGTAATTTTTCCAAGCCTTACCTCGTAACTTTGACTTCCTTTCACCGGAACATAGTTTCCCTCTATTATCTCACCCCAGATATTTTTTCTCCATAGTCTTAACATTGGGAACTCATATCTAATGCCCATGAGATATTTAGAAAAATATCCAATGGGGGATTATGTCACAAATGTTAGCCCATTAGTCAATATAAAGGGTGAGATAAATTCAGAAACCCATTCAAGTTTAGAGTCAGAGCTCAATCCCATCTCGTTTGAATCGCTACATAATTCACGCGGCTTCGCCTTGTGAATTACTACGCGATTCAAACTCGATGGGATACAAGCTCTGACCCTAAACTCTCATGGGTTTCCTTTATATGATAATTACTAGCATGACCCAGGGACAGGTTGAATTATTGTATAGCATATATTATGCTATCATTGGCCATGAGGAGTTTTTGTAGGCGTGCCCAGATTGCTTTGAGATAACCTCCCCAGCGCTTACCTTTAAGTGCTAATCTCTGTTCCATACACTCAATAACAAGGAGATATCAATGGCTCAACATTACCCCACCATGTTCACTGTGATAGCCGGTACTTTGGGTTATTGCATCAGCCAAGGTACCCTGCTCTAATATCCCTTAGCAGTTGTCATTCCTGACGGATCTTCTCGTGTTCATCCAAATTTATGTAGTTGCTGTTCTATGTTTCTCACTCATTTGAAAGGGAATGAATTTGTTGTCTGGTGCTTTTAGAAAAATTCTTACGTCCAAACAGATTACGAAATATAGGTGCGTGGAAAATATAGGTGCATGTAATGTGTTTGTAGAGGGTTGTTGTTGGTCTGAGTGCACTATGATGGACGTTTTCCATACGCGATGGGTATATGAAAAATCCTGCAGAAAATTCACGCACGAACAGGTGTGCTAGAATCGTCAGTAATATGTTGGCTGACTGGATAAAAGCTGTACATAAATCGTTAAAAAAACTAATCGTTTTAATTGGTTCAGGGTTTAGTGGTCTGCGGTGGAAAAAAAAACGAAATAAAATGCAGAACTGACTTAAAACGGTTACACTTAATATAACCGGCACTCAATGTAATGAGATGCAAACTTTGAAATCCTCGTTAAACAAGACTTGCAATCTTAACGACATTAATTTGATGTCTCATCACCAAAGAAAAAACACAAATGAAGCCTATACAATGGTTGCCAGGAAACAAACATCGCACTGAAGATAAGCTCAATTTGATCAATAATTCATCAACTTCAACAAATTAGGGAGAACACAGATTTGGTAAAGTGGAAATTTCCTCTCTGATGTAACAGAGTGGTCTAGGAGGGAAAAAGTTAGAAGACCGAAGCGAACACCTGATGAGAACTTTATTGTGATTTATTGGGGGATTTGTACACAAGTCATGCCTTGGGAGTTGGCAGGTACGGTCTTCATGGTGTGACCAGTTACCTATATGCAAGCCACACCTCACACCGATTGCATTTCTTTTACACCATCACTCTTTATATTTTTCATCGTCTCGCATAATTTTAAGGAAATACGTCTTACCTACCATGTCTGATGTATCTTCTAGTTATAGATACGAGGCAGGAACACTTCTACACACAACTGATGTATCTTCTATCAATTTCTACAAATATCCGTATTTATAAACGGTTGGTCATCTAAATCGTTGCAAAATACATGACACTAATATATATATAAACGAATATTCCAATGGCAATATGTAATCCCTTGATTAACCTAGAAACATAGTTATTCCAGCATGTTTTATTTTGTTCACAATTGCTGAAAGTTAAGCTACATTTGCATACGAAACCCACATTACCAACCGCCTCCGCCCTTATTACATCGATTATACTTCGATCGGACGTTAATGTGTATATGTAACTTTACCGGGGTGCTGTTCATCGTGTTCACCCAGTACAGATCGCTTAGCATACATAATACATGTGTTACAGGTGTCCACAGACCACATACGGCTTAATCGTAGGTGACTGGCAGGTGGGGGACAGGGTCTATACTAGAGGATGTCTCAGTACCTGGCACCGTCACGCCAATCCTACATTGCACGTGCGTGAAGTATTGATGCTAAATTGGCATTTCTCTCCCCAGAAGATTATCAAACACTCTTTATGTTACCTGAATCATAGACGGTAAACCATGTATCAAAGATTTAATCGTTTTCTCGAGGTGGCGGCCAATATATTGTCGATCATGGTTAGGTAGTCCATGCAGTGTATTCTGTCACGGACTTAGATGACCTAAAAATTTAATGCTGTTATAGTAATGTTACTTCATTCCATACAGTAGAAACGTTCAGAATTTCTTGAAAGCAAACCTATATATCTTTTATCGTTTGAACGCACAATAGAAAAATATGAGTTGATCGGGAAGTCGTCCTTGTTGTCACACTTTAATGGACAAAGCAGGAATAAAGATTATAGGGTGTAAATCAATGTATACAGCAGGAGTGGAGTTTGACGTTTGTTTAATGTTTGTGAGGCGGGTGAGTGAAAGGAGGCGGTTTACTCTGTAGTCTTCTCAGTTTGTCGTGGTTGGCAGCGACCAGGAAATGGGGTCTTTTTCCTCCACGTATTCGTGGATTGGTATCGACACACCGCAATATCCTGAATAAGCACGGCACTAGGTCAGGAGTGAGGCCGACCTGTATGGACGTTGAACCTACCAACAGGCGCCCATACACGCACATCCTGCTTATAAAAGAGGGCACGACCGTACATAGTTTCACCCCTAGAAATAAAAACTACAGGATAAAAGTTTGTGTTGGTAAAACTCGTCGGAGTGGTCTATTTATTTGAGAGTACTCGAGTTAGTCGTTCATCTACCTTTTCAGTGTAATGTAGTATTGAAAGTCTATCACATTGTCTTCTATGAGGGAAAAATATTAAACAGTTAGAACGGGCAACTTGCTCCCACCCAAGGTGTAAATAATGACTTTACATGGACAAATAGTTTCCTAGTCTTCTTTTCTGCCTGTTGGCAAAAAATCGGTACTTGAAATTTTCTTTTAATAGTGACTTTACTGGTTAAAAATACAGAAAACCAGGTCTTGGTAGGTTAATATTTTTTAATGTTTCTCAACCCCTTCCTTTTGTTCTAAAGAAATTTTTGAATATCATTTGTAATTGCTGTTAAATGTATAAGGCGGAAAATATCGGCGGTGTCTCGTTATTGCTATCAGACTGAAACGTCTCCATGACTACCCGGACAATGAATGACACAGAACTCTGTACTCTGTCTCTGCTATACTACAGAGCGGTATAGAGTGTTCCAGGAGTAGCCCTTCACGAGATGGCGCCCTGAATAGCGACTGTGGTGATGCGCAGCGAGGAGGGGGAGTTTTTGTGGGTGGTGGTTAGTCATACTCCGGTCAGGTGTGGGCATGAGTCAGCCAGACAAGAGGGAAAACAATAATCACCTGTCCCCAGGTGAGGTAAAAAACACCAACATCTACACCAGACTAGAACACCCCGCGTATAGGTAGACTCCACTGAACCGTATGCTAATTTGGATGACTTTTTACCCCTTGAACTTCAGCGAAGTGCTGGCCCGACTTCTTTCATCCATGTTTAATATGCTCTGAATAAATCAAAAAGACACGTCTACGTCTCTGTAAGAAGAGTTCTAAAACTTGTTCGTAAAAAAAATAAAACCCTCGCCAAATAACTAAATGAATAAATCTAGGCGCCTGCCTGTCTGGTCCCTTCACGTCTCTGGTCCCTTTCATTATGAATGTGGTGGGATTGATACTGTGTTACTTCAGTGGCAGCTGTAGAAACCTAATTTGCCGAGGTTTTATTTATTTACGTTGTGTGCTCGTACCCGTGGCCAGGCTCTGCTATGTGCGGGGAGGGGATCACTGCTATCATCACCTCACAGATCAGAGGCAGAGGGAGTGCAGTCTGAGCGCCATCTGAGCTGAGGGCAGCGCATCTTGTCCTTACACCAGCTGGGCCTAATCTGCAGTTACACCTGATGTTACGCCACCGCTGTATAACAACTCGTTTCTCAGCGACAGCATGACCTTTAGTGTATAGAGTGCGGTGTACAGTTGACGGATATTCAGGTTGAGCAGCTTGTTTCGGGCTATTTCATTGTATAAAGTGACCGCATTTACCGATTCTTAGTAGAGCATATAACACTAACTGGGTTAATTGCCTAGGCCAAGGTCGAAGGCAGGATGCAGCACGGTCTAAGCGCCTTATTTCCCAATCTATTCGCAAAAAGAATCGGAATTGATGTGTTTATCCTGCGCCGTAATCTATATATTATGTTCCAAAATGAAACGAAACCAAGAAGGAGTTGTTTTCATGTTCACAGTTATCTCAGTCAAACCAAAGGTTATTGAAGCTTGTATTACTTGGACATGATCGTGGTATATATTAAATATAGACACGAGTCTGTGTTATACATATTGTGTATACAGAGAAGTTGTGTTCTAGTGCATGCATATCTGATTACATGGCTCGATGTTAATATCCTGTTTCTTTTGTTTGCAGGTATGTATCACGCCTACAGCCCTTTGATGTACATATCTCTGCAGCGCGTTACAGGTAATGGGACTGGGGTTGGCCTATGGGTTCTGCAGACCGCCTACAGGTATAGCCTTATATGTGGGTTCGGGGAGGGGGGGGGGGGTGGGGGACTGATGAAGAGGTAGCATATCCTAGCCTAGTGACAGGACAGGAATGTCACATGCACCTGTCACCTGCAACAGCCTTTGTACATTTAAGAAATGTCAGAAAGCATGTACCCTTAAACCTGATGATCTAGGATATTATAGAGGAAACCCATGAAAGTTTAGGGTCTGAGCTCGTATTCCATCGAGTTTGAATCACGTAGTAATTCACAAGGCGAAGCCGCCTGAATTGTTATGTGATTCAAATGAGATGGGATCAAGCTCTGACCCTAAACTTGAATGGGTTTCTGAATTTATCTCACCCTTAATATTGACTAATGGGTTAACATTTCTGAGATTATCCCCCATTGGATATTTTTCTTAAATATCTAATGGGCGTTAGATACGAGTTTCCAATGTTAAGTCTATGGAGAAAAAATATCTGGGGTGAGATAAAATGGATCTACCCAAACCCTGTGCCATTTTACGACAGACACTGATGTTATGCCCGTCTACCTTCATCACTCATCTGCTTACAAGAACTACTGTGATCACAGCTTGTCTCGACGTGGCAGTTTACTTAACGCAACCACAATCATCTGTGATCACACCTGTTGGTGTGTTACCTCCATGACATACGCCGTTATTGAAATCCGAGTCAGATTCCCCCTCCCTGTACTAGTTACGCAAAATGACTGCGCACACTCAATAGAACTGACCGCTATAGAGTGAGAGGTTCCATAAATACCAAAGGTTAGACCTTTAGATGTGGTATCAATAAGTTTAACGACGCAAAGATATAACATCAAACGAAGGGCAAGGGGAGAGATAGATAAGCACTTAAGATTGAAATAACATAGAGTTTTAGACGAAATTTAAATAGATTCTATATTTCAATTCAAATTGGTGAAAATAGTTTTGTTATATAGGATTGAGAATTGCAAGTTCTAGGGTAGAAAAGTTGAAGAAATTCCAGAGTGTAGCGGGTGCGTGGGTAACTAATGAAAATAGTAAATGCAAAAAACAGGAGCACTGCTTCTGAAATGTGGGTTTTATCAGCGGGAGAAGTGTGCACAGTAAATACCGCAATATATATAAATATATGAGTACTTGTAATACCTGTTACTCCACTTCAATGTTGTCCAAAGGGTATGACTGCTGCCAGTATCAGTTCAACAATACATGCGTTGCCCTCTTGTATACGCTACATCCCTCCGCCACTTCTCATTGCGTGAGCACTGCGAGCACCGACAAATAAACTCGTCACCTCTCACAAAGTAGACTGGGTAGATGTAGAGTGGAGCTGCACAAATGCCATGACTTTTAAACAACTCAGGTGTAAATAACCGAGACATTCCCTCGTTCAGTCTAGCGGCCAGTGTGAGAAACCAATCAGCCAGCCGAGCGTCGGGAATACAGCCCAGCCCAGCCCTGCCCCAGTACAGTCTACAGCCTGGTGTCCAGTATTCCGTCCCAGCTAACATATCTTAACTTGAAGATACAAACCTCTAAACGTCCGTGTCGGAGAGTTGGACCAAATGACCTCTAATCGATATCCCTTTTAAAGTATTTTGACCCTGCTCTTGGCTTTTTGGACACAGCATCGGCTTCAGTCAGTAGGCTTTTGCCACATGCTGTAGTAGAAATAGATTACAAGAAGGGAACGGCCAATTACCAATTCCTGGCCAGTAATGAAATTAAACCATGCAGATTCCAATAACAAATTCTTTGAAAGTATAAGCGCTGAAGCATTGTGAAGTTTGCTCATGACTACTATGGATTTCCCACAACGAGTTGGAATCCTTGTCATCGCCGCAAAAGAACCAAAACCAAACAAAAAACAGACGAAAATGATCATGTATAATGCATGTAAAGAATCGTCAGTGTTTGTGTCTTGGTATTCTGCGACGATTTCGCTGCCAGCGACAGTGAATATCACCACCCCTCAGTGATAAGGACCCTTGGGACTTTGTCAGAAGCGTCGTTGTTACAAGGTATACCCTAGAGGAAAAGATTGGGGAGAGGAGGGCACGAATAGACGACTGAACCTCACGTGTGGACACATTGCCAATAGCAAGGTCAAAATATTATGTCAACGTATAAAAATGACCTGAAATGAAAGATTTCCCATCATAATAAGCAACTCACACTTTACAGTAATCACTTTAGTTTCCTGGAATTTAAATTTTGATTCCGGTTACTGATGGTGGCTAACTTAATGAAATTCAGATGAAAAATGTCTATTGATTCGTTTGAAACAAAGTTAATGTGCCCTTTTAATTAGTTCTGCAAATAATTACGTGCATTTAATTTCCGTTCAAATTAGAAGTGAGGTTTTCGGTGGACGGTTAGCATAATTAGATATTTTGATTTGTGTGTGATAGAGCGATACTGGCAAATGTGAGATTATTGTATACTTCTGTATTTTTATTCATCATATTCTGGCAATTCCTTTAGCGAATGATGCCATTTACTGGCATATATCTAAGACGTTGATGTAAATTACACGAATGAAATCCTGGCATATATGTGGAAAGAATTGGGTTATTCCAGATGCCAAGCATTGAGCGTTTATGGCTTAATTGTTGTTATGCTAACATGTGCGTTCACATGATCTCCTATTTTTCATTCCCTTGATAAAGTCTGGACGATGTAAAATCTACTCATACACACAAAACATGGTAGTTTCAAATAGATTAAGGTTTGACCAATTGCCACATTAGTCATCTGGCAAACCTAGCACGGATTTGGATCTCACCAGTGATCTTTTCAATGTGAGAGATCTAAACACCAAGGCAATCGTCCATGCATGATGAGGTACAACCATTGACCTGCTGTCTACATTTTAGTAGACATATTACTGTTACAGTAAATAAAAGTCTAATTGAACACATTGGACAAACTACCCAAACAAACAGAGAAACAGTAAATAAGTAAAGCAGGAAGCCTGTCTTACGTATGTCAAGTGATCGGTTCTTTAGTATTCACGTATTTCCTTGCTGGCAGACTAGAGAGGTCCAATGATCAGTCCTTCATCCTTCACTGAGCACCACCAGACTGAAGATCTCCAGTGATCAGTCCCTCATCAATTACTAAGCACCTGCAGACTGGAGAGGTCCAGTGATCAGTCCCTCATACATTACTGAGAGGCAACAGACTGGAGATCTCCAGTGATCAGTCCTTCATCAATTACTAAGCACCTGCAGACTGGAGAGGTCAAGTGATCAGTCCCTCATACATCACTGAGAGGCAACAGACTGAAGATCTCCAGTGATCAGTCCTTCATCAATTACTAAGCACCTGCAGACTGGAGAGGTCAAGTGATCAGTCCCTCATACATCACTGAGAGGCAACAGACTGAAGATCTCCAGTGATCAGTCCTTCATCCTTCACTGAGCACCACCAGACTAGGAAGGTTCAGTGATCAGTCCTTCATCTGTCACTGAAAGGCAACAGACTGGAGAGGTCCAGTGATCAGTTTTGGCCTACTGGGTTGGACAGCAATGATTAATCTGTTCACCCTCTTGGTCGCCTTGCCTCCACATGGTGCAGGCCGGATATGCTTGCATGCAAGCATAACTTAAGCGACAGGGGTGAGGAGTTACCTCAGTGGTGAGGAGCACTGGACTCATAATCCCAAGGTTGTCAGACTTTGTGGGTTTAAGTCCCATTGCAGCCACTTTTCTCCTTCATTCCCAGCAGTGGTAGATTTACTGCTCTATTAAAGGCCAATCCGTCATATACCAAGTCTATGTGGTGTGGGAAGTAAAAGAACTCTCACCTCGGTAGATGTGTAGGGGTGGAATTTCTACCTGAATTCATCTCATTGATTCAGTCAAATCCAAAGTAAGTCTGATAGAACATATTGGATGTTAAACTACCCAAACATGAAGATCAGCAGTAGAGAGTAATGATCGCTCTGTCCACCCTCTTGGTCACCTTGCTTCCTCGTGGTGCAGGCTGGATATGCTTGCCAGCAAACATAACTAAAGGTCTGGCGTGGGGAGTTAGTTCAGTGGTAAAGCACACTGGACTTGTAATCCCAAGGTTGTGGGACTTTGTGGGTTCAAGTCCTACTGCAGCCACTTTTCTCCTTCATCCCCAGCAGTGGTAGACTTACTGCTATATCAAAGGCCAATCCGTCGCATATGATGTCTATGTGGTGCGGGAAGTAAAAGAACTCTCACCTTGGTAAATGTGTGTAGGGGTGAGCTTTCTTCATAAATTCATCTCATAGATCCTGTCAAACCCAAAGTTAGTCTGATAGAACATATTGGACGTTGTATTACCCAAACAAACAAACAAACAAACAAACAAACAAACAAACAATTCACTACTTTGAATAGTTACTTTAGTCAAACCCACTGCCACACCAAATGAAGCAAGATGCAGGGTAGTCCCGCACTGTGACTACATCATAGCCTGCTCACCCTCCATACCCTCATTTACAGATATAGACATGAAGGCTCTGTGGCGTAACCAGACTGTATCATTAGGTGAGAGAAATGGACCAGCATGAGAAAGTGTAACTTTATCCCTAGTTGCAATACAATAAGCGTTGGAAGGAAAGGTGAAAGTGAGATACGTTTGTGCAGGAGGGAGCCACAATGGATTATTGTCCCACCTCACCTAGTTAAAACGGCGTAGAACTGCACCAGTTCTTCCAGCTTTGTAGTTCAGTAATAACTGCCTTTCAATTGAGACAGGTTACCCAGCTTCAGTGATTGTTATCTATGTGAAGGAACATAGTGTATTTGCAACACAAATATCTATATGGGATCCTTTATACGAGAGTGTTTCAGAAGAGTAATATATACGCAATATTGACTGGTTTCAGATACAAGCGGTCGTATGCTCCGAGGAGTTGACGTATAGTGATATCCGAGCGCATGCGAGGATATTGCGCAGAGTCAACTCAAGGAGCACACAACTGCTTTAATCTGAAACCAGTCTATCTTATCATCCACCTTTTCCTGACAAGTGGCCTGGCGATATTACTTCGTTTTAGGTGTGTACTATTTTTCAATACGCACTCTTTTTCTATATGCGTGCTTTATCCTGACCCGGAGCATACAGCATATCTGTATGCTCTGGGTATGGTGATACACGTATACATGTGTTTTATATGTACACTTTCTATTAGGTGGATAATAAAAGATCATACACGAATCTCGAGGTTGGTAAGACTCTCCCTGCTGTAACTCCGCCATATCTGTAGTGAACAGTTCTTGTCGTCAGAGTGATTAATTAGGCTCGGTGTGAGTTGGTGATTGAGCACCTTGCTCGCTGAAGGCGCCTGATCAGGGTGGTGCCTGGCCAGTCTTAATTGCCGAAGCCGGAGCACTGACAATGTGTGGGTCTTAGTGAGGATTTGTCCTTACCAAGAAGCCACGAAACCCAATTTCAAGCTTTTCCAGATGGTTTGGAAGACTAAGTTGTTTAAACAGATGAATGAGACCACGTAACCATCATTGTGTTCCATTGATACAATAAACAAATTAAGTTAAATTGTTAGTCAACTGTTTAAACTGTCCATCTAAGAGATCAAGGAAAACAAAACCATGTTTAATTTTCATATAAAGCCATCTCCATATACAAAGGTCTTTATGGGTTCCATCTGTTTTGTGTCCTTAATCTGACATTTCATCAGCAACAATTAACATATTCTTTTGGAAAATATCGTTCAAATAAATACTGTGTTGTACAGGAAAAGAAACCGTAAAGCTACAAAACATGATTTTAAGACAGTTGTTAGAAATAGAAATATAGAGACCTAAAGCAAAACAGTTTATTTACCTCATTTATTTCCTTTTCCACACTAGATTTACAAGTCACAAACTTGGGTCAATGTAGTACAGCCCCAACGTTACTGTCTTCCATATGAGTTATCAGGCACTCTCCCAGCAGTTTTGTTGCAATCCCCATGTTTAAACAGTAAGCTACAGCATCTCCGCTCGGTGAGCTGGTCAAAAGATAACGGAACTGCTCATCAGTCTGTACCCATTGGCCCCAGCAGGATCGATAAGTGTGGGAGGATCCGAGACACTACACCCACCTTCTTTGTCTGTAGGTCTGGGTCTCGGGATAGGGTGTGTGTTTCCCTGTGCGTTTTGTAAGTAGGTTGATGTGTGTGTATTCGTGTGTAGGCAGGGAGTTGAAGTAGGTAGGTAGGTGGATGAGTGGCTCGGGTGATCTGTGATTAGGTATGTAAATCTTCAGTGATGTCAGTGGAATCTAACAATCAAAACCCAGTCAGCAGACGATCCTATGTTTTAGTTTTTGTATGGAACCTGAAACCAATTGATATCGAAAGGGAAACAACTATAGAAACTGTAGGATAGAAACCATCGTACAACTATTGGTGAAACTAATCTGAATTGTCGACCAACCTCCTTTCACGCATCCTGTGTGAAACTCATGTGGACGTTGGCTGTATTGTCGCAGAATTACAACGGAAATACGATTCTGTCGTATTCGCGAGTAATTATTTTCTTTGCTATGAAAGATGGAATAAATCTTATATCCAAATCTATTGGCTCCCCTTGATCAGCCAACCCCCTGTGCCCTCACATATTAAAAGCTCTCACTACACAACCTGGGTTCTCAGGTTTTTGTTTCCGGTATCCATCTAGATCCGATTAGGCTCGTATACAATTTTAAACAGACCCTTAGTCTCCTCTTAGTAGTTCACCAGGTCGCAAAAACCGGCACAAATGGACGATGAAAATGGAACTAACACCGAATTCAGACTGCAGTTGTCCACTCCCTCCACCAGATCTAGTCTTACCTTCAGCAGTAGTTGTCTTCTCCTACATACATCTTGAACAATTCTTAAAACACCATGTTTAGCGCACTGGAATTGGACAATACTCACGTGCAAAAAATGGTCTGGTATACGTTCATTAATTGGTTATAAAATGGTGATTGCCATATGCTTTTCTGCCCTCGATTCATGACTGATATTGCACCGCTACACCAAATATATGGGCGGGGTGGTCGCTGCTTGCCAGCTAAGCGCTCACATAGGCGGCGTAATGTATGTCCAGTTACGGGTGCCCACCACACCGCCGTAAACTTCATGAAAAATGCACCGCGCCCACCCCAACCTCTAATGGTGTTGCCATGGTAACGAGACTTGCTAAACGGAGATATTTTTTTATGGTGGAAGGACGGCGGCCTTTGGAAACAGGGTAAACCTGATTTCACTGAGACTTTGGAATAGAGGCGTCGGATCTTATTCAAGTTACCATCTCCATTTATTACACAGTTAAAGGAGAAAAGAGTTTAAAGATCTGTTGTTGGCATCAGTCAGGTTATGTTTAAAGTGTACCAGAAAATTAAAGGGTTACAATGAAACTAACAACAGTCAAAATGAAAGCTCACTTCACGAACTTAAGTTTTAAAACCCGACATGCAATCTGCATATAAGGAGAAAGTTATTTTTTTTTAATCAAATCTCTCATTAATGCAATAGGCAGAGAAAACTCACTATAATCCTAGGTTAACTTCATGTATTAAAATGCCATAGCCATCACACTTATAGTCAGATCGTTGAATGGCACTATACTGATAGATTTGATAGGCTAAACTCCAAGTATTAATAGTAGTATTATTGAAAACAGAAGTTCTTGATAGTAGTTGAATGAGTATGGGTAAAAAAATCCATGATACAATCCAATCATATTATCATGGATTTTGTCAACTAAATACGGCCCATTTATTAACATGGAAACAGCTCTTAAAAGACACCAGTTTACTTCGATGGGTTACCATAATATTGACTGTACCTTGCCTTTGAGACCCTGTTCCCTTTATCACTCTAGTAGTGCCTAAGGTACGTTAAGACAAGAATTCATGATTATATAACAATGCAATGGGTCACAAAATAATTGTGTTTGGTCGTTGGACTGAGGAAGCTCAAATTCATGAAGCTGATGTAAGGTACAAAACCCCCCAAACTCAGAATAAAAAAACAACGCCTGAGAAACAGTTTAGACGCCCATTATGGACTGCTGTATTGGTAACTGACCGACGTTTCGACCCAACACGGGTCTTCTTAAGGGTGACAATACAATGAATTAGAACTATGCAGTGTTATTTATACTCTCTGAGCGTAAATTCATGAAATATAACAAGATGCAAGATAAGGGATAGTAGATACGTTCGGACAGCATATAAATAATTAAAGAACGTGTCTTGATCCTACTACTCTGTAATATTCTATGATATAATATAACCATATGCTTTGTTAGCTTAAGAAGACAAAAAACATATACAGTAGAACCCCGCCTAACGGACACCCTGGGTAAGCGGACACCCCGTGTTAACGGGCACCTTCTGTCGGAACGCTTCCCTATATTAATTGTTTATTTAAACCCCGCGTAAGCGGCCACTCTGGGCCGGAACGGATGGTGGCCGCTTACGCGGGGTTCTATTGTATACTTAACCCAGCCAGACTTCTTACAGAACCTTCAGATCTCAGAGATATATTCATTAGGATTTATATTTGTATCATGTAAGAGCATACTTTCTTGGAATATCAACTACATCTAATTATTACACCTGAAGGGGAAAAAACCCCTCAAGATGTGTGATATGGTACTTACTGTCAGTGCTAGGGTCTTCAGTGCATTGTAATACATGTATGCACATATATGAAATTAAACATAAAGGACTTCTATGAAATCTAACACATGCAAAACCTATTGCGGTACATGCATATAATGGCGTCGTAGTGCTTTTCATCTCTTTAAGGTAAACAGCCAGGCACACAGCTAAGCTGCCCCATTTGTGTGTTTGTAATGAGAGAAAGAGTCGAGGAAGTATGCAAGCACACTGTATTCACACTAAACCGTCCCGTGTTAATTGTAGTGTTTGTCGGGGGTAGGCATGTCAAAGATGCAAGGCATGTCAAGGATGCAAGGCGTAACTCCTCATTTATCAGATTAGGATACACTCAATATATCTTTTCGAAAACCTCTATTAAAGAGGTTATTCGACAACTAGAAGACTGTCAACCATACAGAAAAGAAATGTA
The DNA here is from genome assembly GCA_950022655.1 of Alentia gelatinosa. Classification (NCBI taxonomy): domain Eukaryota; kingdom Metazoa; phylum Annelida; class Polychaeta; order Phyllodocida; family Polynoidae; genus Alentia; species Alentia gelatinosa. The sequence goes on from OX465581.1 coordinate 108,348,749, forward strand.
ATTTCAATGAAGACTTTACTTGACCATGGATGCTTTTTTCCGGATCTCCATGCTGTGTATTGTCAGTACAACTCACACTCAGTTGATTTCGCATGACTCGCGAAGTTTCAGCGTCACACGGTCGTCGCGTAGATCGATGGCGGTAGAGATGGGTTACGTACCTGCCTGCTAGGTACTGCTGACCGCTGGCATTAACGGATCACGTAGTTTACTGGCCTGGAGTGCATGCCCGATCCCCAGCTCCCAGGCACACACAAACACGGCTAATCTCCACGACCCCGCCCACCAGCCACCAGCCACCGCACTCACCCTGCATGTTTTAGCTGGCTGGCTGGCTGGCTGGCTGGCTGGCTGGCTGGCTGGCTGGCTGGCTGGCTGGCTGGCTGGCTGGCTGGCTACCTGCCTGTCTGCCTGTCTGCCTGCCTACTTTCCTGCTTGCCTGTCTGCCTGCCTGCTTTCCTGCTTGCCTCCTTTCCTTTCTCTCCCTCCCTCCTGTATGGCTCTATGACCGCCCCTGCCAGCCACACTCCTGTCTATCCGGTCTGCCTGTCTGCCTGCCTCTCTCCTACCTGTCTGCCTGTCTTTCTGTCTGATTACATCCGTCTATCAGGCCTGGATCTTTTCGACTCCTCAACCTTCTCAAGATGCCAGTGTGCTTCCTTACATCTCTTCCTCCATCCCTGGCTTGATTCTCTTGCTCAGACAGTTTTCCTCGTACCTTTTTTACATGCCTCACCCTTCCCATTCTTTCATCCTCGTCCTTGTCGTTTTCTCACTCTCCCTCTGAGATTGTTATCTGCTCAGACACTCACACAATGCATTTCCAAGCTTCACTATTGATACCATTGTAGCTGGGTCGAAATTCTAATCTTATTAAACTGGCTTATCACATCCATTTGTCACTTACAGATTTGATAATTGATTCTTCGAATCAATCTTTCGGTAGATAGGACTCCTCCTCAACGCAATGACTATGAAGGCACCGTTGTTTTTCGTCTTAGCTGTATTTGATTTGGAAGTAGTTCAGTAATACACTCTGGATAGACTGGTCTTGTTACTAGTTTTACTTTTTTTCATCACAACATCTAAAATGTTGTATAGAGGCAGTCCGACCACTCCTTTTTGGCGGAGACGAGAGGCCACCAGTGGGGCTCGCTCGCATGACTTGGGTATGATCCAACATGCACACTTTCGTACTCTTTGATCGCAATACTCAAAGAGCGAAATAATTTTCACCTGAGAGTGCGGCATCAGCAGGATTAGACGTGGCTCTCCGGGTGAGCCATGACGCGAGCCATTAATGTTGCGTGTCTGATAGCAGAGCAGCTCGTGGGCCGAGCAGGTCCAATCAATGTCGGCATCGGGAAAGAGGTGTGGAGCCACCTTGTATGTAAGAGTGATGGGTGTAGGGACAGGTAGGCGTGTAGAGCTTGCCAACACGATCATTCCCTGCTGTATGTAGCTGGTATTGTGGTGTATGTATGTAGCAGCCCTTTTTCTATAGGTCTCTTAGATATGGTCTCTAGTTACCCTCGTAGATCCCAGTCTTGTTCATCTAGACCCGACATGGCCTGTATAATAAGTTACATGCTCGCCTTGCTGGTGTTAGGTCTGACAGCGCTGTTTCTCCTCTTCAAAGCGGCTTTAGTGGAGTCACTTCACGTATGGCGGTGACGGATGGCGACCTCGGGTCGGGGCGAACCACCAACTCACGGTATAATACAGACAGCTCACTCTAACGGAGGCGCCGCCATTACAGACTAACTGAAAATAAAAGACCCACTTAGTTTCCATTGGTGTGGATTTAATTGTCTATTCCTGATACAGAGATAAAACCGCTTTGATAATTAAGAAAACTTGATTTCTGAACAAATCAATAATGTACCTTATTTGTTTGTTTGTTTGGTTTGATTTAACGTCCAGTCAACCATTATAGGTCCTTACTCACCCCTACACATTTACCGAGGTGCGAGTTCTTTAACTTCCCACACCACATAGACATGGTATGAGAAGGATTGGCCTTTGATATAGCAGTAAATCTACCACTGCTGGGGGTGGGACTCGAACCCACAAAGTCCTACAACCTTGGAATTGACCTTATCTAATGAGTGGTGAATAAGGTACGATATGTCCATAGTAAAGATATTGATAAATAAGGGCTGTCCATAATTGACGTCATGCTATTTTTGACCCCCCCTCCTTTGTCATGTTTGTGTGATATACCCTTATCATTGTTGATCATGGAGACTGACATCCCCCTCCCCTCCCCTTTGCTGCATGACGTCCTTTATGGACGGCCCAATACACACATTTCTAATCTATTGGTCGTTTAGGGATTGGATGTAAGGGGTTACCATGCCAATACAGAGCCAACATAGGTTACTGGAGCCAACTATTAGGGTTAGTTTTGACGACCTGAGGTTGTCCATGTCAGTGATGTTCCACTGTATCTTGTTAACCTTGTACCTGTTAACAGTGCTTGCCCAGTGCCTGAGGCTACCCCTTGTACGCAGTGCATTAATGTCAGGACTCGCTTACACAGACATGTAGTCAGTTCAGGTGCTGACTTTACAATGACACTCGAGCCGCCCGTTTCAGTGAAATAACGGCCAATCAATTCAACATAGTAAAGCGCTTCTCCACCAGCAGGTAATTAACTAGCACATAAAAAGGGCTTTAGATTTCTACGATCACCTCTTTCAATGAAAAGGGTCAAACTTCATTTGAATGATACTGAACAATATCAAGGTTTACGACACGAAACATCGAACTAAACATGGTACTGCTCTTTCATCGGGAATATCTAATTGGTTGAATACACTGTATTCAGATAACCTGTACATGAAGGTGACTCATCCAGTCGCCTCCTGGTGCCTTCAGACTGTGGCTTGATCAGTTCACAGTGTCAGAGTGTAGAGAGGCATTGCAATCTGTCTGGTCTCCCTGCCTGCCTGGAATGCACCACGCCTCCCTCCTCTGAGCGTCTCGCCAGGGAACCCCCTGCCACGCCCCCTAGCGTCGAGAGGACAGCGAGGCAGCTGAGCAGCCCGTAGGGGTATTCTGTTCCCACCTCGGTGAGACTGACTGGAGGCGACTTGCCACTCACACAACAAGTCACAGTGTGTAGCTCTCAGAGAAATATAGAAATTCCCTCATCCAGTATGCGCATTTGTTGCCTTACCCGTTGTGAAATCTCTCCATATTCCTCGACAGCAGAAATAGGTATGATTACAGTCAACAGTGTAGGTAGACGGGGCTTAGCAGATGGTACGTTCACCTACCACTGCTATACTATTGATCACAGTGGCCACATTGCAATATATTTAGTCTTCACGTTGAATTACCACAGATTAGCTCTTAGCAGCTAATATACCGTTTGATGCTAGTAGCGCACGAGCTGACTCCCCGAGATGTTCTTTTTTTTGCGTCTTGGTATGACAATATCAATATGCTAGTTAGGTTAAGGTTCCCCCGGTTTTGGAATAACTATCTACAGATTCTGGATGAGTGATCTCTCAAATAATCCAAATTTCCGCGTTTCGCTGCTTTGATATATGATCATTGATATCTAATCACATGATTATGGATCAGAGGTCAGTAATCTATCATGTCTAAAGGGGGTTTTTAATGTCCGTGGAAAGCCTAGTCCAAATATGAGTGAAGAAAAGTCATAAGGCTGAATCGAAAAACTGGTCTCAGACCCAGCCAATGAAAAGGGTGACGTAATCACACTGGAGCCATCCCATTCCGGGATATAATATTCAGGGATGCCAGTTTTCAATGTTTCCATTGAAATTCAGGTTTCCATTTTCAGAATGAAAAAATAATTCCTCCCGAAATATTGATATACCAACTCCTAAATTACCCAATTCAGCCACAGCACATGATCCCCCACTGAACCTCTATACTGGCCCCATGTAAAAGCTTGAGCTTTCCAACGAATCTCCACTGTAATGTGTATGTAATGCGTAAACCCTGTATTGCCATAAGCAAATATTTCAATGTTTTTTCTGACCCCAACTGGCAACCCTGATATATAATAGCGAACTGAAGACTAAAGCCATTCAGTCGCCACCATTTTCTTTGATAGATATTCTGACTTTGATAATGATAAACGCCCATGGCACCTATCGATCCGTGCACATTGCACGGAAAAATGTATTGACTTCCTACAGTGGAGATCAATTGATGTGAGGGGATTATTGTCATGTAATAGAAATAGAATATGTTTTAAGTTATCTATGGTGACAGGACCTGCAAGCAATATTGTGCAAGAGGAGACACAATAATTGAGTGTCAGAGATTACACGTGAAGGTAGCTTCCCTTGTGAGTATGAGAATCGGGTAATGTCGGCTGGCAAGGTCTGCCGAGCCAGGAGAACAAGGACACTGCCTCATGTTTCATTCACACTTTATCACCTGGAGAAAGGAAATAAAAGACCCAACGTCTAGCCGGAGTCTGGCACCAGGCCCCCCGAACAACACCCGGGGGATCGGCCATGAGCGCTATCCACCGCCACCGTGCGGAGGAGGCGACCTCTATCGGAGAGAAGCACACTTCCCGCGCCCCATGTCGCCATGCCGAGGACGCGGCGTCTGGTCAGCGATGACGTGTCGAGGTCCTCTGATCCTGGAGCCGCTTCATAAAATTGAAATTTCAAGACCTAGTTTACGAACCGGGCTTGGGATTTTCGCATAGATTACCAGATCCTGTGACTCCATCGGGGAAATATTTCATAGACCCGTCCGAGGTTAGGCCATTAATGCCTCTTGGCTGTGCTTTATGGAGCCCTAGCTATGTAACGCTGGTGTTAATGTTTAAACAAAACAAAGGGAAAGAAAAGTGGGGGTTTAATTGAAAGATGTACAAGATAAGATTCTTTTCGACCTTGTGAAAATAAAGAAGTATAATGTGTAGCCGAAATGAAGAACGTCTTATCTAGTTAGAGCATGCTTGTATGCGCTATATAGATGACTAGAGGTTAGAGTGGTCACATGTAGGCTTTCAGCATACTGCATAAAATCTATCCCTTCACTGTCTGCGTGCTAATAAATTTCACTGTGTCTCAGGGTCTTAAAGGCATGCCCAGCTAACCATGACCAATCACTCCAAAATACCTCAAGACACCCTCTGGTGCTTGATATATTTGGATCCTAGATAGGCAGTTGCAGAAATGGCAAGTTGACTGGGCGCAAGTGGGTTACAGAAAACTATCCATAGACTGAATGTAATCCATACCTTTTAATTGTTATTCTTTTGTAATTGCACGCTCATTCGTCGATGATGAACCTAGTGTGAAAATGAGAAGGGCATGCGTTGGGATGTGAGGTAGAGCATGGCCTTGTTATGAGATGCTCCCGCACGGAACGAGGCTCTCCTTGTTTTAAAATTAAAAAATAACCTTAAAATAACCTTAAAATAATAATAAATTAAAAAAATTGTTTTAAAATTAAAAATTCACCGTGGAGGGCGCACAATGCCTTAATGTGCTACCTTGCTGTTGAAGACAGCTTAACGTTGTTGTCCCACACACAATGTATGTGTAGAAGACTGTCCTTCACAGAATGACGAGCTGTGTGCGTTCCCTGGTAAGGACAAGCTTCCATTAATGAAACACCCTGTCCATTGTGGGAGTGCTGCCCCAGCACGCGCATCATTCACCGTATAAGTGATGGCTACACGCAGCCTGGCTGTAATGGTGCCTTCATTAATCCCCTCGCTTAATCCAATCACTCCTTTTGAAGCCTGCCACACGTGGCACCATTCAGTGCTGACGAGACAAGTTAAGACAACTCCTGACAAATCGGCACTTGTCTTTGCCTGTCTCATCCTCATCTGCATCCTTATCATGGCGAGTCTATAAATAAACCGGGACCGCCTCTTAAACTAAGAAGAGCTCATCCAAAATATAGACAGCTTCTACAAACTTACGTATATTCCTGAATAAGCAATAGTTTATACCAAAACTGATAGATATAAAGTAATATCTCTTAGTAACTCACCAAGTTAAGTCCCCTAAAATTCAACTACGAAACCCCATTGAAATATAATCTAAAAACATGTACCACCTGATTCAACGTTCAAATACAACGACTGTGGTCCACCAATCAAAGCAAATACACGCTTGCACCTCAAATCCTGTTTAGTAGAGGGTATTGTAACATATCCTACCCATTAATCTAATGAATGACGACCACTGAATTAGCTTGATAAAATCATTAATTAATGATCCAACTAAAGCTTACTGATACATACAATTCCCATATAAATACATGGAGCCTCAACACCAAGACGATACAAGAAATTTAAACTGTCGTCCTGGTGCACTAACATACATATAATGCCCTAGGCTCGATATGACTACAAATTCCCCTTCACTACCGATAAGTGCCTCAGGTAATTACCTATTCGACATAGCAATTCATAAAGGCCCTATTTAATATACAATTTCTTTGCAATTAAAGTATTATCACTGGATAAAAAGAAAAAAAACCTACAATAAATCTACTCTGTATAAGTTTCATTTTAGAATACTAACTGTTTTGCTCTTGGACAGGGGATTGGAGGAGTATTTGGATCGTACGGATGCAGGTTACTGAGATGAGATTATTAGGCTGGAGAATTAGACCTTATCTCTTAGGCCGGTATCTCTGTTTATCTTGCTCCTGGAACATGTCCAAATACCGCTAACCACAGCGATGTCTCAAAGCCTGAGGGATACCGACCCATTAATACTACCGCAGATCCCCGCCCAGTACGTGCTTAATGATATTATTTGTATCCTCATTAATTTCGGTCGTTTCAGATATATCAAATGATAATGATAACAACATAAAAACCTCTCTTTATAAGTGCATTTTTGTATATGTAGGTCATTTTATGCCCAACGGCAGGCAATTTGGCAGCTATACAATTTATACTTTCATATCATGATATCCCACGAAGAATATACAAAAATGTTTGATGTCACGCATTGTAGTTACATAACTTCGAAATTATATGTTATATTAAAGTGCGTCTCAGCTTGAATAACGTACAGTCAATTCACATTGAATCATCACTGCAATCTCATGAACTTGGCAGAAAACCTGTACATACGAACGAAGACGTTTCCTTTGAAGGGCGCCTAAATGAAATAAAAAACCAAGAGAATCTTGCAGTTTGACTATATACAAGTTGACGTTTCTCCTAAGCCATGCCCTAACATCGAACCAACATATTTATCCCAAAGTTCAATCAAATTTAAAAATTTAAAAATCTTAATTTCAAATTCCAATATTAAAAGAAAACAACCTGGTTGTTGTGATATGCAATAATATACATTATAATGTTACGAACGCATCGCCCTTGGTTTTACAAGACAAAGTAGGATATATAAGTGTAGCTCCGAATGTGTCTTCACGAGGTATTCACAAAGAAAACAACGTCATTACCAGTCGCTGTAATGATAATGACTTGATTGCCCACGAATCCGCCACCAATCATCGTGTCCGTAGAAGTGTGCTGTCCTCCTGGCGGACACCATTGTTGAGCTGCGGTGTCGCCGTCTCCATTACATCGTCAGGTAATTAGTCGGCGGACGGATTTATTAGCATATTACCTCCCCCGTAACCTGGGACAATACCTCTGTACATGGCCAGTATGCCAGGCTACAGTGACGTAGCTATGGGCATATGGAGCAGGACCATAGTGATGCACGGATGTCTTACGTGTTTTATGTAAGACCAGAGGCGTGTCTTGACTATAGTGTGCGATACCTACGTATATGCACTTGATTACAGATACGTGCTATGGAGTTTGAATTAGAGTTGAGGTACATACACTGACAGTGTGTAAGCGCCACGTCTGTAAGTGAGTGCATTGAGGTGTACTGGGTGCTGAGTGACCCTATTAATGGTGATTGTCAGCTTAAGTCGTGGCAGGTCGTCAGAATCCCCGGACCACACTGAATGGATTACCACAACGCCACAACAAGGGTCTTTTCAAAGCTCATTGTGTCCTCCCACATGCCCGACCACAGGTTATTGTGTCCATCTGGTCTTATGGTGGCGGATCCTAACACCCATGTGGTAAGTGGAGTGATCCAACGTTCTGCCGCCCACACGTGTGTTTGACTACCACGAGTATTGTGGTTAGTGCGCTGCGAGCAGTGGGCCTGCGTCTGAGTGCGCTCTGAAACCTACACTGGTCCCCTGCGCCGCTCAGCGGGAGCCTATGTGATAACCAAATGTTAGCAGTATTATCTCAAATTGAGAGCGACAACAACTGGGGATGTGTTTCCTTTTAAATGGAAGTGGGTGACATACCAGTCATTCGTAATTTGGCCCACTAGTCCTTGATGTTCAGCGGAAAGTGGGATTTGGTCTCCTTGAAGACAATGTGATCCTAAGGACTACTACCGTGTCTGAAATGCCTGTTTATTGCCAGGAAGAATATCAACTCAGTGCAAAGTGTGCATCTGCAGATACCCACAAAAGTTGGTGGAATTGAGAGTATATGGGGCAGGTAAGGCATTGAACCGGGTACAGGTGGAGTAGCGCATATATCCAACATAAAAAAGGAATGCATCTAGGATGTGGCTCAAACCAAACATGATTGAATTTCAATATGGATCTAGCCCAAGTAGATTTTGAAATATGGCCTGAGTGCGATTTTACAACCAACGAACCGAAACCTATCTATCTCTTGTAGCAAACTGCAGAGCATATTATGATAGCAATGGAGTTCACAAATCTCAGAGTCTTAACTATATATCTTCATTTTCAGTCTGAAAGAAAGGGAAACCACATACCAGGGAGTCAATCTCATAGTGGAACTGTGACCTATTGATTTCTTTTCGGGATAGCTTCTTCGGATATTTCAGTTTGTAATCCTCTTGCAAAAATACCTCTAGTATAATGCACTGTACATTATCTGGATTAAAATAGGGTACGACATGGCTCACATCCAGGTAGATCCATTCAAGGGCGCAGATTGTACCGTTCACTAATCACCTGAACAAAGGAAAGATAAGCAGTAAAAGAAACTAACCTGGAATCGTTTCTCTGATTCTGATTGGACAACGGTATTAAAGTGTTATTGTTGGCGCTGAATCAGTGCCGCTCTAACATTTCAGAAAGGGTACAGTTTAATGTTAAATGGGAGAAGGGTTGCTTATAGCTTTCAGCTTACATGCGGCGAAGTTCCCAGCTATTTCAGAAGTGAGCGGAAATAGAAGGTCAATTGTGTACCTTAATATACAGTCTAGTCTAGTCCGGCAACCCATTTCTAGATCACCGATGGGACCTGTGTAGATTTTCAACCAACTTACTACACTGAGGCCAAACTTCGTTTTCGCAATCAGTATGGGGGCACACAGAAGCAACGCTTGGACTGATCTATAGTGTGGTTATGATTGGCCTAATCAATGATGGAGAGCCCAAACTACACCTGCTGGTCACTTACGTCACCGGCCAGATGTCAGGTAGACAGTGTACCCACCGCCACTCGCCGTCAGTGAACACTGACATGGACACACGGCCCGCCACACCCATCTGACCATCTCACCGACCATACACACGTACCACAGGGACACGTTGCAACTCCTCAGATCAACACTGTTCAGATACAGTCAAGCGTATAAGGAGTGATGTGAGAGGCCAGTACAGCAGGGTAGGATCTTGTGTTGATGTTTATACGGTATATATGCCATTGTGAGATGACAACGGAACCCAGGTAAACTACAGAACGAGAGACCCTTTGGCGCCGACGACTACTTGGTTCTCAATGAAGCCCTCGTACGGTAGTGAGTCGTGGAGGTGGCGATCCGATAGCTGGTCTTCAATTACCGGTTTAGGTTACTCGGAGATCACCCGGCTTCAGGAAGTCAAGTATCACAACCACAGCAAGCTAGTTATCTGTGGAAATGCATCTCACCATACAAGAGTGGCGTAGATGGTAACACGCGCATCAGTGCGGATCACAGGGTCTGGGGTTCGAATCCCAATCTTCTGATGCCGCAGATAACAGGCTTCCTTTCATGCTCACCTCCATCTTGCCGTGATATAGCCCTGCCCGTTGGTACGGCGTAAAACCGCCCCAGAGTCAACCACCCCGTTCCAAGCTCTACACAAGGACCCTGTAAAACGTCCCTCTGCACCCGCCGCTAGCTCCCCAGCTGTGAGTCAATTGACAAAATATTCATCTATTCGCGTAAAATATGCATGGCAGCATCGTCAAACGTCAATAACTAGATAATCCGATCATCTGGTAGACGCATGTAGAGGGTGGTCTGGAAAAGAGGGGAAGATCACAGAGTTCAAACGGGAGTATACTTCCATACGTGGAGTGAGGCGGAGGGGAGGAGGGGGAGCGGCAATCGATTCGTGGTGGGGGGTACTTACCACTGACGAAAGCCCAGACAGAGGAGCAGTTTAACCTACGTGCCGAGCCTCTCAGTCAGTGCCATGTGTGCCTGGGCGGCCGTCAAAACGTGTCCCAGCACCGACAACATCAACATGTTCCCCTGGAAATACAAGATGACGGTGACCGACCTCAATCAGCCTCAGCACAGGTAGGGCTCTCTCTGTGTCCATGAAACAGGTCCCTTGTTCTGTATATTTAGCTGTATGCATGTATTTCCTACTGAGAGTACCCACATGTAGTTAGTTGCCCATGTACTCCTACCATCAGACGGCCTTGGTAGGAAAGAAAGGGTAAAGTGCCCAGTGGCATTTGGTTTGCCTTTTCTACAGCAGTACCTTTGTCCTGTCGGTGAACTTCATTTGCTCACTCAGGCTGTGATGTGGTTTATCGTGAGGAGAACGTTTATTACATGATACTGATAACTGATGGGTTGGTGATGGTGGTTTCTAAGGATTTTTGAACCAGCAGGTATTAAACTTTCACCAGTTTAGTATTCCACCAATGTGAAGTAAGTAACAGGCGAAATCTTCATGTTGTATAACCTCTACAAGCTCAGAACATGATATCACTCCAGGTAAAAGGTGCTTTCAGTGCACCAACTGTTTGCGATAATGATAGATACAATGTTAGAACTCCAGCACAGAACCATGACATAGAAACATATGTAATGTATCAACCGTTTATCAGATCAATTCAGCATATCCCCGTTTTAGTAATCAGATATTTCAATATCAATCATGGGATCAGTCATTCATGAATTACACTATATTGTGGAATCCTGCTTTTACCTGGTGCGTATAATAACCATAAGCCGTAATTCTATAGAGCTTGGTATATAAGATTACATAATATCCATTGGAAATGATATTTAATCATGGTGTATCATCAGGTTTTCATCTAGAAATAGAAAATTTCTGAAATGTCCCGCGAAATGGATTGGTCGGTACGAATAGATTCGGATCTGATTCGATACCATCCTCCTAGCTCTATTGCTTCGCGGGAACCGGAAATTAATTATCCGAATGACGTATGACAAAGTGTGTCATATGTGACGTAGATCCTGACATCATTTTACCACATAAGAACAGAACTTAGTGACCTGGCATAGTATCTGGACACCAACCACCCCAACATCTCTCAACTCCCACACTCTCCAGCCCAACCCTCCCCACCTTTCATTTCCTTGACGCACGACTAGAGCCAAAACCATCTTTCCATGTGTTGCTTCACACAGAACTAATATGTCTCGTCGTCTTCGTTGGGGAGATTTCTCTCAGTGGTGACCTGCTTGGACCCCGTACTGCAGTTTCGCCTCTTAGCGAGGTTTTTACATGCTGCCTGCTCGCAAGGCCCGGGCACTGCAGTTGGTCTTTTTCTCACGGAAACAGTACTGTGCGGGTGGCGGGATTTTGTGCGGGCTCCGGCGGCCAGGCACCCAAAGGCGGGGGCCATAGGGGCGGGCTGTAGAGGGCAGGGGACGAATTCTGCCGGGCGGCGGGCGGCAGGCGGCGGGCAGCGGGCTGGCTTTGGAGCGGTGACGGGACAGACTGGCAGGACCTCCACCTTGTGACTGTGGTCCGTCTGTGTTTTGAACCTGGCGACATAATGACAGTCATTGGTTTTTGCAATCAAACTTTGCTCGTTTCGCCGCACAAGTCTTGCTTTTGAGTTTTAATTACCGAATCCCCGGCACTGGTAATTACTTTTAAGTGATTTACCTGACAAGCTGAGGTCAGACATTCAGCGGGTTGGCAGGACTCTGCCGTGCTCAAGTGGGACCACCACCAAAGACAACCATTTGTCTTAAAGAAGAAACAAACAAGTTTTGGTCAAAGTCGTCGTTCTCCTTGAGTTTGATGCGGAGTGATATAAACGAGGTGACAGCCGAGTGAATATTACATAGCATTCAATCGAGTTGGAGAATTGACTTCCTTGACCAAAACGAGTTGCTTTCTGTATTCATCTTACCCCTGTACACACTAAAAGAATGGACAACACGCAGGATATAGACCATGGAGAACGGACTGTAATACTTGTAGGGGCATGGAGAACGAGTTCCCAATGTTAAGCTTATGGGATGAAAATACCAGAGGTGAGATAAGCCTTTTAAAACTAACGCCGGTAGATACACAACCTAATTGAACAATATCGTTAGGAGGGTATTGCATTTCTTATTATATCCATCGACATCAGCTTTCAATGTGTAAAATATCAACTTTTGTCAAATCTAGCACACCTACTTTACTCAAAACTACCGTAAGACTTGCTTTGAGGCCTCGGTCCCAAACCTATCTTGTCTGTTAGCTGAAGGCATATGCATTTGAGCCTGAGAGGACTTTCACACCGAATACCCACAATAGCCTTTGGTTGATGCAGATTAAATTCTTATGGTGAACAATACAAACTGCAATGCTTTTTGATCTGGCTAAGAGGTTCTGACCTTCTTAGCTGCCGGTAATTGTGTATTGTGACAATCCCAAACTACTAGCACCGACTGGCGCTAAATGTCGGCAGTAAACCTCGTCCTGACCGCCTCCCATTGCTACCCTGTTCCCCCTCTACCAATTACTACCCCAACCCCCTCTCTACACACCCACTCCTCTCCCAACTCCTTGCTAGCAGGGCTTTGGCAGTGTACCTGGCGCACCCGGCGTGCAGCCTTCTGCCGCTGCCCCACAGAGGGGTTTGCCGAGCTGCTCCGAGTACTGCTCACAGTCCTGCTCACATCCGCTCACAATGCCTGCTGCCAGCTCCAGTGCACTGTAACCTTTGAGGCACATGTTGCAGGCCTACGTCAAAGCCACACGGCGATTTAATACCACGACACAGGAGTTTAAACCATTCGCAGCTTAATAGAAACGATTGTCCCTCCTCGGAAGGTATCGAAAGCAAGACTGCCAGTAAGCAAGGGTTAATAAAAATGTGCTTCCCATCGTCGCCAGAGCTTTTATATATGAAATAAGGAAAGGCAGATAGAAATATAAAGACTAAGGTTCTGAAGTGCTCATATTGATACATACGATATTTCTCGTCTTCATTGATTTTGAAATATAAAATGCTAAACTATATTGCATGACCGGCAAGCTGGCAACTCTGATGTACACCCACTGCTGCGTTGGCAAGGTTCCTTGGGTGGTGTGGAGACTTTGATAGTGTCAACCGTGATCTTTAATTTCGTTATTTGAAATAAGTGTATTATATTTTCATAATGTAAAATGAGGTATGATACTGAAATAAGAGTATTTTGCATGAAGCTTATAATTTCCTTTAATTCAGGGATGCAAGTTTTCAGACAAATGACGGAATTCTGACATTCCATATACATAGGTAACACTCACAGTATTAGAATATATACCAATTAATAGCCATTCTGTTACAGAATAACGTTATAAGTGTTTCTTTTTTATAAGCGTTTTAAATTTCCTATTTTCTTCCCAGTCCCGACTTCCATATACATAGGTAACACTCAGAAGAAGCGCCCTCGTCATATTTTTCATGGCTTGGGGATGAGAAACAAGTTTGGTTTTTTTGAGTGGCCTAAGACTAAAGGAAATAACCAACAACCACAAAAGCAATAATGGATAACTTTAGAATTACGCTACCAGGAAAGTGATGTCCCGAATGTAGCAAGGTACGAAGCTGTAGTGTATGAGTGATCGGTCTACACATTCTAATAACTGAAACCTGGTGCTCTGTTATAATTAGACATCACTGATGATCAGGCACACTCTGTTCAGTGCCTATGATCATCCCTCCGGATCCCCAGATGATGAATCCATCAGCAGGCTGGGAGGTCCAGCATTGACACACACACCATCCTCGACAGTGATGTGTACAAATTGGGAGGTCATGATGCGGGCCATGTAGGTCAGACGGTGGTGTGTTTTATATGTGTACCAGTTCTACATTCACCCACTTCACTTGTAATCTCCTTCCGACAAGGGAAAGGCCACGGCTTCATAGCACTCACTCGTCACAGACACGCTCAATAACAAAACAGTCGTGGAGCGAGAGTATATTATGATCCAAATGAACGTCAGGGGATACAGGGTGTATCTTTTTAAAACTATATGCATATATATCTATTTTACTGATTTGAACATTTTTAGACATTGGTTATAAACACACTCTTGTAGACCCTGGTTGTTGCACCCTCTTGACGTCTAAAGATATTTGTGTATAAATATGGGGTAATATGAGTTGTCAGAGGTATTAATATAATACATATGTATTTAGATAAATCTTCTCGAAATACTGCATTCAAAAAGTAATAGACTCGCATTAATTCTACCTTAAAACATTGAGGTAGGAATTCCTAGTAAATTTCTCATCGATCCTTACAATTATATTTATCAATTAGGTCCATTGACCATTATAGTGTGCAGACTCGTTTGAACGACAATTCCTCGTCATTACCAAACTAATACCCTCAGCTTGCTACTCCAGTGCGAAATATGAGAATATTCATTACCCTATTCACATAGGACTTTCAAATATCATTATAGCTGGAAGAGGAACAGTGACGCTCGGTCTCCTCAATTGGCTATGCCTATCCCATGAGAGTAATATTGATTAACTCACATAGTTCACTAGGCTCGTTACAGTATCAACACTCTTCACTACATAGTACATGACCAAGCCAAGTTTCTCGGGTAATCAAGTAAATAATAATGTGGATGTGACGTTGAAATATATCATGAATACCTAGCTGGGATGTATATTATCATAGACTATTATTATAGACAGCTCTATACTGTAGTTAATCAATTATTGCAGATTTTCCGGCTTTGTCATTTTATTTATTGTAGCGTTTACCATCGGAAATATCGCTAGGGTTGCTACCGATCCTTTGTTGGTGGGCCTTGTTGTAAAACTACACGATTCTCCTAAATTACTGATGAAACAACTGACCACAGGATTTATCAGAAGTTGAAATTTGCTATTCACACAAGCTTTCTGATGCAACAAAAATAAGTTATTTAAAAGGATTTCTGTGAGACGCCCAGCTTTTTACCAATTATTACCAACGATATAAGCAGATGTTTTCCAGCAGTTTCCCAGTGATTGTTGTGCTTTCAAGAACAAGCAAGAAAAGCCTGTCTTGAGATGCACGATATCTTAAAGTGGAATTTCACCTTTAGATCCTTCACCTTGTGTTAAAGGGAGATTAACTTTACAACTGTCTTAATTAAGCCCCGAGAAACCCGATCTAAATTACGAGGTTGAACATCAAAGATATTAAAATGCATGCTTATAGTAATTTCCTCTCTAATTGGCCAATAATAATGCCAGAAAAGACATAACAAACATGTCTTATAAGGGTAATAATGTCATGGCTGGGGCTTGTTTATACTTTTGCATATTGCATGCTGTGGCCTACACTGAACGCCCTAAGGGATGTTCAGTAGTGCACACCATCGTTAATTTCATACTTGCACAGCGCACTGGATGTTTACTTTGTATATTTGGGATAGAGCCCAGGGACATACCGTAAATGTTGAAATTTCCCACGAGTTCCCCGTCCTTATCATACAGACCCAGCGCGTTTAGCTTTGACAAGTGTGGCTGGTCGGGAGGGTTAGGGAGGAGTTGGGGGTCAGTTTCAGGTTATATTAGGTTCCAGGGATGTACAGGATGGGAACATGGGGAATACAAATAGAGGTGTTGATCCCTGTGTTTCCTTATCAAACACATCGTAGGCTACTACAATGTTTGTAGTCGGATCAACGGTTGAATTGAATCTTGATCTGTATCAGATCCAGACCCTGCTTATTGGCCTCAGGACAAGAAGTGATACTCATGTCATTCGTTCATTTCAAAATTTAATTAGTTAACAGCGAAAATTACTTGAGATCCACTTGAAATCGAGTTTGGGGGTTGTTCTGGATCACTCATTTTGAAATCCACTTGCCACCCCTGAAAGCTTATGAAGCTACAATATAATGGATCTATTATATTATTATATTACTGTGCCGGTCACAAATAAAATGAAGTAAATAATAGCACAAGAAACAAACTAAACTCGAATATAAAATGAATCATGATATTGTAAATTCGGTATTTTTCTAAATAATTGCTTGGCACAGTGGTACGCCCTGTTACCTATATCAAAGTAGGCCAGGTGTGAAGTAGTGTAACTCAGCGGCGCCGACGTGGTGGGTGGAGGAGAGTCAATGTCGGCTGTACATGAATGTGGGGGCCATGACTCAGGGACAGCTGTCTGGGTGGATACATTGTGTGCCTGTGACCACGTTCATGTCAGAACTCGTTGACATACTTCAGACAGTTGACCACTCTTCTCTTTCAGCCGCTCTCAGCTACAAGGCACTTCCCTGCTTTTCACTATACTTTTATTATTATATCTGAGGATTCACTCAAATCAGTCAGAAATAGCGTAATGTTAACATGAGACTACTTTAGGCTCATTATGTGAGGCGGGGTTATGGAGCGTGATTTAGAAAATTAGAAATGGTAATGTGAGGTATTTGAGGGAGGGGTGCGGTAGAATTTATTTGACTAATATTCACATACCATTGCAACTATTTCCTATTGAAAAGAACTAAGTGATGGACAGTAAGTGTTACCTTAAGGGGTGAATCCACCAGGCCGATTTCTCACCCGATCAATTGTTCCTGGACCCTTAAGAGGAAGCTCACGTATTGTAATTCATTTAATTTTGATAATAATAGTTTAATAAATGACCATTTTCAAAGATTTGAGAAATTCTAGGGCATCCGATAATAATCGGCGATTGTCTGGCTACGGAATCGGTTACCGTCGGTCCAGTGGAACACCCCCTTAAGGAGATTACTTGACGACGAGATGTACGTACCCTTATTACTGTCAGACCTGATTGTTATACCTGCTAGTTCACAGCAGACCAGGCCGAGACAGAAAAATTGAAATGACCAAGGCCTTTTCTAAGAGCCGTCGCCGAACTGTCTGTACTCGTATTTCTGGTTCTCATGTAGAAATATGAAACTTATCCAGGCGTCCATTGGTTTACACCACAAGGTAAAAAAGATACCGATAAATGTATTTTATTACAATAAAATGGAATCCTTTCCATAAACATGGGATACCTTCTGATGACCAATAATAACCTGAAGTGAATTGTAATAGATTTACGCCCTTTCGCTCCGAGATCTATGCGTCAAGCCATTCTGAATTTGTGAATACCTATCACATTACTTATAAAATGCCTGGTGTAAACGTATGAGGCTAAAACACCAGTAAACCCCACGATACACCAAGGGTCGACACAGTACAGCTGGATAATGACTCACCAATAAAGAGATAGTTCTCAGGGGAAGTACCTATACATATATCATATTTCATAACCTCTCCCATGGTAGTTGTAGATCTTCTCACAGTCGGGACACGTTTGTTTGTCGCTATACGATTCCATTCACCATTTGAAAAAAAACTACTTATCAAATTCAAAGACAAAGTACACCACTCGAAAGTAATAGGATACAGCATCCTATTACATTTGAGTGATATACTTTTCCTTTACAAGGTGAGTAGTATTATCAAGGTAGTGTTCCCCTGACCTACTATTTTTACTCACGTTCTCACTCAGGTGCGATAAGCACTCCTGGATTCTCATGACTGACAAATCATTATCTTAAGAAATTAAAATCTTTATTTTGACGGGAACTAATGCATTGATAGCTTTGTTGAATGTGGAAAGCTTTAAACCGTTGTACCAGACACCCTGACCTTAATTTTCTGTTTCTGTATATGATTTTATTGGTGAGTGTTTGATAATGTATGCGAAACGTTGAGAAAATTATTTATTATTGTGTATCCTCCACATAACTATGCTCCTGTGGCTTCTACGGCCCACGCCCCTCCTTTCCATAAAACAACAGAGGAAGGGAAAGCCAATGGTACATAAAGAACTTTCACCCTTAGCCTTTCTGCATTTAGACCGAAGCTATGAAAAGCACCACATACAATACTCACATATACAGCTCTGATACAGCCACAGCAAACCATCAATCGCTTGTATTCAGTAGGGGCCAGTGTAGTCCGGCCTGCTTATATAAACATACACAGTGTACATGCAATGTGATGGAATATTAATAGACATGAGGTTAGTGGTAAAGTCAAAGGGCACTATATTAATCTGATAGGCCTGTCAACTAACAAGTGATGAAACAGATACTACTGTTTCATGTCTTAAGGTAGCGACAGCGATATTAGAAAGAAATGAGGATTGTTCGTTGACAGACTGCTGTGTAGGGATATATGTAGTGGAGGTGGAAATATGCTAGAGGATAGGTAGATAGGTACACAGGTACATACCCAGAAAATTTCTTTTTATTACATTGTAATTGAAATGAACATCTTTGTTGATGTTTCCCCATTAGTCAAGCAGGAGGTGATAAAATCTTGTCAACAGAAATTTCATGCATCTTAGGTCTTGATGAGGTCGACATTCATCCAGCTAGCCCTTCCCCATGTATCATACGGGTCTCGGTACACGATCGCTTACTGGAGTGTATACACATGAGAGCACCCTGCCTGGCTAACCTTTCAGCGGAAGATTGGCTGAACACAAAGTTGGGAGGTGCAACGCACCGGCTGTTCTGGAGCTAGTTGTGATATGTAGCCGTGAGGTGCGGTGACGCATATGAGGCGCGCGTTTGTTGTATAGATACCGGATAAGTCTTGTTGGGTCCACGTATATCACGATTTTCTGGTCTGGTCGGTACCAGATTAGTCTTAGATTTTCAGATATATTTGAAAACCTCGCTATTCCATCCAGTCTCTTCTCCTCTGGAATTTAGACTTGTGAGAACACTATAACGAGACGCAAGTAGACTCGATGAATTCCAAATCACTTGATAAAACTTGATAAATGTGCATATACTGATAGTGTGAGATTTTTTCATAGTACTCCAGCTATGGGAGGTCGTATTCGTTTGAAAAATTTGTTTTGGTTTAGATTTCTCTCCCTTGTCTACCCACACTGAAAAATGTGCATATATTCAGAACAATCTGTAGTGTGAAGGGAAAAAAGAGTCATATTATTGTCAAATCTCAAAAACGAATCTGAAAGACGTGGTGATGTTGGCACCACGGACTATGGCGTCAGAAATTAAAAAGTGAAGACCCTCAGAAATAGTCATAGCCAAATTTTTCCACATGATACTTTGTTATCTATCGGTGAATTTACTACCTTATCTGTCAACCCCTACAACATAGTTTATAGATCTCCACTCAGTGCAAGCCAACAGACATGTGGGTGACCCGGACACTCGTTGACATCCATAAAAGGAGGACAGGGTCCGGAATAGAGCCCCGCACTTTGTGGACGAACTGACTGTAACCCCCCGCTATATATCTGTAGTATGTAGGCGGGTTCATAAAGAGGGGTGAAATAGGGCACCAATCACCACCCAGCTACACTAACTCTACGCATTCAGAGTTGACTCAACTGAAAATAGCAGGTGTCTTTCTACGTAAAGGTAAAGGTTGACAGCACATCGCGATATTGGACCTTACTTTGTTTTTCGTCGATACTGCCCCCACAGCCCTGTTTTTTGTTTTTGTTTTTGTAAGCTTATTTTATATGAGTTAGTATTGTGCTTGACGTCAGAACGTCGCTATGCTGTTAACATAGATCAAAGTACAACTGTTAAAAGTAAACTGTAACCACTATTATAAACAACCTTTCTTATACGAGTTTCAATGACCGCTTGCCCACATACGAGGTAAACATAGAAATATCAAAATGTATCAGACTCGTGTAAACATATGTCAATGTATTCCACTCTACTCTTGAAATTTCTTGTGATCAAAATTGTGTTTAATAACCACAAGAAAATCCGTTGCGTTGAAATGATTTGAAGGGCCTGGCGCTTGTTAAGTGAATCCGGTTAACCAACACCTCAAGCGCCGTAACCCTGTGAGGATTATCCCGCTTACTGTGGCTTAATCACATGAAATCGTTTCTCCTCCTTACCCGAACCTGGTCTTTGCATTCACGCCTGGAGGTTTACTGTGAAGTGGCGAGGTCCTTATTTCATTATAGTCTGCAGCGTAGAAAATTGATAATCAGAATCTAATTATCGCCTGCCATGATATCTGTATTCTGGAGAAGTTGAATTCAAGCCCAATCCACAGGTCAGCAATAAGACGATGTTAACAGATCCCTTTTAAGTGGCACCGCATGTTCCTTTACATTTACAGTGCAAGCCAATAAGACAAGCGAATTTAATTTCCCTTCCTCCTTGCAATCTCTCTTTGGCAATGTATGGGGAAGGTAGAAGGACCTGTTTAGGATTAAGTATCAGTGCTTGTTAATAGCATTGCTATTGTTGGAATCACTATAAAAATACATTTGATTATAAAAGGTTATGATCCATATTGACCTAAACTCTACTATAACATCCTGTTATACAGTATATTGATACAATATTGAGTCGATGCATTATATTTTATTATCCACCTAATCCATACGGAAAAATAGTGCGTACCCAGAATGAACTAATGTGGGTGCTGCACATGTCAGGAAAAGATGGATAATAAACGCAATATAGACTGGCTTCTGATAAAAGCGCTTGTATGCTCCTCCTCGGAGTTGCCCCTGCGCAATATCCTCGCATGCGCTCGGATATCACTACGAGTCAACTCCTCTGAGCATAAGACCGCTTGCATCTGAAACCAATCAATATTTTGTATGTATTATAGAGACGTGCGAGTGAAGCTCATTCCCATCTCTCCCCGCCTCGGAGGCCTCTCCTCCGGGCCGGGCGGCCGCCTGTTGGCGCTCAGCTGGCCGTCATGTCGTCGGCATTATTGAATGCTGGAGCAGCGGAGTGCCGCTCCCGTGTTGCTCGTTGAAATCAGTGTTGCTCTTTGTTGGTGGTATCGACATTGGCGGCGACGGCAGTGGGGTGGTATGGGAAGGTAGGGTAGTAGATGAGGGGGAGGAGAGATTTCTATATGGGTCACCGGTCGATTGGACCTGGAAGATCAGCTGCTGCAGCTGCTCCACTGATGGTGCTTGGTTTGGTATGGGGGGGGGGGGGGGGGTGCAAACTCTACAATGAATATATTGGGCTTGGACGATAGAGAAGGATCAGTTCAAGGGCAGAAAAAACTAGTGTAGAGGGAACTGAAGCCAGAACAGAAGCCTTCGTACCCTTATGAGTTTATTAGACTGCAAAACCATAATCCCTCTATTCTACATTAAAATTTCCCAGTCTGATCCTACAGCTATTGCTATGAAGTCCCCTAGCAACAGCTAAGAAAAAATAACCAACAGTGTTGGCGTTGCACACAAGTTAAAAAGGTACCACCGCTCGATTATTGGGATGAGAAGAAGGACCGCAATAGTACTGTTGGTGGTTACTGCCTTGGAGTGTGACTTCCAGTGTCTGCAGTTTGTTTCCTAGGAATCTTGCTGCACAGTAGATCCCGCTTTGTCATTGCTGGTTGCTACTTTATAAAACTGACCATCTAATAGCCTGCTAGCTTGATTGTAGTTACATGCAGATGGAACTCCAATGTGAATTCTTGTGAATAAATACTTTTCCTAACAATATAAATAGTTGTGGATTACTTCACGGTGAACACTACCGCAGGCAAATCAGAGTTCAAACATTCTTCCCAGGACCGTGTCACTGGTACCTTCTCAGGATTGGTCGAGATGTCTTAATCTAGAATACAAGGACCGTATTTGGTATTGATCTAGATGCCAATTATAATTTCTGCTAAGCAGTGGGATGATAGAATGTGCCGCCCCTGCCATCATTAAGACACACAAAGCTGAATTATGAATTATTACGATTCATTCTTCAGTCTATGCCCAAGCTCAACTCCTGGTATGGTTTGGTCGAGGCTAGGTGTGTATTCAGCGGCAATTTTAGAATTAATTGTTTGGCCTGCACCTTTAGGCCTCCTTCCTCATCTCTGCTCTTCTCGTTCACCGCTGGTTTGCTCTACTCACCTACATAATCATTACCCACATTTTTTTCTCCTGTGCTAATTATTGCGATATTTTTTTAATTTTTAATTTTTTTTATCTTTCTTTATTCATCAAAGTAGATACATAGTATATGTTGTACTTCAACTTCGTTTCAAACGGGAGATGAATAGAG
Organism: Alentia gelatinosa; assembly: GCA_950022655.1. Lineage (NCBI taxonomy): Eukaryota > Metazoa > Annelida > Polychaeta > Phyllodocida > Polynoidae > Alentia > Alentia gelatinosa. The sequence continues at coordinate 108,371,267 of OX465581.1, forward strand.
AGGCTCCGATCTCAGTCTCGAGCGACTGATTTTCATGATCTTGCCTTCCAATGGTGTGCGTAAACCCAATTAGGCAGAGAAAGTATAACAATAAAATTAAATGAGTGTCCCAATCATACTTTTAGGCGATTACACATGTTGAGAAGCATATCACAAAAACATAACAGATGAACTACCACAGAATTTCACCAATACAAGGACATTGCAGATTCTGTTTATTTACCTGACAGTTTTTTGATATACAGGGCTTTAGGAGTCAGGGGAGTGAATATTCCATTCCCAGGCCGACTTCAGACACCAGAGGCCCCCAGGAGGAACGTTGTAGACACATGGTAGAAAGACCATAGATGTGTGGTAGGGTAGGTAAAGTATTCACCCCTCATCTCCATTTAGGGGTGAACAGCTGTTCTATGTTAATTGGCAAGGCACTGTGCAGTTGGGAAACCAACGAGGAAGACTAAACAAAATTGCTGGACTTGAGAACCATCCAAACGCCACTTGAAAACTACCTCTGAATACACAGTTGTAAAGTAAGAGACAGCTGTTTTGAAGGTTGGCAAAGACAAATGGGTATATATTTATGAATTCTTTTTTTTTTTCATACACATCAGAGTGTGGCCAGTATGAACTGACGACCCTGTGGAGGGCTCTATGGCAGAGGAACCTGGTCCTGTTTGGTCCTGTATAGAACTGCCTCGATGACGATTGCGGCCCAGTCAAACTCGTGGAGTATTGTCTATTTATACGATTCGGGTGCAGTTCTGGATTTATCTCACCCCTTTCTATGACATTAAATATCATCACAACTTCAGAATAATCAGAACATACTTAGCAAATCCACTACGCCACGGCCGTGTAACTTTACCAGGGTGATCGTTGAGTATATTTTTCTAATGTTATTCCTATGGCTAAACTTGTACCAGGGGTGAGATAAAGGGCTGGGTACACTGGCTAGTGGTAGGGATGTCATCGACAGGTGCTGAGGATACTAGACACGCAGGAGGAAGGCTGTAGACATGCGGGATACATGACCATCCCTCAAAGAGGGTCGCGGTAGGTGGTACCTCGGGCGATTGCAATCAGTGCGCGGATTGATTTGGCCGCCATGACGCTACCTCCCTGACTAATAGACCATGTCCAGGTTAGACCCAGAGCGCCGCCATCGTGATTTCCCTACCCGGCAGTGGGGTCATACAGATCTCGCCGCGCCACACTGCAATGTAGATATATACGCGTTTCTTTGCTAATTCTTATTCGCGCTAGGGACTACTTTCTTCGTAGCCCTAGTGCAAAAGGGTGGGGGGACGAGAAAAGCATTGATCCCCGGTTTCCTTGTATCTTATCTTAGAATATTATTTCTTCTGATTTTCCCCCATTAATGCGCCACTCATCACGTGGAAACGGGTTATAACCGGGGCAAGAAGATGACTGTGGCGCTTACGATCGATTCCAATACCACGAGGTGTTTTGCCCGCAGGGGAAACGAAGGAGCTTTCTCAGAGTGATTCTAGAGGAGTGAGGGTTCCGTGTATTCACTGTCATTATCAAGGTCGTGATTACACTCACTCCGATAACACCAATTCCCCAACACATTCACACATGCGCGGTCTCATTTGGTGGCCTCATCCCCGTATACTGTTGCCATGGTGACTGCATGGCCACGCACGATCAAGTCTCGGTAGGCATTTACATCGCCAGGCGTTTCCAAGGTGGCAGGAGCTGGTGTATAATCCCCGTTTGGCGCGTGACGGATTGGGAGACGGAAGTGTGGGAGACGGGTTTGTCCAACGTGGCTGTGGTGGAGACCAGGGACTGTGTAGAGGCCCCGTTCTCTGAGTAGCTCACCTAGCACGCCCACACGTGCTCACTGTGAGTAGTACGACGGTGACAAATCATTCAGGTTCTCCGCATCAATTATCCATACATAGCACACCCCGTGGAGTGGTAACCTACCAAGGTGATTCGAGTTCCCGGTCCACGCGTGCCCGGGTGTAAAAGGGACACATTTTGTAGCTATTTAAAAGTTACTAAGACACATTTTGCAGCTATTTAAAAGTTACTAAGACAGCTGTAATTCGTTCACATCCCAGTCTGAAGCTAAATTCTTCTGATGGTAATGAGGAGAAATAATATGCTTTGGAGAGCAGGAACAGCATATTCTCTCTACACTCTTAGTAACAGTTACTCATCAATTCAATCATGATTAAAAAAACAACAACAAAACACTAGTAGTATGTACTTCTTTCAGCTACGATCGACGTTCTTTGTTTATGGTTGGTCGGATGTATCTCTCGATGCAGATTTAGGGAACTCGACCTATTGCTATTTTAATTTCTTTAAAATATTGTTAAAACCCGGCGTCTTAGTGAACTTCTCAGTGTGTCACCGTATGAGTAGTGTATGGAGAATGCGCCCGAGTGTCAGGCACACTGGATGTACACGTATGGACATGTGTATACACATCCTTATCAGGCTGGTTGGCAAGCTCAGCTGTGTTCACACGGGGTCATTAGCTCCAGTTCCGCGCGGGTGTGTCTGAGTGGGCTGGTTATGCTCTTTATATACACGTATCATTGGTGGTCTCGTAACGCAGCCGGCTAGCCCTATCGCTATGGTGCTGCTTCTGGTCAACTTGTAAAGTACCGACCTTGTCTTAACTATTAGATGTTCATATTTTGTAGTAATCAAATATGTATATGGAAAATTTTATGAATAATATATATATATATATATATATATATATATATATATATATATATATATATATATACACATATAATGTATAATATTAGTATTAGTTCCAAATGTGCCCACATGGTGGCATGGGGGTCGGTGTGATCATTGGACTGGAACCATGGCCACAGGCAGTCATTGGTCAATTAGTACTATATTGTGATTGGCCAGCTAGTGAGCAAATGACTGCGCAATAGGGCCAGGTTTACTGTTTGTACCGCCATCTCCTATTTGTATATAAGTGAATATTTTATATTTGATTAAAACATCTGTTCTAGACCTTGTAACTCTACCTCAAGCGTTCTAGTTGATTTCTTAAGGTTCTGAACTAGGCTGTTATAGCATCAGGACTTTACAAGCTCTTTATGTAATCAGACTGGAGACACTTTAGAAAGTCGCTCGTACAACATTGTTGGATTCAAAAGATAGTAGAATGATGTATTTTCTAGACAACTGAAGTCTCTAATTGTATTTAAAGTGGGCTTACCTTGGCTTGACAGGAAAGCGATCATTGAAACAATATTTTCACTTCAGTGCTCATTCGCAAGTACAAAGGGTAATTAAATGCTTTGGTTATGTCCACCTAAGCGTCAGATGAGGATAACCGTACATTTCCCATAAAAAATGCTGTTTTTATCAGGAGAATTTATTGGCGTGAACTAAGAAAAACCACGAATGAATTGGGAAAATAAACGCAACAAAAAGCCACCAAACTTTTTACAAATTTGAAAACCACACCCCAATATCTTCAGACAGTGTTATCAGCTCATGAAAACGATCCCGCATTATTTTAGCAAACCACACGGCGTGTTATATTCCACGGACCTGTCTCCCATTTGGATTGGATTCCAAAGAGACCTTGATCTTCTTACTGAGAGAGCGAATAATGAAAAAAAGATTAACTGATTACCTGAGGGGAAAACGTTGAGAGGGCGGTGTCATGTGCCGCCCACGAGAGAGAAAGTCGGCGAACGTGTTTGAGTTTCTCTGCAGCATTAGGAAAGTGTAAATGAATTTAGAAGTTTCTCAGAAAGTTCAGCATTTCTCATCAAACCCTTTATATAATTAAGTTTAAAGCCCGAGACAGCTTTAGGAAGCTTTTGGGTTAGCGGTTTTAAATTTTGACAATGGAGGGGAAAAGACGGGTAAAATCATCCACAAATTTTTAGCTACCTGCCCGATTTAAATAAAAGTTACCCTACACGGTCATTCATTAAACCTATAAGACTGCGACATGCCAACTCTTCCCGTTGCCCGACAGATCCGTCGGGTCGGTCAGAATTTGTCACTGTACGCACTTTAAGGCCCAGCCCTGCAGGTGTGATGCGATCGTCGCATAAAGGCCACCTTGACCAATTTTATTAACCCACCAACTGCGATGGATTTGTTGCGCTCAATCTCAGGAAAAGTATAAGGTCTGTGAATATAACGTTTGACTTAGTCAGATTGGCATAAGTATTCTAATGGTTAGAGGAGTCCAGATTTGCAGGATTGAAACGGAATTGAAATGCCAGAATATATCATATATAGATCAAATATCCTGGACACACCTTCACCGACCGTTCCCGATTCTGCCGTTTAGGTAGTTACGGTATCTAACCGCGCGTCCGATTTACAAGTGCTTTATATCGATTCGTAGGGAAGACAGAGGCCATTATAAATCTGAAAACCATTTTGAATAGAAGGCCAGGCCAGGCCCCTTGGGGCTCTCGTTGATCATAATCGGGTGGTTTAACCCGAGTATCATCTTCGATTGAATCGGAGAGAATCGGTGGTAGATTTCGATGTCTTATAGGCTTTAGCTGGTTTTCAGAGGGAGGAGAAGAGGGCGCAAATGTTAGGCCCTTTTATAGTCAGCATTTCTAACATTATAGCAGTGGTTATTGTAGTGTGTAGGTTACCTTTTGTTATAGTTACGCCCTGCTATTCTATTCTGTTTCTAAATACAGTAATGTCTTATTGATTTGAATTTGGCAAATTGTCATTCTTTAAATGATCATTAACTGTAATACCTACTTTTCTCAACTCACGTATAGGAAAACGCTAGTAGGAAAGTGTCAGTGGCACATTCTATTTTCCTAGGAACTTCCACCTCAAATCTTCATGACTGACAATGCTATATAACCCCTTTACCTGGATTCTCTACCATTGCCTATACCTATCTACCTTTTGGGATATTTTTGTACAAATCGATATTTATGTGATTCATGTTTTCAGGTGATCGCAAAAGTGGGGTGGGAGTTGGGCTGTGACGTCCATCTGCTGAATGGTTATTCTGTTGGATATATAGACACACTTGCCGTAAATGCGATGGAAATAAGAGGAATGCATCCGTTTAAATTCAAGTGTTCCTAGTATAACATAAGAGTTGCTTTTTCGCCATTGGCAATACACCTTTTTTGTAGGCAATCGCTAAAGGCGCCTATTGCTGATGGTTTCAAGGACAAGTATTGATTTTGAAAATGTAATTTTGTATTGATTTTGAGTCACCCCTCCTCACATCCCACTCTAGACTTCAATGTTTCTACAATAGAATCCGATGGCGTTATCACGAAACGTTTCCATCGGGCGATTCGGCACACCAACTGGCGTGTCGGAGTGATGGGAATTAATAATGTCGTGCAACATGGTCTTGTGCTTTTAAATTAGTTTATCTCTTCCACAAGTTATTTGCCTCTTTAAAATATAGAAGCTCTGCGTGTACCAAAGCCAGAGAGTCATAATTTATTGTTTTTTTCTTGTGACACCGTTTGAAATATTAGCAATGGGTAGATCTTAGGTCGAATGGAGTGGGATGTTAAAAAGAAGAAAAGAAAAGAGCTAGAATTTCCGAGGAGCCCAGTATTGTCAGAATTAATAGCTCCTATATATTCAGATCGTTAAGGTTGTGTATTCTAAAGTCTGATTGTATGTATATAAATGAAGAGACACAAACCTCTCTGATACAATTGGAAAAAATCATCAGGGATTCTGTTAGGCCGTTCTCTCTCGGATGTTTCAACTTTGTAATAGATTTCTCGACATTTCACTTTCCTGGAAGTCCTCTTCGTCCACAGCGCAAAACTGTTCAGAGAATTTTTAGGGACACATAATTTATAAATGTTTGAAATAACATTGATTTCTTTTTCCTGCAACATGATATTTGATACGCAATCAATAATCAATCAGCTTGTACCTCACATGTGGGGTATGGTAGTCGTGCAGCGTTCATACAGGTACAACTTAGACCATGGACATACCCCATAAAGGTCGATCAGTTAGATACATATACATTGAAGGGTATCTGTTGAAGTTATATAAAACAGATTTTACGAAGCCAGGAAGGAGTCTGTCACAAATGCCGTGTCTTGTTTAGCATAGATGGTGGGGGTGGACGGGGGGGGGGGGGGGGGGGGGGTGATAAAAATATGCCATTATTACATTATATGTACATAGAATAAAATAGTAAATAAACAGGCCCTGTCTAAACCATAGCTAGCAGAAACCAGGCAGAGTGCCTGCCTTTATTCCCCCTGTGAGTGTTTGTTGAGGTTGCTAGGTAACGAATTGATGTTGTGAGCGAGCCACTCACCCCGTTCAGCTCGGCTGTGCATGCACTAGACAGGCCGCCATTGGACAGGACTCTCTGGTCTATTCAGTGTGTTGATTGTTGGCGACTTACCCCAAATCACGTGCATTAACACCTGGGGCGATTACATCAGAAACCACATGATAGGTTCCCACGGAACAATCTCAACATGCATATTGTATGTCCTCGGTCTCCTAACATAACACCCAGTGGAAATATTTTGTTAAGTAAATCAGTTAAACTATGTTTTTGCCTAGAAGCTTCACACCAGGAACATGTCGCCCATAATGGCCTTGGGGAAATATCAATCCTGCCTTGAGGTACCATGGATAATGATTGACCGAAATACAGAGGCGTACTAAACCTTTGTCAGTTTGTGTTATTCTTATGTTAACGTTTATGCGTTTTAGTATAAACTTTTTGATTTTACTATTTGTAGAGCTCATGTTAATCTATGAGCCTCAAGCGGTGATTGATTGTATTCCCATAACATTTTATTTCACGTTTGGCCAGTCGCAATACACATTCTAATATTGATGTTGTTCGGGCCACAAACCAAGCGATACCCACAATATGTTAAAATCATGTTCAATTATTTTTCATAGAAGGTTATACAACTGTTCATCACTTTTTCATTTGATTAACACTTACCGTTCCTATTATTGTTCATCATAAACAACAGACAAACATCTCTACCTTAGCCCTCCACTATATAATAACCGGCAGCGTTCAGTATCCAATCTTATCTCACCCCGGTATTTTCTCCATAGGCTTAACATTACGAACTCGTACTCCACGGCCATGAAGTTCGTGTATCCAATACTCAATGGCTAATTTGGTGATTCATTTCATAAAAAAAATAATGTCATACAGGGTGAGATAAAATCTGAAACCCACTCGATGAAAATAACTTGCTCTGTACTCCACCTCGTTTGACCACAGAGAAATTCACTCAGCTTTGCTTCGTGAATTACTCTGCAGTCAAACTCGGTGGAGTACGGACCAAGCTCTTTTCATCTCGTGGGTTTCCTTCTAAAAACCTCACGGTACCACAGTGCGGTGAGATAGCGACTGCCGTGTTGGCTAGGGGATATACTCAGACCTGTTCCCTGTACATCTTGGAGATGACCCTAACGTTCCAGTTCTCTAATGATAGATCAGATAGTAAGTCAAGATATTCCCTCTAAACCGTTTAGACTGGTCTTCTAAATAAATGATAAGCAGTCAGTTAATGGCGGTTTTTAAATATCCAACATGTTTCGGTGTGAGTACACCTTCATCTAATGTGATAGATCAATCACATCAGATGGAAACTGCCTTTTGCTGAGGCACAAGTGAAACAAACTTAACATATGTAAACCTTATTTGATGTGGCTACTCATCACCAATGGTCGATAAAGAGCCGAGTAATCCATGTTCTATCGTTTCCGAGGGGTGGGGGTGGGAGGTGTCTTCAACGTTAATTGGAGATTGCAAAAGCCATAATCTCTCGGGGCGAGAATGTCTTACGATATTACTACAATTTCACGTGACTTAATCGAACCCTAAAAGCAATATATTGGCTTCCACACATGACTCTTCAAATATATTCCAACTCAATGTGTATTTCCTTCTCGATCCCCGGATGAAATTCTCGCCCCAGGTGACATACTACCGAAAGGCATTCTCGCATGGATATCGTTATAATCCTGTTTACAATCCTCTTACTTTTAGCTCATGAAACAAGTTAAGACTACTTCCAGATGTGACCGACTTCTTTCATTTTTATTGGCTTCTCCAGGGTGGAATTGACCTACAGAGATATCTCATAGGAGAATTGTGTTGGTTAGGTTATTTGCGGGGGAGCACAGTGGATTTGTAGGAAGACAGTCCACCAGCACCTGTATCCTAGTGGTGTATGATTCAGATACAGTCATAGAAGCCTCCATAATTCAGCATACACCACCATTCTTGTGGATAGGAGCAGCATCCGGCGCCCGCTAGGTGGAGTGTCGTGAAACGAGTAGCTCTGAGCAGATGGTTTACGCTTGTACCCGGCGGGATGCGTCTCCTACTGGTGTAGTACGGTGAGGACCAGTGAGCCGCCGCTGGCGCGTACGCTAAATGGATGCTGCCCGCTTCTAGTACAAGCCATCCAGTAACTCCCGGAGTCCAGATCTCCTTATCTTGAACCACAGATACACGTGACTTGGTTGGTTAGTGTGGTTAGCTGAATGGCTGGCTTGAACTGGATGTAAGATATAATCGACAATTTTAGATATGAATTTCTGATATCATTTTACGGTGTTTTTTTGGGGTCAGCAGCTTTATTCATGCTGTATTTGCATCTTGTTCTTTTGCTTGTATTTGATGAATTTGCTGTAAAATTGCTGTAATTTACTGTTTAATCTCCATACTGTATGAAACAGTCTGAGTTATATAAATTGAACTTGAACTTGAGAAATCGATTATTGCAAGATATCTATAAAGATTATCTGAAATTCTACTAAAGTTATCTGTAAATATAATGCATTGTAAATGAAATGAAACTTCCTTTGATATTAAACGAAGCCAGATTGAAGTCCTCGTCTTTATATTTCTATTCTTTGATGAAAGTAGCGGGAAAACGGCTCGTCACAGAGATGGGGGAACGGCTCGGCACAGAGAGGGGGGGGGGGGGGAGCAGCTCGCCTTGCGGCGGCGCGTCGAGAATGTGTGGAATGCAAGAGGTGCGGCTGCAGGGGGTGGTGGCGGTCTGCATGAGTCTCACTAGCCTGGGGAAGGAGTGGGAGGTAGAAAGATTATGTTGAGTGTGGGTGCGCCTGTGTAGGTAGGAGATATAGCCGGGTACTACTACTCCTACACCTACTACTACTACTACTACTGCGACCCTGAACGGAGGGAGGGTGGTCGGGTGTGTAAGTAGGAGCTAGGGAAGGGAACCCAAATACTTCAACTCAGATGATTTGCTGCGGAATTTAAGAGAAAAATATACACACTCTCTAGAATTTCAATCATGTAGTTAAAGCTCAATATTATTCCACAAATTGTACTGTTTAGGGGTGGCTACAGGGGCTCCGTGACTACAAGATGAACATTGTCAAGAGTGAGTTTAGGAACAGGCCCCAGGATTCCTACTGCAACTCCTACACTGTGGCAGCTGGGGTTGTGGATAAACCCTCCACTCCCTTCAGAGATTTGGTTTCTGTCCGTGCCCACACTCTTAGTGTAACTGAGATTCTGTATGGAGAGTGGATAAATCGGGTAGGAGAGCGACGTCAAGCAGAAGGTATGGCACCAGGGTTTAGCTGCTCTCTGGTGTGCATTCTTCTGCTCCCTCTGGGCTCATTTGTCTATAACGTCAGCGACGCTAGCCGAGTGGAAAATCCGCTCAGTCTCTGTCGGCCTTAATGCATGTGATCATAATGAATCACACAAGTTACCCCTGAGAACATCCGGTGCAATTTAGCAATACCTTAAAAGAATGGAGAATAAAAGAAATAAATTGAATACAACAGATCAAAAATGAACAAGCTGGAGTTCAGCGTGATGAAAAATTTGATTTATTGGACAGGAGGCTAGGAATATTAGAGCAAATCAAGCTTTTTCCCTTTCGGACATTTACTCTAAGATAACTTCGATAGAAGTAGAACAGCCTCAGGTTGATTTAGGAGAGGCTGCTCGAGAACATGAACAAGACATTAAAGCCATTAGACTTAAACGATCTCTGAGTAACAATATTATCATCTGGACTATCTTATGGAAGCATACATACCTTTCCAACACATAGACATACTGCGAATCTCAAATCAAGAAATACTTGATAGGTATGGAATATGCTTTGCCTATTCACTCAATGAGAAAGAGGTGCCCCATTCAAATATAAATTAGAGGTTTACTGGGAAAATATTACTGGCTTGCTAGTCACCAGCTTTTCATAGAGCATAACAAGATTGAGAACTCTTTGAACCTCAACGAAATATACTTGAATTGATTGAAATTTCTTCTCATAGGCAATATTGTTTATGGACGTCCACAAAACAGCATGTGCGGGTCGGCACGTATGGATTTCTATATGTTATTCCCATGTAATCAATCCAGGCAGGGTTCAGCGGGAGGTTACTTCCGAGAAGTTTTATACCCAAACAGGTTGAGCTGATGCCACAAACTGATCGGACCACTGGTCACTAGGACACGACCCAGGGGCCTGTTTAATAACCTAGGATCGTACGTGTAAACCCTTCTCTGTACCTCGTACAAGGGTTATGGTTTAATAATTTTCAAGTTTGTTCGCTAAGACAGTCTTAGCCGTCCATAAGGATGCCCATAAGTGTTGAATTAAGTTGATACACGTCGTCTCTGGGTCACCTAGGTCTCCAGATCCTAGATTATTCAACGGGCCCCAGGTGGCGAAAGGCTAACCACTACTTATCGCATTAAAGGCGAATGGGAAGGCGTTTGGGTATAGAAGGGAGATGAATTCTAAACTAGTACAATGGTGAATCTGATTCTCCATCAACTGTATATATTTTTTGATCAACAATACCTTTGTCCGTAATAAATCATGAATCATTTTCACTAGAAACTATTCATTATACGGGTTTAAATCAACTCTGAGGTGAAAGAACAAGAAAACTATTAAGAATATTTGTGCTACGTTAATAATGTATCACTATCTGTCCATACTTCTTGGATTTGTAACTTCTACACTATCATGTTATAAAAAAGAGAAAGGAAAACTATTCTTGTGATAATTTGCCCACTTTACATATTTCTATGCTTCACCGCACGAAGCAGCATGAGTGGTGTGACACTGGTATCTATCAATTAGGTCGCATGCCATTCCGTGTAGTCTAACCTATATATTCCTATATTCAACTGGAAAATCAACTACATGTACTTTCAATATCAATAAATGAGTTATTTCAAGGGTCCCCTTTTAATTACGGTTTTTGTGCACATTGAAGGACAAAGCTGCTGGATATGCGGACACACCAGGCCCCGGTTTTCAGCCTTCAGGTTCTAGATTCTAACCCCTCGTCAAAGCATTTAGCTGGGAAATAAGAGGCCGAAAGTAGACGAAAGGATATCCTGGGAAATTGACAACATGGAATGAACAGTGCTTTGCGCTCAGTAAGCGTAGTTCAGTTGAAAGGAATCGATATTGAGCACTAACGCATGAAATTCCCCCTCTATGGAGGTTATATGGACAGTTTGTATTAGTTCAGTCAGACCCTGCAGACTTACTCCTTCATAGCTCTACACCAATCAATTGAGAGAAAATCTATCAGCGCGTGGGCATGCGTTAGACCACAGGCAGAGCAAGAGTGTACGATCTGAAACATGATCTCATGATGTAAAGGTGTTTATACGTGTATTCATGAACACACATATGGTCGAAAATCACGAAATAACAGCAACTGCAAAAAAATCGAATTTAGGAGGATTATCAATTCCTTTTACCAAGTTCATCTTGACATATTAGGAGAATCATGTGCAAAATGGGAACACTAACTGCCATAAACGGCTTCAGTACAGGGTCTCAAATTTGATATATATGCTATGTCTTTCATTGTCTTTAAAGGAATTTGGTAGATTTACACTAATATATGTTTAGATTTTATCCGAGTGGTGAAAGTCGGCCTCTAACAGAATCTGTCCCTATCCGACTACTCATCATCCAGTGGGCACGGTGCCATTGCCCAGGTCAGCGCAGGACCTATGTTACCGTGACCCAGCGAGATTTTTAACCGGGAGGTATTATTCAACACTGATGTATTATTGATGACCATTATGATACATCCTATCTTTTTTTTTCATAGAAAAATACAGTGACTAGGTACACGGACGCATCCAGAGGCTCTCTGTCTCACTTTTTTTCATCAGGTCGGGAGAAGGTCGAGTGACCTGACTCCAGCCCCTTTGCACGGGCCGGTTCTTTGTGGTAACTTATTGTCCGGGCGTCGCTCTTATGTGCAAGATTTATTGATGTCTGTGGCGGGGGTGGAGAGCCTGTCGGCCTCCGGGTCGCTAGGGTTGTCTCTCACACCAGAAAAGATCCTAGCATCCTTTGTTCAAGTCACAGGGCGACGTTCAGAGTAAGGACCTGACCACCTATAGACAATTCTGAGGTTAGGCCAAGGGGACCATCATTCTGAAAACAGAAAGGCGGATAAAGGGGTGGAACTGATAGTAGTTGCACAATAAATATTCCCTGTTTGAATCTATTTATTGCTTGTATATTTTATGTCGATTACTAGAATTGTGTTGTTTTTAGAGGGAAAGAAAGACAGCGATGTGTGTCATATGACCTGAAGCATCCTGTTGGAATTGTATACAATGAAGAAACTGCAAAATATTAAGAACATAATCGCCTTAAAACATCTCACATTGGTTATGTCTTCACGCACAAGGTATCCGCCGGCCTGAAAGAGTCTCTGGGTGGACGGCCTGTGGGGAATCTACTGTGGGTCTGTGGCTATTCTCAAGGGCAGGAAGGTTCCTATTCTGAAGAGGCTTATGAATAATGACTGAAGTTAACACTCAGGTGGTGACCGCTTCGCTAAAATGTTTGTATAAGGGCGCGTTCATTCAATACCGCGACTTGTCAATGGCTTTAATAGATACGGCACCTATTCTCATGGCACGCTTACGGCAAATATTTGCCTAACACAGGCGCCACTTAAAGGAAAAGCCAACCGAGAATAACAATTGTTGGTCTCTATTCAATAGAGCAGTTCCGTAGTATTCTTATTGAATTGCTATTAGAAACTATGCTAACTAAATCTTGTAATCTAAAGGAGCACTATTTGAGATCAACAGTCAATATCCTCAAGTAATATTTAGTAGAAACCGAACGAGAGTTAGACTTGACAATGTTTATGCCACGATGGCAGGTCGTGTATTACTACACGAGGCGTAGCAGAGTGTAGTGAGGAGCAGACCTGACCAGAGTGGCATAGACACTGACAAGTCTAACTCGAGTTCGGTTTCGTATTTATCCTACCCCGTCTCTGCTTTTGTATTACTAAAAGATAAATATTGACTCAACGACCAACAGTACTTTTTTCATAGTAGCTGACATCCTGCTCTCTGATTGGTCAATAATGTTATTACTCTAGTGGCATAAAAAACACTTTATGTCACGGCCTGCCACATAAATTTTGCCTATGTTAAGTCTATGGCGGTTTTTTATTAGGGGTAAGATAATAGAGGATATGGACTGGTAGCCTTGTGTGCAGTAGGTATTAGATATCCACTGCATACAGGATCAACACGTTAAACATATAAAAATTATTTTCATTTAAAAAAAAAGGGTTAATATGATCTTTGCTAATATAGGTATACTAACAGTTCTATGAAGATCCCCATTTAATATAATATCTTTCTCGTTGATTTAATGTTCGGATAGTGTAGATGTATATGTTGGCCTTGTACTTGGACATTGCACACCAACGTCTGATTCTGTTAGCCATGTCAGGATACAGTTGATGAAAACCAGCACTATGTTGACGGTGTTGTCACTTTGTTGGATCAGGAACAAATACGTCAACGATACCCGATTGTAACCAGTGAACTAACAAAAATGATTTTAAATAAAAAAAAATACTCATAAAAAATGTCTAAATCTCAACTATTCAAAAACTTAATTTCTGTCATAACAAATATATAAAACCTTTATGGTTCATGTTCTTGGGGACTAACGTTGTCTGGCAGTGCCACCACGGACCCCCACTTCATCCCCGTCACCCCCATCACCCCACGACAGTATTTAAGTATTTGGTTGTATAGATTCCTAAACGTAAGCCTGCCCAGCATAATGCACAAAAGAGGTGGATAATGGCCTTCGCGTGGGTGTTGCCTCTGCGCGTTGGCATGCTCTGTACTCGTAGATGGCCAAATACTGTTTAGATAAAACAATCCCTGCCTCCCATGTTACATGTAGTGCCACCTGGGTTTTTTCATAGGGGAACTAAGCTGATCTCCTGGCCCACTCTAACAATAGGATAACACAGTAGCCTGGGGGCCATGGAAAATGCACCTCTGATTTCGAGACAGGCGACGTGAAGGTATTCTGTTTATTATGTGACACAACTCTGGATTTTTTTAGTTTGCTAGATTCGTTCGGTAATACAGTGTATATTCTACAGCATTGCAATACTGAGTGTGATTGTAAACTATGAACTATTTCTGATATTAGATTATACATTGATCAAGATACCTTGTAAATATAAAAAACTGAGATAGCATCAGAGAGTGTTAGTATGCAACACTAGATCCTTTACCCGAGGGTAACATTGCATATCATATTGTTCCCTCTCCGTGTTAAATAAGGACTCGGTCATTCTGATGACAAGGAACGCCGCTGACGTCTTCACGGTCACGTGACACACGATATTTCAACAGGCACACACCACTGATATCCTTAATTTTAATTATTGTGAAAGGTTATAGCTAAAATAGGTCTTGAGAGTTTTTTTAAACGATCCTTATGAATCAACTCAAGAGTGTTAAGGCATGGTAGCTTTGCTTGCCAGCTTCGCATTTGACATTTAATAGTAGGCTAAAGGTCTTCAGGCAGGAAGTTCATCCCTATAAGAAAGCAGTGAAGAAACACATCTGCCATCATGCACATTTTTCTGAACTTTGTTTAAATTGCTACAATAATTATTGACTTCCTGGTTGTATCGTTTCCTTGATTCTTCTTTACCTAAAGTGATAAACGGCGTTTAATTTTCAACCAAGACACCAAGCTATTGCTTTATGAATAGCTGCAATGTATATTCTTCTATATGGTTTCGATTGTATGCAATTCCACCAACCTAAAGCATCGCCACCCTACTATCTGTGCAACCGATCGATCAGTTGAGCATTTATCACGGCACCGAGTCACACTAGGACGCCTGAGTGTTGTTAGACTGTACGATCACAGCACTAGATCTAGTAGGAGGTCTATATATGAAATGCGGTATGTATACCTACACACAAGCTGGTGTTGCAATGTACATGTATATGGTTGAATGGCGAAATGTTAATTTCCTGTGTTCTGTCTTTGCAGGTATGTATCTCATCGATCCTTGCTGAACGTGTCTCCATGGCGATACAGGTAATAAAGAGAGCGCGGGGGGTCTAGAACTATGGTTTCGACAGTGTAGATACAGGTAACATAGATAGGGTGGGGGGTGGGGGTGGGAGTGTTCCAGAGCAATGGTTTTGACGGTATGAAAAGAGGTAATGAAGATAGGCCTGGGGTAATTAAATGTGAGAGTGTTGGTAGCATTTAGCAGTCCGCAAGGCAGGTATTGTTATTTTATTTGTATTTTTTTTTGTATAGAGAATTTCTACTCTTGTCTCGCCTATGTAGCTAACTTTACTGGTACCAGTACAGAGATAGATGTGAGAGAGTTTCTGGCATGTGGCAGACCACAAGACGGGTGTTTTAATCAGGGGAACAGACGCCCGGCACGCAACGACAGGCCTCAAAGTCCCCCACAAAAAAACTCCCACGGACACAGCAGCCTGATGCGCAGAAGACGCTGCGCACCTGCCCCGCTCACACCGGGCCGGAGAGTGGAGTGGGGTCTTCACTCTCCATACAGAGTTTTGGGCCAAGGTTGGATACGAGCATAGAAGTCTATTTTCTAAATAAAGTGTTTATGGTCAAGAAGGGGGTTAAAACAAGTAGTATTAATAGTATAGCACTGAAGCAAAGTTAATTTAAGGTCCATTGTACTGCGTTGTATCTAATCTCCTAGTTTATTGTGCGGAAGGTGATAGTAAAATGGTGTATTTGCCCAGCAGGTGTTCACAGGACATATCTCATCAAGCTGTATTGAATTATAGAATACGACTATATCTAACATTGTACCACTCTTACTATTGATAGCACTTAGGTAAATGAACAGTTGCAGATTGGTAAATTAACACATTGTTAATGCCCCCTGTAGCTACTTGAGTTGTCGTTTAGAAGTACATGTAGTGAAATGAAATGAAATGAACGTCGATGGACACTAAAACCTTCCCTGACAGGACTTGTTCCCGAAGATGTGTGAAGCCAGGGTCTATATGCAGTAACCTCGGCCGGGGACCAGCGGGGTGTTGTGGCTGGTGCGTCAGTCGGAATCACCTGGTCGGAGATTTCCTACTACGTCGGGGTTTTTAGGCATGGTGAGTGATAGCTGACACCAATGGTGGGCACCTAAATAATGTATGTTTATGAAATTAGGGAGTGCTTCTTCGTCATTTAGGTAGGGTGCCTTTGGTCCCTGCCTGACAATCTGTAGATGGGTGCTGTAAGAGGTTGAAATAGTTAGGACCAGGTTCAGAGACGAAAACGTAACAGGAGATCTTATACACAAGTCTGCTGTACAAGGTGGTAAAAACATCAGCTAGTTATGTCCTGTGAAGACACAGTGAAGTATCGCCTTGTGTTGCTAATACGACTTGCTGAATATTAACGGCAACAAATATCCAATACTGACCCTTCTTAATACCGGGGACACACCAAGCGAGTCAAGGCAGCGATCTCTAGAATCGCCAACACAAAATAGCATGTATGTGAGATATTATTTCATAAGAATGTCTCTCACCAACAGTATAGCGTATCAGAAGCAATAATCAGGTGAAATATGAAATAATAGCTCACATACACGCCATTTTTGTCGGCGATTCTGGAAATTGCTGTGTTTCTCGCTTGATGTGTCTCCAGCTTAACCCAATCATTAGAATATTTCAATGCTCCGCGGAGTTGAGTCTACAAAATATATGTCCACGACAACGGACAAAATAATCTTTTTTATCAGAAATTGTGAAGTGATTACATCTGGCATAGCCGAGGAATGCAACAATAACCACTAATGCCGATAAGCCATTTAACTTCTGCTAAATGAAGCTCGAGATTAATCTGTGTTATAGTCTAAAGGAAGGGGGGGGGGGGGGGGCATGATTAGAGAGCGCATTTTATATGCTCTTGGATTGGTTTGTCATCCATTTTGGAGTTTTCATCTTGGTATTGAGGGCAGATAAGATAGTACTGCATCCCCTTTTCGGATGTATTTCCACGCAGGATACTGGCAATTGATTAAATTACTATATTAGACTACTTGCTCATCTAGCATGATTAGATTTTGCTAAGCCATGTGCCAACCCATCACCATCAGGCAGAGTCGACTAATCAACAGCTTATATGGAAAGTAGGATAAACACCTAATTAATAGATAGACACATCAACTAGTAATATGGAGAAATTCCAACAAAAAATAAGATGTAAGCCCAACTAAACTGGCTGATATGGCAAGTCTGTGCACTATGTCATAAATTGCATACTTTGTATCCTGTTACTTATAACATAATGTATTTAGGAAATAACATATGAAAAGCAGTACCATTATATCCACTCCAAAATATAAGGAAAATATTAAGAAATTAATCTCGAGCTGGAGATAGACCTATTTCAGCCTCGTCCATAATATATAGAAATGAATTTTAAATTGGAAATAATTTTTAACTATATTTAGGATATATTTTTTCTTCCAACCGAAGTTGTCAACCGGACAATAAAATGTCCAATGTGCTGCCCAATACTGAGCAACCCAGACCATTGGGATATTTTACGCATGATGGGAGGTAGGTGGACGTAGATACTGGCTTTCTCTAATCTGTAACTGCGCAGGCGGCTTTTAACCAATCTTAGCGACGTCTACGTGTGCATGCGCTTTCATCCCTGCACCACGCCTCTTCATTCACGATCACGAACCCAGCATAGTGCAGTTCTCACACTAAAGACGCTTTTGAATATAGTACAGCAAAAGCAGATGATATGTACGTGACTTCGCCCATCTAGTGCCGTTACGGATGCCCCCAGTAGAAACACTGGGGCAGAATCCGCATACATGAACTGTCATTGTATCAGCAACAGTAATGCATAATGATTTTTTTTCCCATAGATATCCGCTACAAGTATCATTTTGTAAAACCAACCTAAATACACAATTAAGTATTGTTTTAGCCACAATAGATCTATAAGAGGACCACCCTGCGGGTCTGGTGGAAATCTTGTCCATTACAATGGATAGATTGCAGGAGGTCGGCTCGCTACTAACGAGTACCTATGGTAAAGCTGCGGGAGGGAGTGGGATCTTAACGTTAGGTGGGGCTTATGAAGCAGGTACCAAGCCCAGAGAAGACTGCCTACCGCCCAGGCGCTTCCAGTGCTGCTGCGTGCGCGCCTACTGGAGGGCGGCGCCTGTTGCTATGGCGACAGAGACAGCGTTGGGAGGGTGGTGTCGTGGAGACACCTTGTCAGGTTTTGGTGGTGGGGAGTTGAGGTCGCAGTGCCTACACTATAGATGGGGTGCCGGTGGGAAGGGAGGGAGTGTGTGTGTGTGTGTGTGTGGGGGGGGGGGGGGGGGGGAGTCATAGGGAGGTTGATTGGTTGCAGGGGAGGGTTAGTTGATTGATGGGGGAATACTGATCAATGAAAACCCGGTCAGATAAGCCACTGATTACTCTCTTTTGTCATGTGCCTCGACCGACCCATGACGGTAAGGTAACCAAAGAAAAACTATTACTTTTCAGATTCGAAGAAAAGTCGCGTGATTTCAACATTCATCAGTGAAACTGGGAATTGTCAGGAACGAACGTAATAGGGAAGTTAAATTAGGGTTTGCATGACTGAATTTTAGTTAGGCATTTTTTACATGGAATGCATGCTGAATTTTTCAGAGTAGATTACATGGGAAAATAGTTAATAAATCTCAAATGAGATTAATATAGATCTGTGAGTGTAGGAGCCATAAACATAAGACGCATAGCACCCACGGAGGAGTTACATGTAATGATTATTTTTTTATTGAAGAAATTCATATAGAATCCAGCGTGTAACGTTGGAATCTCCCACCTGTGTCAACTCAACTATATGACAGCAAAAAAGGTACGGTGTACAACATGAGTACAACCAATGGTTGTCTTCGTTAGTACAGCCCTCGGGATATATCGATTGTTAACATTAACCTAAAACGAGTTTGTTTGTGTTCGTAGTGTTAGTAATAAAGTGGGCCTGTCTAGGGCAAGATATGGATTTAGATGATATGAACCACTTCACTGCATTACTGAGACTCGGACCTTCTGCTGCCCACTCCACGCCCTCCTCCCCAGCCGCAGGTCCCACACGCTGTAGTGGTGGGGGTGCTAGGGTTAATGAGTGTCTGGCTGCTCAAGCCGAGTGGCTGGCGACTGCCGGCCGTTATCGGGCCCGTAACAAGGTCCAATGTTGTTATTGATTGGGTAATGGGCGTGTCTTGTCCGCCTCCTTTTTGACTGAAGCAGGCCCGGGTGATCTATGGGAGTGTGCGTTTTTAAAAGTGCACAAGTCGGCAGAGGCATTGAGCCCGAGGATGAACCCGCCACCCACTCTATGGTTTTCTCTGTCAGTGTTATCGCTCTCGGCAGTTCCTTATGAGAGCTTGCTCACTCACGCCGCCTGCTGCCTATTACACACCACCTGACAAGCTTCCTCCCTGCAAGTTACTATAGAGGAAACCCATGAAAGTTTCGGGTCTGAGCTCGTATCCCATCGAGTTTGAATCACGTAGTAATTCACAAGGCGAAGCCGCGTGAATTGCTATGTGATTCAAATGAGATGAGATCGAGCTCTGACCCTAAACTTGAATGAGTTTCTGAATTTATCTCACCCTTAATATTGACTAATGGGCTAATATTTGTGACATTATCCCCCATTGGATATTTTTCCTAAATATCTAATGGGTGTTAGATACGAGTTTCCAATGTTAAGTCTATGGAGAAAAAATATCTGGGGTGAGATAATACACTCTACCTACCCCTCATAGATTGCTAGCTCAACCTCACAGCCTCACACCAGGCAACACTTCGACACATGCAACATAACACCTACGAAGTACTTCTATATACTCTAACTGCTGGCCTTCCAGTTACACCTGCCACCCACTGCCAAGTGCTAACCACTCACAGTCCGCCACATGCAACATATTTCGATTACGTGCACACAAACTGCCTCTCATCGACTGACACCAACTATACGCTATGCACTTTTTGAAAGTGTTTATTTATCGACGCAAAGCCCACATACACTGGAGGTGATTTCCAGCAACATACGTCAAGATATACAAGAGCCACTTGAGCGTAATTACATCAAACCACAGAGCAGTTCTCAGAGGAAGACATTCGATAATAATACATATATACTTATAACCAAGCCAGATATTTCACTAGTTTTAGCGAGGCTTACAAAATTATTACAATGAACGCAATGTATACACGCATATGTACATGAATATATTATCTTCCTAAACTCCGTTTTGATGTGACACATTGATTTACTTACACAGTAGATAAGATCATGGACAAAAAACTTTCAAACAATAACAGATGCAACAAAGACAACGCAATTGACATTTACATCACAAAATGTACACAAACGGCTCCTACATGTTTAGACACTAGTCATACAAAACTTACACGGTATCATCCTAGAGAGATGGCTTCCACCAGAAAACTCAACCCACCATCCACCATCTCCCGATAATCTACCGCTGCTGCCACCTGTCTCCCTGCCACTTGGCTACCCAGAACTACAACCGAGCACCGACCATCTGAAATTAAAGAGTCGCCTTGCCTCGAATCATAAGAAGTTCCATGTAAACCTATCCACTGTCCGCCACTCACCTACCCTCAGCCTCAGCCCTCACTGCCACCAGTGGCTGCCAGGTAAAAACACAGCCGTCATTATAGAATCTCTTTATACCTGCTGGCGATGCTAGTCGACTTGTTGTTTGGCTTCCCATTTCCTTCCTCTGGAAAACTGGAAAAAAAGACGCAATTTAACAAATTTACTTGGCTCGGAACAGTGATGGAAGTAGGTACATCGTCCGGATTTCTCAATCAAATTATATGCTTACATCTGAAATGTGTACATGCTAAGATACGTTCACCGTATTCTGCCTGAAGTCAGATATAGATTGTATATTAGCATAAGTCATTTGTATGAAATGGTAGATATTCTTGTATTTTCGTTGGTTGTAAACGCTAAATATCAGGGAATGCCATGAAGAGGCTCTGATCGTTATTAATCACACATATCCCGCGCAGAGATGCGTCGTCAATTGTAATAGACTCGAGAGATACATTTGAGCCTGGTAACTGGATAAGATCCTTGGTCACATATTCTGTGCTCTCTCTGCGTCGACTTTTAGGCCAGACAAACATGAACTTGTAGCTCCAAGAACCAGTGTTTGAGTCAGAGTTTCTGCACTGGTCTCTTTCTATTTGACTGGAACTTCCTGTGGCAACACCCATGCTGGCAAATGAGATTGTTTTTGCATGTTATATGACTAGGACAGATCAGTGTTAGCTGAGACGTTTGTATCAATACACCCGCGCATCCATTGAAAATGGATATTGCACCTGTTCCTTGTTATGATAATGAGTTACATTAAAGCAGGTATTGAGGAGAAAAAGATGGGTGGCATGGGATTGTAAGTGGGTAAAGCATGTTTTATTTCTTTATTTCTCAATTTCTATTAAGGTATCAATTAGAGTATAATCACCGAACTCGGCATGGAGCGGGTCTTCCGTCCGGGCCCTCTTGGACCTCTTTTCAAACAAGTTGAGACTTCATGTAGCTATAGTGGATAGGTTGCATATCAGTTTCACCTTAATACAGTTTAGTGGTAACACGATAATGAGAGAGGGTAATGTTGATGGATGAATATCTGCACATTATAGGATGACTACTCGGTGTGTGTGTGTTACATCGGTAATGCTTCTCACCAAAAAACAAATCGTGTTTACATAAGCCACGTTCAAAAATATTATAAGTTGAAACTAGGACCAAACTAGGATGTTCTCTTGGTGAGATAGTGAGATTATTATTCATAGTTGCATATCTGTTACCAAGTTAGTTTGCTTAAATACCTGCGTTATTAATTAATCGTTACTAGTATCTCAGTTGTAATCATAGACGGACTGACTGAGTGAGCATAGAGTGAGTGGCACAAAACAGCATGAGAAGCCTATGTTGAGCTGCTCTCTCTTGTCTAACTACACTTGCCACCCTCCGTCTCCCCACCTGGCCAGGATAGAGCTAACCCCGCTGCCAGCATGGGACTACAGACGCACGGTCGTTAGATGGCGCTAGAGTAAACTACAGGGTGGGGGAGGCGGCAGATTGATGGTATGGCCACACCCAGTCCCCTCTATCCGCCCCTCTCTCCCCTCACTCCCTAAAAATATGTGAAACCATAGTGAGGGAAGGGTGTGCCTCTACCCAAGGACATGCTATGTAATGGAACATTCCCATTCTTAATACAACAGATCTATTATAATTCGGAACGCTTATTTTCTTATATTCCTGTACAGATATATCTGCATTAGTTAATTGTAGATGTGTGTGACCTGTGCATAGAGCTTACAATATAGCTTGGTCTATACTAGTATCAGGATCCGATCACACAAGTGGATATTATTTCTTGAATGTTACATTATCATGGATTTTAGTTGATTTATAGCAACGGCCAAAGGTGGTGGACAAAATATCTGATTACACTCTTTTCTATCAAAAAAGAAAAGAAGGAAATCCAGATATGGTAACGGAATATATTATGATGACATAATCTGCTACCGATCAAGGCTTTAGATTGTGTATCTTCTGCTGATTAATATGGTCACCAATAAAACTATTTGGATGAAAAGATGAATAATATCATCTTTCGGCTTAAATTTTCTTTGTTCTCTGAAAATTGTCTCAATCAAAATAAACAGTTTATAGTTGTTTGATACTTAGTCAGTACTTTAACTGTTTCGAAGACGCTAACTTACAATTTTTTCTAGCTAAACAATTCTCTTATGTATAACGCATCACTGTCCTACTTTTACCAAATATATTTCTCACAGTATGCAAGCTATGAATGATACAGCTTTTCATAGTATCCTGGGTAGCTTTATGAGTACATCTATAGCCTTTCTGTCGTTTAGGCAATGATCCACACCCACCCATCCTGTATGTGATCGTCCCTATTTCTAGCATGCATGTCATAGAAAAGGACAGGCTGAGCCTACTTTTGTAGCATAATAACTGAGTGACACGATATTATAGTTCAGGTCTATTGACATGGCATTAAACAGTCCCGGCCGCAAGACACTGAAGTCTGCCTCATACCGATGTTACATCTACACCTTCTATATTACAGCCAGTTTTGTATCTATAAATATTTTCAGAGGAAAATGCACAAATCCAATAACATCAGTGATTTTGATCTCATGGTTTTCTTTTTTCTCTTCCTTTCATTTAGTTCTAGGTAGTAAACAGTAATAATGATATGCTGATACAGCGTTTGTGCTCTAAAGAACTGCCTTCATCAGATGTACATACATAATTTCGATGTAAATTTAAAAGCCAGTTATGTTTACGACTGATTCTGGTCACTGAAGAGTGTCACCGGTCGCTGATACTGGCAATTGATGGTAACTGCAAGACGCTTGAGTCCAGACAGATTTACTGCTATATCAAAGGCCAATCCTTCTTATACCATGTCTATTTGGTGTGGGAAGTAAAAAAAAACCCACCTCTCACCTCGGTAAATGTGTAGGGGTGAAATTCCTTCCTAAATTCATCTCAAAGATTCGGTCTAGCCCAAAGTAATTCTAATGGACGTTAAACTACCCAAACGAAAAAAAAGTCAACTAAAGACAGTCACTGATGTGTGTCACTGGTCATTTGGTCATTAATGTTAGTGGCTGATGCCAATCACGGATTCTGGTCACTCATGCTGTTGACGAATGGCATTCGCTGTTGCCAGTAGCCGATGCTGGTGACTGATTTCGGTCGGTGATGGCAGACACTAATGCTGGCGACTGATGACGGTCACTGAGGATGGAATGGAGCTCTGTAGAGTGAGCAGATGGAGATGGACTGAGTGGAGGCTGCACACGTGAGTTGTGTACATTTCTGGGTCACACTGAGCTGCTCAGCGTGGAGTACCTGCAGTCACTGTGCTCGAGTAGTTCGTAATGGCTCCTCTGACCTCCCTGCCTTTGGTGGTCACCTAACGCAGGCCATTTTACCATCAAGGCTACAGTCACTCTTGTGAAGCCAGAATTTTCCATGAATGTTCAGAGCCTTGCACCCGACCTCCACAGGAAGGTTCCCCCTGAATGTGACGCTCTTGAGGCAGGTCTGAATGGTAGTTCTGTCACTGCTACTAATGGCAGATAAGTTTCCGTTGACTGAAATTAAATTTGGTTATTTACGCCTAGATACCCACGCCTTTATGGACACTCCTGCGTCATTTACTTGCATGTTAGCATTTGTTTCATGTTTGTGGCTTTTCTGCCAATTTCTACCGACGGGAAATACAGCACATTAATAAAGATAGTAACGAGATAATATCCTGCTGTGTTGAATGCTACGCTCACAAGGTGACGTACTTTTTTTTACACCAAATCTTAGGATTTCTGAATCTTTACGTAGTTTGTATTAGTAAAATGTAAAGTGTCAGCTGAGAATGGCTTCTGTCAGTAGTATAGTAAAATGAACGCATGTTAATGGCTACAACGACTAGAAAGGATATCGTATCATTTTACATAATGAACATATTTCTCATTGTTAAGCAGGTAATGTATCCAGCCGGAAGATGCATTTATGCAGCTCTCAATTTAGTGGAGCTAATGGACCATTATTGGAATGCCGTTTTCTTTGTAATTAAGAGGTTAATAGGATTGGCTATTGATAAATGTCTTGGAGGTACTTTACGTATGCATAACACATCTATTAAATAAGTATATTTACCTATTAAGCGGCCTGATAAGGATGTGACTTCTCTATTACAGGTGTATAGAATGTTCAATCGGTTATGGGGCAATTACTTTAAATAATACAGACATGAAAAACACTGCTTTCCATTGGAGTGGTAAAAGGGTTGGCTGAGGAGGACAACACTAATGGTATCTCAGAGGATGAAAGCCACCCAGCGCGCCGTGGGCTCGTGACACGCCGATAAAGAGAGCAGTAATTAAATCAAGGCCATAATTACACAGTCATTCTCTCTGATTGCAGCACTCTAAGCGCTTAAAACAACACCGCCGACAACCTGCATCACAGACGGTCCCCCCACGATTAAATTATGTGCGCCGCTGACACAGAGTGTGGTGCTTCGGGATGATGCTTTCTCTGTCCCCTATGGATGTTTGGTTTTCTAGGAGAAGGCACTGACCTGTCATATCGCCACTGTTACCCCTAACCTCAATTCAGGCTCACCCCAAACGCGTGTACTGAGTGTATACATGCTTATGAGCCCCCAGGAGGTATCCATGGTGTTATGCCAGTGTTTGGATGCAGATGGGATTCACTTTCCTCCCTGCATCTAAGGTCTGATAAAATGTGTCGGGTGGTCTCGAATTTCATGTTAACGTGGAAGATTGCAGTCCCAGATTTAGATCTGTCGACGGCCAGAATCGACGGGGAGTGTATGCCCCAGATTCGGTCATTAGACTAATATACACATATAAAGTTTGTTAGAGTATCTTTTGAGGAGAGTTTATAGATTTCAGGCATATGTTAATCGGCAGGTTATCTTTTATTTAGGACCATCCTTAGGCAAAAGATCCAGAATTCTGTATGTGGACAAACGTCTGAAAGGGATTTTAAATTTATCAAGCTATGGAATTTATTTCAGTATTAGAATAACATATCCTAGGAACACATAGTCAATAGACAGGGAAAAGTGTTCACTCAATATATATATATATGTATCGAAGCAATGGGAACATCTATCGTAAAAGTGGTTTCCCAGCCACATTCTCGTAGCTTAATTGCTCTGCTGCCATCAAACCGGAAGTGAGTATCTTCCCGCATTCAAAGACGTCAGTAGGATTCAGGGAATTTCTTTTTCTTTATTCAGTAAAAAAAAAAGGAGACCGCGAATATAGAGTGTGATGGATGGGGAAAGGGGGATACATGAGTGCGGATGACTCCTGTTCGCTGTGTTGTGCTGGACTAAGATAACGGGTCCATGGTGGGGCAGCTTTTCCGTTTGCACCAACTTCCAAAGGTCACGTCTTGGTGGTCCGAAGGCCATCTCCGCTGTTAATTATGCTGGATCTGGTCGAACGGAATGGTATCAACAACAGGGACGGCAACATTGAGTTTGTGTTACCAGCGACCAAGGATTGTCGATTCCTGCTAATGTTATATACACTCTGTCTTCCCGGCCCCTGCAGGGTACCCCGCTCCACCTCCGCCCCGCTCCTTCTGTTAGTATTAGGAACTGTTTTGCTTCCTAACAGCTTGTTCTCTCTCTTGACGTTTTACATCGATGGATGGTTGGTAGTGTTTGCCTTACAACAGCTACCATACGGCGGTCGCCTTCGCGCTACCACCCTGGGCCAATTAGCAGAAGCCAACCAATTACGACTTGTTTAATTAGTTTGATTATTTCTACCAACTGGAGAGGGTCACCATTTCTTGCGGCGGGGAGGAGACCGTTAGACGTAGGGCTAGGCGTGTAACACGTGGCAGGGACCCAGATCGCCTGCCGCTTTGTACTGCCAGTCAGATGCTTTCCAGCGAATTGCTTCCTTCTTCCATCCAGCCTGGATCAGTTGCCATCAGGTGCAAACAGTGTTGCGAAGTAGCCGCCATGTAATGAGGCATTCTTCAAAGGTCATCCCTGTGCCTCTTGATACTGTTTATGTTGCAGTGGCCTGAGGCTGCAAGTCTAGCGTGTAGCGTTTCCCTCAAGTTTCAACTCAATAAAAACACCAGTAGAACAAGGAGTGTCAGATGAGTCGTGTATTTCTACTAATTACTACAGCACCGATCACATTTGGCCTTTTAGTTGGTTTTCCGTAGTACTTCTTTCTGTTGGCGTAATTTCCTTGGTTTAATTTCATTCATAGCAGTCAAGCCAAAGAAGGCATTTCATTATTGGTCCTAAATACGCCGAACGCTAACAGGACTAAGAACTTTTGCCGCAAGATTTCTAACTGAGATGCCATCGGATGAACAGTTCCGTGTACGGTAAATATACCTAGCAACACACACTTTGAAAAGAGCCTATTCTTTTTACAATTTTGCAATTTCTACCAGAGAGGTCACAGAAGAAAAACTGAAATAATGCGAAAACTGAACCCAACACAGGAAAGATTTTCCTGTGATAAAGATATTTAACTTTGACTCTATCGTAATTAGCAACTTCCAAGTGCAAACACTTTGGTTCTGTGTCCAAGGAGTTTTACCTGATATAATTTGCATGTTATGAACCCGGAAGTGCCAATCAAGGCAAAACCACACATGGTTTTACCGGACGTATTAGGTGTCTAGAGACTGTGCTTGTATTTTTTTTAATCTCACCTCCGGCAGAAGTTTAGCCATAAGAATAACATTAGAAAAAAATACTCAACGATCACCCCGGTAAAGTGACAATACTACGCCATGGTCGTGGCGTAGTGAATACAAGATAACGTCATAGGCGATTGACCAATCACCGGCCAGGATTTCAGAGAGAAGTCAAGACAAGAAGTCAGAGAGAAGACGTCCCTAACGGTGAAATGGGTGAGATAAATCCAGAACTGCACTCTAATCGTAAAATAAACAATACTCCACTTGATTAAATGGGCCTTAACCATCACTCGGCTTCGCCTCGGGAGACGAATGCGTCCCATCCAAACTCGTGGAGTATTGTGTATTTATACGGTTCTCGATGCAGTTCTATGGCCGCATCTTACAGCCGCCTAACCTGTTGGTATCGACACGACAACCCCGGCCCGACATCCGTGACCACGGACGACGCGCGGGCGGACACGGCAACTGTCAATAGACCCATCTCACCGCTGAATTGGACATCTCGGCGCTGAATTGGATGACCGTCAGCCTGGCCGGTGCGCTCCGACAGGGGGCGTTGATTGCGGGCACTCTGTGCATGCGCGCTGACCATGTGCCTGCTAGACGGGAGACCCCGTGCTCGGGGAAGTACCCTAAAACCGGCGTGGACGGAATAATCCCGGTCCATCTACTTTATCAGCCATGATCTGCACGAACACGGGCTTCAGAGCCAGCTTAACGCGATACATTACGGTGAAATGTAACACTTTGGTGGCGTATTTACGCAATGGTATTGTAACTATCAATATCTAAACGATATATAACTATCAGTGGAAGAACTGCTCAACGTAGCAAAAGGAATAAAGAAAAAAGAAAAACAACAAAAATGCGTAGTTTATAACCCACTAATTATCAAAAATATGAAATAGAGTTATAAGAGGATTAAATTCAAAGATTTAGGAGTCTAAAAATAATTATACATCTTGTGTATGTACTTTGTTATTTATAGTAAAGGAACCGCTGACTAATATGAAATGGTCGGCTTTTATTGCCTCAGGTGTCTAATATTTCTTCCCTGTTTCATACTAGCTTTCGCACCAAATTATTGACTAGCTGCATTTTCATCAGTGCTGTGAGTGTCTTTACTGTTTGATGACCGCGTCTACAAATCAACCGGGACGGCTCTGCAGTTCAGAGGATCGGTCTTGTCGGTCCGCTGGCGTCCTCGGAGCAGCTCGGAGCAACTCGGCCGGAATATAACAGCTTACCGATTGACCAATCCACAATAACTGTCCCTCCATATGAGACGAGAGCCCGATTCCTCAAACCCTCATCAGGGAATTCCCCCCAGGGGAAAGTCTTTAAATATTTCCAAATTCACATTTCTACTGCCTTGAAATTAAATGAACTATTCATATTAGGCCGTTGGTGAAATGCTGACATGAGCAGTGAAATGCACTCGACATTACAGAGTAATGAAATCTAACTAAGTTAATTAGATGTATTTCAAGTCATATTGTGGCACCGCCCTCTAACGGCTGTGTACTGATCATGAGTCATTGTTTGGTCAGTAGGTGAGTGGTGTCTGACCTAGCGGAGTTAGCTCAGTGGTTAGAGCACCGGACTTGTAACCCCAAGGTTGTAAGACTTTGTGGGTTCGAGTCCCACCCCCAGCAGTGGTAGATTTACTGCTATAACAAAGGCCATCCTTCTCATACCATGTCTATGTGGTGTGGGAAATAAAAGAACTCTCACCTCGGTAAATGTGTAGGGGTGAGATTTCTACCTGAATTCATCACATAGATTCAATCACCACCCTAGAGGTGTAAAAGAACCTTGAGAAAGTCTGGCAAGGACCTATAATGGTTGACTGGACGTAAAATCAAACAAAAAAACAACAAAAAAATAGCGGGGTTTCATCCCGAGTGTTCGGCAGTAAAAGAGCGCAGGACTCCTTAACAGTGGCTCCATTCTGCCATGTGCCCTGGTCACATGTCAGGCGCACACCATGTCGAATATTATCCTGTATCATGTAACAGTTGCGATAATATTACGATGATTCCTCGATTTATAATTTTAGGGTGATTATTGGCGACACTGTTATTCGGTATTCATATAAATTAGATATTGATCTTTGACATTTGTACAACAAACAGAAAGTTGAATACATAATCATATTATTGAAACCAAATATTTTATCATAGGTTATCACTCAGTCCATTATGTCACATCAATGTATAATTTATAAGACACTTTATTATATTATTCAACAAAAGTACATTACATCACTTGTAAAGAGGATAGTAACCTACTCAATGAACAAAGAAAGATGTATATCTAGCTTGTGGGGTTCCATCTGCAATTTCTTTTACTATTAACCCTCCAGGGAACACTTCTGAGGTACACCTTTTCTCCCCCGCGCCTACCTGGCCGTTTTCAGAGCCACCCCTCTCCAATCTCAATGAATCTACCATGGCTTCTTGGTTTTAAAAGTGACCATGAATGAAAGCCAGCCCCCCGCCAGTCCGCCCACGGGTTACTGGTGACGTACGACGAGGGACGGCGAATCTGTTACTCGGTTCTTTTAAGTGAGGTGAATGTCTCTAAGATGCTGGTTGGAGTTCAACGCCTGTCACACAGAGATCCTGTATGGAGAGTGCGCTTGTTGGAGGTTTAGTACGAGAGGGCTTGGAAAACGATATACATGTATTCACTGACCTGGGGCCCGTTTAGTAATCTAGGATCGTACATATTGACCCTTTTCTGTATGCCATAGAGACCCATGGACGATGTGGGTCAACTTTATTCAACACTTATAGACGAGACGACCTTATGGATGGCTAGTCTTAGCGAACAGACTTAGATATAATTAAACGACAACCCTTGTTCAAGGCACATAAAAGGGTCTTCATGCACGATCCTAGATTATTAAACGGGCCACTAGGATCCCTTTTTCCTGGTGCTTTCTCTAAATTACTTTATATTATATTGACTATGATCTGTCAAAATTGAAGTATTATGTCTGGTAGTATGGTGTCACCAACCGATTTCCTGTATTTCTGTTTTCATCTGATTTTATGTGATTCCCTTCCCAGTTTCGATCTGGTCATAAAACATCAAGTTGTGAGGGTTGGGGTTTAACATAATGTAAGGTTTCAGAATAGATAGGGTGAGAGGATTCTATCGAAGGGGTGTCCTTGGAAAGGTTTGGATGTAATCGTTTCAGGACAAGTTTGGATGGAAGGATTTGGATGAAAGGCGTGGGTAGGGCAGGATGAAAGAGGTCGGAGAAAAGGTCAGGCAGGATAAAGAGGAAGGGAACAGCTTGGATGAAGACGTCAAGGCAGGGTAGGGTGGAAGGGATGGGGGTGAAAGGTTCGGGCAGGGCAGGATGGAAGAGGGTGGATGGGTTGGGGTGGTAGGTTGTGGCAAGTTGGGTTGTAAGAGTTGGGGATGAGAGGTCGGAGCAGGGCGGGTTGGAAGGGTTGGGGCAGGGGTGGCAGGTCGGAATGGTTTGGGTAACGAGTAATCAGCGTGACAGTGAACAGTGTCCATAACTGAGACTCCTTTCATCATGACTCGTGTTTGTATGCAGTCTCTACTCGAGCTGCTCTTGTGTCGTTCAGCTGACCACTGTGAATAATGAGGCTGGGGCAGTGGGCCACACGATAACGTAGGGCTGAGGAGTCCCTCTTCTACCGGCCACTATAGGGCACATAGCCGATGTTCTATGGAACCGGCCATCTTGCCCCTCCCCCCCCCCCCCCCGACGCCATCCAAAACACAGGTTGCGGGACCAGTTATCAATGGAATTTATCCAGAATATTTTTTGGGCTTGCCATATATAAATTTTAGCCTTGTCTCAATATTATCTATAGATTATAACAACTGATGACAGTGATTGCCCCCCCTCCCCCAACTTCAGTGGCGCTATCTTACAATTTCCTGGCGGATGATGGCGGAACTAGCAATAACTCTGTTCCCTATACAACGGCAGTGTTATCTATGACAATTCTGTAATATGTCTCGTATGTTAATTCAGAGGTGGCAGCTTTCCACTTATCCATGGAAATCTCTTTTTTTTTTCATTTTCAGATTAAATCTTTCCTTTTTACAAAAAAAAGATGGAATTAATTTATCCTCATTCACACCAAAACAGCAGTTGTTTGAACCTCGCCACACACCCTCAGCCGTATTCCAATGCCAACATAGATGTGTTTTCCATGTTTTCGCAGTCTCTCTGAGGCAGTAAATTCCACATTAAAATATTTCCACTTTTTCCCCTGACCTCAACTGACATCATAATAGTCATTGTTTATAGCACCTTCGTACCACCAGAGGACAGTCTTATCTGAGACTTTAGTAGCCAGATTGTATAAACAAATATTAGGAACCAGTCAACGTAAACGTATTGGATCTAAAGATCCGAATCTACTAAGCGATATTATTTCTATTCATATTTCTTTAGTTAGTGTGTTGTGCTGATTTTGGTAGCTATCGCTTAAAACAGGAAACGGGGGCATAATAGACATTTTTCCTTAAGAGGACACAGGTTATTCAGAAGTAAATAATGAATAATAACGACCTTACTACAAGAAGGGGAACTAGTACTTGCGTCAGGAGGCAGTTGCAGGTTGTGTTTTTTTTAATGAGAAATGACGATGGACTTCCTACTGTATGCGTCGATAAACATCACCACCCCTTGCTGGTGTATCGCCCCATGTTTTTCCCCACAGTCTACAGTCGTCGGCAGACATTAAACCCCTAATGGGTCGTGAGGCGGAGCGCCCTCTTGTGAGATATGACAGCACCTCGTTGTGACAGTTGGACAGACACCCAGACAGAGCGCTTGGAGTGGGGTGGAAGTGACAGCACTGATAGACCCTCCACCACCAGGCCCCCTGACACTGTCTCTGCTGTGCCGCTCCTCTCTTCTGCCTTCTATGGAGAAGCAAGAGAGAGCTCGTAGATGACTGGTTGTCATTTCTTTGTCGCGTGCTGTGCGCCCTAACGGACTGTGGACACATTATTGATGCTGATTTTCTCATCCCTGACGAAGTTCAGATGTGCCTACAAGTATTCCCTAGTTGCACGTGCTTTCATGAAGCATTGCTGACTATCTTCAATAATTGTAGGAGATAATCAATCACTTTTTCTTTTTTTAGTTGAAGTGTTTATTGTCAATTTCTCCCTAAATTTTGGAGGTCTTCCAATAGTACAGTGCTAGAACAGAATAACATTAGAGTGAGCCATTATGTCCTAAAATGTGATTCATTATCTCCTACAATCATTGAAGATGGATAAAATGATTTTATAGAGATAGAGTTGGTCGGATCTGCAAAAAATAACACCCGAGAAATTTAATCAAATTGTTAAGTATTGTTTAACTAAAGTGGTCTGTTGTTACAGAATATTGCCTAGTAGGCATTTAAATACAAATACAGTCTCTTTTATGCATCAACTCTGTTTAAAGTTAATGTACTGTGATATCAGGAAAAAACACATTAAAGTCAGATCCTTGTGGATTTATTAAAGGCTTAAGTCAACATATCCCAGGTTCAGCTGTGACTGATGGTAGGTGCGTGATTCACATGACTCGTCACTTGCTGAGATGTTTGCATAGCCACTATAACAACACTGGAGTAAATCGGTAATTATTTCATCCAATCAATACTCGCCACAGTTAATTATTAACTGTAATCGATTGGAGCTGAATGGAGATGGTAAACGTCCCAATTCATTTTGACATGGATGGATGGCTAGGTGGATGGATTGATGGATGGGTGGAAAGGGGTTGCAACACCTTGAAAATGGTGTGAGGAGGAAGGAAAAGATCGATACTGTAATCAGATGAGAGTTAATTACAGCAGTGAGCTGCTCTGAGGCATCGCCTGTATGGTTTGTATGTAACCCTTTGATCAGTATAGTACATATAGGCTACTTGCCAACCGTTTTTCTTGATCTTCCTATGCTGTCTCTCGTCCAACATTGAATGGTATCTGAAAATGTGGCGAAGTGTATAGATCAAGCTATGGAAGTGAGGAGCAGATCGTCTGCTCCCGATATTTAAAGTCGGACCACTCGCTGCCTTGGCGACCTTAACTACATAACCGTTTGTATGGCAACGGGCAGTTTGTTGACTGTGTGATGTCACGATAACAGGGATGTTTCCCGTTTTTGGTGTGATGTCTCGATTTCAGAATTGATCGGCTTTTTCTATGCGGTTTCACATGGTGCTCTTCAGGCTCGATATGGGGTGTTGGGGTCGGCAACTGTCAGGTGACAGCAACTCCGTGCCCTTCCAATGCGGTTCTTCAACTTGTTGTCGGAGATAGATAAAAGGGAATAGAGGATTCCCAGGCAGAACAGGGGATTCCCATTTATCAGAGTTGATAGTGCAGTGGTGTGAACTGTCAGAGACTGTGTATTTAGGTGCAAGACACAGGAAGAAGTGGTAGCAGAAGCCAAATGGGCTTGAGAAAGAGTGGTCAGACAAACCTCAACGGTGATGGCTGCCAGCTATAAACTGGGGGAACCACTCGTGACCAAAAAAGAATTTTTAGAAAATTAAAAAATTCCAACATTGAATGGTGATGATAATTTTAAATAAATCTGACAGTAGATCCAATAGCAGATCGAGGGACTAAAAGGGTCAAGTGAACGACCAAAATATGAAAAATGTGTATCAGAGAGAGCAATAAATAAAATCCTAAATGACAAGTTTTCTGTGGCCATCAATTGGCTCCCGCTTGTTTGAAAAAAACTTTTTAATTCCAAAGTAATTGTAACTCAGAGCAATGTGGGTGTCCGTGCACACCCACAAAAACACAACATGGCACCGTTCTCGTTACAATCAGTTTGTATTATCAGAGTGGCTGTTTTTATACATGTTTACCAGAGGATTTATACTAAACAGCGACCCCCGAGTCAGGAGACGTATCGTATCCCAGCGACATGCCAATCATATTTGCAGTCGCACCCGCGGAGGCAGTACCACTGAGTTGCACCAATACACAAACTGTACCTATTTTAGAAGACAAAATATGTTAACGCCAACAAAGCATTTTCTCGAGTTGTCTTTCCAGTGTTTATCCGCAATCTAACAGTATACATATATCCTCACATGAGGAAGCCTATTATTGCAAGCCTACATATTACAATATTCACGTGTACTTACAACAGTAACGTTGGTGTGTAGAGAACTCGCTGTAGGCAGGAAATGCCCTTCCCTACCTGTGTGGTGACAACAGGAGAGGTCTTCTTGTGGCTTCTCGTTGCGGGAGAAACCGGATATGGCCTGTCACTGCAGCCGCACGCTACGCTACCGGTAATGGACCAACAGAACAGACATAGCCACTCTCCTACCAACCCCTTACATCCTATTGTGAAAGCAACCAGCCGGGAAACTAAAACTGTTACCGCAGTACACCAACAGGACAGCAATAGCCGCCTGTCTGCTAGTCTACTGTAAGGACAACCAGCCTAGGTCTATCTAAAAAAAAAAGTTGGATTTGAAAATGTACATTTAATTGCATTTCCAACATAATAACTGCTTTTGGTGAACTAGCCATGTATTTTCTGTGGGATGTAGAATTAGGGGATGACTGTAAAGCGCCAAATCCACTAAGGCGACCAAGCGAAAGCGTCTGCGATCCGTGCGACTGTGCGAATCCCATGCGATAATATTCAATATATTAGATATTGTCGCAAGGCATTCGCATGTCCATGCGAACGTCTGCGAACGTCTGCGAACCCAAATTCGCATGGAAAATCGCCTTAGTGGATCTGGCACTTTATAGGTTCAACAAAGCCGTGCTTCATATACACGTAGAGAGGCGTTAAGAGGTTGGGGTGGTACATAGGTCAGTTACTGTTAATTAGTGAGGTACATCTGAGGTGTGCTCGCCATGAGGAAGTATTTGAGATAATTTAGTTTAACCCTCCTGCTACTGGACTCCGGTTCTCATCACTGCAGGCACGCGAGCCGCTCTCTCCAGAGGCCAGGCTTCTGATGAGCAACTCTCTATG
Source organism: Alentia gelatinosa (assembly GCA_950022655.1). NCBI lineage: Eukaryota > Metazoa > Annelida > Polychaeta > Phyllodocida > Polynoidae > Alentia > Alentia gelatinosa. Next base: position 108,406,930 of record OX465581.1, read on the forward strand.
AGCAAAAATGTCGGCTCAAGCTGCTGCCTCCAACAGCCCATTGCACTGACAGTCCCTAAGAAGATAACGTGCAACCAATGTCCATCAGCTGTCCGCCTTCAACCTCTCTTCACACGTTGAGACACCTCTTGTGTCGAACTCTGCCTGGTACGCAATCTTCCCCACACCTCCTCTGACAACACCCCGACTCCACCTCTTCTTCCGAGCTCCTTTAGCTTCACTAACAAATTGACCAATATCCTGGGAGCACACTTTATGGATGACAATCAATGCGAGGTATTGACGACGGAATTGAATCAATTAGGGGCATGTCCTGTGTCTTTGCGCAGGCCAGGTCTCCGGAGATGACCCTCAGTTGGAGGTCAGACGGGCGCTTAACCTCGTCAGGCTGTCTGTGACGGGCGAGAGACAGCGACTTGTGACTGACCCGTTATCGACATCAATCTCGACAGGGACTTGAGAAAATTTGTTCTAAAATGCACCGTTTTATTGCACAAAACATGGTTGACTATTGCCTTTAATCTGTAACAGTTCTATAATCTGTCATATATATTAGAACAATGTACAACTCAAATGATGTAGTGAGACCTGTCAAACTCTTAACTCTCCGTGAAAAAGTGATGTCCACGCCCAGTTTTGACAAATAAACTTTTATTCCAATGGTTAACGTTTCGATGTTTCTCACATCTTCTTCAGGACAGGAATGATCAATTTTAGCATTTGCGACTCCTTTTATACTCATCACTTTTGATCACCATAATAGGGTGACTCTGATAGGATGAACAGAAAACCGAGTACGGTGAACGATATAAGAGCATCATAATATGTATAACCCAATGTATTATTCACTTGCTCCCTGATGAAGGCACTTGTGTGCCGAAACTAGTTGGAACTAAGAAGTAATAATCAATAGAAAAAAAGTAGAACATGTTGTACAACCACCTAAGGAACAATAACTGTACAGAAGACAATAACTCATGAGTGCCGCTTAGTTTGTGACCTAAACAACATCACAGTGTATAAGAGTAAGCTATTAACCCTGATGAAGGGCATAGGCCGGAACCATTACGTTTACCGGAAAGCTACTCACTACCCAAGCGGAAACTGAATGTATAAGAAAGGATGTTTATTAAAACCAATTGTCAATACCAATTGTGACTCACTTATGGTTAGTGGTATACTTCCCAAACATATTAGTATAATGTCGGAAGCTGAGGGAGAAGTCAAGAGCAATTGGGGATATTGGCGCCAGAACCACCCAGGTAATGGTAGCCTGCTCACCAGCAGAAACAGAGTCATGGGTTTGAGTCCCAGTTGGTTCAAGAAAGTGAGCTTATAACACTTTGAATGTTAAATGTATTAAAGATATCTGAATGTAAGAACACTGGTTGAAAAGTAAAGATATTTAAGTGATTTGTATACCAAATTAAAACGTACGTTTCTATCTGTTGTTATCATTCATAACACAAAATATATCCTGATAGCGGTAGAATCCCTACATAATCTGCCCATTCAAACAGCGCTAATATATATCCCGCGTATTCTCTAAAAGGGAGTTGAGGTCAAACATAAATCTGGAACCTCTTTCATATGTATAATGTGTAATAACAACGAAAACTATTGCACTCTGCAATAGTTTGTGAAACGCAGTACTGCAGCTCCAAGTTGTCCCAGAAGTGACACGTCAGTGTGGAACCCCCTGATGTTAAAGGCATACCGGACAATTTGACAGATTATAACCCATGTAATTTTCCTGAAAATCGAATATGATGAGCTCTAAGTATTGTAGAGCACATATCTGACTATCTCACCGTGCTATTTTTTGATTTAGAGATCAATATTATGATCATTTTATATTTTGATATATAGAAATATATATTTCACATAGTAAAACAAATGTCATTTTCCTCAAACTTCCAAAGTATATAATACATGTATATTACTACTTATTTAAGTTTTAAAAATCATAGGTCACCGTCCTTGTTTTTGAGAGAACTGAAGAAAACAGTATTTTTCAGTACATTTCCTATGTAAATTAACCAAATGTAAATTGGCCTATTTTACCTATCAAGATTGGATAAACTGTACAACACATTAGATGTACTCATTTAGAATTGGAATGAATACCAAGGAACCAGTTTTACCTTATGATTGACATTATTTCAAAATCACCAGATGAAGCCACCGTGAATTGTAGGATATGCCTTTAAACAGTTAGGTTTACCCACTTGTCTGGAGCGGTGTTTAGCCGCGTGGTGGGTGCTCGAGGGTGACGCGTCGATGTACTTAAGAGGCGGCTTCGCTAGAAGCGCTGCCTCCTATTAAAGCTGCTTCCAAACTGCCGCCAAGGAAATCCGGGTGAGAGAAGAAGAGGTATTATCTCCTTAAATGGCAGTCTCCAGCAGCATGGTCAGATTTACCTAGAGGGTCGGGGAGGTGGAATCGGAAATAGCCCACTCTACCCATCCGCGTGTAGAGTTTATTAGAGTAACTCCTTGTTTAAATACAAATCCCAATCTAGGTCTGTTCATTTAAGTCAGAACCAGGTACCCAGACAGTGGGCGTTGTCAGGTTAATACAATTCCTTTTTTTTTTTTCTTTTTTTTTTAAATCTTATTTTATAGTCGATTCTTGGCAGGGGAAGCCCTGCCGTCTGCATGTTCTCCTGTTTGGTCAGACGAGATGTTAAATTTAACCTCAGACTGGCTAGGATCGCCATTGTGGTCGGCATAGGAAGTAAGCTGTGTTTTTATCCAGAGGGAAATAATTACAAAGTGGGACTGAATGCGGCTAGAATCAGGCTGCCGTAGAGATCACTGTCAGGTGATGGGAGCAGGCAGTAACGGGGGTTCCTCCGCCAGACGACCGGGGCCTAGGGCCTCACGTCCCGACAAGACTAATGTTGTCTCTCGGCTCCACTGACAACTGTGTGGGTGGAGGTTCCTTTGTCTATCATCTATCTGATGCCCGATCTGCGGTAGGAGGTTTGATTTTAGAGCCATTTGTTCATCTGCCTTGTGATCAGATCCACGAGGTGATTTATAGCTCTGGCCGAATGGGTTTTATTTCTGCTGAGCTCAGCAAATACGGAATATCACAATGATACTTTTATATAAATGACATGTATTCTCTCCTTGTATAATTGAAGAGTTATTCTATTGGAATGAGAACCGATACTCGTGGTAAGCATGAAACTTTTGGATGTATTTAAAAAAAATCTAGATCCTTGGTAAAGTTTATACTTGTTTTAACTTGAGAATTTAGAAACTTTAAAAAGTATTGATTAATGTCTCCTTTCTCTGTTTTCTTTCAGATTATGTAACCTGACGCTCACCCGTCTGTTGATATTAAAACCCTTGGAAAATGACCTTACGTCTGTCATCCTTGCCGTTAAAATGCAGGTAAGAAAACAAAATACGTGTATTCAAATATTTGATCTGCTGTCTCAGCATCTTTAAAGGACCTTGCCCCTTCAGTTTATTTTTAAGCATATTCTTGATGGTGGAGTATCTGGTTACGCTCATCGTGTTGGATAATGGTTTACCAGTGTATGCAGTGCTGAAGCAGTCAACTAACTAGTCCCTATGCTCAAGTTCCTGTCATTATCATGTCGTAATCGCCTCATGCTGATTATCAAATACAGGTGGAGCCTATTTGCATATAATGTCGTGCGCTCTAAGCGAAACTCAAACCGTTATAGCTTATGAAGCCGCTCTTGTTTTGCCCCTGCAAAGGTGTTCCCGTATCGAATATATAAATTGACCACTTGATATGCGACATGATACAATCTTACCGTTTCTGGAACTCTCTGAATGCCCGTCTTTTTGTACATGTATATACGACTAGCAGATCATCTCTTTCGTTGGGGGTCGTAGTCATTTCACATACAAGATAAATGAATAGTTTATGGATTCTGGAGTCTCTTGCGCAAAACAGACTTGTTACAACTCAACCTCACTGCTACTGTACTCTACGTCCTTCTAAATCCTGTGGCCTGCTGTGGGGAAAACAATAATCAATCGGTTCACCCCTTTGGTAGCAAACATAACTAAAGCGACTGGGGTGGGGAGTCAGTGGTAAAGAGCACTGGACTTGTAATCCCAAGGTTGTTGGACTTTGTGGGTTTGAGTCCCACTGCTGCCACTTTTCTCCTTCACCCCCAGCAGTGGTAGATTTACTGCTCTATCAAAGGCCAGTCCTCAACATGTCTATGTGGTGTGGGGAGTAAAAGAACTCCCACCTTGGTAAGGGGTGAGATTTCTAGACTTTAAAGTAAGTCTAGTAGAACATGTTGGACTTGAACTACCCAAAACAAACAAATCTATCATTATTAGCTATAATTAGAAAAGAAAACACAGTTTGATGATGGATTAGGCTGATGAGCTGAATCAATATCACTGTTATTATTCATATCTCTTTCGTTTCCCTATTAACCTTTCGACATATGTCTGTGCAGATATTGCTTTCATGGTATCAACATTTGACTTCTCGGCCAAAGTAAGGCAAAAATTGAAGTCTGGCATGTTTGATGTTAGCATTGAACTACCTGTTAGTCATAGGTTTGGGTAATTATTCAATTTTGACTATCCGACATGAACGGCTCCAATAGTATAAAAAAATGTAACTGTTTGGTCTTTCCTATGATAACAATCTGGTCAGTACACATGTTTGGTAGGAGAGACCACAAGTATTCATACTATGATACAAAAGCAGATCAAACAAACATGTATGCCTTCAGTTCTCACATTATACGACATTATATTAAGGCAAATAAGAAAAAAATAGATAATCAGAAAACAAATCTTATCCAACTTTTATTGATAACGTTTATTAACGAAAGTACCATTTATAGCAATACTGGGTCCAAAGGACATCTCGATGTAGAAACAAGATTGAATAAATTGCATTAATTGGAAAAAAAAGACCTGACTAGGAGAACCTTGTCTGGTCTGTGTAGAAATGTATCTTATCCCGTCTCATTGGGTACTGGGGAAGTATGCCAACGCGTAATTGGCTTTAGTAACGCATTTGACACTTCTTCATACGGGTCCAGACTGACACATCTCATACCCATGTAGGACCATGGCACTCAACACAAAACAGGTATGAACCAGAAAACTGAAGACCTATGTTGTCTACACTGTATTTAGTTCGCGTTGGGTCTGGCCAGAATTTGCCTGTGTATCATCAGCTTAGGGATCTTGCTGTTCAATGACAACGTGCCGTGATCAGCATCTTTTATGACCACTTCAGTTATTCAAATAGCTTCAGCTTGCAAATAGGCTGTTACCACAGTCGCTGGTGCAGTCCTGAGTCAAACTCGGCACACGGGCTCGTATTAATAGCCTCTATTGACTTTCACCATCACGTCCCGCCCATTAACGCCACCAACATTTATCTAGTGTCAAGACCCGAACCGGAGAGCTGATGCAGTAATTTCCGATCTGCGATTACCAAAAGTATGAAACTATAATGCATAGGTTACATTAAAAAGGATGAAGATAGTAACATTATTAGAAATCGAACCAGATGCCGAAGGAAATCATGGGTTACACAAGAATCGATATGAAATTCTAAAAATACGTCCAGGGTACAGCGAGGAGGTATTGTTGAGGAGCCTAGACAATGAACTTCAATGACAATTTGATATTGAAAAAGTATTGAACTAAATAATAGCATTCAAATTCCATGAAGAGGAATGTGTGCAAAACCCGCACGTTATTCTTGTTATAAAGGGTGAATGTTGAGAGGATCATGTCCAAAAGAACAAATTGACCAGAATAATTACTCAGCAATGTATAAAGCGGTAGTTATGAATGGATTAACAGCTCACAGAAATTCTAACGAACATCTTTGATGGAAACTTTTAGTTTCGTCCAAGAACCATCATACAACAAGGAGAGATGAGCAATATGATATTTTCAAGCTTGATTCCCTAATAAACATGTAGGTGAGGGTAAAAAAAAGCAGCTGTGACTGACTGGGCACTACTTTCTCTGGCGCACGTAGCTGAGATGGGATTAGGAAGACGGATGGTAGGAAAAGCCGCGCACTAATCTTGTTCTGCCTTCACTGATAGAGAGGATAATGGCGTGATCAGTTTCCGCGACTTGGTCGTGTGTTCAGTGTGCTGTGTACAGGCCATGTGCTATCCCCATGTCACTGTCGTAATACAACCTACACTCACGTTCAACATGGCTTTGCACACACTAAAGTCCAATGTGCACCTACTAATTCGGGGTTGAACGATTAGTTCCCAAATCGTATAGGAGTCGATGAACTTGTCGCAGGCAAATTACGTAACCCGTGTCGGCCACCAAATCGGGGGGTATTTCCAATACTCTGTTGTTGCTGACTGGATTTATAAGCGTGTTGATAAACTTTTGGCAAGCAATTTAAGCCTGATGCCCATCTACCAATTCAGGGTTGAACGATTAGTTCCCAAATCGTATAGGAGTCGGTCGACTTGTCACAGGCAAATTACGTAACTTTTCGCTCGACCAGTGGACATTGAGAAGATGGGGTGGTGGATATTAGTCCTAAGCAAATCGGTCTACTAATCGGTGGCTCACCCTTGCCTAGCTGTCCTACATCTACCGACTACGGCCGATTCCGTTAGGATGCCTTTGGTGAGACAAATTACCGTCCGTTTGTCGCCGACAAAGGTACATGAATGTTCCGGAATCGGTAGATGGGCATTGGGCTTTAGGAACATTGACCGACAACTCGTCAGCGACAAAAGAACATCTCAAGGGGAGGGGTCACAAATCATCGGCTGACCCTTACCTAGCAGCCCCACATCTAGGGCTGACTCCGTTAGGATATCTCGCCTTAGGAAAAGTACCGTTCCTTTGCTGCCGACAAAGGTACATCAATGTTCCAAAATCGGTAGATGTGCATTGGACTTTAGACCGATTGTCTGACGACTTGGTGGTCTGACTTGGGGTTCGCCCAACCCAGGGTTATGTGAATGACTAAAATGTATACGAGGAGTACTGTTTGATATACATCATAGAACCGTCAAAAGAAAATTAGAATATCACGACCCTGCCTTCTTTTCCGTATTCCCAACCTATTTCTGCTAACCTTTCTGAACCGGACGTCACTTTCTAAAACCAGCCTTGGGGATCATCTTTGACAGTGTTCTGTGATGGTAAAAGCCCTGGTGTGAACGCGAACACGTGCTTTGAGACCAATCATTTCCCGGCCCGGATTTGCCTCTCACAAAGGTGTGACTCTGGGATCTATCCCGGGGGATCTCCTTGTGCTTCACCTCGTCACACTGACGTCAAGCTTTAGCATTTTCTACTATCATAGAATTTCACAAAGATCTATCTAAAGCTCACATGGTAATTCTAAAATTAGCATCAATATCTATGGAAGATGATATCTTTGAATAAATCTTGAAATGAGCGAATACGTGTAGAAAATGTGCAAAGAAAGAAGCAGAATTCCTCGGCTGAAGTGATAATATAACTAAATCGCTCAAGAGATTCATAGAAATCCATATGTGAAGCCTTCCCGGAAATCATGTCCTTGAGGCAGCAATGCCCGGTAGCTGCTAAAGTATGTTTGCACCTGATATCTTCATCATGTCATCACCCGTCCGTCGACTGACTGACTGACTGACTGACTGACTGACTGACTGACTGACTGACTGACTGACTGACTGACTGACTGACTGACTGACTGACTGACTGACTGACTGACTGACTGACTGACTGACTGACTGACTGACTGACTGACTGACTGACTGACTGACTGACTGACTGACTGACTGACTGACTGACTGACTGACTGACTGACTGACTGACTGACTGACTGACTGACTGACTGCAACTTCCTTCCCTCCCTCCCTCCCTCCCTCCCTCCCTCCCTCCCTCCCTCCCTCCCTCCCTCCCTCCCTCCCTCCCTCCCTCCCTCCCTCCCTCCCTCCCTCCCTCCCTCCCTCCCTCCCTCCCTCCCTCCCTCCCTCCCTCACTCACTCACTCACTCACTCACTCACTCACTCACTCACTCACTCACTCACTCACTCACTCACTCACTCACTCACTCACTCACTCACTCACTCACTCACATTCATCAGTTCCACAGTATACTGATGTAGTCCAGCTGTGTGTCGTAGTTTAGAGTGCATGTGTAAACAAATATACAGCGACACATTAAGTGGAACAGGCACGGCGATACACACCCACCGACAAAGAAAAAAAGCCTATATTGTCCTAGGGTCCGTAGACTTAACACATGTGTTATCTATAAGTCTATACTGCTGAATATGGCTGAATAAAATAATAATAAAAAAAACAAACCGTGTGCATTGTCGGTACCGAGGGAAAAGTGTGCTGTCGTCGGCGCCGCCTGTCCAGGTGATGGGGAACCTATTCATGTGACATGGTTTATAGCTGAAGAGCAGGTTGTACTCTAAGCTGGCTCGCTGGGTGCCCGCATTCCTCCCCCAGCTCTAACAGAGACAATTTAGTGTTTCGCTCGTTGTTAGCGTGGAAAACAGTGTCCATTGAGAGATATGGACTGTAAAATAGCGACTGGCTCCATGACTAGCACTGAGAGCATAACCATGTTCTGTGTAGGTATAAAGTGCTGAAGACATATTTACATATTTCCCACAGCAGTTTTATCCGAATAGGAGCCACGCGACTGAGTGTGTGCCAGAGCTGTGGTAATATTACAGTCAGCCAAAATTTTATATATATTTCAAAATTAATGTTTTCCCTGAGTGTATGAGAAGGAATGCCATGAAATGAACTAGTCAACAACAATTGCTGTTTAGTCAGCATCGTCCCTAGATTTCTGTTCACCTGTGGTGCGTTGATATGGCTTCAAAGTTCAAGCGATGGCGCAGTAGAAATAGGATCGCTTACTTAGCCTATACTGACACTTTGTAATGTCAGAGCTTCGGTAAATCAACTGTTTAACGTTGACAGGTTGTACTAACTACATGAGAGCCTACGAGTGTCGTGTACGGCAGTCTGTATCGCGTGGATGGTACAATGTCAGGCCGAGTACACAGTAAACAGGCGATGGCTACCACACAGAGCAAGAGATAACTCTTGTGTTTATGATACCCTATAACGTTATGGAGATTATTTGAAAGACGTGGCATCGGTAAGGCGACTACTGAGTTTTCGAACGGCGAAAGCTGGCGAGAGGATTTGAACCAACGTTATGGAGATTAGTTAACTAATTCAGTATTCAAGTGGACTTTAATAATATAACATTTTATATGACCATATGTTATGGACTTTTATATTGGGGTTACTTTTGTATTCCTTTCTTCAAGTGGAGAGTAGGACCTATCTTTTTTATAGATATTTTATAGAAGTGTGTGTATACATATATATATATCTTTCTGAGTAGCTCTAACATGGTTGTGTACTCATAATAGAGCATTCTTGTATTGATCCAGGTGTTAAATGTAACACGTAAAAGTTGGCAGTTACTGTCCGCTCTCTCTGTGTACGCTACACCCACCCTGCTGTGAGGAGCCCCCACCTCATCAAAGTCCATAATGCCTGGCTGACCTCTCAGCGCCGGTTGAACTGCTGCAGCTCCTCTGAGCCGCTCTGAGCCACTCTGAGCCGCTCCCCGGAGCCGTTTATCTGTAAACACAACGCGGGCTTTCCGTGCCGACGGAGCGCGGCGCCAGGTGTTTGTTTACGTCCCTTCCCCCAGCGCCCTGCAGCCAAAGGCCCTCTGGTGGCGAGGGTGTAAAACGCACCGGTCATAGTACTCCTCCGGAGACGGGGCTATATCAACGCGTACTCTCTCCGGCTATATATATGTGCACCTGTAGGGTACCTGGGAGCTGTTTCTATGGAAAGCCGATACTTATATTGAAGAAGAACTTTGCTCGAGTGCAAAAGGCAAAAAGGGATAACAGAAATTTGCGGTAGAAAGTATTTTGAACGGGATGTTGAGATTAAAAGTAGGATGCTGTATTGAATATCTCATTAATTATCTGTACAGTCTAAATAACACGAGAAAAGGGATTCCTCTTTTCTAAAAATTAAGGGCTATAGAGACTACAGAGTAATGTATAAGTATCTGAATCTAAATTCGATCGATTTGATTTAACAATGTGACCTGAATTCAATTGAGGAAATCTGTTTTGAATCAGTGTTATAACAGAATGTCATAAGCGCTGGGCACCAGAAGTTTTCATTGCTCTTGCGATATATGTAGATTTTTTGCGCCAAGTTTTCTTCATGTATTTTGTTTTCGTTATTTATTTGCTCAAAGCTAATCAAGCCAGGCAGATCTGAGTCTGTACCATGTATCGTCAAACACAAACACCACAACTAGTTCTGTATCATTTTTGTAGGTGAAACTAACAATCCATTTTAAGGAATATGTCGAGCGCTTTCGAAATTGCCAGATACCATTCATTAAAAGATGGACTACACTGAAGATTTCTTGACTGAAACTTGCTTGTATAAAATAATCAATCTACGGATAAGGAAACTTTAGGAAATGTATCTATATAATATCTATGTATCTATGTTGTCTTTGTTGTAATTAATGATTAGTATCTGTACTGTCGATTGAAACAGATTGTTGAACTGAAGGTTATCAAGTAATCGCTAATAATAACACTGTTGAAATTACTGTCAGTCATATATCTGATGTAGAGTGAACACTGTGTTAACATTAACTAAGTGACCTTTGTGGTCTGGACACTGTAAGATAGACAATCTGAGTGGTTGTCATTCAGCGCGTGAATCTGAAAGATTCAATGTATAACTGAATGTTCTCTGACTTAAGGATGGATGCAATGGAAGATCGCGTGTATTACCTCGTGAAATGTATTCATCTGAAAATAAACTTTTTCAAAACAAAAAAAATCCTGTACTAGTGACTGTTCTCTGAGGGGGTCGTGGACCAGTTGTACTCTGCCCCGTGCTCTGCCTCACACTGCGCTCCTGTAAAATCTCGGCCTGCTATCAACCACGGCTGATATTGCAGTAAGTTTATTTCTAGAACAACAACAGGGCGTGGAGCACACACTGAATGATGAGCCGCTCTGAGTATATAACAACAGACAAGACCACGGGGGATTGAGGGTGGGGGCCGTGGGGCCAAAAAGCCTCGTGGAAAAAGTGTTTGTCTGAAAGGTGTTTACGAGATGGCTGTCGCCGAGTGCTGGGCCTCTAGTTGTAGTTCTAATGGCCGACAGGTGTGCAGCACAGCACAGACTCTACATGATTGACAGCTAGATGACAGGTGTGCAGCACAGCACAGACTCTACATGATTGACAGCTAGATGACAGGTGTGCAGCACAGCACAGACTCTACATGATTGACAGCTAGATGACAGGTGTGCAGCACAGCACAGACTCTACATGATTGACAGCTAGATGACAGGTGTGCAGCACAGCACAGACTCTACATGATTGACAGCTAGATGACAGGTGTGCAGCACAGCACAGACTCTCCATGATTGACAGCTAGATGACATGTGGATGGAGCATGTCGGAGGTGGATTTAATCTGCTTCAAATATGTGTGTGTTGAACCATCCTCTTTTGATACCCAGTAGTTCAGAATCGTGTTTGTCCTGTTTTAGGCAATGATAAATACATTTTAGAATAATGCAGTGTAAGTAGAGGGGCCTCAAGGTCACAATGTCTTCTCCACTCAGGAAGGAATGTAGTATGACTTACACAAGAGCAATACGTAGTACGAGCTAACACTCCTCTATCTGGATTGGTTTTATCAGAGCTAGACAGGCTAAAGGTAATGCACAAACAGGGGTGGAATGTCGGGCATATCACTACTGAACTTGTCCATCAACTCTTGAAATCAACATTGCAATTACCTATTTCACACAAAGATATCCAGACAATAGCGAAGAAGTCTCCCGTTTCCTGTTTAATCATGTTTTCTAATGTTAATAGTTTTTTTTCCGGGAAGACAGATCGGCCCTTGACAACGACAGGTCAATTAAGTGGCCAACTGATAGTAAATTAACAAATAACTTTCTGAGCATGTATGATACACTGTCAGGCAAGACAAGATCAGACACCTGTTGTACATTTGTATGATCTTATCTGTTACATAAAACAAGAGGTAGCGCTCGTGGTGAAACGATGCCAGCTAGAAAAAGGCTCTCGATATTGCTCCACAGTAGAAGGTGACAAAATCAGATAGCAATGAGACACAAGTAAAACAGACAAATGTCAGACAAGACTGAGACATGGATGATGGGGCCGGGAGTTTGGGTCTCAGCCATCGTGCTGCCTGTCATCATGTCTCATCTCAGATCATATCTGTCTAGCAGAGTCACATGACCTGCAAAGAAAGAACACTACAAATGACAATCTGTAAAGGCAATACATGTATTTAACATATTTGCCTTATTGTTGCCACTTTGAATATTATCACTGCATTTGTACTTTGATCTGCGCATTTTCTTGTTTCTATTGCAAGTACGAGGAAGAACGCCCTAATAATGGCCGATTTTAATTTGTCTTTCACTTGAATTTAAAGAAAAAAATATCTTGGGGTGCTTTAAGCTTGGCATTACACCAGCGTTATATTACACAACCCCAAAACCACATTCAGGCAAGATTGTACTTATTGGAGTTGTCTCCTACGTTCAAAGTCGTGCTATGTTTCGCGAGCTTAAGTATAGATGTCTCTGGAGACCTCCTTCCCTGGCGCCACCAATGTCAACACAGCGCTGACAATCTAAAGGCAATTCACTCAGTACTGTAAAGAGGATGCGTTCTTTTGAGGGGGAAACTTATCTTAGTAACTATACTACAAATCACAATTCATCAACCCTCCTAGAAAAGCACAGGAAGTGATGATTGGTATTAGTGACCACGAATTTACATAGTTCAAAGCAAAGAATATACTCTTATTCTCATCGATAAAGAATATGTCTTATTGACCGGTCCTGAGAAGTTGATTCCTGAGTTAGACAACAGGAGGCCTCTACATCGGGAATGTCATTAGAGCTGGTAACAAAATTATGCACACTACAATGACCTTTGATCATGTCGAGACATCAGGAACGTGTTGTCAAATCTATTCTTGTCTCTCAGGGTCCATTTAATGTGGTATATGATATGAGCGGGTTATGTTGCTAATAACGCATGGACGTTGTTAAGATAATAATTACCTGCGCGAATCCTGGCCCAATAGTTACAGCGCTATTAACGGCGAAAATTAGTCTGGAGACAAATCAATTACTAATATCGTGGTATTGTCTTTAGGACACCCATAGTCCATTTCTAATTGGTGATGGTCTACTGGTGATGACCAAGACCTACACGAATTATCCTAAAGGGGGTCTTCCATTGTGCGGTTTCGAATCCGACACCTTCGGGCGTCTGTCAAACATGTAGGGGTGGGAAGTTAGCTCAGTCGTCAGGGCACTGGACTTGTAACCCCAAAGTTGTGGGACTTTGTGGTTACAAGTCCCACTGCAGCCACTTTTCTCCTTCATCCCCAGCAGTGGTAGATTTACTGCTATATCAAAGGCAAATCCTTCTCATACCATGTCTATGTGGTGTGGGAAGTAACAGAACTCTCACCTCGGCAAATGTGTAGGGGTGAGATTTCTGCCTGAATCATTACATAGATTCGATCACCACCCGCGTGGAGTAAAAGAACCTTAAGAAAGTCTGGCAAGGACCTATAATGATTGACTGGACATTAAATCAAACCAAACAAACAAACAAAAATGTCAAACATGCAGTACAGCGCCCGATGTCGGAGGGCGGCTGTGCAGGTTACGTTTGCAGGTATTCGACACAAGCTGATTTGTAAATTCTTACGGACCGTTGCCCGTCACTCTGTAGTGCGGTGGCGGCCATTGAGCATGTGGCCTAATCCACTTCACCGATTACTATAACCGCCAGTCAAACGGCCGACGTGCGGCCCACGTGCGGCCCACGCACGATGCTTTTAAGTAGGCGTGCAGTTATCCCAGTGGAAGATCCCCTTGCAGAGATGCAAGATTTCAGACAAATGACGGAATTCCGACATTTCGGATACATAGGCAACACCCGCAGTCTAAGTCTAATTGAACAATTTGGACGTTAAACTACCCAAACAAACTCGCAGTCTTAGAATATATATCGAATCATAGCCATTCTGTTCCAAAATAACGTTATAATTAATGTTTTTTATAAGCGCTTTAAATTTCGAATTTTTCCACAGTCCCGACTTTTATCTCTGACTTTGAGTCGGCGACATACCACGGACTTGGATAAAGGTCCTTGCACATACCAAGAATAATAGAAAGCGTGGGTCTCCTATTATTCCCTTTTTCCCCTAAACATGACTTTTGAAATCGACGACTTATTCTTTCAGCATGATTTAAGGCGTAGGTAAGCGCTGTCACTTAAAAATATAAAAAAAGAAATGAAACCCCCTTGCATCTTCTTACCCATGGGTTCGAAATCCTGATTGAGAATGTATGGGACCACAGTAAATCATTGTTTATTAGTGGCCGTAAACCATAAGCATGGTTTACGTCTTTTCCAAACCCATTATTATCAATGACCATGGGTAGGAAATACAACAATCGATGGTTTTCCGATTATTGTCAATACATACCCCTTATGTTTCCTCTATCATAAAGATGCGCCGTGTGATTAGGTATAATCTATTAGCTGTGAATGTAGGACTAATTCTGTGTATATGCTTACTCTTCAGAGTTCGAAAAGGACGCTGCGCTCAAATGAGATCATGTTGTCGCCGAACGGAATGTTGGATACAGAGATTGACCTCTCCTTCTCCCTGCAGGTAAGACTGTGCCTCACTCTCCAGAGGTCCCCTTACTCTCAATGAAAGCTGATGTATACATTGTAATGCCGCCCAATACCCCTGTATTCTGTTAAACAGATTTTGATATAACTTGATACATTACCAGGATGACAATACCATGAGAGAAAGAAGTACAAGATAGCTCTAAAAGCCAATACATGTAACTCCAGATCTAGACTGCGACATTTAAATAGCATAGATATATTTTGATGTAATATAGGCGGACTTTTTGTGAAGCACCCCTTAACCATTAGACATGGTAATAATCTCAGCTAGCGTATTGCTTCTGAACAGATGTAACTTCACAAACCTTTAAATTGATATTTCTATGATTTACTACTAAACCATTAATCGACAAAATACGCATGGGACGTGTGTTTAGCCTTTGAAAAATACTATGCATACGTACTCGGCAAGCTAGGGTTTTCCTAGTCATACCATTCCAATGTCATTAAATATCACATGGCTTGCCAAGTAAGATAAACATATACATTTAGATCTAATTATCATAAACATTTTATGTTGAATATTCACCTCCCCATATTTAAACACAGTGCGCCTCATGGTATTTTATGACAAATCTGGGTTGAGTTTCTTGTTTTGAGGCTTGCGGAGCACGCTCTATTAGACCGTTTGGCCGCCCTGGTCTCCTGATCTAACATTACCGTATCATAATGCCCCATACGGAGAACAGCAGAATCACTGTGTCTCTGTGCTCTGTTGGTTTGCTGGCCCTCAGACACTATCATTACTTTCTCGAGGCTCACTGCCCGCGCTTGGGTTTCTACCTCCATGCGCAATTGTTCCGCGTCAACAGAGACAGTGCTCGAATGAACGGTCAGGGCAGACATCTGGTCGTGCGCGGGATCACCCACATACACACACTATACGCCGCTCCCGATAAGATAGTTTAATCATTATACACTAGGTGGCCTCCACATATGCTTGCCTTTTACATTCATCGGCAGATTCGAGCTGGCGTACGGTGCATCCCCTTCCAAAATAAAGTGGTGAAATTGAAGACGGTAATTCCCTGATACAAATTGCCATTACATTTGATGTATTTAAGATATGGAGAGAAATCTAACATCGCCTCTAGCTCCATAGAATGTAAATACGTGTTAAGTTTAGAAAACTGCGGATTGTGCACCAGTGTTATTTAGGGGGACAGTTCTCATCGTGAGGCGGCACCAGTTAGTGTAACGGAGTTGGCATGAGGCCCTAATGCTGACTAGCAATGGCGATGGGACTGGTCTGGAAGTCTTATCGGGTGGTTCATTCAGAATTTTATGAGATAGTAGCTCGAAAATTTAAAAAAAACCCAAAAAAAACCCAACCCATAGATTAGAAAGCATCAACTTCAAGAAGTAAATACATGTAAAGAGTTAAATCAAAATAGCGGTAATAGATAAATAAGTCATGTTTAAATGTGCGAACCCACTGAGGTAAGTCGCCCACACTTTTAAAACGCATTATCAGAACTCATTTGGCTGTTTACTTTGCCTATGTCTGGCTTGGCAATAGTCTACAAATGTCCCGGGAGGTGGTAGATTTGTTGTGCATTGGTCCGCTCGTTTGGAAGCCATAGGGTAGTTGATCAAAGGTGGTTTGTTCTGTGTTTTATGCACGTTGAACGGGAGGAGATAATCATGTGGCGGCTTTAAAAGAGCAGTCTTGTTGAGGCTGGCGTGCGGGATGGTATGACGACGGGGTCATTATGGGCCCAGAGAAATGCTGAATCAGCCAGTTCAATCCTTTTTTTAAAGACACCTTTTGATATAATAAAAAAAGGTGTGAAATTGGTTTTAAAGTAGAGGAGAAATTACGGGATTAAAGATAATTAAATGGATCCTTTTTGGGCCGTAGATGATGGTCAGGTTTTTTTTGGGTTTTTTTAAACAATTTTTATTGAGGGAATACTGTGTGTAAAATCACCGAGTTCGGCGATACATGTTTTTATTATCCACCTAATACAGTGGGTATATAGTAAAGGTATTTCTGAATACTGCTCTATATCTCGAGTCTAATTGAGCCAGTAAACCTCTATTTTAATCAAATGAATATGATTTCTATGTACTAAAGCTTAGGCTTTATACAATGATCTGAAAATGATCCATTCCTTTAAGGAAAGAAAATCTCTGTAAAAACAACACGCAGGAAATTCCTGAACTTATTGTAAAATTCTCATCATACCATAGCTCAAACCAGGTGAAGAGAAATGCCTCTATACCTACCGATAAGCGCCAAAAACCCAGAAGCTTAAAGACTTTGTCTTGATTATTTATACAAGGGTAGTAGACACGGTTGATGTTGGTAGATGATATTGCTGTGTAACCTGTTTTGGTGAGTAATAGAGGAGAAGTCAACTGGTCTGACGTAGGTGTTACTGGAGAACTCGACCCGAAACAAACTCGACCCGTAGTTGTCAGGAGAACTCGACCCGTTTTGGCGAAATCGATTGGAGAACTCGACTCGTTCCAGATACACACGAAGAAGACATTTTCATATAGAAGGAAAGGTCTGACTAGTTAGAGGATACCAGTTAGAGATAGGGTTAAGGATAGGGTTCGGATTAGGATTAGGGATAGGGTTCGAGAAAGGGTTAGGGATAGGGTTACGGTTGGGGATGGGATAGGGATAGGGTTACAGTTAGGGGAATGGTTTTCTGTTTGTTTTCTTCCACAGAGAAGACCAAATCTGAAGCCGAGATAACATACTTATTACTCAGTATAGTATTTATCCACAGTTGAGACACTTGACTTGAGTTGAGAAAATTCAAAACGGGTCGAGTTTGTTACGGGTCAAGATATTAAAACGGGTCGAGTTTTTCATGGGTCGAGTTGGGTACGGGTCGAGTTCTCCAGTATTCGGTGACCGACACTCCCAGGGTGAGTGGTGGGTGAGCGCGGGTGACGCCCGGCCTTCAACGCCCTCCACTTTCCTCCCGGTCAATCGACACAGTATGTAGACGTTAGGGCCCACCACCGCTCATCGGGACGTTAGGGCCCACTTATCATAAAATCGGCATATATCATTGAAATATGCATACATGTCAAATCATTACTTACATTTCATGAAATCTGCGAAAACCTTGTCATTTCTGTTTTAGCGCTAAAAATAAAGGTAACGAATATTAGCCCATTCTTCAAAATTAGGTGGGCCCTACCGTCTATTTATGATATTTCTCCCTGCCGGTACCGCAGGTGTGAACACAGCGTCGCGGTGCAGCCGAGGCGCGACTGAGGCTTTCACACCCCCGGTCTCGGCTGTACCCTAACGTCCCGACTTTTAAGGTGGTGGGCCCTAACGTCCTGCTATCTTTAACACAGACCTGTTTAAGTTTGTTATCGATGAATTCTGTGTTAACTATGTGGGGTATGTCCCAGCTAGTCACTACAGTGATAGAGAAAACTACGAAGCAGCAGTATGATATATTACAATAGTCTATGGGGTCGACTGGACCAGTTACAGCTTCTCACTGTGATTGGTTAGCTATTTTTCACGTTAGCTAAGACTCGGTCATATTTCCATATTGAACAAAGTGCCCTGACAGAATACCTGGGGAGGTGGGGCTGCTGAAGTTGTATTATCCACCTAATACACAGTGTCCATAGAAAACACATAGGCAGCGTGTATGGACATACCCGGCGCATACGGATGTGTTGTATGCTCCGGGTGGCGCATACGGAAAGTAGTGCGTACGGAAAAATAGTGCATAACTAAAATGAACTGATATCGACATGCGGCTTGCCCAGAAAAGGTGGATAATAAATACAATATAGACAAGTTTCAGATAAAAGCGGTTGTATGCTCCTCTGAGTTGGCTCTGCGCAATATCCTCGCATACGCTCGGATATTACTACGCGTCAACTCCTCGGAGCATACGGCCGCTTGTATCTGAAATCAGTCAATATTGTGTATGTATTTGAGGGGAAAAGATGACCCACACCCTTCTAAAGCTAAGTGGCTGATCTATTCCTTTGGTGATCATCGTTGATGAAGGTAAGAAGCGTGGTTTTCCGGCAGGCGAACTGTGGTTTTGTGGTCGTGTTTTCATCAGGCTCGGTTAATTGAGCTGAGAGCGAAACCATACCACTTGTTCAACCACGATAAAGACCAGTTTCCGCTTTCCAGGATAACTAGAACAGAATTAATTGATTACATATTGAACACGAGCAGGTTAAATTCCGATATCGAATTATGGCGTAAGTGTGTTGGTCGCTTTAGGGTTTTTAAACTTCAGAAGGGAATCTGTCCCCATGGTAGGTAGTCGCAATAGCGGTCTGTCCAACTATATAATCCTGCATTTTATCTCAACCTGGAACAAACGTTCATAGGCTTAACATTAGGAACTCGTTCTCAACAGGCTTGCGAGAACGGTGACTCGTTCTCAACGGGTGATAAACAGATAAATATTTCCAGGCTAAGATAAAATCAGAAACATTTTCGTGATTGGTCTGAGTCCCCATTCGCCATCTCGTTTGGAGTGCTTCAGAATATTCACTCGGCTATCGCCTCGTTCATATTACTGCACACTCCAAACTCGATGGCAAACGAGGACACAGACCAAACACTCATCCGTTTCTTTTTTAATGTGTATATAACATAGTGATCACTGGGCACACAAACCGTGTCAGACCCACCACACCGCCCCGCCTCCCTGGTATATCCACAACAAAGCGGGAGCGTGGGAACTGTGTGTTCAGATAACACCCTATAACCACAGCAATGAGACTTGTTACCCAGCAGACAATCCACCATAAACACCCCCCAGAATCTATCTGCAGAGGCCGCATGATGAGATCCTGATGAGATTTACCCTCCCATGGTCGGCCATTTTGTCACTGACAGCAGGCAGTATGAGAGTTTGCTGTGGAACTGCTTGCCCGGGCCGTTGTAGTGTAACGTTAATGTACCTCCGGTTGCAGGTGTATGCTTATTACATGATCGCCCACGACTACTCATCAGGCTTTATCAAATAAGAATTGTGCTGACTTTGCCCATTGTAAGAAATCACTTGGACACGTGTTATGGTGGATTAATATCGTTGGGAAATCGTGTCTGGGTATTGTTTCCCATCTCAAATGTTGCTTCCGTTGCACATGTTTTAGAACATGTCCTATTATTATGCAAATACTTCATAGGCACGCCTCTATAGCCCCATTCCGAAAGTGTTTACCATGATCCGACGCTGCAGTCAGTCAGCATAAATGGATTCACCAATCAGTCATTTTGCAGGTCGTCTACTGCCTATATGCCTTACGAACATGTCTTGTAAAACAGTTATTGAAAGAGTTCTAATATCTCAACTGGTCTAGCATTCGATTCTGTCTAAAAGAGAACAACTTGGCTTGAAATTTCACTCGTGGACAATAAGTGTATGAACTCTATGCTGATAACTGAATGAAAAGGTATCTTTGGGCAAATTCACTCCAGTTCACTGACACTATTGTATTCTGTCAGTGATGAGAGAGCAAGGGAAAGCTATGTAGTGTTTTATATCACAGAAAGGCAATGAGACGAACGACTTATCAAACCCCTTTTTGACATTAACATGTCATTGTTATTCACGAGTTTGGCATATCTTGTTTTTTCATGCTAGTTGATGATTATATCACCGTTGCTATACCGATATATGGAATGTATTTCTCTCTATTATATCTGGACTTATGTAGAATACATAGATACCCAAACATTTCGGATAATGGGTCCGTGATCAAATATCATAAATGGAAAGTGAATATATTTGCGACTGGATGTTGTCCGGGGGCGGGGATATAAAGAACGTGTAAATAAAATCATTATGCAATGGTAGAAGGCAGGTAAAGCGATACATCTAATTGTATAGAGCAGGTACCAGGCCACCATGACTTACTCCAGCCTTGGAGTCATACGTCCACTCCGTCACCTACCCGACACCCTTACCAGGCTACATATGAGAGTCTCATTTTAATGAATGTCCTTAATCAACAACTTGAGGGAGTCTAAGACAATCAGTGCGTCGTGCTCCGGGCTGGCTTTGAACGTGTGACCTCCGCCCAGTAACGCCACCTGGTAGAGAACGGGTGAAGCTACGCGATGAGCTTTACCTGGACATAATCCCTGCACACCACCCCGCACTGCCGCTCAGTCACAAAAAAACAGTAATTTATTTTTATTGGAAACAATTCACCTGTGTACAATCATGGTAGACAGTATCGTATGTATACAGGTAAATCATTTCAAATTGAAAAAAAAGAAGAAAGTACTGGGTGGTGGTGTGGGAGGAGGTGTGCAGGGATTATGTTCAGGAGAAGCTCATCGTAACTGGCGGACATGAGTGGCATTCATCCCCGTGGGGTGACATTAGCTGCTCTATAGGGTACGTAGTTATTGTGCTATGGAGGCGGCCATCTTGCCCCCGACGCCATCTAAAACACCAGGTGGTGGGACCAATTATCAATGGATTTTATCTGAAATATTTCTGGGGCTTGCCACGGAGGCATTTTAGCCTCGTCTCAGTATTATTTATAAATTATAACAGCTGATAAATTATAAAAACTGGTAACAGTGGTTGCCCCCCCCCCCCCCCTCGACTTCAGTGGCGCTATCATACAATTTCCTAGCAGTTGGTGGTAGTTATAGCAATCGTTCTGTGCCCTATATCGTATCACAGACGTTACTTGTGAGCTGTTCTGACTGGGGTTACCTGAACTTCCCCACACACCCTCAGTCATATTACATGGCCAGCATTGATGTGTTTTCCTTGTTTTCTCAGTCTCCCTGAGGTAGTAGATTTCACATGAAAAATATTTCCACTTCCTTTTCCTGACCACAACTGACATTCCTGGGAGTAGGGTGGCTGGTTTTACAAATGGAGAAGTGGGATGATTTCTCCGGGCCTTTATTTTTAGAATTAGGATAGCGCTAAGCTGATCCTGCATTTTGAGGAGTAAACAGTTTAGTTGCGAATGTTTGTAGTGTGCACAGACCATACATCATCATTGAACTAGATAGGTCACTGACAGAGGTGATCTGTTTGGGAATCTGACGTTTATGAATCGCGAAATAAACTCCAACCCCGAATTAGTATTTCCAGTAAAATAAATCTATGAAATCCCTTTGTCCATATGTTAAAATCCAGTATAGCTCTGTGTGTAGTAATAACTAAAAGGCATTGTAGAATGTGAGATAAACGTGCTATTAAAATTCCGTCTCCCGTGGTACAGATATTTTATGGAGCTCTCTCCTGGCTGTCTGTTATGTAAAGGTAGAGGTGTCCGGAGATTATCCAAATGAGGAGGAGCATGGTCCTTTGATATGTATATGGGATTGTTTTTTCTTTTCTTTATGGATTTTATTTGGGGGGGGGGGGGGGGTTGTGCCTGTAAGATCTTGCAGAAATCCTATTACTTAGAGAAGACATTTTAGATGATGAAAGTGATTAAAATTATTCCAAAGGTTGTTCATCGTTTTACATTGTAGATGATTCCATATATGTTCGCACATAACGCGTTGGAACAAGGTCTAATTAGGCATTAATGGAATACAATTACAGTATTTATATTTTAAAACATCACACAATAGAAAGTGTATCATCTTCCTATAAACAAACGGATTAATATTTTCCCTTTTCTTTCTAATGCAGTATCCACATTTCCTGAAGCGAGATGGAAACAAGCTTCATGTCATGTTACAGCGGCGGAAGAAATACAAGAACAGGACTATTTTAGGCTACAAGACCCTCGCCATCGGACAAGTGAACATGGCACAGGTTTGTTTCCTGTCACTCTTACCATCCCTGTCTGTCTGTCAGCCCCCCACCACTACACCACCACCACATTGCCACCACACTGCCACATGCAAACGGGCACAGTTACCAAAGGAGATAATGTTATTGACCTTCAAAGGCAATTAACAAAGACGAGGCAGATGTGAGAAAAAGAAAAACACCTGATGAAAATTAAGGGAAAATACCGTTTGAAATTACACCGTATTGGTACAGCTGAATCAATAGATTCTCCATGATGTAATTCTATAGTTTAGTGGATTGAAAGTTTCACATTTCTTGTGGTGATCTCATTCTAATTTCATTACTCTACTTGTTCAATAAAAGTTTGCTGAATTCGTATCAGTTCCCACAATCTCAAGTTACGGTAACGTGGCTGGATTAACATCTAGTTATAGAATCCATACATATGTTGATATATGTAATGAAAATCCCATGTTCAGTGAAACCTGAAAAAACCTTCTGATATCAATAGGTTTCTTTGGTCTTGCTGTGTTTCAAGAAATATTCTCTGTGCTCTTTAACCTGATTAGAAATATGTAAACCAATACAAAACTGGAACTTTAAAGCGTTAGAGGAAATCTACCAAGTGTACAAGTACACCTAACACCTACCTACACGTCAGAGCCATGGGAAATTGCAGCATGAATTACTACAGAAACATACACTAATTAGCCAAAGGATCACTTGGAAGTACTGTAACGTCAAGAGTAAAATTTACTAAATATATCTCTATAGTGGACCAAATTGGACCTACTGGAACCTACTACCCCCGGTTCGTGATACCTGTTCATCAGAAGGTGGCATTAGGGAACAAAAATATATAGTTTTCAGGTTTAGGCTATGTGGGATTTGAGACTGTAGAGTTTGGATGGGTCTCATTCTTCTGTATTGAAGCATAGCATATCATTTTCCTTACAGATTAGTAGGTCGGCGTATAAACTACGATACAATTTTTGGAGAATATTAAGACTGCATTTCAAACATTGAAGAAAGAGACCTTTACAAGCTGTTGTCTCTCCACCTACACTAATTCATAAAAACCTGGGCCTGGTTGTGTACCTGTCCCATGAAGTGCACTTTTCTCAGTGTTAATCTCAGGTTCAGTCGGTTTTAATTCACCTCTCAAAACTTGTGGAATAAAACTTGTGACCGTCTCGTCTACAGGTGCTGCAGCGCTCCGTTGATCGTGAGCTCAATCTGTACAGCGACCCCAAGGAGCGGACGAACAAGGTGGCTCAGGTGATGGTGTTGGCGCTGTCGAGTCAGCCCGTCGACCACGAGGAGAACGGCCGGCTCAAACTACGCCCCGGCGAAGTTGGTGAGTACTAAAGAAGAAACCAACAAGTTTTGGTCAAAGTCATCGTTCTCCATGAGTTTGATGCGGAGTGATTATCATATAGCATTCAAACGAGTTAAAGAACAATAGCTTTGACCAAAAGGAGTTGTTTGCTATATCTATCTTACCCCAGTACACACTAAAAGAATGGACAACACACAGGATGTAGATCAAGGAGAACGGACTGCAATACTAGTAAGGGCATGGAGAAAGAGTTCCCAATGCTAAGCCTAGGGGCCAAAAATACCAGGGGTGAGAAAGTAAGGAAAGATTTTTTTTAATAGATTTTATGGATTTAAAAAAAAATTTGTTTTACGTTCCCAGCATCCTTGATCTATGGATCATATCCCGATTACACCTCAACTGCGTGTTTTGTAGACCGATCTCCGGATGTCGACATGAGTGACGATGAGGAAGGAGAAGATTTCCAGGAAAACTGGTCCAACGATGAACTCAGTGACAGCGAGGCGCCCGAGGACGAACAGCGGTCAACTCGGGGTCGCAAGTCGTCGAGAGGACCCATACGGCCGGCCATGTCCAGGGTCAGCGCTCAGGTTGGTCATCAGGGTTCGGTTGTGTTTATGTTCATTCGTGAGCATTTCCCTTCATGTAAAAGTACCACCGCCTACCCCTTAATTTAACCGTTATACACGATTGGGTTTATAGTAATATCCTACCCCAACACTAAGAGCCACATTAACCTGCCACTAGCAGGGTATGGAAATCTGCCCCCACTAGATGGGAATTAATTCCTCGTTTCCTAGCATTACTTTTTTTGTATTGGGAGTAGCCAGTGCCATCTAGCTTTGAATAGAGCTGTGGCCAGTCTATAGACCCAAAAGTAGTGAAAAATACTTCATCGGAAAACTACAGGAGTTATCTAATTCACAATGCTTAAGTTGTGTAATTCGGAAATCGAAAATAGTTTGTGACACATTTAGATCCCATTTTTCTCTTATAATCTATACATCAGGACTCAACGTATTTTGATATATCAGTGGGTCACCTTCATTCCATGCAGTATCGTTTAGAATGCAACGTTAACTCTTAGAAACCACCTAAAGCACAGGTCACATTTAACACGTACTGTTAGTTTACCACCAGTTTAAAAAAAAGATATAACCTACCTTAACATTCTCTCTGATCTACAGCACTGTTCTTACATAAACAATAACATTTAGAACATCTCTTTAAAACAGTTGCTCATACTTTTCCTTCTGGGTAGAGGTGTTGTGTTCTCCTTATTAACAATTTCTTTATGAACCTGTTTAAAAACCACCCTCTTGTGTCAGTCTCTCTTCATTTTGTGTCCCCGTTTCAGCATGAGAATAGGGCTAGGTTAAAGCGTCGGCGTAGTTTCCTCAGACGTATAAGTCAGGTATTCCACCAGCCCGCTAGTGACCCGGCCGAGCTGCTCGCCGTGTCTGAGGACAATAAGTCAGAGGACGAGGAGCACGAGGAGCGACTCGAGGTGGAACTTCCCGCTTGTTCCCACTTTGTGTTGTCATTTTTTGTGGCCATTTTTTTAAAATTTATATATATATATATATATACCGGCCTGTTGTCTATGTTGATTTCAGCACAGTGTGTACACGGATTGTTTTGTTTGTGATATTGACTAGTCCCAAGAAATAGGTGGCCATCGCACTTTGCCCGTTCAGTGTGACCATGCGTAATTCCCAGTCGGTAGTAATACGAAGGGAGTGGAAATTTAAATGCAAGAAATACGTACCTAATCAAAATAGCGATAAACAGTATTCAAATCTACATTGGCTACGGAGCACCGGTAATTTTGATGTACAGTATCCAAATCATTTGGCTATATACTGTAAGTAATGAAGCTGTTTGCCACAGCACCCGAGGTTTAGCCCACAATTTACATCGTGCGATCCCTGGCTAGGCCTTTTGATTACAGCTCCGCATACGTTCTCTGGATTAGTCCACAGCTATGAAAATTCCTTTCGAACAATGAATAAGAATTAGAACACTCTTCACAAAAAAAGTAACACTTTAACGTTTAAGTAGTGATTCCGCCAACACACAAGATATAGCTAGGTCTTGAATAATCGTGTGCATATATGCCATGATGTGTCTTGAGGTATCGCGATGGTGGAGCACCAAAATAGACAAACGACATCGCGCGTTAAGTTTCACAACAACGGAGGTACGACTCATCGTGACAATGTAAGATTTAGTAGAAACTCGAGTTCGGTTTCGTATTTATCCTACCCCGTCTCTACCCTTTTGAATTACTAAAATATAAATATCGATTAAACAACCAACCAAAGTCCAACCAGAACTTTTGAGTCCAACCGGAACTTTTTTCGGAGCAGCTCACAATCTGATCGCTGATTGGTCTATTTTTTTATGCTCCTAGAGGCATAAATCGCACTTTATGTCATGGCATGCCGCATAAAATTTGCCTATGTTATGCCTATGGACCGTTTTTATTAGGGGTAGGATAAATAACAAGATATACCTCGGCAAATCCATCGTGTCGGTAGAACCATCCCTTTACAATGCAGTTCTCAGCGAGCCAGAAATGGATTCTATTTAGAGGAGTAGTGCCTTGCTAGTATTAGTACTTTTATACACCATCGAGTGCCGTGACCCGTGCTGGAAATCTGATGTGTTAAACCTAGAAAAGACAGTGCAGATTATAGTATACTACAGTTCCCGGAAGCAAAGTAGAAATTATGATATCTATGTCTTAAGTGACTACCTTTCTACTCACCTTTTTCTTCACGTTTGGATTTCCATTAGAGTCGCATCCATATTTTTGTCTCTCCTTTATTTCATGATTCATGCTTCTACTCTTATACTGATTAGGTTGGGTTACGCAAACTTGTTCTGTTTTGCAGAAGTAGTTGGACTGATTAATGTAATGTAGCTAGATGTAAGATATCAAGAGAAATAAAGCTCCTGTCATACATGATCGCTATACATCAATAAATGATATTCGAATGAGAACTAAACAGCATATAATCAATAACAATACATTTGACTATTTTGAGTAAAAAATGCATGCACTGTTTATTTTCTGATATATTAACGGCTAAATTAATATTACTGGCTGTGGTAGTTTTCCTATCCTAGTTTGATCACCGAATTTCCTCTATGACAAATGATCTTCTCTGTGATACTCAATAACTTAGCTTCTGTCAACTTTACTACCATCTGATTCTCTGTGTCGACCTTCAGTCTGATGGCATCTGTCTGTATCATTTCTCTGTGTTTCGTCTGTTATTGTTGTTGTTGTGTATTTTTGTGCGTGTGTTTGTAAATCTACCGTCGTTAATGTACCAACAGTCAATCTGTGATAGTATACTTTTACTACCTCACCCATCAAACATTCCTTTCCAGGCATCAGGAGGAGAAATGCCAATTACCTGACTAAAGTGTTCCTAGGATTAGACTAACATTTACTTCTTTAATACTAGTTATATAAGGACTTAGTATTTGCATGCTTTGGCAACTACCACTCCACCTTACCCCTCCCTGCTGGAAAGACAACACGATGGTGCACACAAATAGAGCCGAAACGAGTCAAGACACCCGCCATCCGATCATCCTACACAACTGTAATGCCATATGATACCATAGTTTAGTGTACTGCGTAAAGGGCAGTCTAAGCTCTTTTCATTCTAGACACAGGCGACCAACGGCTAAATTCACTTATTCACCAAAGGATGATGGATTCAGAAACACGTTGGAGTCCCTGAAAACCCTGGATGCTAAAATGTGGTGATCATTGAGCCTGAGGAACGCCTCACTCGCATCGGCCCTATATAGACCTGGTGACCAGCCACCTTCTCCTTGGTGCTAGCTCCGAGCAGTCTCTTGGAATCACTTCTCTCAGACTCTCTAGCCATCAACGACTAACCCCCACCACCCCTTGTGTTATTTTCAGCAGCACCATCGCAATCTCAAGCAGCGCTTTCTTTCTCTGCTCCGTCGCTTCCGTGTTTCTGAGTCTTCGGACGAGGAGTCGACGCCGGACGAGTTCGCCCCCGAGCGCGAGGTGGCCCAGGCGTCCCGTCTGCACATGGAGGAGCTCCGTCTTCTTGAGGTTTTATTCTTTCAGTCAATTCGCCAATTCTCAACATTTCTTATTAATCATCTCCTAATGCCTTGGGGTCGTCAGATCACTTGATGCTAGAGAGAGAGAAAGAGAGTCAGAGCCAAGGACATGTATTTCTGCATGCTTTGTCTCATACAACGCCTCTCACACGTGTATTCTGTGTAAATAGTATTTGGAGTGTAGCACTTATCCTTGTCCTCGAGCGTGTGTGCCGAGATTGCCGGGCTGTACAATAGCGGGTGGAGCAGCAATGACGGCTCCTCACCCCTCTTACCTCTCTTCACCCCTGAGAGATAGCATGTCCACCAAGTCTTGGTCTTTCTTCTGTCAGATTTGTTTGTTTTCTTAGAGGGGAGGGGCAGTGAAACCTTATCATTCGGAGACAATCGCCAGATGATCTCATAAAAGTGTGGATGTTTTTTCTACGAAGGAACAGGAACTTGGAAATCCATTACGAAAATTCGGTATACACAAATGAGTTTTGCAACTGGCAAACCTTGAGAAACGTATGATGAGGTTGACACTGGCTTGTTCATTTGTTTTGTCCAGTCTGTCTAGTCCTTATTTGCTAACTAATTCTTGTACATTGCAGGAATTTGATAATTCCTTCACGGCCAATCGCTTCCCACCAATAATTTTTACTTTCATCCTGAGCCATTCGTTCACATGCCTCGATATTTTCCTCATTTTGAACGACCGGGACATCTCAGACGCCTGTGGGGCCATCGGGAAAACACACACACTCAAGATGCTTGTCTTTGGTTTGCAGCAGAGAAACATTAAGCAGAAGTTCATCTCGCTGCTGCGGCGGTTTAAAGTGTCCGAGGAGGTGTTGGACTCGGAGCAGGACCAGGAGTTGTGTGACGTGGAGCCTCCGGCACCTCAAGAGATTGCCGACCTGTTTGATGACCTTGAGGACCTGAGTGACAGCGGGCCTGAGGTGGACACCATCAGTGTCCTCTCTACACCAAAACCCAAGCTCAGGTAAGGGCAGTTGGTGGCGAATTGAAAATTATCCTACCCCTAATAAAAAACGCCATAGGCTTAACATGGGATTTCTTTATGTCACGGGTGTGACATAAAGTGTTGTTGATGCCACTACTTTCCAATACTGAAAAAATGTGGAAACGGGTAGGATAAAATCTAGGTGCCACTCGTTTGAGTTTGAGTTTACTTATGTCACGCATTTTGTGGGCTCTGCAATATCACTCGTCTTCGACTCGTGAAATTATGGAGCCCACAAAATGCGTGACATAAATAAACCCAGACTCAAACTCGTGACGTCTCTTCATATTACGCAATTAGGGAATTATAGAGAACCAGACTGAGAATACTTCATGGTACTAAGATGTCAGTTTTCCATTTTCCGTGAAAATCCACTTTATCCTATTCATTGCCTTTCCTTATGTCAAGCAAAGATAATATTGATTTTGCCTCATTCATGCAAACTGGTTTGAACCTCCTCCAAAGACCTTCAGCCCCATGCCATAGCCGACAAGGACATATTATCCAAAGTTTCTCAGTCTCTCTGGCAGAAAAATCAACATGAAAAATGTTTCCACTTTTTACCCTGACTCCCACTGACATCCCAGTAAATATATCATTTTTTCTTCTTGTGCCCCCCCCCCCCCACCCCTCTACGCCCACCGCATCTATCCTCTATAGTTTATATCCTGGTCTAGTCCTGAATTGAGTCTGACTACGTACAAAGTAGTCAGGCAGTGTGTAGACAATGTTTGCGGTATTCCTGGCTGCAGCAGATGACGGCGTATGTGCCAGCTGCCCAGACGAAGCCACTGAATGTAAGTGCTCCTTTCTTATGTATGAATGTTTTTGTGTCATATTTGTACAGGCCGTTCTTCACAGGACGCGGGAGCAGCACCGAGATCCTTGACCTACCACGGGTAAGACGTTACACAGCGAGCAGCTCAGTGAGCCACCCAGCGTGCGGGGCGAGCGGCGCAGTGAGCCGGCACCTGCGCGTAGAGCATCAATATAGCTGCTTCATTACCAGTCTCCACTATCACTGTATCAAGATGAATTTACATTAGACATAATGGATCGTCTCATCTGAAGACGGGGGGAACATTTGCTATAACAACATGATGAGATTTTATAAAGATAAAAAAATAATTGTAGCTAGATACAGTTTTCTATGTACTTTTTGGAGTAGAAAAACAAAAATGTTAATCTTAAAAGAATTTCATAAACATAACTGAGATTGAATGTATGGCATCTGCCGTCATCAATAAGTAACTTTTAAAAATAGGAAATGGAAATTGTTGAGGACAATTCTTTATACGTTTTTGTCATATACCATATGAATATATAGTTTAGCATTACTACTTTATTATGGACCTAAGGCAAGCGCCATTGTAGCATAAATTCAGATGAGATCTATAAACGTCTCATTCTTTGTTTATTGAAGTTTTTTTTATTGTGTTACGTAGCATTGTTTGTGTAAATCAGTATTTGTATTGGTTCTCTGAGAGATTCTTGTGTTTTGTTAAGTGTTTCTCTGTAGTGTTGAAAATTGTTTTATGTTATGATATGGAAGATCATCTTCTTTTAGATCTGATTGCTTTCGCATGCATGTTTTAAGACTACCGTATTTGTGTCAGGTGAATCAGTTCATTTCCTGTACATTTAGTGATTATCACTTTCAGTTAGATGTTCAGATTGCTTTAATTTCGTCAAGTTTATTTCATTTTACTGATCCTTTCTGCTGACTGTATGATTACAAAAATATACTCTCGACAATTAATTTTGATGAAAGCATGAACATTCAGTAGTGCATGGTTTGGGAAAAGATTGCTTTAAAACCGAACACAAGTATAATTTTGATAAACATTGAATATTGATAGCAACATATTTCAGACAAATGTTTTCGCTAGGCCACTTCATCTCAGCAGGAAAGATCTGCTTTACATATTCGTGTTGTGTTGTTGCTCTAATTTGTCCCCCGTGGATCTTGTCTTTTGGTGTCATTTCAGTTGTCTCCAGTGATTACTAGGAATGGTATCTCTATGGGTCCGGCTGGGGCCCCGTACTCCGGCTTTGACGATTTTGGTATTTCTCTTCAGGATTCTGGTAGACTTAGTGACGAAAGCTCAAAACGACATGACTCTGACAGCCACCTGGTGAGTGCAAACAAAACTAACCTGAGAGGAAACAATCACATGCGGCTGATGCACAAAAACGTATTATCATAGCGTCTGTTTAGTACTGTTTAGAGATAAGGACATGAGAAACTGGAGACTTGAATCTTAAAAGATGACACTGAACACAGCAATAGGTTGACTGTGTTAACCTATTCCAAAGCTTAAGAAGCATTGGCGGCAAAATCGAGTGGCGTTTATATGTGGCCTTCCTATAAACCCGGTCAACGATAAACCAGGAACAGGTACACTTTATGTGCAGACTGTATTTTTACGCTTTAAATCTTCGTTATATGTAGTGAACTTTTTTAATATCAAGCACTCCTTGTTTTATACCATCTCGTCGTCTTACACTTTTATTGTACCATTATTTCAAACTCCTAATATTTGAGACACCCCAATTCAAAACACGTGATTTAGAGCTTATGAAACCCGCAGTTAGAAATTATTTTGGAAGAGAAATCGACTTCTACCTGAATCTGACATTGGTATCTTGGAAATATGGGTAGGTATGACTGACAGAGTAAGGACTTGAGATTGTATTGATTCTCTGATTCACTGTGGACGGTCGACCAGATATGGCTTTATGCCTTGTTGTGATACATCGTCATTCTACTGATCGCATGATTCCGTATACATGGTGTATTATCTGGGTTGTATGCTGTGCTCATGGTGTACGAAATGGGCATCAGTGATACATATAGTCTTGTAAACATAAAAAATCCAGTTGCTGTTGGGTATTTATTGTGAATGTGAAGGTTAAACAGTTTAAAGTTCGCAGTGTGTCCTGCCATATCAGTGTGTTATATGCGTATGCAGTATGACTACTGCGGTTGTCATATTTTGTTGTGGGTGTTAAAGAGAACTTCAACAAACACAGAAACGCTTACGGGTTTTGTATTCAGTTTCACTCATAATGTGTGCTCATAGAAGATATTATAAGAGAATAGTATATTGACACACACATTACAGGGTGCCTACCAGCATGGACAATGTATTTCTAGAGTTACACTGTCCATGCTACCAGACATACTTAAAAAAACCACACTTTTATTATTATCCTACCCCTAATATAAAATCCCATAGGCTTAACATTGAGTTTCCGTATGCCACGCTGACTGGCATACAGAGTTTTATATGCCACTAGTGGCATACAGAATTGCTATCATGGAATATTCAAAAATCGAGGAGACAGGGTAGGATAAAATCAAAACCTGATTCGTTTTTATCGTGGCCACCGCATTCCACTCCTGGAGTTTTGGCTCCGGACTTCACTCAGCTTCGTCTCATGAAGTCACTATGCCGAACTCCAGTCGTGGCATACGGTAGCCAAGACTAAACTCATCCAGTTTTACGATATTATCACACTGAAGGACTTTTATTAGTGCGCCGGTTCCATGAGACCAGGCAATGCTCGAGTGGGTCGACGAGAATCAGTCAGATTCATTCTTCCATGCATTGGCATGCTGACTTGAATTGCAGGCTTCTTTTATTGGGTTTGTTTCATGCGTATCATGAGTGAATCTGACTGACAGCGAGTATAGGGAAAAAAGATCCTTGGTATATGACTAAGGGTGCCATTCTTGCATGTGCTCTCATATCATTTTGTCGATTTAACCTTAAGCCTAATGGTTTAGCCCAGTGATATCATATGATCTATTTTTGCCTATTTAACTGTTTGAAAAAGAGTGATATATTTGCCTCTTTATATTGCAGATATAACTTATTTTTTGTAGACTACTTGCCTGTTTTTTTCCCTTTCCTACGTATTGTTGAATGCGTTTGATATGTTTTAATGTTGTTAGTGTTACCGTTTGATCCTTCCCCATTGATTCATCCCCTTCTCCATATACCCCCTACACTGCCTTTACGATAACGTGCCCTTATTGCTTAAAGCATTTTACAATACATGGCAAGTATATCCTGGTCCCAAAGGGGATAACTGTCGGAAACGATAGGCCTCATGAATTTCTGTAGAGCTCTATATTCATGCTTTTGAAACATTATGTGATATTTGGCAAAAAGAAGGGTTCGGTATTGCTGGGGTGTCCCTGTGATTAAAACCAGAATACTCTTTTTCAAAACTTGCCAGAGCATCTTTAGAAAAGACGTTAAACCTGATGAGAAAATTGTTTATAATACACCCTAAAATCGTGTCGAGCTGATAAAATCCCATCCCGTGTGAGTTGGTTTCATCTGACCCCTCACTTCCACAACCCATCTCAGAAATCACACCGAAATTTCCCAAACGATGGAAGGATTGATTTTTCAAAGCTTGGTTAAGAAAAAAAAAACGATCAAGAGAAAATCCCACAGAAATTGACCAT
This sequence comes from Alentia gelatinosa, assembly GCA_950022655.1. Classification (NCBI taxonomy): domain Eukaryota; kingdom Metazoa; phylum Annelida; class Polychaeta; order Phyllodocida; family Polynoidae; genus Alentia; species Alentia gelatinosa. The sequence goes on from OX465581.1 coordinate 108,440,395, forward strand.
GAGTTTTGTGCATTTTCAAACACAGGATAACCTGACTGATCAAGAGATGTCCGACACTCCGGTGTCCATGCCAATACCTGTCAGTCAGTCCGCCAGTCCAAGGCAGGACGACCCATATAGGCGAGCCTCAAGCATGGAGGGCAGATATGGCCGCAGTCCTGCCATTGAGGACAAATTTGCACGTAGCAATGTCCATGATGAGAAATTGAGTCTCGGGGCTGCTACTTCTTCTTCGCCCCATTCCCCTTATTCACCTCGGCCTCGACAGGTTATGCCCGAACGAAGTAAATCTATGTTGGAAAAGAAACGTGTGATAACCATTGAGAGGCGAAATAGTGCGGGCAATATCGACAGTCTAGTAAGTGAGCTAGCTGACTCGTTTGCATGTGTTTGCTTCTTGTTATATTTGCTTTTTTCCTCTAATGGGGTATATGGCTTATGCTTTGCTTTTCTCCCATTTTGTACAATATACTACACCTCGCAAATTTGCAATTATGAAAACAATACATGGTATTCCGCCACGGCTTGGAAAGTTGATCTCCCGTTAATATATTTCCTTAAGGTCCCTCGAATTTCAATTCCCAATAGTGATCTAAGTTGATAATTTGGTTATGAGATTCAATTCGCATTTATTTATGATTTCGGTGTTTGCCCCTTTTATGTGTTGATACTATACTTGTGGTACATATTCCTATGGACTTCTTAGAATTAAATAAAATATGAGCCCTGATGGAGTTCCATATATTTATCAACCATTTGCAAATTAGATTCAGTTTTCACTTAGCTCTCCCCTCTGTAAACCCTTGGTTTGATTCTCTGCTGTCCTTAATTTAACCTATTCTTCCCTGGAAAGGTAAACTAATCCATTTGGGGACTGTAGAATTGTCTTTTAAACAAAAAATGTGTTAGTGCCCTCAGGCGGAATAATGACATCATCTAACCTAGGTGTTATGGAAAAGTATGCCTACTTCTCAAAAGTGAAAACCCAGGCTTCATACGAGCAGAAGCCTGGATGGGTTTAGTGATCTGCAGTACTGCCATGTTGTAGCCGAAGGTATACACACTGGCGTTGTTTGTGTTTGTCTCCACAAAACACACAGAACATGTCGCACACTATTCTGAACACTGGTGCAATAAACACTTTTAAAATACTATTATCTTCTCCTGGGAAATGTATGTGTCTTATCTTCATATCACGATTTGCCTCAGATTGAAATATTGACTGGGATGATAAATGAAGCCATGGCACGTAGATATGTAAAGACTTGGCACATCTATACATGGCGACATGGCATGTGCATTCACATGAAGACATTTTACATACATTAGTGAAGCCATGGCATGTACATGTATACGTGAAGGCATGGTACTTACATACATACATTGCGATATGGCATGTGCATACATGAAGACATGATACGTATATACATGACGACATGTACATATGTAAAGACGTGACACATATATATGTGAAGCCATGGCACACACATATCTGAAGACATGTCCTACACATTTGTGGAGACACGTTTTTACGTAAAGACATGGCACATACATAGGTGAAGATATGGCACATACATACGTGAAGCTATAGCGCATACAAACATGAGGACATGGTACGTACATACGTGAAGACATGGCACACACATATGTGAAGGCGTGGCCCATACAGATGTAAAGACATGTCACGTATATATGTAAAGCCATGGCGCGAACATACGTGGAATCATAAAACGTAATGTGCCCACACACACATTCAAATAGTTATGTTTTGAGTGTATGTGTTGATGATATATTTATATAAGTCATGCAAATGGAATAATGTACTATGACAAACTTGTACTCCGAACCAAGAATTGAAATTGAACATTACAAGGTAAAATCTAGGTTTGCCAAGCCTGTATCTCGCCAGTTACTGTGGTGTAGGCTATCCAACCACCCATAGACTTATAGACGTTACCACCCATCCTAGCGTGTGTACTACTTCTGAATTTCACAATGAAAGGCTTGCAACATCCCTAGAATTAAGCTTTTAGAATGATCATAATTGACATAAACCTGACAGTACTAATGCACCTATTAATCCCATAGACTATCTGCTTATGTAACTCACCTTTTTCTAGAAGTCTTCGTGTGTAAGTTTTAATTTCAAAATTATATTTCCTTTGTCATATAGTAAATTAACAAAGTAAGTACATATTTTTAGAAGGCCATTATATTGAAGACTTTAACTTTTCATTTTAAAGTAAAATTTAAAAATATATTTATTTCCTTCCCTAAAACGAAGTTGGTTCCATCATAACTCCCCCAGACTAAACATGAAATAAGGTTTAACATGTGTGGAATGTCTTAACATAATTAGAAAGGATGTAATGGTGTAGGCATCTTGACAAAACAGTTCCGCCATGTGCCTATATGGTGAGAAACTGACGATATGCTTAATGTTTCAGCCCCGAAAGGTGCTTCTAGATCAGCTGAGCTCGGTGCTGTCTTCTGATGAGGCTCTGCCAGACAGCTTTATTCTCGTCAACACCACTGAATGGCAAGGCCAGGTAGGCTCCCATGTAGACTTGCTCAAGTCTTTGATTATGAACATTCATTAAAAGATTTTAAAAAATCGGAATACAATTCATTATAGCATGTGTCCTTCTCTGACTGGCCCATGAATCAAAGACTTGTCCACTCTGACCAGAATCTCCTGTTTATGACCCGAAGCCACTCCCTGTAACCCTATACCTCCATCCCCCTCCCCTCCTCCAGTTCCCTGGCCGCCTGTGTTGTCATAGCAATATATTTCGCCTACTCCTGACTATGTCTCGATTGAGATCAAAGTGAGAGGGTTTCAATCTCCCAGGAGATATATATCCTGAGCAGTAGCCAGACCTCTGCTTGGGGAGTGTGGTGCAAAATCGCGCCAGTCTACACAGACGATTACAGATAAGACCAGTCCCTGTGTCACTCAGAAGGGGTGGAGGGGTTGGATCAGGGACTGAGGCCAGTCTAGCTCCCATGTTCTTTCCATACTTGCAAAGAGGCTGACCTAATCCTCAAGACATAGTTAAAAGAAAAGTAAGGGAGACCCACCCTCCAGCTGATAGCCCCATGCACTGTTCACCTACATCCACATGAAGGAAATGGCAAAACAGATCCTCAGCAATAATTGCCAATTCAGGCTCTGCAAAGGAAAACCATATACCCCCTCCCCTCCCTCCAGCCCCCTCTCCACCTCTCCCCATGCACCATGTATCGAAACCCCGTCCACCCTCCTGTAACATGTTTTAACCCATTCAAGGCGAGTGATGCCTTGAGACATTCCCCTGTGTAGGTTAAATGATGCCTTGAGGCATTCCCTGGCATACGGCCAATGATGCCTGTAGGTGGTATTTACAATATTTATGATATTACTGTTTTATCAAGGAAAAATGGATCAATAAACATGAAACTTGCGGAGTACATGTATATACCTATGATGTAATGTTTAACGTTCTTGAGTAAACCAAATGATGAGATGAAGAAGTGACATATGAGACGATCAGAAAATCGTCCCCATCAACATGGGTCTGCCATAGACCCCCGCCTGTAAAGGGTTAAGGCCCATTTTGCGATGTATTATGATAGAGATCTGTATTAGTCCCCAGAGGCTGTGCTGACAACAGCTTCTTAATGCCCTAAGGCGTTGCTGCCAGGGTCTATTACACAGTAACACTAAAATTCTTATCAAATCCCTTGCCTATTGCTGATAGGCCCACGCGTCGTGGGTGATAACCATTGAAGTATGTGAACCATAGAACCATCACCTGAACTAGGTTACTATTCGGGGAATTTTATAGGTTATATAATATAGTAATATAGCCACGAGGACAAAAGTTCAGGCAGGTTTTGCTTACTTTGTGTGTTACTTGGATAGATTGAAACAAGAACCTGTTAAATTTTATTAAGAAAGTATATCTTGAAAGAAACTCGGGCCTGAAGCGATTATTTGAAATAGCTCACAAATTATATAATTTTGCAACCCCATCAGCGTAGTCGTGTTTCTCTGTTTTCTCCAGCTGTTGGCACAAGTGCTACAAGAGCCACACCATAAGGTGATCTGCACATGTTCCTCTGCCGATGTCAAGGCCACCATCTCCTTCGTTGTCAACAAAATCCAGAAATTGTAAGTACTAATAATCCATTCCTTGACATTGTCATCACCTCTGCCGTGCAACCTACGTCCCCAATGCCCAGGGAAGAGTTAAAGATATTCCTGGAGAACAGATCAATGAAGAGTCGGTCATTACCCCCATGCTAGTAACACCCGACCCGATTATAATCAGGTCTGTGAAGTGCGTACAGCGACATAAAGTTCACTGATTCTGATCGACTTGACGGATCTGTCAGGCAAAGGTGTGATGGGGAGGATTCGGTATGTCGCTGTCTTATAGGCATATTAATAATCAGGAAAATGTATCTCTATTAAATGGACATGGTAAGCTTAGAAGGGTTTTCCTATAATGTCCAACCATGGAAAAGTCATAAAATTGTATCTTTATTTTTCAAGAGCACTAAGCTAATTCTGGTTTATCTTTAATATCTGTGCACGGGCGGATGATGATATCCAAAACTGAAAGGCTGATAACCTCTTGTGTGGAATTTTCAGATAATCTTATCTTGATTTGTACCGTCCAACTCGAATCGGTTAATGCATTCTAAACAGATGGTACAGATCCGCAATTGAATGATGAGTGCAAGTTTGAATAGTTGAAAAACTGTCGACATGAACTGTTTACAAAACCTATGATTAGTAATTGGTTTTGGGTCCGCTGCCGCTCATTTACTCACTCAGATAATATGCAAGCGATAAAATAACAAAGTTGCCGCTTCATTAAAATGACTTAACCTGAACATAGTGATTATAAATCGGATTGGAATTTAGAAATGGATGCGTCTTATCCTCCAGTCTTTAACGTTTTGAAATTTTGGAGTTCCTCATGTCATTTCATAGAAAGCACTGTTTACAGCCATGAACAATTCTTCCAACACGACATCCACTGCCTGTTTCTTGTACTCTTCTGGTACATCTTTGGCAAATTATAGTGTGTGCCTTTCTCGCCCCTTTTGACAGCATATATCTTCTATCTCACTCTACTGTCTATCGTGTGTATCTTGAATTGTTTATGCATTGCGCTACTGCTCTCTCATGCCCTGACCAGTGCCTTCTCCTGTATGGGTGCTGTGGCTGTTACTAACGTCCACCACCATACCTCCTCATGTGTAGGAGGGTGGTTGTGGCCCCTAAGATTCGAGGTCAGCTCTCGACTGCAGAGCCGTCCCAAGGCACGAGAAAATATTATGTAAGGAGGTCAGGGTGAAGGTCGGGGTTTGCTGCGAATGCAGTCATTGGCTACTCGGTCTACTGTATTCCTTATATGGAATTAAGGTAATGGGACAACACCATGGTGGTAGGACCGACATGGGGCTGGCATAAGGCCGTTGTGAAAAATCGATCCTATGTCAATCCTGCTTTCCTGCAGAGATCGTCCTGCGACTAAATATCCCGGAGTGAAATAGTCATGTTTATCTAGGTGCCATGGTTTCTAAACCAAAATCAAGGTTGCTCTGGTTACCCCCGTTGACTTCGTTTATGTATAACATCGACATCTAATTATTAAGACCAGAGATAATTTTAACCTTAAAAAGAGACCGGTAGAATCGTGATTGTGAGGACCACTCAAAACCGTTTCAAAGCATCTCTGAATGCCCCAGTCGCTTAAAATTCCTTTCGTACAGGAGAAAGCTTTGAAACTATAGAACCTGCTTATTTCCCCGTACACTCTGTGTATGCAGGCCCGCGTTCTGGGAATTAGCATCTGTCAACCAAAATTCAAAGTAGCCTGAGGATTCTCTCAATGAAATCACTCGCAACAACCATATCGTGTCCATGCATCAAGTCGGATCAACATAGTCATGTTCTGATGAATTTGATAACATGATTACTAAACGTTTCCGTGACGATACATGTAATTGGATTACAGCTCATTCAAGCGGTGGCTGCATGGGAAGTAATACCTAGTCATGCCTTAGATACACATCCTGAAAAGATTAAATTGACGTTAACCTATTCGATTTCTCTTCAGAATATGGTCCCTCAATCCAACAGAACTGGCCAATGTCCTTAGTGATGAATCAGTCTACTATGTGGTGACTTGATGATCCGTGACTAAGGTTCCTGAAATCTTATTGATGAAGTCTAAAAAGGGACAATCTGATAGAACCACCATAGCATTGCTGAAAAATAGCAATTTTTTTTTAGATCATTTCCGTGGTCTCTAAGAGTACCTGAAGACTTCATCGAGTCTAACTCTAGCTTGGCCTTAATGACTCATAGTATCTGTCACAGGGATTACCTGAAGGCATATCAACATCTCTCCCGGGGGATGCCCAAAAGCATATCAGTGTCAATCGCAGGGCCTGTCTGAAGGCAGGATAGCTTTAGTTATTGGGATTTAATATATGCATCATGGTGTTTAGAAGGTGTCATGCATCCTGGCGTAGAGCAATCAGTTAACTCACTCGGTCCCCTATTTCTTCCTCATACCTTTCTCTATGGTGGACTGCCCACACAGCTGCATGCAGTCCACTGGTCAGTGCCATAGGATGATGACTGACCCCCTCCACTATTTTGTCTTTGTAGACACCATCTCTTTAGACACCCGCGAGGCAGCTTTGAGCAGACTGACTGGACCCGCGGGTTGGCTATGTTATACTCTCATGTTTCTTTCGCTATTACATGCATGGTTTGCTTTGTAAGTGTCTGACTTGTTTTGCAGACAGGACTTACATGTTATTGTTGCTTTTCGCTCACATTACCATCGGTGTCCATTTTGACAGCAGTTATACACATTCTTTTTGAAATCAGGAATTGATTTATTTCTGAAAAAAAGATATATTGGGTGCTTTTTGCATTTTCAAAAGCAGAAAGGCAGATGTTTTATCTTGACTTTAGTTTTAGCGCTTTTATTTCCACAGAGAAACCCGGTAGTCAATAGAACCTTAATGGCGAATAGTTATTAATCTTCTTTGCAAGTCATTAATCACTGATATAAAGTAAAATAAGTTTTCTGCATGTCAGTGTTGTGAATTATTCCAGTACAATTCAATAAGTAGATATTTCACTCTTAGTAACTGAATAAGACATTCTAATTAACAATTGATTCAAAGTAAGATAAGACAACATGATAAGCGGGAGCTCATCTGGGAAGGGCACTTGTGAATCCCGTTGTAAAAATCTAGAATTCTTTTGATAAAAAGATTAATATTTCTATGATTAGAATGAATTTCACGAATTATCGTACAATTCCTGAAATTCACTACGGTTGTTTCCCCTTTTACTCTTCGTTCAAGCTCGGTTATCATAGCATACTTTTAGATAATTTGATAATGATTTTGTTTATCTTGACGAGTATCGTATCGAATTGAATTGCCGATATATAACAGTATAACTGACAAATTTGCTTTAGATCTCCATATATCCTTAAATTTCAAGAAAATTTAAAAGTTCGTTGCCCACGTTTCTCACCTTAAATGTTGCACATATAAAAATAAGTTTGTCGTTTATTATCATTCTATCTTATTATAACGGGAAAAAAGACCAGAGGTTAAAATGAGGGGAACTTTTTACCTTGATTAAATCTTGTGTGCGGATTTCAGTTATCGTTAATCCTTCTGTTCATGTAATATGAATTATGATAAATTCTACTTAGGAAGTCTATTGCGTGTGCTTAATAATCTTTGGGATCCTTTTTATATGAATTTGCTTCATAGAATCACGCTTTCTCTTCGCTTGTATTCTGTTCTGCAAGGCTTAAATTTGTTTCAAATAACACCAATTGAACATGCTCTAAATGAAACGTCTGTGTAAATAGTGGCAGTATGCAGTTGTTTTTGTATCAGTGAAGCTAGAGAGAAAAAAAGAATAAACATCTTTTGAAATGGAAATTTATTCATCTGAAGTGCAAAGACTTACCATCCCAATATATATTGAAAAATAAAAGTACCTTCATGTTTCTAAAAGTCAAGCTGCATATTGCGTGTATACACATTCAGCATTGCAAGCATTAAGTGTAGGCTTTGCATCGCACTGGGTCCTGCCATCCCTATGTTCATATACAAGCACCAGTACCACCCCATGACAAAAATTCAAACACACGTCTTGGACAAATATGTGTTGTTTATACATGTCCAATTGCCATTGTTCACTATTGTCTCCTTTGCAGCTGTAATAGTAACTCACGAGACCCTGCCCCGCTGAAGATTGCCATGGCCGGTGGTGATTCTTACGTCAACCAGGTTCTCCGACCGTACGTCGAACAGTTCTCGGCCAAGTCTCACGATTGGCAGAATTACATCAAATTTTTATATATTCCTCTGGGTGAGTACAACATACTGATCTTAATAAAATAACCGCTTGTTTTCATCCTTTGGAGTGTCCTCGAAATATTCATACAAGTATTTACAGTCCCTTTTTCGACCGACCGGTTAGTTTGTAATTAATTGAATCTCATCCAAGTCCGTGTTAAAACGTATTTGTATTCTATATATTCATGGACCTTCTATACTAATATCAATATACACGAAAATATTACTGATAATAGCATGTGTATTACCAACAAACTAGATACCCAGAAGAAGTGAACGGTTAATGTCGGAAAGAGATAATACATATACACAATATACTTGTTAGTTTTAATTCGTATTTCATTGTTTTGTAGGTACCAGTTCTCTCGCAAAGTACCTAGGTAGCGTAGACAGTACATACAGTGCATTATTCTGTGACACTATTTGGAAGGAAACGTTTGAAAAGTCGGAAAACCAGAGAATGCCAGGTACGTCAAGACTAATATTTCAGTGGGGTCATGATCATGTTATCTATTCATACGGGTGAGAAATACCAAACAAAGTTTATATATAACAGGCACCAACATATAGGTTGTTTTCCGGAACCTTTAAAATAGGTGCTACTTGTATAAGCAATTACTCCCAGTATCATTTAAACAATTTTCAGAAAAATTTCTATCAGAAAGGTTGCTATCATAGCCGAAGCGTTGTGTAAACATTCACTGTTCTAATAAAGCCATCAATTACACCGACCATGGGCTATTGTGGAGTTGTTGTGCTTGTCTAAACGGTAAAAACCTTTCTTTCTGAAAATATTTGCCAAAATCTGCCTTCCGTGGATAGAGAAGCACCAGTATATATATATATCACTCCTCTCCCATGTATATATCTTTTCTCCTATATTTCCTTTCGACTGGGTCCTTCTTCAGTCTGTACTGTCTTTTCTTTAGAGAACTGTGTTACATTCAGTGGAGAATCTTGTCTGAGACTTTTGTAGAGATTTCTTTCTATTCCCCAGACACCATATTAAGTCTAAGAACTGGTGTTTTTTGTGTGTTAAAGTATGGCTGAGACGATATTTCTCTTTTGATTGCAGACATGTCGGATATAGGGGGCCGCGTGTCACGCTACCTACAGGGTACCTGCAGTGTGGTCCAACTGCCCATCGCTGAGGCCATGATTACCTACAAAGAGAAGAGCGCCGAAGATGAGTCATCACAAACATTCGTACCCTTCCTCACGGTATGTAACAAAATCGTGGTCTGCGCTGTCTGCTAGCCTACATTTCCTGCCTGCGACACTTATCTCGCTGATTAAAGGCTTGATTCCATTGTGCCGATGTCACTCCGGGTGTGGTCAAGATGTACTCCAGTTTCAGTCCTGGCACCAAAATTTGTCTATGTCTGGTGTCTGTCTGGAGGACATTTGCGCAATGGATAGGGTATGTGGGCGTCAGCTTCAAAATCTCATTGTGTTGGCATGGTCAGAAAACACCAATTCAGATGGAAAACCAGGCTGAGCCCGTGAAGTATACACCCTATAAAAGATAGGTACGACTAGGATTGGAAGTGTGATTGTAGTGCTTCTTACTTCTCTAAAATCCAGTGTGAGCATCAACCGAACCCTTCCTACCTATTTACTAGGTATAAACCTGACACCCATGAGCTGGATAATTTAAGGTTAAGTAATTATTCATTATTGATAAGGTCTTATCAGAGATATGAACACTTATGAACTTTAAATTCTAGAATAGATTTCCTTATGCTTAAGTGATATGAAGTTGATTCCTCTCACCCTAGACCATGACTAGCTGGATATCCTCAACTTTTGATAGGACGTTGCTATGTGTTTTCTTGGTAGCTGTTTCCACTTAAGTGAGCTCAATATTTGGCATTGGATGACATCACAGATTTGTTCGTTGTATTATGACAATGGTAACAGTGACGTAACTGTGGTGATTCACCAAGTGTCAAGTTGTTGACATAGTTTGCGTAGTAATAAGCAGACATGTCATGGGTTGTCACAGTGTTGGCATGACAACTTACACCAGTTTCATCCATCAGAATCAGGCTGTACTGATGGTCAGGGCTTTTTTTTTTTTTTTTTTTTTTTATATTTCTGCCGGTTCTACCACGAGGGGCAGTTCTTTCACCGGTAGTTCTTAAGACGGTATACAAGACATTGGGTTTCACATATATCCATCTCTAAGAAATGTAAGGTTGAGATTAAGTGTGCACATTATTTAACATAAAGGCCGGACCAGCCAAAAAGATTGATCAGAGTGGGTGAGGCTTGTGATGATATAATTTTATCATCGCCATCTGCTGTCAGAAGCGGCCCGGTCAACATGGACAAAAATATGAATATAAAAACATCGCTCCTCAATAGATCTTTTCTTGTTGTATATCTTGTCCAATTTCTGTTTCAGGAGGTAAGAATCGGTCCCATCGATGTCCCCAGTGGTCCTTCGACCTCTGTTGACCTTGAGGAAACTGGTAACCCACCTCCTCCCCAGGGGGCGCTCTCGAGTTCGCCCCCGCAAAGCATGCAGATGGAGAAGACCAAGGAGAACCACACGCCACCTAGCAGCCCCAACGTCAACCACCCAGGCATTCTGGGAAGGTTAGTCAGCATGTTATCATTAACTGTAAGCATTTGAAAATGATAAGGATGGAAAATGGGGCGGGGTGCTGTAAAGGAATTTACTGAAAATAGCTTGTTTTATGGTTGGTATCATGAGATAAAAACTCATAGACTGCCAACTGGGTCCGATCTTAGCCGTTTTAGCAACAGAATTAAACAAGAGAACAGATACACTGACAGGTAATTTTCAAGCGATTGTATATTCATTACTCACCTAACACGGAGTCTCCACACCAGTGGAAGAACTGCCCTGTGGCAGAACTGGCTGTCTTTGAAATAAAAAAAATAAAAAAATACTAAACCTATGGAGTCTGCAGATAGTAGATTCCGGAAAGCCGGAATCTACTCAGTAGAATACGGCTTACATCGAACTTCTAACTATTTGTTTATTTTTTATTTCGATCTAATTTCGATCAGAGTTGCCGTATTCTCCTTATAGTTGAAACTACGCAATACTACTCCTCGCTATCGAGTTTTACTATTGTCAACTACGCGGAGAATACAGCCACTGAGATTGAAATCATGGTAACATTGTTTATGTATGTGTTGCACGTCACATATCTACCGAAATCGTTGTACACTGGTTGCAAATGAAAAAGTGGTCCCAAGTATAAATTATAAAAGTTTCCCCAAAAATATGTCAATTACTGTTCTCTTTTATGACTAATACTTCGTGTTTTAATTATCTTTTTTAATTTTTTTTTATTATCATTATCTCTCATGAAATGAGTTTTTCATATATGACCATCAGATTCAGTTCTCTAAGCTCTATTTTAATTTTTCCAGCACAATAAGCTCTGCCACCAATCAAACCGTGTCGCCAGAGTTCCTGGAGCTACAGCTGGACTACTGGACGATGGATCGACCCCAGGACCTCGGCCCTAAGGACAAGCTGGTGAAGAAAGACAGCAAATCGTCTTTGAAGACGACCTTCAAGTCGGTGCAGGTATTCCGCCTTCCCCAGGCCACCAACGGCGAGGGGATGGGCGCTCTGTCCATGATGGTCGTCACAAAAGAGAAGAAACAAAAGAGTAAGAAATACCGTCATTTGTTTTAACAATACGCAACCTTTCTTAGGTTTCATTCACTACCGTTTTGTTTATGGTGTATTAAATTACTATCATATTAAATAAGGTAAGGCGATATATAGGGCTCAGATTTTGCCCCCACGATCTCCCTGGGATCTGCGTATTTAGTACTTTCTTCAATAGGAGCACGGTATATTCACCAGCAAAAATATCTAGAAGCATTGCCTGACATAGTGGGGGGGGGGGGGGGGGGATTCATGAATGTCCAATTTTTTTAGAGCTCCGGAGAATATGATTAATATCTCAGGTGGTAAAATAAGTAGGGGGCTTCCATTATCACGTGAGTTTAGTGGCAGATACATGATATATTCGTCACCACTAGAACAAACTGAATGTGGGTTTAAATCAGTAAAGAGATTATTCAAAAAGATATATTCATTAAAGGCTCTTCTAATTTTTAGTTATGAGACTAGGAAAGAAGTCCAAAGAATCTGAATCAAAGAGTCAGTTGGTGGAAGGCATCAGTCGGCTCATCTGTACCTCAAAAAGTCAAAGTCACCCACTAACAGGTAAGTCTCCAACGTATTATTACAGGGATGCCAGTTTTCATTTTTTCCATTGAAATTCATGTTTTCATTTTCAGAATTGAAAATTGTTTTTCCTGGTGTAATATTGGCATACCACCTACTAAATAACCCAATTCGACCATAGCCCATGATCCCTCACTGAACCTTCCTACTGACCCAAGTCAAACCTTGAGCTTTTCCTTGATCCCTTGATTCCCAACTGTAATGCGTATGTAAAGCATAAAGGCTGTATTTTAATGGAAAATATTTCAATGTTTTTTTTCTGACCACAACTGGCATCCCTGATTACTACCGATGCAAGTAGCTAATTTGCAATTCTTAAAGTTATCAACCCTCTTTAGCATTTCAACTGAGCCACCGGTATCCAACTGGCTAATATTGAACAATAAAAAATGCTTTCTGCGTGAGATGTCTGTAGAAGCACACTCAATATATTCGATGAAAATGAAAGGTTTTGAATTCATCCTGCCTACATCAGTTGGCAAAACTTTGATAGTATAAATGGGGTTCCAATTCTAGTCTATAGTCTAGTTTAATAAAATGACATTAGTCACTTTGCAGCAATTACCACTCTATAACTGGACATTTGCCTTCTGATGAAAATCCAAAATTGTTCTTAATCTTAATTGAAGAGTTTTCACCCAGTATGCTGTAGCGATGCCTCGGTTCATACAAGTTTAGTTATTATTGAAGTTTATCGTTCATAATCAGTGCCAGGCAGATCAGCTCGTTATATCTAAGTGCTCATTGGTACAATATTACTCATGCATCATAGTTATGTTAATTTATCATATACCCATGTAGTATATTTGATAATTACATATGTTCGTCTTGCCGCTGCCTATGTAGTATAAATTGTGTACTGAACCCTGTGCAGTACACTGCTATACTGCATACGTTGGAACATCAGTAGTGTGTGGGCTTTCACTCCGACAAGTCTTCTATGCCAATATATCGTAAGATTTTATAAATTTTGGGTATATAATAAATATATAACGACCCACCATGTTTGAGCATGCTACAAAACTCGATGGAATCAATGTAATATATGGAACAAGGCCCCAGGCCGAGTTCCCTTAAAAAACAAAAAACAAATTCCCATCTCGTTTTGTAGCATATAGAGTATGGTCAGGTCGTTCTATATAGTATTGGAGATAGTAGTAAAACAGAGGATTACTTCTCACAGCCCGTGTTCATTATATTCTTCTCCAGTTTGCATCGACGGTGTGGACTGGAGTGGTGTCAAGTTTTTCCAAGTATCATCACAGTGGCAGACTCATATCAAGCACATTCCCTTGCTGCTGATGAGCCACGTGGAGTCGCCGTTGTAGCATGCCGGGCTGCCGGCCGGCCGCCTTCAGGGGCGGGCCTTGGTGGATGGACCTTGGGGGACGGACGGGCGGTGACCAATGTCTCCTGCTCTCCTCCTCAGCACAGCTCAAGCCGCCGTTTGTCTTAGATACCGTCACCTGGCCCTGAGTCCGATGGCTGTGCACAACTAAAAAAAACAACACAAATGGGAACGTCTGCGGAGCATCACAGGCCAGCAGCGCTTACGTCTGATGGGGCCCCGGACACAGATGACGGCGTGCACATATTAACACAGAGAAACGTTGTGGTATTGTCGTTAATGGCATAGTGATTGTTAATGGTATGGAATTGAATTCACACACATGTGTATGTGTATGTGTTTATATATGTATGTATATATGTATAAAGAGAGACGGAGAAAGAGAAGCAATCATAGAGGAGAGGTTGATATCAAATGGACATTTACCATAGAGGAATGTGACACAGACACAAGGGGCCAACATGAGTGCAGAAAAGACCCACGGTGATGAGGTATGCGATTGGAGGTGCGGAGGCCAGTTTGTTCTCCAACGAAAAATAGTTTTTTTTTTGTGTGAATGGGTTAGGTAGGGAATGGAACGTTATATCAAGAACGATCTGGAGTTATGTCGGAACAATGGATAGGGTGCTGAAACAGCTATTAGAGTCATGAAGAAAGCTTAAGCTACAAAGCACAGTGTCAAACACCATGATGAATTGTTATTGGTTTGAGGGTGCCTACTCGTAAAGATAGAGAGACTGAGAATGGTCAATGTTCCTTAATCACCATGTGGAACTCTTATCTGATCATAAGAGAAAGCTTCAGGTCCGACGTAAATTAAATCACAAAGTTGTCTCGACAAGACTGTTACGCGGAAGAAGGGCAGTACTAGCTCACGTAAGATGCATTATTGTTGGATGTTTTGTAAACAGTATTGTCAGTTTGTATCTCAAATATCAAAAATAGATACTGTATTTTATTGCTAGCTATAACGATATAATCCTCACCACTTCGTATGCAGTGTTACGAAATCGGAAAAAGGTCCGCGGGTTAATTAATTAGATGCACGAACAGCTGCCAGTCTCAGATAAACAAATCGAGGCGATATCGTTCTCAGAGGCAGAGGGAAGAGATTCAATGACTTATCAGTAGGTAGTATTACTGTAAATACAAATGTGTTGTTGGGCAGGAGGAAAAGGTTGTACTATAGTAGTAAGTCCAGTTAGTATGTACATAGAGCAAGCCCTGGCTGTATAGACGGAGTGCCCAACGACCAGGTAGAGAAACTTGGAGGGGTTTGAAGGGAGCGGCGTGTCAGCCAGTGGTGGGCCGAGACCTGAGGGAAGCTTCTAGAAGCATGTCTGATCAAAACACTCCGCTAGGATCTCAGCAGACGATGCATTTAGCCTTTTATCATAAACACATGCTATACAGTAAATACAGAACTCGTGCTCAAAAACTAAAAAGAACCCGTTTAACACAGCGTATAATATCATAATTCCAAACTGGTCATACCTTGTTATTACTACATGTGCAGTGTCTAGGATCAAGGTGTTGTGCAGTACAGTGGATAATAGCATGTCCATTTTTTTGCACTGTTTGTCAATCAACTGAAATAAGGATCTATACATGAATGAATGGAAGAGCGGTGGATCACTGTTGTTGTTCTGAGTTCTTTGTAAAGGATCGCTGTGACTATTCTCACAGGGAGAGGCCGTGCAAGTGTTGTGTCTGAAAGGGAGAGAAAAAAAAGCTAGAGAAAATTAGTCAGATGTGCTTTCTTGAGTAACATTGTGCCAACATGTTATTCCCTACCGGTGCCTCATTAGACTCCGAGCTTCGATGCCCAACCGCACCATCTCTGGAGCGTTTATTTTCTGTGTGTGTGCTGCCTTCTTGCCTGGACTCTGGGAATCAAAACTCTTTACATACGAAGGACGAGACGGTTATCCCCCATATTTTCTTTGCGTGTGTCATCAATGCTCTTCGGGCTCGTGTTAAACACTGTACCTGCGCTCATCAGATCAGTGCATGGTATTTGCCTCATAGCTTAGTTTGACTGCAATACCCTATATGTTCAAAACAATGTTGCGATCCCGCTTGTATTAGTCTAGTGTGAAACGGACATAATGTTGGATCCCTCCTAACTCTTAGCTTGTGGGGGTCTTTTACCGTTTCGGTAGCTTCATAAACTCCTACGCCCAAGTTTCAATACCCAATGGCATATATAAAAGTGAGAGGCAGGTGCCATACTATTTGCCTGTGCGAAGGTCAAATAAGCAAAGTATTTTTGCTATATTGCGGTGCATGGAACGAGGAACTTTTCTGTACTACAGTGTGCTTCTCTAGATCAAAATCAAGCGTTCTTGTCGTTCTTGTTGTGTTCACTGTTATTTGGTTTTGAGATGTGTTCATTTTCTTGTACGAGGTGCATAAGCAAATACTTGTATTCAAGTAGTTTTGTTAAAAGCGTGACAAACATTCACGTTCTGAATGATGACTAAAAGATAGAGTGACATTAATCTAATATGGAGACTTCCAAAGTATAATTGTGAATTTTACATTATGCCAGAAAGACGCGCAAGAAATGCTGGAACACCAATTTGCCCTTGCTAAACGTTAGTGTTCGTCATCACTCTATATCATATTAAATACTGCCTCTTATATAATTTATTCCAGCTTCAGAGCTAAATGGCCAAATACAAAATATATTATACGATTTATATTGATTTTTAAGCCAAAGTCAAACGTTTTGTATGAACTTCTTTTATGTTTTGCAAAATACTGTTACTGTTAATTTGCAGATATAAAAGGGCCAATTGAGAATGCATGATAGTATTATTTCAGTGTAAGCGCAGTGAATCGTTGCTGCTAAAGAGTATAGAATAGTCCCAAGTACGTTGCTCCCCTATCCTGTCTCGTGTATTGTCCTAGATCAGTGAGCCATGTAAGCTGTGTTTAATGCAAACAGAAGCATCCAGCCAAGATGCTTATAACAAATAATTGCGTGTTTGAGAAATGGAATGGAAACGTCAGAAGACCTTGCTTTTATGCAAGGAGTGGTGTGGGGCGTTCGTAACACAGAAGTAGCGTGGACTTTGTTCTATGGCAATAAATGTAAATAAGTCAACATTCTTGGTACAAAAGAAGTTGGACCTCTCCCCGATGGACGCGTTAGATGTCCTGCTTTATCAAGCACTGTAAAGAGGGCGTCCGTGAGGCCCGAATGTACATTTGTATAGTGTGGTGTTGTTGTATAGATGTCACCACCGCAATACTCAATGAAGGGCACAGCATAGATCCCAAGCTATAGTATGAGCGTATTGTGAGCGCATGACGCGACCTTATAGCCTACTAGCACGTTGGTGATTGTCATATATCAAGAACCCATATATGTATTAGGACTTGTGAATGCTGTATACTGGTATACCTACCGTAAGAAAATATTGTACATATACTCAGATTTAAAATCAACATAAAATCCCAACTTTTTGTGTAAGCCACTGCACATCACCGACGATATATAGGCGGATCTATATATTATTACATACTCCCAAGCAAAATTCATGCGTATTGGTATTGTTCTTTGCTGACAAATTATGTGTGCGTTCACCAAGCCTAGCTGTCATGGTTAGGTCCACGCTTATTATATAAACGAAGATTGCGTCTCGCTAGTCAGAACTTCTTGTCGTGGAATCATAAACATGTGTACTACTTGTAAAAAGACTGGGCTCTGAGAACAGTCGCTGTGGGTGCCCACCTGTTGGGAGTGATTATTAGCTGTTATTGAGTATGTAGAAAGCCAAAGCTGACTGGCCGAATCCAGAGATACCTGTTTACAGTGAGATCTGTAAACTATCATTTTCGGGTAGGGTCGGGAATTCACGTCTCAGCCTGTATTGTAAAAGGTGCCATGTCAATAAAAAAAAATCTCAATAGTGTGTAAATTAAATTCGCGAAATAAAACGAAAGATATTTTGTACACAGGAAAGTGAGACCTATCACCTTGAGCCATGGATGCTAATGGGCGCAACACGTGCCCTCCCTGTCATAAGTCCCCGGCAGTGCTCTTTTAAATAATTCTGTTACTACTCTTTGTTATTTGTTTTTAAACTCCACCTTCAAAGATGCCCTATCTTATTACCCTGCCCCATGGTCTCGGGTTTATTTGTGTAAAATGAAATGATTTTGGTTCTGGCGATTCAGATGATAAAACCCAAACAGATCCATAGCATCGCTACTTGTACGATTTTGCATGCATATGCAATGAATAGTAAATGTGCAGTCAACAGGCTTGTATGATTCTGACAGAATATCCGAATATAGGGACTTTATAATTCTTTAGGTAATAACTCACCAAGGGCACGTAAATGTTAATGTTATCGCAGGACCCCTTTTATTGTAAAGTCATCTTTGTTTTCAGTCGGTTCACTTCAGCTTCGTATATAAATGTACAAGATAGCACAAGTCACTGAGCAGGCCACTTGTTTCTAAAAAAAAATCGATGTTCTTATCTCACCAGGTCACATCAATTATTATATACCTGTGTGCGAATGTCTATGAAATACTGCCCGCTGCTAGGGGTGCAGTAATAATAATATTCGTGCCCGCTGTGAGAGTGACAATAAGTCATTAAAATGTCGTTTTTTCTTCGATTTAAGGTATATGATAATAAGCAAACGTCCTTACTGTGGATGAAACGATTCTCGTTCTCGGTCAGTCGTCGATATCATACTGCCTTCCGCCTATGGCGTCAGGCAGTATGATATCGACGACTGACCTCGAACAGGAAGCGTTTTATCCACAGTAAGGACGTTTCCTAATAATACTGATCATTCATGCTCGTTTTAGTTATTCTGGTCGTATTTTTTAAACAATGTCTTGTTTGTTACATATTATCACCACAGTGACGTATTAAATCGGCAAAAATGGAAATTTCCGTTGTGCAGATTCGGAGGCCTCTCCTTAGCCTATCAATATGATCAATTTTGTTCAGTTGGGCGAACACCCTGGCATAAGGCCTTGGTGGGCAGTAAGGTGCTGCTCCACCAGTGACAGTTTTTCCGGGTCCATCATTATACTACACATGTGAAGCATGTAGTGCCTTCGTCTCAGTCAAGATCAAACCCACACTCTTTGTCTATTTTTGTATTGGAAGAACGCCGTGCGTCATATTGTTCACTGAACACACTCAAAAAATGTTGGTGGGATTTAGCGAATCCTACCCACAAAAAAAAGAGAATGACGGAACCCCTGCAAGCAGGAGATTTATTCGCTGATATTTTGGACACAGTTCCAGGTGGTACTAATTTGGGGGCTTTTTGTTGTCCATGTTTAGGTCGAAGGTCGTGGCTATCCCGCGCCCGTTTACACGTCGCGTGTAGTTATTGTATATTACGACTGCAGACGTTTTCCCAGAGCGGTGCTATGTGACAGTAACAGAATCAATGCACAAGATGTAGTTTCCTCACTCGCGTCGTGACCTCAGCGCTGCCACCTGGTGTGCAGGTCAGCTACCGCTGTGTGACCCACACCAAGATCCGACGTAACTAGGTCAAATGACGTCAGCTGGCCACTGGAGGCTGGTAATAGACATCTAGCATGTATTTACCAAAGAAATCACCAATGTCATAGTCGTGGTATGTGTAAAGACCTAGGCGTTTTGAGGTAGCACGTGTTGTACCCGCGTGATGTGTGTACATGTGTAGGTCTACCATCTTTTAACAAAGCTACGAAAATGGACATTATAACCCAGAATGGTCCGTATATATATTTTGTCGCCAAAGAGAAACCACTATAAAGCATGGTGCCAGGTCTGGAGACTTCTTTTGGCAGTGGTTGCAGTTTGATGTTACCAGTTATGGAGACGCGTAAGGTTCCAGACAGTGTGTAAGAACTAGCTAAATGGTTTATTAACGTTGACTACTAGTGGCCCGTGGCCTGTCTATAGGACGGGGGAATAACTATAGGGGATCATTTGGGCTCAACAGTTCGAGGAGGATGGATTTTGTCAGTATGTGCTATAAACGTGCAAGTTCCCCGCGCGCACAGCCAGTGGTAGTTTGTAAACGACATTTGTATATAGGTAAAAAAATACGTATTTATGGCTTAGGTCACTATTAGGTTCGGCTGTCGAAGGCCCAGAGATGTTGATCATCACAGGCCACTGATGGGAATCCTCAAACATCCGTTCAGTTTTACAACATAAAGCGTTTATATTGTTTTGTATAGCGACTCATTTGTGGAACGTTCAGTCTTTTGTTTCCTGATATTATCAGGGGATACTCTTTTTGTCCCTGGCGTTTTATAACACAGAAACAACGGGGAAATATTATTTATTACAGTTACTGATATTATGATGGTTCAGTAGTGTTAATATTGTGAATATAATTGAAATGAAGGAACAAGAAACGTGTAATTAGACTTCAAAACGTTAAACCGTGTTTTAAAAATCTGAACCTAACCTGATGAAATGAATATAATAAAAGATCTATGTCAATAAAGTATGTGTTTTGTATTTATTCCAGTTAAATACATATTGATGAGTGGTTCAAGTTAAACAGGAGATGATGGACGATGCTTCATATGCCAAAATAAATGAACAATTAACTGAACTAATGTGAACTGTCGTGTATTCCATGCACATGACCCAGAATTGTGTTAATTAAAAAAAAATTGTAATCCATCTATACAATATGCTATATATAAACGAATAATTATGTGGCCCTTGTGCTGTGCAATATAGTATGAGAGCGGAGGTCAATTTGTAGAAAGAAAAACAAAGTCGACAGCCTTAGATACTGAGATGTAATAATGGTATGTTTCTAATGAGGAATGATGAACAGGTACTGGGATCTGTATTGAAGTTGTTTTCAGTAAACAATTTCTACACGCTGGTAAAATTCAATTTGCATTCTGATCCCATTGAACTCGGCTTCGTAAAACACACTGTCCAGAGATCCAAACTTTGAATACCAAACATGATCCTGTGAATTTGCTTATCTTTTCACCCTATGATTTGCACTAACCCTACTTGTCCTTAATATACACATACACGGTCATATTTCAGAAACTTCAATCAATAATATACACTGTCTGACTAAGCTGTCACAGATACATATGATATCATTTCAGAATGTTGGATATCTGAAAATAACATGAGCTTAAGGATAATCTGGACAGTTTCTTAGACAATTATGAAATTACCCAAAGCATTTACCTGGGTGAAAACAAAGGGGAATTATTGTTCTAATGAACCAATGCACCATGAAGTATTCTTATTCCAGTATTGTCACTTATTCAGTTGATCCCATTTGAAGATGTCATACATTTTTTTCCATAGTTTTTACTTAACGATAATCTTGGCAGCCTCTTTGTCCGACACTGTGTACTTGTCCCACTTCTTTTCCGGGTCGTAGGGCTCCCAGCGGCTGGCGGGGAAGATGTGTTTGTTGCGCTCGTACCAGGAGCGCAGGCAGACCTTGCCGGCATGGGACTCGTCCTTCTCAATGCGCGCATCGTTCATCAGTCGCACGTCCTCGTGTACATCGAACTTGAAGAGCGGCCCACTCTTACCGCGAGCCTTGGTCACAATGAAGTCGTAGAAGGTGTAGTGGTGTGGTATGATCAGGTCCTCCTTGACGTACATTAACTGGTCCACACTGGCCGTCTTTAGCTCGTTGAACTCCTGGGAATAACGGAAGAAGCAATTTCGATCGTTATATTTTTACAGGGATGGCAGTTTTCCTCCTTTCCAAGGAAATCCTTGTTTTCATTTTCAGTTCATTACATTATTTTTTCTTGTGTAAAACAAAGAGAGAATATATTGGACTGTATTCCCACCAATAAAACAGTGGTTTAAACTAAAACACATACTCCGGCTCCATTCCATGCCCAATAACGGTGTATATTCCATGAATTCTCAATCTCTCTGAGGCAGTAAATTCCACATGAAAAATATTTCCTCTTTTCCTCATGACCACAACTGACATCCCTGTTATATTGTTCATCAAATCAGTTGCTACCGTAAAACCCCGCTCATGTGCGATTCTTTTTTCGTAGGGATTTAAAAAAAAAACCTTTATAGATTTTTGCCAAAGTCGGGGGTAGACCTATAACCGGTTTTTTTTCAAAAATTGATTTAGAAGAAAAAAATCAGTACAAATCTATAATCAAGTACCAAAAAACAGCGATATACAAATGTGAATCATTTAATGGTTGTAATTGGTCAGATAACATGTTATGTCCGTTATTGGTACAAACGTTTATTGAAACTTTCATATTCTATACCAAAGATTCTACAAAAAGTTGTGAGTGGGGGGAGGGGGGGGGGGGGGCAGGACCCCAATGTTGGGGGTCGGCTTATAACCGAGTTTTCCTGAAGTTAAAATTCCCCCAGAATCGGTTTATAGCATTTTGCTGAAGGTGCGGGGGGTCGGCTTGTAACCGGGATCGGATTATAAGCGGGGTTTTACGGTAATCTAACAGCAAAAACAAAGGTCATGAAAAGAGGACGAGGCTACGCCTGCTCCCTATGCTGATGCTACCTTGAATGGCAGTTATAGAGTTGCCCCTAACCACCGTCCCCATGGTGCAGTGTATGGTAGGATATCACTTAGTGACGTCATGCCTGCTCTCATAGGTGTCACTAGAACGTAACCTAACATTAGGGACCATTCATAGAGTACCTACGCACTGGGGGGGGGGGGGGGGGGAGGGGGGTTAACTTTTGCGTATGCTCCTTCTTTGTTCTATTGCGTACGAAAGCAGGAAGACGGGTGGGGGGGGGGGGGGGGGGGTCAAATATTTTAGAAATTCTGCGTACATACTTTATGGATGGCCCCTCACAGATATACATGTAGATTAGTCTGTTGTTTATACTGTTGGCGCTTTAACCGCACATGGGACAAATAGGGTTTCATGTCCGGGCTCAAGGTTTTGATTTGGAGAAAAAACCCCATAAACAAACAAAAATAGTTAGAAAAGACAAACAAACCATAAATTTAATCTATTCTCATTATCCTTCTCATCAACCCAAATTACCTTATGTAAATTATGTATGTCAATCTAGATGTAACAAGCTGCCATAATATAATTTGATACCATTAAGTTGTTTCTGAAAACCTTGCTGTATGCGAGAGAAAACAATAGAGAAATTAAAAAAATAATAATAATTAATCCGATTTTCTCGTCCTCATGATATCTATTCCATGCTATACTGATCGGACTCTCTCCTGCTCATTTCAAAGTGGAGTTAAATCTGCCCTTTTACTGCTACAATACATATCTCACGGAATGACACTAGATAGTCTTCATTATTTTATCTGTTAAAACGGGTAATGCCAAGCAGAGCTGCTAACATACCTTTGTTAACAAGAACTAGAATTGTCATTCCCTTGCAACAAAATATATAGAAATCCATAAATAAAGAATCAATTAAAGAGGGATCCTTGTATTATAATGTTGTGAATTTAGCTTTAAAATCCTGGAATAAGATTGTTCAATTCAAATGATACATGTACTTACTTTCCTTAGGTGCTCCAGACAACGCTGAAGGAACTGTTGCATGGAGTTTCCTTTCTTCATGCGCACTTGTCGCCTGTGGCCGGAGCCATCCCAGTAACTGTAGGTGATCTCAATCTCCTCACTCTTCAGCTTCTCCTGCTTGCTGGACCACTCCTGTCGGAGCTCCTCACTGAATCAGCAACACAGTGAAAGTTAAAGAGAATCACTATGTTCAAAACGCGTCAAAAATCCACCAGCGGGTATTTAATATGACGAGTGCAACGTTCTGAATCAAAACCGTAGGGTGCTAAAATTATGCCCCAGTCACACCGGCGTAAAACACGGCGTTTTTCCGTGTACGCACGTCTACGTTCTTCTACGCATTTTGGTATCTCAAAATACGCCGCAAAACGCCGCAATACGCGGAGATGCGTAAAGGAAAGCCGGAATGCGCCACAATGCGTACAGACGCGTAGATAAGCGTTGATGAACGTTGAGAAGCGTACTAAAACGTTCAAGAAAAGCAAACAAATACGTTCCAAATCCGTAGCTAATACGTGGTCTCCAGCAATTCAAATACGTAGAAGAAACGCCGAATTTTACGCCAGTGTGACTGGGGCATTATATAAGGAAGAAACAAACAATTTTTGGTCAAAGTTGTCGTCCTCCACGAGGTTGATGTGGAGTGATATGAACGAGGCAACAGCCGAGTGGATATCACATAGCATTCAAATGAGTTGGAGAATGACTTCTTTGACCAAAACGAGTAGCTTTCTGTTTTTATCTCACCCCTGTACACACTATAAGAATGAACAACTCAAAGGATATAGACCATGGGGAACGGACTGCAATACTCGTAGGGGCATGGAGAACGAGTTCCCAATGTTAAACATATGGGACAAAAATACCAGGGATGAGATAAATGGTTAGAGTATTCACTGTTCTACCCTCTAATTGGCAACACACGAATGTCTGCTCCCATAACCTCCATGTGGCAGTACACTGGAATGGTTTCTCTTCTACCTTCTCTATTTTTCATTTCAGTTTACAGCTCCCTCCCCGGTCCTCTTTATAAAATTCAATCACTCTGGGCCATGAAAGCAAATCTGACTTCATGACAATTCATCAATATCAATCATTATCATGTTAGCTTAACAATCATTGGGTTGTTAAAAAATAAACTAACATGGTACGCCATCGTTTTCTTTTAACCAGGTAAAACATTCATAAAATCCATTTTGACTCTCATGAACAACAGTTTATTGACACAAAACAAAACATCAAACTTGCACTGACAAGTAGATTTTACAGCATTTACCATGGTTCTCCTATAAAAACTAGACACTGTCAAGACCTTGTAAGTCCCCAAGACGCCTGACGAGTCCGATTCGGACAAAACTTTGAGTTAAAGCCCCTAGAAAATACTTTTTTCTACCCCCCATACCCATATTTTGGGCATGGTAGAGTTCCTACACTCTCCCACCAGACGAAACATCTGTTTGGAGGACATGGAGACAGTCAAAACGGTTTCCAGGGCTATCCCAACATTGTTGACTCTTTTCACAATGGTTGCTACGTTATTACATGGCAACAGGCTGGTATCAGATCGAATTCTGGTCAAATTCAAGGTAGCGTCGGCCGCAGTGGAGGTGTTTAAGCCTCGTCCCATAATCTTGAATAAAGAAGTTTCATACAAGCGTTCAAACTAAGCACTGGTGGCAACTCCATATATGGGGTCCACTCATGGTCAGATTTAGTGATGGATGGTCATATAACAACAAAATTCTTAATTATCATCTCTTTGAAACAGCTTAAATAGGTATTCGAAAAGAGTTTGCTTAGGACGATGCTAGGTAGTTATCTCAAAGGCAAAAAAAAGAACAGAATAGAGTTGATAAAAAAAGGGCCTTACCGAAGCCGGGCTTCTTCCTCCTCACGATCTCGATCGGGTAAAAAGCTTGTGTCAACATGTGGGTCTTTACCTGCACGAAATAGAAATGTGTTACCAATTGTGTAAAACAGCTTTCTGTAATGCGTTCTGGATATTAACTCTATTTTTGAGGATCGGAATACCTGACCTATTCATACTTCCTATGTGATAGTGCGAACACTCAAGTTTTGGCCAAGTTAAAGTGTAAATTGTTATATTTAGAATATTTATAAAACTGTATATTGGCATACGTGTATTTAGAATTGTGAATCACATGCCATAGACTACATATTATTACTACTTTAGAAAACACCTTTATATTCAGATGTATGTCAACTGCATTTGAAATTACCTAAACGTTTTTTTTTCTTGGGGATCTGTATCAAATTTTCCTCCTCTTCTTCTTCTTCATCTCCCATATCTTCTTTGCCTTCCTCATCTTCTTCCTCGTCATCATCGAAAGCAAACGATAATGCAGCTTTCTGGAGAAAGGCAAACATTGTGAGAATTACATTACAATAAATCAAAAACATGATGATCGTTCTGAACTCCACAGCAACATATACGACAGAAGTTATCACTAACATACACGCCAAGCTATGAAATCACGGGCTGCTTTAGGGTTTCCTTCTGCCTTTACTATTAACAATAATCCAGGGACGCATTGATATCTCCTTCCTTCTCAATGTTACTTCGGATCTGTATACATGTACTAGTCTACAATCAAATTGTGCCTACTTTATATACTTTTTTTCTTTTTTTCCAAAAATTTCTTTATTGAAACCTGTCAGATACCATAACTGTGGTATACGGATTCAAACCTGTGGTACACGGCTTCAAAACCATGGTATACAGGGATGTTAGTTGGAGTTTTTTGTGTGGATTTTTCTGCCACAGAGAGACCGGGAAAACTTGGATAATATGTCCCTGTCGGCCATGACATGGGGCCAAGGTTCTGTCGGGAGCTTCATATCACTGTTTTATTGGCATAAATGAGGCTAAATCAAAATTATCTTTGTTTGATGTAACTAAAAGCAATTACACAAACTGAATATGGAAAAGTGGATTTCCACGGAAAAGTGGAAAACTGACATCTCTGGGTATATGGGGAAAATAGTCCCTTTTGCTATAGAGCAAAGAAATAGTCCCTATTGTTATACCCGTTAATATGGCAATTACTGGGTTTAATTTTTTTTTTTTTAAAGATTGATAATAAATACAACAAACGATGATTTTGTAGACAGGCGGCTCTGTAAACCCCTCGTGGTTTACGGCCGCCTGTCCACAAAACCATCGATTATTGTCTATTTATACAATTCTTTACGAACTATCACTGCTTGATCTTTAAACATGAGTGCACTGTATAGTGAATTATCCTTCAACAAAGGCTGCTTAAAATGGAAGTAAAATTAATCACTTGCCTGCTTGATTTTTTTCTTCTTTCCTTTTTTTCTGTCGTTTTCGTCTGAATCGAGTCGGGACTGCGACTGGCTCACTACCAGCTGACGTTCGCGGGCTTTCACTACGTCTTCCTGCTTCGCTTTCATCTCGTCCAGCGTTACCAAACCTATTAGTCATGACAATTTATACATTTCAGATCACAAACAAATAACTGTTTGCAGTCTCACAGAGTCTGTTAGAATCATAACAATCAGATTCAAAACGGGTCAACTTTGTATATTTATTCAAATCTATGAGGCTGGTTGACTTGTCTTTCTTTCCACTGATATTGTCGTCTTATACCACTAGGACTTTATCGCATAACTTTTCTGATCCACCTTTGTAAAGGAAGGTTGCACAGAATACTCGCTTTGCTCTGTATCATCAACCATCACTACAAGTAATAGTTGGGGTAAAAGGGAAATAAAATCTAGTGGAAAAATGACTGGATAGTGTCGAGACTGAGTAGGTAATTAGACCATGTGAGTTGATAGACAGCCGCGGGTACTTCAAGTGTGTACACATATATACATCGGGGATTGCGATAGGTTTTAACAGAAAAAAAGGTGCGCTCGTCTACATGGACATGAAGGTGTGAAAACGGCCGTGGTATGTGGTAGGGGTAGGGCAAAGCCATGAAAATCAACTTATACAGTTGAGGCAACTGCCCCCTTTATTGTATCCAAACATGTTTCAAGAGAACCGAACTGATTCAAGGGAAAACATCATTGTAAAAAAATGGCTTCAATAAAGAAAGTTGAAAAAAAAAATGAAAAAAAAATGTGCTCCACGTTACACGCCTCTCTTATTTGTTAGTCAATTTTGAAAATAATAATAACATACTGTAAAGATATTTCTGGTGAAAACATATGGTGAAACAGGACTTTATTGTATTTATCATTCACCTTTTCCTGACAAGTGGCGTACCGATATTAGTTCATTTAGGTAACCCCTATTTCTCAGTACGCACTGTTTTTCCATATGGGCCCATTGTCAAAATCTGGAGCATATAACATGCCTGTGTGCTCCGGGTTTGTTTTGTTTGTTTTGGTAGTTTAACGTCCAATTTGTTCAATTAGACTTACTTTGGGTTTGATTGAATCTATGAGATGAATATAGATAGAAATCCCACCCCTACACATTTACCGAGGTGAGAGTTCTTTTACTTCCCACTCCACATAGACATGGTATGAGAAAGATTGGCCTTTGATATAGCAGTAAATCTACCACTGCTGGGGGTGAGGGAAAAAAGTGGCTGCAGTGGGACCCGAATTAACAAAGTCCCGTGCTCTTTACCACTGAGCTAATTCCCAACCCACCCCGGTCGCTTTAGTTATGCTTGCGTGCAGGCATATCCGGTCTGCACCACGAGGAGGCGAGGCGACCAAGAGGGTGAACAGATTGGTAATTTCTGTCCACCCCAGCAGACCGGGTATAGTGATACACACTCCCTATGTGGTTTCTATGGACACTTTGTATCAGGTGGATAATAAAGGTCTGTGTTCTTTCTACTCAAGGAAAACTTGTACAACTATACTGGATAGCTGCCATCGAAGAAATACCAAACCTCGTTATATAAATATATTTGACCAATCTGTATAGGGTTAAGGTTGAGGCATCACCTGCCATAGATTTATCAATCTGAGATTTGACTAGAACTAGAATTAATGCTAATTATATAGAACGACCTGACCATGCTGTACAAGCTACAAAACAAGATGATAATTTATGGTTTGTACGGAACGAGGCATTTATGCCAAGTTCTGTACTAACTGGAAATTATCATCGAGATTGTAGCTGGTACAAGCATGGTGGGTCGTTTTGTATTTACTATACCCAAAAAGTTTGGCCTAACAACTAATATTTTAGTTAAACGCGTACAGAACAGCGTTCCGTATTTTGCGTACGGGCCCGTGTTCCGTACCGTATTTTTACGTTATATCGTGAAACGGTGCATATTTACAGTATATACGGCATGGGTATATAGTAATCAGGGTTGTCAGTTGGAGCGAGACAAAAAAGTGAAAATATTTTTCATGTGGAATTTGCTGCCACAGAGAGACCAGAAAAACGTGGAACACGTGTCAGTGTCAGCCACGGTGCGAGACTGAATGTTTGGTGGGAGGTTCAAACACTGTATCATAGGAGTGAAGGAGAATCAATTAATAAATCTTTGTTTTACACAAGAAAAATGAATTATATACTGAAAAAAAAGGAAAAGTGGATTTCCACGGAAAGATAGAAAACTAGCATCCCTGAGTAATAGACAAGAAAGTCTACAGTTAATTCCCATGGTGTATAATTGACAAAATCATGTCGCAATCCTCGAATGACTGGATCTGAGGGTGATTACTCTGATGTGATTATGATTTCTGTAAAGCGCAAAGTAGTGTATTTACCAATCGTGTCGGACTTCAAACGTTGCTCGACGGCATCATAATGTGCGGCGAATTTGTTATTGATGTTTCCTATCTTCATCTCTTCTTCTATTTTCCTCTTCCTTTCCTCTAGTTCCTCTTGTTCTCGTTGACGCTTCTT
The DNA here is from genome assembly GCA_950022655.1 of Alentia gelatinosa. Classification (NCBI taxonomy): domain Eukaryota; kingdom Metazoa; phylum Annelida; class Polychaeta; order Phyllodocida; family Polynoidae; genus Alentia; species Alentia gelatinosa. The sequence continues at coordinate 108,469,768 of OX465581.1, forward strand.
TATTAGGTTGGCTGCTCGGCCGGCCTCCTTAGCGGCACCTTTATACATAGCCATATTGGTTTTGGTCTGTCTTTCCTTGTTATCTGGGAAAAAAATGATATATGATGTACATATTTAAATGTGTACGATTAAGTTCATAAATAAGAGATAATCTCTAAGAAAGTATGAACCTATAGGCCATTGCGAAGGGAAGTTTTAATACAAGACACTACGCTTTTTAGATACCACGCAATGGCCACAAGACTATGAAAATTGGACAGTATGTTATTGTTGGGTATTGCACGTCTTGAGCCTTTTACGATTAGAGCCCCCTGTCAGCGCGAAAAACGTGGATGCTTTGAGCCCATCCTGTGGACGCCGTGGGCATCCACCCATTTTCGGAAAGATTTGTGGGTATTGTTATGGTAAAAGGTTAGGCCCGTTAAGGTTTGGTTAGGGCGAGGTATAGGGTTAGTATAAGGGTTAAAATGCTGGATTTTTTTTTGACTGGCAGTTTCTTAAAGTACTTGGTGGCATCTTGTTGGATCGTCCTAAATTTGTCAAGATCTACTTGCTTGTATGTTAATGTGTGACTATGTACAGTAGAACCCCGCTTAAGGGACAATTTGCTTGGAACGAAATTTGATCCCTCTATATATAAGTTTATTTTAACTCCGAATAAGGGAACACCCCACTTAAGGGGGCAATTTTTCCAGTAAGGAAATGCTTCTTGACGGTCGCCCAGCGTGAAGGTGTCGGGTATGAGGACCTGGGACTGTGAAACTGTTCATAGAACTGTGTCACACTGTGAATCTTTCCTAAACATTGATTTGTATTATAATTTTATATATCTATCTTTTATTTCTTTTCCATGTATTTGCCTAGAACTGGTTATTCAATAAACCTTTTACATAATAACGGGGTTTCCTTTATTAATATAGGTATAATTTACTATATAACCATCAACAGACTGAAAACCCCGCTTGAGGCGGACACCCTGCTTTAGGGGACACTTTCCTCGGAACAGAGGGATCCCCTTAAGCGGGGTTTTACTGTTCGTCTGTATCATACAGTGCACGTCTTTCTCTACCTGTGTATCTCGTTTTATCCTACCGCCAATATAAAATCCCTTAGGCTTAACATTGAGTTTCCGTATGCCACGATGACTGGCATACAGAGTTTTATATGCCACTCGTGGCATACAGAATTCTCATCACATAATATTCCAAAGTCGAGGGGACGTGTAGGATAAATTCAAAACCTGATTCGTCTTAATCTTGGCCACCGCATGCCACTCCTGGAGTTTTGGCTCCGGACTTCACTCAGCTTCGCCTCATGAAGTCACTATGCCAAACTCCAGTTGTGGCATACGGTGGGCAAGATTTAAACTCATCCAGTTTTACGATAATATCTGTATCTCTGTGTATCTATGTATCTGTGCGTCTCTGTGTAAGACTGCTTGTCATTTAGGATGACCCTAACTGTGAATTGATATTATGTTCTGATTTTCCCTGCATCACCTGAAGCAAGCAGTGCACCCCATCAACTAGGAACGAGTAGCCCACTCTGCCAGCTGGGTATATATAACCCCTTTCCGACCACGGTGTGGTGTCTGGATATTCACCAGCAGTGTGGATAACTGAAGCCTTACAATTCCACAAATAGTACTAGTACAACTGAGGTCCGTTCAATAATCTAGAATCGTACATGAAGACCCTTTTCTGTAATTCGTACAAGGGTTATTATTTAATAATATTTAAGTCTGTTCACTATGACAGTGTAGTGGGGTGGGAATCCAGCAGTGTTCGTGTGTTTCACGGAAGGTGGCACGACGTGCCGATCCTTACTGTGTAGTGATTTCGGGCAACACCGCACACGAGAGTGGCGCGACGGAGGCCGGGATTACGTAACGCTGGGTATATATACTCAGCGTTCACAGTAGGTCGACAGGCTGTCCTCGCGCGTCTCTTCTACGGAACAGACCCTTGGGCCCTCACTTTGCAGGCGGGTTCTCGTAACCTTCCTGGTGGTTAGGCGAGTCTTTCAGATTAACCTCTCCAGCGTTACCTGGCACCTACGTGCTGGGGTACTGTACTTGTGGGAAAGATCTTCCAGATCTTTCCGGGAAGTAGTGAGTAATAAACATCTCTGTTTATTAAAAGACATTGTTGTGTTATGTGTGACTAGGTCTGTGCAAACTAACCGAAAACCGAACCAACCTACGTGGAGTGCGTAGGGTGGGATCCTGCCTGGAACTAGCATTCCGGATTGGGGTCATCCAACCTGCTAGACAGGCGGCGACCACCACAACAGTATTAGCCATCCACAAGGTCGTCTGTAAGTTTTGAATAAAGTTGACCCATATCGTCCCTTGGTCTCTATGACATTGAAAAGGGTCCTCTTGTACGATCCTAGATTATTAAACTGGCCCGAGGTGAAAATCACTTTTCCCACGATCATCTGGTAACAACGGCCCCAGTCTCCCCCGCACGGATACAGCTGGTTAGCTCTGTGAAACCCAACTAACAATCAAAACTTTCATTTACAGCTATTTGAAATGAATAAGCTTACCCTCTACTAGGTAAAATGTTCACGCCCTCATCCCCATTGAGGACAGGGCTGGTTACACTAGTCACCCAAAATTATCCTAAACCTAACATTACTATAGGCCAAGCAACCATATTGGGGACTGAAAATTAGTTATTTTTTTACTTGATATACGGAAATTCTCATAACTTAGGCTGTAAAAAAATACAGAAATATTGAACCCGAGATTCTGGGCTCTATTGTCATATATACATGTATTTTGAATTCATTGTGATAATCAATCTGTTTTCATTTTTGACATATATTGCAATTTCAGAGAACATTTTTCCTTTAGTCATTATTTACAAACAAATGCTTACTTAAACTAATTAGATATGCAGCACAGGTCAATCTATTAGATTTTTTAGGGAAAACACTATTTGAATCCGGAACCCACCATAGACTATTAGACCCTAATAAAGTAATATGCCTTCCTGGCCGTAGTTGTCACAAGTGACATTCACCCCTTCACGCACGTGCGGTGCCGGCGGCGAGTGGTAGACCGGGGACGTTGTGACCGAGTGATTGTGAGGAGTGAAAATAACGCGTACCCATCTAACTCTGTCGGTGAATAGGCACGTATTTTGGTGGGCGATAATATCATGATATGACTCATTCATCCCCTCTTACGACAAAAACAAGTATGAATAAGCATGATCGAACTCTGACTATATTCAATGACACACCTGTTCAGTTTCTCTTACATTTAGGCTGCTGGGGAAGTTTATTCCAGTTGGAAAATCCCGAGAAGGTACACAACAAGTTGGCCAACGGCACCTTCGCAGTTCGTCTGTATACCCGCCACCTGAACTGGTACCTTGCTACCTCTCTCTGAGCAGAGTACGCTGATTCATTGGTCATCCGCTAGAGGCTCCCTCACACTGCGCCGCTCTGGTTTATTGCTCCGCAAAACCTGTTTCTGTAGGTTGCTCTAGCGGTGCAGTGTGCTAGAGGCTGTGCGGTTGAGGCGGTGAATCAAATGACAAGTAAACTCAGGAAGAGCAGCCTGAGCCCTTACTTGGATTAGTCCCTAACGAGTGGGACAAGTATGGTTGAGGTACGCTCACGCTGGATGCACTTCACTACCGACCGTTTACCAAGAGAACTAGGGGTTCTGTTTCTTTGGTTTACCCTTAGGAGCAGGGGAGTAGACTTTCTGGCTTTAAATTGACTGCGGCCAGTGCGGGGATCCACTGCGCTTTGGTTCACCTCTGGGTTCACCACGGACTTGAAAACTTGATGAAGTTAACGGACTGAGGGCAGTGAGGCGGCGCACCTGTCAACCTAAGGTCCTTTCCCATTTAATAAATAAATGGAGATCGAGAACAATCATCTCCTGTAGATCAGTAAGGAAACAGTTCCTACCTGACCTACTCTACTCTCTAACTACAAACAGTTTCGAGGGCTCCACCACCACCGTACCGGATAAATTTTCCAGCGAACCGGATAGTACACTGCACCGCTCCAGTTTATCCGCATAGTTTGCTCGAGCGTTGTAGTGTGGCCGGATAGGTTAGGTACTGGACTCACCGGAGTGGTGAAGCTGAGACGACAGGGTGGACCGCTGGTGGTAAAATGGGGAATTGTCTTGGTTTAGGATCTTCCAAACACGATACAGGACATAAAAGTAACTAACACTAATGATAACGACTGTATGCCTCGCCAATATCTTCATCAGTCATGATCAACTTCTGTGAGACCAGCCTGAGGATTAGAGAAAGAGGCTTCAGATCGACGACGTCTAGATATACAAATTACAATACACTACGCCTTGACTTCACCTTCACTTCAGTCACTCAGACCACTTGGTAGGTAAATACACAGTAATAACATGCTTTCGATATATATGGTCATATTTTCCTAGTAGTTGACCCGTAGTAATTGTCGTATCTGCACCCGTTTATAACCTTTATAGCGGAGGCGATTGAATAAGTACAGACAGAAACGCGAGACGCCCGCCGTTAGATCTCAAACCGGAAATTGTTTATTTTTTACCTTCAATTCTAGAGAGCTTCACAACGGAACTGACAGTAATATTCGAGCAAAAGAGAGGCTATTTTGGGTAAAACTGCAGATCCGTGGCCTCTAGCGTGTAAGCATAGGAAATGTCACTTTGCGGTCTCGTATCGGGCTGGGAAAGGCTTATAAGCTAGAGGCCACGGATCTGCAGTTTTACCCTATTTTGTAGTTTCAACTACAAGGAGAATACGGTCATGTAGTTGTAGATCAAGATGGATACAGGTACTAAAGGGCTGTTTCCACCTAGATTTCTCTAGATTCTAATTTCTAGTCCGAGAAACTTTGACTGCCTAGCGGACAGTCAGAGAGCACGACCGCTTATTCCCATTGTACAGAAATACTCGGAGTCATTTAACCACATCTCACCAATTCCAACTCATGTTGGCCATATTTGATAAGATTCCTAGTCTTACCGGCCTCTATATAGGCTGTTCCTGCCCCCGAGCGTTACCGGCCTCTAGGCTGTTCCGGCCCCCGAGCGTTACCGGCCCCCAGGCGCGACCGGCCCCCCGCATTTTTCGTGCACCCGCTCACGCATTCACAGCTTTTTATCCGCAATTTTAAGTGCATATATACTCTCCAGAAAAATCTAAAATTCTGTTAGACTATGATTGATTTGGGTTGTGAATTGCCCCCACCCCTCTCCAGTATATATACTGGAGCAGGACTCAGTACCAGTCACAACTCTCTCAGACTCTGAGAAAGGAATACAAGAGAACTGAGCCTGCAGGAGAACTGAGCCAGAGGTGTGAGTGCGAACTGAGCCTTCAGGAGAAGTGAGCCTTGCTCAGCCAGTGCTGGGCTGTAGTAGCGAGTAATCACGGCCCAATATTTTTGTAAAGATTTATAAAAACTTTTTGGGAAATATATATGTGTTTAACTAAGATGATACATATATATTCTGGGAGTTTCCTGGATTTAAAAAGTATTTTGTCCATTTGTTTTTGTGTACAGACGTGCAAGAGGTGAGCGATAATAGGGGTTCGACTGGCATTCGCGGCGAAATGCGTAACAGAAAACGGCAAATAAACATATATATTCCCTGTCGTGAATCTAAATATAAACTTTTCCTCATGTTTCTAGTAGTCTATCAGTCTTTACCTGGCGCTTCTACGTTAATTATTCACAGAGTTATGACCTGCCAAGTCGGCCACAGGCATTATTAAAGCAAATGACAGCAGCTTTCAGCGGGCGGCCCTACCTAGCTCCAACCTCCGGCGTTATATCGGCGAATCTAATCCGCCGATCTTCTTCATATTAAGTACAATTATATGTTATGGGTATCCCTTACTCGTGTTAAAGTTTCATGGCTTAATTCGTACAGAAAGTGAGTGAAATCTCGAGAACCAGCTAGGCCCAGGCTCAGTTCTCCTGAAGGCTCAGTTCGCACCTCTGAATCTCAACCCCAGGCTCAGTTCTCCTGAAGGCTCAGTTCGCACCTCTGGCTCAGTTCTCTTGCGGGCTCAGTTCTCCAGGTACCCTGAGAAAGATAGTAGTAACATGTATGGGTTTGGTAACTCATAAACTACACACACAACCAAAAATTTTTTGTTTCCTTTTTTTTTTTTTTTTTTTTCCTCCTCCTCCTTCCCCCCCCCCCCTTCCCTTTCCCCCCCTTTTCCCTCCCCCCCCCCCTTTTCCAAGTGACACATCCATAAGCATCCTTAAACCAAGTATGTGAGTAATATTCTTTACATCTGCTAACAGTAGTTTGTGCATACATTGGATCGACAGCTACCGAAGACTGATTTCTTCTACTGTCATTATTAGTACAATCCAGAGTACAATCCCTTCTTACCACTCATCCACATACAACGCAGTTTGAGTCTCAACTAAGACTTGGCGTTGGAGAGAGAAAAAAAAACAATGATTAGGATTACACTAAAAAATTGAAATGTTGAGAAAAAAAGATCTTAGATGTGTGCGTGGGGTTGAAACCTATCCTCTGTTTTTTTATTTTTTATTTTTACGACCATTATTAAAGTAGTTATCACCCGAAATGTTTTGGGGCTGGATGTGCCGAGGCCGGACCCACCGAGGGGCCGGACATGCCAACACGGCCGGGGGCCGGACGCGCCTAGAGGCCGGAACAACCTGGTACCTTTGAGAAGCTGGTTCCTGGCAAACCCCTGTGTAAGATTTCCTGCACATTTGAAACAAGTTTTTTGTTATTTTTGGTGCCTGCAGAATGCATTGACATGGATTTTATAAGCACTGGCTGTTCTATTAGTTAGAACTAATGCAAAGGTAGGAAATTACTGTCATTTTACTGGATTTTGCCTCAGGAAACTGTTAACCACAAAATCAGACACAGTCAACCTTTATTTGTAAGCAAAAGGGCTGCTGAGCTGGGATGTACATTTTGGGTTGACTAGTTAGCCTAGGGCTCTATGGGACTGCTCTTTGACTGTTCTCACGGTCAGAGCCTCTCAGACTAGTTCCACCAACACAATGGATTTGCCGTGGTATATCTTGTTATATTTCAGTGTTGTGATATGTCGTACCTCCTTTGTCGTGGTATGTCACATGCAATGCTATGTATACTTTTTCACAAAATTGTGTGTATGCTTTCGTGCTCCACCACCGCAACACCTCAAGATGCATCGCGGCAAATATGTACGTGATTATTTAACATCTAGCAAGATTCAGCAATACACCCAAATCATGAGTTATCTCGCTATATATTGTGTTTGACTACCGCAGTAGGCCTACACGAAAAAATACAGTTGAATATTTCAGAACATTGCACTAGCTAATCACGTTCTAACTTCTTCATGTTTGCAGCTTCTTAGAACACTTTTGCTATTCATTTTATTATCCACCTTATACAAAGTTCCAATAGAAGGGACATAGGGAGTGTGTATGGACATACCCGGCGCATACAGATAAGTTGTATGCCTCAATGGGGAGGCACATGAAGCGGGAATTCCACCAACCAGACGAAAACATTGTACAACGCCCGGTTGCTGGAGAACATCTTGTGAAATTTTGTACCTGCCTGATTGGTAGAGCATCATGTGATGCCACGCAATGCCCATCTGCCAGACGTCTGCTCTTGGTTGCTGGGTTAGTTGAGCATCTGTTGGTGGTTGCTGGTGCATCGCCCCATGGTTGCTGAAGGGTTGCTGGGCCATCGCCTGTGGTTTCTGCTGAAAATAGCTTCCACCAACCAGATTTTTCTGGGAATGGGGATGCTCCAACAACCCTCCAACAGACAGAACTATAGTATCTGACGAAAAACTGATTTATTAGTTTTGTGTCTGCTGGAATTGGACGTCTGACCGATGGATTTGAAGAGTACCGCACCCGCCCGTGAGCTCTGCTGGGACCCGCGGCAAGGGTAGATAGAAAATTCAAACAGGTTTGGTATTTTGGGTAGAATTCTAGTGCCAGAGCGTGCCATCAAGCCTTATCTTTATTTACCTTCATGTTATATATATATTTTTTTCCTTCAACACAATGCTCAGTTCCTGCCTGTAGGTGGCCCCAGAAGGGGGTCTACCTCTAAGGCCAATACACCCGGTGGTCCCTTATGGGTGGCCTACTGGGGACAACTCAATCTTCATCTCCATCCGGTGGGTCCCTCCTTGCCCGGTGGGGACATCAGTTCTTCCTGTCGGGCTGCCTCATCAGTGGTCGCCTACTCGTCCTCCGGAGGATCCTGCGACGGGACAACAAAGCCACAATGAGAATACAGCAGCTATATTCATCCCTTTTGCTAACACGGCATCTTCCCACAGTTACTAATACCATACATTCCTCCCCCTTCTCTCCGAGCCCTCCTGACCGGTGTAAGTTACCCAACTCCTGCCCATGGATGGGTCCACTAGGGCGTGTCATCCACAGCCACCCCACCTCTTCCTAGTAGTCCCACAGCCTGCACCTACCAACCCCATAGCCACCCCGGGCAATGAACCTCTAGCATACCCCCCTGACATGGGGACCTGTACTGGCCGAGTGTATCTCCCTCAGTAAGCACCCAGCAATATTAAGCAGGTACTTACTCTCTGGTAAGTCATCCTCCACGTGTATATTATCTCCACCTCCCCTTGTCGCTGACATCAGTCCAACTGGACTGGCCCCCTCTCACCGCATGATATCCGTCAAGAGGGAATTCCGGAGGGTTCCGGTGGCTCCACGTGCCCAGGGGGGTGTCTGGCACCTCCGCCCACGGCAGGTGTGTCCCCACTTGTCTGGCTGCCGCATGCCTCGTAAACTGGCGTCGTCTCTTTGTCTCCTGGGTGGATGCCCTTCCCCCGGCCGAGTGTCATCCCTCGAGGCCAGTGAATTCCCCCTGCCTCGTTGGCAGGCGCCGATCCCCGGTCCCCGGGCAGGGCCTCTAGTTTCAGCCAGGGATCTGCCCCCCTCCCCTTTCACCCGCTCCACTGAGTTCCACTGAGTTCCACCGAAGCGTCGGTTGGACTGGGGGCTGCTGCTTTGCGTTGTCACCGTTGTTTCACCCTGGCCTCTTCGGAAGACCCTGGGGTCTTGCTCATTACCCCCTGCAGTATGGCTCCCAACACTGGGGGTAAGCCCGTGCCGGGGCCTGCCACCACCAACGAGCCCCCCGAGCACTCATCTGTCACCATCTCTACGTTCGGGTGAGTCCATCCCGGGGATTCCGTGCGGTGTGCCGCCGTCTGGCCGATCCAAGGCTACCGCCGGTGACGCAGGCGACTCTGGGGGGGCAGCTGTGGCCATGCCTCAGTGGAGGGGTGCCTCTGCCTGCTGTCTCATGGTGGCCGCATATCCTGTGATGTCCTTACCAGGGACACGCGTACCATGGGCCGAATCGACCACAGACCCCTCGCAGGAGACTGAGCCTCCGGCCCCAGTGGGGCCCTCCCTCCTGACCGACGGGAGCGGCGCTTCTCTATCGACCTCCTCTAGTCGTTCCACATTCACCACTGGCTCATCCACAGGCAGGGTGGGGCGTACAGCTGCAGGGCGCGCTGCCACTTCCTTGGTGCTTGCCAGGTGCGGCGGTTGGTCCGGTGGGGGCGTACTCGGGGAGCTGCCAGGACCACCCCTGATGAGTTGGTGGTGGCAGGTACCCAATCCCTGCCCGTTGATCCGCTTGTGGAGGGGGTGAATCATCCCCCCCCCCCATCCCGGTCGACCCAGTTGGTGTTGGAGCCCTCTTGTTTGGTGGCGGGGTCCCTGATGAGCATCCCCTCTGAGCATCCGGGGGGCCCTCCGTTGCAGTGAACTGACATCCACTGACGTTTTCCTCCTCAGTGAGCTTCGGCTAGCAGACCGGGAATCCTCAGTGACTTTCCTCTTCCTGGACCCCTTCACCTTGGACTTCTCCTTTCCTTGGGCTTCCCCCTGGGCGAACGTCGAGGTGCCGGAGCTGGTAATGCTGGGACTACCTCCGAATAGGTGGTGGCCTTTTCATTCATCTCATCAATGACGGCCTGCAGGGCCGCTATGGAGACAGGGGAGAGCTTCACCTGCAGTAACGTAGCCAGTAGTTGTTGGGCCGTGATGGGGCTTTCGTCGTAGTTGAGGCCAGGCCGACCCAATTCCAATTCCCCCCATCTCCATTTAGGCGGAGGGGAGTGCTCCTCAACCCTCTGTGCTCCGGTTCCCTTGGTTTCAGTGACACCTTTCACAGGGGATGGCTCAGCGTCACTCAGGCTTGCCAGGGTATGAGCCGCCTCCAGACCTCTCAGAGCCGGAGAGGATGGCCTCTGATCGTCTGGCGATTACAGCTACCCGGCTGCTAGTGACCCAGGTCCTTCACACCAAAGAGAGTCGATGGGTTCGGAGGAAATCCGCTCCAAGGATGGCTTCACTTCCTAAATCTGCTACAAGCCACTCCCCGACGAAATGCCTCCCCCCAGCCCGGAAGGTTGCCCTGACAGTCCCCACCACCCGGAGTTGCCGCCCGTCGGCGCACCACACCGGTCGGTCCACCTCTCCCAAGTCGCCGCTTCCACCGTTCCTTTTCCACCATGCAGCAGACAGCAAGCTCACAGTCGCCAGGGTATCGATGAGGAGGTGGACAGGGCGCCCTTTATCCGTCCCTCTATGACCATCCCTGGCCCTCCTGGTTCTCTTTTCCCTTTAATCGCCATCCCCCCATCCCCGACCCCCAGCCACGTGCTGGTGGGGGTCGCCGCTAGTTTCTCGGCACCGGCTCAGAGGGCTCCCTGGCCCCTGCCCCGGTGGGGGTGGGGGGCACGAGTCGCCCTCCCATCTCCGGTCCTCAAGGCAGTTCCTGCGTAGATGACCGAAAACCCCACATCTGTAGCACCCGGGTCCCCTTGAGTTGGGCCCTGGGGTGGTGGCCTTGACCAGCTGGCCTGCAAGACTCTTCTTCAGCTCGGCCATCTCTTCGGCCATTGACGTCCCCGCTGCGGGCACCCTGTCTTTCCGGCTCCGATAGGTCCGGAGGTAGGCCCCCGCCTCTAGGGCGGTGGATACGGCCTCCTCCATCGACTTTGGTTTGGATTGGAAGATCCAATGCCGGAGGGCTGGCTCACCCAGCCCCTCCACAAACCGATCCGGGCAGAGGGAGTCTACGGTGGAGGCATCAGCCTCCGGGTAGGCCAGGTGGGTAAGTCTCCAGGTTTCCTCACCATAGATCTGGATGCCCTCCTCGCTGTCCCTCTCCTGATTATGGAGGAGGGCCTTAAAAGTTTAGCACTGATTGCGCGGCTGGAATCGCCGGAACAACGCGTGTTTTAATGCCCCATATCCCCCGGGCCGACCAGGTACCAACCCCGACAGCAGACACCGAGCGAGTCCTGTGAGGCTGACACCCAGGAAGGTCCCAGCCTGGCTGTCTGTCCATCCGTTGACTGCAACGACAACAACACCATGTGTAGACCACTTTATTGCTGTCTCTAGCTTGTACACCATCTAAGGTCCCCAGTATCTTTTGAAAACAATGCTAGACTAATCCTCTTCCTGAATGTCTGCGGGTCGTGGGGCTAAGGTCCTCACTCCAGAAGTCGTGCTGTCAGAATGCCCCCAGAGCCTGTCGCCTCCCGTATTTATACCCAAAGGGTGATGTCAAAGCTGTCACACCCAGCGTCCACCGATCCCACACTTCGGTTGGGCTCGGTGTTCGGTGGGACTTTGGTGTACTCGGTGGTTGGTGGGGCCCAGTGGTACTTGGTGTGCCCAAGCCTGCCTTCCAATTCCCACTCCTCTAGGGAACGTGAGGCACACCGCGCACCGCCCTGGCCCGCGCCTCCCCTTCTACCGCGACAATATTCCTAAAAATTATTACTAAATTACATATGAAAAAGCCACATGAGTGTTTTATGTTATTTTCTCGCAATTCATTATCTGTTTTATTAAGATTTTCTTTAAAGCCAATTATTCTATGTAATTCTACTATTGTGACCTAATATTCAATTTAAATAGAGTCAATAATCAAAACAAATGTCTACGATAGAATGTATGATTTGGCTCCTAATTAATAATTCCCTAAGCAATGAAAGCAATATGATCCCAACCATAATTCAGGGGTGCCAGTTTTCCAGGTTTCCATTGAAATTCATGTTTTCATCTTATGATTGAGAAATTATTTTTCCTTCTTTAAGAGCGACATACCAACAGCTAAATTACCAAATTTTGCCACAGCCAATGATCCCCCACTGAACTTCCCCACTGTCCATGTAAAAACTGTAGGCTTATCTTAACCCCTTTATTCCCTACTGTAATGTGTCAGTAATGTGTAAACCCTGTATTGCAATGAAAAATATAGTGTTTTTTATAACCCTAGCTGGCATCCCTGCCATATTTCTTTATCGATTAAAAAAATCATTTCTTTACTTTTCTTTTCAGACGCCCATAACTTGAATTGCCCTATCATATCAGCATTGCACCCAGCAGATTTGAAAATAGAAGATTCTGGAGATTAATTATCAAGTAAAAAAGACATTGTTCGAACACCAAAGCAAGGTATACCCCTCTAGCCGCCAGACTTGTAGTATTAATATAACAATGGTAAAAAGTAAATATAGTCACTTAGAAGTCCAGAAAAAGGTTAAGATGGAAGATAATTTGTTATTAAAGTAGATGTATCCATCCTTCAATCAGGTCATCTGAAACTCTCTCTACACTATACATGTGCTTCAGAGTTGTCTCCGTATGAGAAATGGGAATCTCAATGTAGCTTATGGAGTAAAATAGGGCAACGTGACAATAAAACAGTCTTCGAGTCCAAGGGTCAGTCACACTGGTTGAGTCACCCGCCGCCGGAACTTGGTAGACTTGCTCAAGTCTTTGATTATGAACATTCAATAAAAAATAACACTAAATCAGGATGAAATGCATTATGATATACACCTTTTCCCTGATAGGCCCAGGGATCAAGGGCAAAGAAGGGTGGAGTAGGTGGAGGGTAGGCATAACACAGATACAGGGACTGAAACCAGTCTAAGAGCTTGGGTAAAAGCCTAGAAGACTTCGAGATGTATCACCGATTTGCACCCATTCAAGGGTCGACATAAATCTTTCCATTGATGTTCTATACCAAGACTACGGTATAAAGGAACCGGTGACAAATATATACATGTACTCCTATATATCGCTATAGATACACCCTCATGGTCCCCTGGGACGTAAACCTACAAACAAACAAACGTAATTAGTGGTAGAACAATAGATATCCCATTCACGTAGGCACGCTCCTTTGTAGGACAGGTGGTGGTTTGCTTTGGAATTAGACCGGGGAAGGGGGGGGGGGGAGCAGCATGGCATATGCACACATGTGGAATTTGTATCCGCCTTATGTGATCCGGTGGTCTATCGTTTGGGAAAACACGGTAGAGTCACTAGAGGAGCCACCCTCGACCTAAAAGCAGGGATTGACCAATGAGGATTAAGCAGATTAGCGAAGTAGTACACACATTCTGTTGTCCCCTGGGACGTTAAACCACAAACAAACAAACACATTCTGTTCATTCTGTAAAAAAGGGCAGCACCGTTATGACATGATATCGTGTAAATCTGACGCTTAGTCTAGACACATGCCTCATTCCTTCCCGGCTCGAAGTTGCCGATGGCTCGAGAATGCCACGATGGAGAATACACTGGAATGAAATCAGAATCTTCTATAATTAGACACTCACCTTAAACTGAGAAAGTGAGAGCAGAGCGAGACTGTGAGTAACAACCAGTGAATGTATACTTGATTACTCCACTGATACATACCACTATCTGTTATCTTAGCATGGCATTTATTCTTAAAGGGATTGTAAGTTGGAAAATCTGTTAATTGCGCTGGATATATTTCTTTTGCATGTGCGTTTTTAAAGTATAGTGAGGCACTCGCTTGATGTGATGCACAAATAACTCATTGTTAATAATCTCTTTTCCCTAAATATGGCTATAGTCCTGAGCGTTTAATATGGGACAAAAAACTAGTTTTTTCTAACTTGAAAAAGGCAAATCGCTCTTGTGTCATGAATAATAGGGCGATTTTTATAAACAAAATATTGTTAGAAAGCTCAGATTTGTGCCTATCTGTCAGTATAAACCGGATATACCTGTGTCATGGCTATGCTTTCCTGTCGTAGATTAAACATTGGAATTTCTTAGGTAAAAACACTGAAACATGTTACCTTCCTGTTTTCAGAGTGATTTAATGAAAAATCTATCGTGATGACCTATAGAAATTAACACCCTATCTTCTTAGGTATTTCAAGACAATTAAAGTGATACCTATATTGCCAGGCTGTGATAAATATTTCCTGAGATACAGAATCATTGTGACAGATGACAAACATTCCAAACGTGCCCTAAAACGAGATTTTCTGATATTATTGCATTTTGGGCATATGTCATAGCTAGAAACGGCCAATAATTATCTCTAGATAATAGTTGATCAATAAGATAACCTACCCGTTGTATTCTGTGGGAGTTGATCTACAAATCGCTCTTTATTTGAAGTATCTATGCTGATTATTGACTGAGATAGGACTGAAGGAAAATCAAGTCATACTTGCTTTCTTATAATGTCAGTGATTCAAGCAGAAATATGACCTTATGCCAAAGTTCTTTGATCAAATGACAGGTGGCACCACAATATTAGAATATTAGGCCTGAAAAGTTTGTTATATATATTCTTTGTAAACAGGGTTCGTACAGAGCCTGGAAACCCTGGAAAAGCCTGGAATTATGTTTTTGGGTTTTCCAGGCCTGGAAAGGCCTGGAATTCTCACAGAGAGCCTGGAAAACCTGGAAGAGCCTGGACAATTTAGTTTTCTTAAAAAACAATTGTCTTAGTCTATGAAATTCCGTTCATTATTAGCTTTCCTTAACTACAGTACCTGACTGCCTATGACATTTCAGTGACTTGGATTAAATAGTTCCAAAAATCCTTTATTTGTCAATGTATAACAAATTGCTAATAATAAAGCATTTATTTGTCTTCATATTTAAAAGTGGCAAAAAAAACAAAAATGAATTGAAGATATCTATCCCAAACCACTGAAATTGCACAGGTACTGAGAAGGATAAAGAAAATTTGAACTAAATTTGGTGATGACTCAGACATGGTTTTAAAAACAGTGAAAAAATATATTAGAGCCTGGAAAAGCCTGGAATTGTATTGGGCTGTCTATGTACGAACCCTGTGTAAAGTTCTCTTGATTTCTATCTACTTAATTTTCGAAAATATCATCTTTTCAAAAACGCTGCATTTGATTGAACTAGATGTTGTGATTTTACCCATATTAAACGCTCAGGACTATAGTGTTATGATAACAATATTTGTGTCAGACGCGGCTTAGCTGTGAGAGTTCCTTCCCTACCACTTGCGACCACAAAAAGTGTTATGATAACAGATAACGTACACACATTGTTATCATCTACTAGTTGTTGCAGCAATGGCTTGCCATAGCTCCCCACACCTGTAGTTTCACATCCCTACACTTCTAGTTTGGGTTTCGCTTCCGCCCGATTCCGCCATCATGGAAGACAATACAACTGCACAACTGTGAGTGTAAAGCCTATAAGACACCGAAATCTGTTCCCGATCCATCCCGACCATCGGCTCGGTGAGAGTCGGGAATAAAATGTCGGTGTCTTAGACACCGATATGTAGACTACACCGAAATCTTAAGGTCGGGGACAGTCGGTCACATCTGACATGGTAGTAATGTTCGACGCGTCGGGAAAAGCAATAAAATCGGGTCGGTGAAGTGCGTACACCGATTGATGCAGATTGTCACAGAGCGGACGGATCCGTCGGGGAAAGGTAGAATCGGGCACAGCCGTCGGGTCGGTGTCTTATAGGCTTAAACTCTAAGTACTCAATGAAACTGATGCCCATATTCACATCAGCTAGTTGGTCACGATACAGGTTTTTTCTCAAATTCATAAGATTGAAGATTATGTCGATACAAGTCTCTTTTATCACTCGATAAGCAACCCCGGTATCGCGGCTGTTTTGGTTATGTGAAGTAATGACACAGAGCTTAAGCCGTCCGACTTCTATCGCGACCAGCCCCTGCCAGGTTGAAGTTTAAAATGCTGATAGCATGTATGTTTCATGGGGTCAAAAGAGGATTTATCTAAATACCCTCAGGGTCCCCTGGTACGTTAAACCACAAACAATCAAACAAGAGCAATGAGTGCAATCGTTGATCAGAGAAAGGTGTTGCGCATACCGCTCCCTGTACCTGCCGCACAGGTGAGAAAGCTTATCGTCTGAGCCCTCTTGTCAGCGCGAAGTTGTGGACGCATTGAGCCCACTCGCTGGATGCCTCGAGCCCACCCTGTGGACGCTTTGAGCCTCCACCTATTTTTGTAACATTTTCGGGATTTTTTCTCTCCAGAAAAAGAACAACAAATAGCATGTAGATCACTGTGAGGGGGATGTCAATAACTTCTGGCATGATGCTTCTGGTCACAGATCATAGAACTCCTATACATCTCTGATTTGACAGATGCAGGCAAGAGAATGACAATCACAGAATTGACGCAAATTGCCTCATAAAAACCGAAAATAACCGAATTTTTATCAGCTTTATAAAATACATGGACATACCCTACGTACTATTGGGGTTGTTCTCTACATTCATGGACATAGAACTTTTATTTGGTGTCTCTATCGTTTCTGGCGGGTTAGGGTTGCGATAGTTTTGGGTTAGTGTAAACACGGATTTGGATAACTAAAGTCCAGGGTATAAATGTCAGTTGTGTAAATATTACTATAAACCAGTAAGTGCACTTTTCAAAGTATTTGCACCTAGAGGCTCAAGGCATCCAAAATGAGTGTGCTCAAGGCGTCCACAGAAAGCTTCAAGGCGTCCATTGCTCAAACTGTGCTGCGTTCAAGGCTTCTATAATCCCCTTATCCACTGGTTTGTCTTAATCGCGATGGGCACATGTCACGGCTCTGGTGTCACAAAGTCCCCTTCCATACGCCGTTTTAAGGTTTCCCATAACCTCTTGCGGCGCAGCCAGTTTCCGGTGTCAACAAAGCCGCCGCGACACGATAGCGCCGGCCGCACATAGCGTTATATCATGGTTCGACTGGCATTCGCGGCGAGACGCGCAACTGAAAACGGCAAATAAACATATACTCCGTACCATAAATCGAAATGTTACCTTAATAAATGTTTAGCGGATGTATTTGGCTACCTTCTGATCTTTATTTTGAGTTCCTACGCTCATTATTAAGGAAATTATGATACCAAAAGCATAGACTTGGCAAAGCCTGTGTACGGGAGGTAAGATTGACGGGCGGGAGGCGTGGGAGTGCCGGCAGACACCGCTATAACGTCAGAGCCTCTCGGACTAATGAGAAATTCAAGTTATTTTACTTGGAAATATCAAATTTCGGAATGCACTGGGGCCCCTGCCATTGTCTACATTTCCGGATATAATTTTACATAGAAATGTGGCGGGCCCGTTGAGCCGGGCTGATCTGGTAGCAGGTAGAAACGGTCCGGAGTAATTTCGGCCCGACATTCGCGGCGGAACGCGGCAAATAAACATATATTCCCATCATGAATCTAAATATAAATTTGCTGATCGTTTTCCTTATCTCTTTAGCAGTTTATTAGTCTTCACCTGGTGCTTCTAGATGATTTTTTTCGAATATTCACAGAGTCATGACTTGCCAAGTCGTTGTCGGGGATGGGAGACCGACAACAGGCCGCCCACACTCCGACGCCTCTCTCCCGGGTCCGTGGAGGGGAGGCGCCGGGGGGCGGGCGGGCCGATATTACCTCGGGCCGTTCTTACTCATATTCGTGTCAAAGCCCGCAGACGGCCGGGTCCAAGGCGAGCAAGTGGTGGTTTCGTGTCATATCATAACTCTGTGAATAATTACCAGGTCCCTTGTCAAATATCAAATTCTCAAATATCCATCAAGGTAGACCCTTAATGTGTACAGTATGATATTGATATCTTTTTTTCTTAGTCCCTAGCTGGCAGTCTTCGCAGTGGTGACAGCCTCGGACACGAAGCCATAGCAGTTTTCCGTACTTAGAATCAGAATTATACACATAATTATTGTTTTCCACATGTTTTATGATGCATTTTAGACTCTGGTTATGATTGCAGACATACCAGTGACTGATATCGCTTTTTTTCGTGGTTTAAACCCACCTAAGAATTCATTGTTTACATTGTTCTGGTAGCCATACGACAGGGTCTGCTATACCGGAAACTGGTTGCGAGAGCGCGAGAGAGCACGAGACTTGGGATTGTAAATGGGCCTATTCGTTGAGTCAGCCTGGAAGTAGGTGGAACTTCCTACCCCCTCCGTGGCCATCTTGGCAAGGAACTAATCCAGTGCTAACCCTATGGAGACTTCAAACGTTCATTTCTGACACTACATGATATGTGAGGACGTGTTTAGTAACCCACTGGGAGGACTGCTGTATCATTTATTCTGCCTTTATTTTTCCAGGCATGATTCAAACATTCCAACTCGAAGAAAATTGGTAGTTTCGACTATTTGTTGACATCGCGTTCGGAGGCTAAACTGAGGCCACCACATAATCATTTGATCCGAAACTGCCAGGGTGGTTTGGTTTGTCAAAAGATATACAGAGGGTAATATTTCTGTGTTCCTAGAACCCCATTTCCCAGACTTCCCTATAAATGTCAGTTGATCTCGTCAGTGTGGTCCCAACATCGATTCAGGTGTATTCACTTCTTTCTCACACGGGATCTATCCGTTAAGTTTCCTAGGTTGAGTGTCTTAATGTATAAGAATTCCCTGGAAAAATATAGGCAGAATAAATGATACAGCAGGCCTTCCAGTGAAACCTTTAAAAACTATAAACACCTATATTTTAATTCTTGAACCTTTATTTTTTCAAATTTCTTTTTACTGACTCTTTTGGTACATAATTTGAGATTGCACATTGATGTGTACAGGAAATCTTAGAAGTTAACTTGACACAAAGTTAGATTGTCAAATGACAAGAAATCCACATTATCGGTTTATTTAAGAGATCATAAAAGTGTTTAAGAATCAACAGTTGGTGTGACTTCTTGCCAGGCTGGTTTGCCTGTTGGAAACTCAACACATGTATACATACTTGCTGGGTATACCCTGATGATCCAGACATCCTGACGTCCTGCAATTTGTAATAGGTACATTTTTTAGAACTGAAGAACTCAAAAATAAACGATTCACTATATTTTGACTCATATTGAAAACCTATAAAAGCCTATGTTTTGGGCCTTGAAAAACCTGTAAAAACTTTTATTTTGATTTTCAAAACCTATAAACAAAACTATATTGAGGAAGCAGGTCACTGGGAGGCCTGGTTACAGTCATTGGTACTTTATTCTAATGTGCCAACATTTCTCTAAATACACTGGGAGCTGTTTCACTAGAAGCTGCAAGTGTCGCTCACTCTAATAGTGGCACCACAGCGACAGTGTGCGTTTCATTAGGAGGTGCACTAGAGCGTGAACGGCAATCGGGAAAGGAGCGACACCAACAGTGGCAGTGACCATTTCATCAGTAAAATTGGTGTTGCTGTTAGTGTCACTGTGGAGCCTCTGTAAGCGACAGGGTCTACCATGTCGTTTGTTACGTGTATAGAATAGTTTCACCAACTTTCCGTGGGAATTAAGCAATGAAATTTTTACACGAGTAAGATATACATATATCCTATAATCGTACCAAATATGAAGAAAATCGGTCCAGCGGTCCCGAAGTTATCCGCGTTTGGTTTTTTTACTCCCTCCATGCGTTTGCATTGGTCGCTATTCTTTTTCACTCCCACCGTAGTGCGGCGGGGTTTCGGCTGTTCTTTTTGTCTCCCCCTGGAGGCCGGCGGGAAGTGCAGTATTTGCTATGACAAAATTCAAACGCCGATATCTTGTGAACGGCTTGACCGATTTTCTTCATATTTGGTACGATTATAGGTCATATATATACCTTACTCGTGTGAAAATTTCATTGCTTAGTTCCTATGGGAAGGGGTGCAATTCCACGTCATCGCGGCTCATCGACGAATAGATTCAAACGTCAAACGCGTGCGCATAGCGAGAGCTGTGCCAACAGTGACAGCTAGTCCCACCTCAACAGCGACAGCACTGATGAAACGCAAATTTGGGCTTGCCACTGTTGATGCCACTGTTGGTGCCACTGTTGCGGTCTCACCTCTCACTTTCACTCCACTACTAGTGAAACAGCTCCCTGTTCACCGTGATGAAGGTCACATGTAGCGGCCGAAATTAGTAGGTTACAAACAGTTCTTCTCACTTAACGATCGGAAACTTAATGTATCGAAATGATTCAACAATTAAAAGTTCCGTCAAAACAACAAATTGTGCTGGACGTTTGGTCGGTTTGTGGTACCTTCTCCAACGTCATTTCTCTAAATAATTATCTCAGGATGAAACAAGCAGACCTGATGAAGGGCGCATTAAGTCCGTAATGCAGTGTCATAAATATTCATGTATTAAATCAAATTTAATTAAAAATACATAAACAAAAATCCAGGAGTTGTTGGTTTGTGATAAATCACCATACAATCTTGTCTAAAACCTTGTTCTCTGTATTAAAGACATGGTATTTTTCTTTGTATTACTTACTAGATGGAAGCAATGGATCAATCACCGAAGCGGAAGTCACCAGGGCGCCCAAGAAGAGAGACAAGCCCATTAAAAAATTTTAAACTCGCCAATCAGCCATTGATAGAGACGTTTATGAGTAAGTAGGATTTTCTTACTGATTAAACAGATAATAATCATTCTATCATACATTCACTTTTCGGGTAGCTATTTCGATAGCCTCCACTCCATACATTTTCCTTGTGCATCCTGTTTATATATCTTTTCGCCTCATTAACAATCCTCTGAACTCATCGTAACTGAATTGTATTGCCCATTACTAATTTACACCAACACTTCTCTTTTTGCCGTTCAAAGAGTTTGGTTCAAAGAGTTTGGTTCCACATTAAATTCTTAAAGGCATATCGAACTACTGAAAATTAAAAGCCATGTCAATTTACTTGTAAGGGCATATGACGCTTAAGGCTTGGTAGACTGGGAATATTTTCAAAACTTTTCAAAACTTTTCCACTGGCTGACTGACCCCCCCCCCCCCCCCCCGTCATGGGTGCTATCAGCTATAGTAACCCAAACTCTGCCAATTGTTTAGAAACTCCCAGCAGGACTAGGTCCCATAATTCAAACTGTTCCATGTAGGTTACCAGTTGGGCAAGACAGCTAAATAGATTTTCTTTTAGTGATCACCCATGGCAACTCAAACGAGGAAATATTCCCATCCACCAAGCCTTAATATACTAAGTTGCCACACAGTGTAATGAGGAAGTCTAAACTCTGTATTTCCTTGCTTTTTTTTACCCCAACTGGCATCCTTGCTCAGAAGTAATAACCCGAACGACCTTTAGAAGAGCAGTTGTGACAGATTGATATATTGCAAATTGCTTATTACAGATAGAACTTCCCACACGGAACCTAGAAACAGTGACGAGAATGAAAACCTACCCGGGAGAATGGCAGAATCAGACCGAGGTGTGAAACGACGTCAGTCTTTACAGGTAATTTTTTCGCTAGTGGCTGGCCATTAACAGTGTAAGCTGGCATATTCTAAGAAATGGTGAGGTCGTCTTAAGTGCCTGTAGTCTCACACACGTTTAACTAACAAATGGTATCACAGCAAGACTATTATTATATACCTATGCACAAAGAGTAAATACATACTGCTCCTGGGGGTATAGTAATTGTACACAGATTGCACTGTACGCTGTGAAACGTTGTACTGGTTACCTTGGATAGTGACATATTGCACGCTTTGAGTGACAAATTGCACACTTTGAACTACAGATTGCACACTTTGAAAAAATAACGCAATCTGACTGGTCGAGAGGCCGACAACAGACTTCTAGGCGCAAGATTAAAAAATGGCAGATCCCTTCACTTCGCGAGTTCATGGCATCATACAGTAACTACGGAGCGAGTTAGTGTGAAAATACATCAAACATCGAGGTGGAATACGAGTATGAACCACGTGATACACTTTAGATAGCTTAGATATGTGAGAAATATCAATTTCGATACGTTCACGGGCCGAGCGGGCGACTCGTCGGTGTCAACAAATAGCGGAGACACTGCACCGCTCGAGTGTAGCTGTCCGACGGGACGATCGAGCGTAGCAGGGTGACCGTGCGTGAATTTATGCGGCCGTATAATGTATTCGCGCCTGCGCGGTGATCACTTCCAGTTATCAACATCCGGCATGTCTGCCAGCGTACACATCATATTTGAGAGTTGTGCCAAGTGACTTCAACGTCGAATTACGGTCAGTTTTAGCGAATTAAGACCGAAATAAGGTATATAATAATATGAAACCATAGTGATGGTGCCAATACGGGGTAGATTTACTCGTTGTTTAGGAGAAACAACTCATAAGTCTACCCCGTATTGTCACCATAACTATGGTTTCACATATTGCTATATACCCATGCCGTATATGCTGTTAATACGCACTGATTCACCATATAACTTAAGAATACAATACGGAACACTGTTCCCTGTGGCTAAATATTGAATACTTTTTACTGTACGCGTCGACTAAAACATTAGGCCAAATGAAGTTGATTATTTTATTAATTTCGGGTATATAGTAAGTATATAACGACCTACCCTGCTTGTACAAGCTAGAAAATCTTATGATAATATACTGTTTCTCTTGTTACAGAATATGTCTGGATCTAGAAGACTCAGAATAAGTGAAAATGAAAGTGGAGATTCAGACTTTGAGGACGATGGATCGAGGTCATCTAGGCCACAGTACCCTCAAAGCAAAGAGAATCTGGACAGCTTTAGTAAAGGGGAAATCTCAAGATTCGTTGCAGAGTGTAAGAAGTTTGGACGACCTACAGAAGGGTAAGAAGTTTGTTTGTGTTTATTTCCATATATGACACATTAATACTTTTTAAAAAAACTTTTATTGAGAAAATATTTATTGATCACAAATGACATTCAATGCAATTATACATTGATCTTCCACATCAAGGGTCTAAAAGATAATTAAATTTTGATCTAAGTAACCACCAAACTTTGTTATCCCCACTGTTATACGTGATTTGATACAGATTTTCTTGAGAAAACTTGCATCACCTTGTGTGTATAAAAGGGTACACAAGCGGTGTGTTGAATCAAGGATTTGTATATAATTCTATGGTTAACTTTATCTAGGTCCAATAGTTGATGTGATGACATTGTTCCCAATCGATGACGAATTACACACGAAAACACATCTACAACGCTTCACATTATTAGTAGGTGGATGGTTGGTTTTTAGGTTATGGCTATAGCCTACTGTAGTACACTGCTTGTAGAGTTACTAGGCAACCTGACCACATTTTTGCTTTTTATAGCTAACTAAGTACAGATAGGAATATGATTTTTGTTTCGGACAGAAGGTTTTATGGTCAAACCATATCTGGTATTTTTTTCCCTCCCTCCCTCCCTCCCTCCCTCCCTCCCTCCCTCCCTCCCTCCCTCCCTCCCTCCCTCCCTCCCTCCCTCCCTCCCTCCCTCCCTCCCTCCCTCCCTCCCTCCCTCCCTCCCTCCCTCCCTCCCTCCCTCCCTCCCTCCCTCCCTCCCTCCCTCCCTCCCTCCCTCCCTCCCTCCCTCCCTCCCTCCCTCCCTCCCTCCCTCCCTCCCTCCCTCCCTCCCTCCCTCCCTCCCTCCCTCCCTCCCTCCCTCCCTCCCTCCCTCCCTCCCTCCCTCCCTCCCTCCCTCCCTCCCTCCCTCCCTCCCTCCCTCCCTCCCTCCCTCCCTCCCTCCCTCCCTCCCTCCCTCCCTCCCTCCCTCCCTCCCTCCCTCCCTCCCTCCCTCCCTCCCTCCCTCCCTCCCTCCCTCCCTCTCCTTCACCTGCACCCCACTCTGACATATATTTACAAGCAAGTCTACCCTACACCCACATCCCACCCTGTCCTACACCCACACCCAGCTCTGCCATATACTTACACCCTAGTCTGCCCTACACCCACATCCCACCCTGTCTTACACCTGCACCCCACTCTGTCATATACTTACAACCAAGTCTACCCTACACCCACATCCCACCCTGTCCTACACCCACACCCAGCTCTGCCATATACTTACACCCTAGTCTGCATTGATTTACATCCAGCATTAGTGTAACCTTTACCATCTCCATATGTGGCACTGACAGTTGCTTACACCCTAGGAAGTGTCATTATTAAGGTGAAATGTATATTTGTTGTGCTATTCATGTAATTTTGCCAAATCTCATAATGAGAGGGTGGGAGGCAGCAGGTGTATGAGAAGATATTTTATTCATAATATTTACAAACAAACGGAAGTCAAAATGGTTCATAACTGACACAAGTGGCATTTTATCTAGTAGTTTACCAGTACAGTGTGGGGTACCACAAGGGTCAATTTTAGGCCCATTATTTTTTCTATTATATGTCAACGATATCTCAAAACCTCTTATAAAGGCTTCAGTTCATTTATATGCTGATGATACGGCTCTATACATCCATGGTCGAGATCCAATAGTAATGTACGAATGTTTACAAAATGAATTGCTTATTGTCTCCAGATGGTGTAATGAAAATAAATTAACGGTTAATGTGAAGAAAACTAAATACATGTTCTTTGGATCTCCTCATAAAATTGCAAATATACAAACTCAACAGCTATTGTTAAATGATGAGAACCTTGAAAGAGTATACCATTTTAAGTATCTGGGCTTTATTATGGATCAATATTTGAATTTTGATAAACATGCCAAATTTAAATTAAAGAAGGTTTCATTGAAATTATATGTTTTAAATAAGATTAGGAAATATCTGGATAAACACACGGCTATTTTACTATATAAGACCATGGACCCCATTTTTGAGGGATCGAGAGGAGTTACATATAATAAATTATATGTTTAAACAACAGAGATGTGTAAACTTAATTGAACAAAGACGAAGGATGACCAGACAATCTGAGGCAGTTAAATTCAAAATCATTAGACCCAAATGTGAAAAGTACAAAACTGGTACACTTTATCGAGGATCCACCTTGTGGAAATCTTTGTCTAGTGATATTAGGAATATTGATAATTACGATACTTTCAAACTGTGTATGAAAAAGAAGGCTATTGCTAAGTTATTTGACGTTTATCAGGTTTTAAGATTGACTCTTGCACGTTTCAGTATTGTGAATGATGGTCAATTGTCGGCTGGGAGAGGTATTCTGTATCTTATGATTTTTATATGTGTCTGATGACACCCTTCTGAGCCTAGATTGAGTTAATCTAATTTAGAGTATTGACAACATACAATTATTCATCTTGATGTATGCAAAACGAGTATGAAATCAGATAAGTAGGTATCTACGTTATTGTTTAAAAGTTAATGGCACAATTGAAGAGATTTTCTTTTCTCCTTAGGTAAGAACTTTTTGAAATTATTGAATTCTCAATGGGTGGTAACAGACTTGAAGGTATTTGGAATATGTGAAAGTTCGGTGTTATCTCCAACAATTAAACAAGATAATATTGAACACTTCTGATATCTAGAGCTAGTTTGTTACTAGCACGATATTGTAAGATTATACAAGTTGTGTAGAATTTGTAATAACTATTTGGTTATATACTTATTCTTTATGGTTATGTACAATTGGAGAACTGAGTCTGTACGCAAACCAGTCCATTCGACTGAGCGGACTCAGTATAAATAAAGAACATAAAAAAAATTTAAAAAAACTTTTTTCTAGGAATCAGTCAAGACCCAGTCAAATGATATTGTTTTGTAAAATCATTTGTAATGTCATTTGCCACCAGATATTTGGTTGACCTACTTTATTGGTGTATATAGGAACAAAGTTTTTGTTGGACCACATGGGCAGGCAGCATGCAAACAGGTCTGTGTGCACTCATCCATGAAACAAAAACGTTTTGTATGTAGGCAGTACTGATTGCCAATTGAATCCCCTACAGGGAGCTAAATATACGTGTGCATTTATCCTTGAACAAGTGTGTTCACAGAGGAATAGGCCTTTAAATAGCCACTCAATGCAGGTCCTTCCCTATTCATGGATTCCCTCTTTCCCTCCCTCCCTCTCTCCCTCCCTCCCTCCCTCCCTCCCTCCCTCCCTCCCTCCCTCCCTCCCTCCCTCCCTCCCTCCCTCCCTCCCTCCCTCCCTCCCTCCCTCCATCCATCCATCCATCCATCCATCCATCCATCCATCCATCCATCCATCCATTCATTCATTCATTCATTCATTATGTTATGTGTTCAGTATGTATTTTCATTATGTACACAGAACACTTGGCAGGATAACGGGTTTATGAGAATGTTTCCCGACGAGAATGTGATTTTATATGTAGAGAAGCATTCCTTTGCCAGTAATGATTCATCTCCCTGTCTTGTTTATTTCAGTCCAAGACTGGACAAAATCGCCGAGGCAGCGAGAATAACCAAAAGCCGCAGATCGCTAATAGAGTTAAGTGAAAAACTACAACAGTCTTTGTGTGAGGAGCACGTGCAGGGTAATCGTGGTAGAGGTAGGTCAATTTGTAGTATGATTTTGTAGCATTTGTTTGCTAAATTTTGTTGGGGGTGGGGCAGGGGGTTACATGATTTGGTTGCTGAAGAACTCGACTCGAAACGAACTTGACCTGTAATTGACAGGAGAACTTGACCCGTTTTGGAGAACTCGACCCACGAACTCAGCCCATAAATCTGAAAAGAGAACTCGACGTGCCAACCCAACCCCGTAAATCTGAAAAAAGAACTCGACCTGTGATTTAGAGCCAGTTTTAGATAATGAAAAAGTGGAAGGACCAATTCCT
Source organism: Alentia gelatinosa (assembly GCA_950022655.1). Taxonomy (NCBI): domain Eukaryota; kingdom Metazoa; phylum Annelida; class Polychaeta; order Phyllodocida; family Polynoidae; genus Alentia; species Alentia gelatinosa. The sequence goes on from OX465581.1 coordinate 108,496,637, forward strand.
AGAGACTCTAGTAGGGTAAGAGTTAGGGTTAAATGCAGGGATGCCAGTTTGTAGGATTTTGCCTACATGTAGGATTTTTATTTTAGTCTCAAATATATGAATATTTCAAGAAATTGTATGTTTTCAGAACAATATAAACTCCAGATTCCCTAAAATCTAAATCTTAGATAAACTTGTATTGTAATCTTTCAAAATTCTGAATTCAGCTACCCACAGCACACTCAGTTAGAGGGACTATGGATCCCAGTGCTCCAACCTACAGCTGTAGGATGGTAGGATTCCTGTAGGAAATGCTCCTACGAATAAGGGCAAACCTGAATACTGACATCTGATCAGCTTAACCCTTTAAAGGCGGATGATACCTTAAGGCATCACCCGGTTGGGGGCGGATGATGCCTTAAGGCATCAACCGGCCACGGGCGGATGATGCCTTAAGGCATCATTTGCTGGATATATATGAAATTGTTTTTGAAAATGAAATATTTTAACAATAAACTTGAAATTTTTACAGAATGTAGGTGTGACCTCATATTTTCGAATTCTAAATAACAGAAATAAAAATATTAAGGATAATAGATTATATCACATGATCAACCTTCGAATTTCAAATTCAGAGGACAATGCCCCCGTCCCCTAGAGCTGTACATAGGCACTAGTATCCGTCCCCAAGAGTGTAGGTCTAGGTTAAAATATGTCATGTGAGAATAGAGTTATTAAAGCATTACCAAGTCTAAAAGAAAATATCAGAGGAATGCCTAATGAACTTGTTAAGATATTCTGCAGAATATAGAACTGATAGTGTGTGGTAATCTTTCTTAAATTATTTTTTTTAGCAGTACCCCATTTAGTGCAGAACTACACATATACCCACTCTCATAACAGATATATAGCTATCCTATACTGCCAGTCCATGCCCAATGATCTGCTAGGAGAGTGATGGGGATTCCCCATACACCATGTGCGTTTTAGTTGATACATAGACTGGCCTCAGTCCCCATGTAGGAATTTTTCCTGACCCTCACTGGCATCCCTGCAGTAATAGACTAGTAACCATTCTTTACTGTTAGGTTTTTTGTCCTCACCTAGCGATGTATTCATTTGTATGAAATATCATTAGTACTGTATTGTATGTGCACTCATGTGTCAAGGGTGCAACCAGTGTTTCCTTGTTGATTGGTAGTTGTACTTTTGTGTAGAAGAACTATATCCAATACGAACGTAATAATTGAAAAGAAAATGGATGAAATTATAATAATGAAAATGACATAGGCATGAATTTTCATGGTGAATTGTTCGATATGCCCTTTTTTAAAGCGAATAATGGATAGAAGAGCAATTTATTAATCCAGTGAGTTGTAACAAAAGTAAGCGCGAATCTAATATATTTACTGTAGTTGTTGCTATTTTTCGACCATAATATTGATAAATAACTTTTTAATCAGGGAAGAAGATAACCTTATACGGAGAATCGATAAGCGTCAAATCCCTGGTCAGCCGTTTCAAGAAACTGGACCCACTGATTCGGGCACTACCGGCCGACAAAACAGAGCGTAAAAGGTATGTCTCTATTCCTATATGCAGATAGTTAGCGTCCTACCTTCCCATACGGACATTGTCAGAAGTAACAGGTTAACCGACATCTATTCTCAATAAGGGAGTTCTGTGTATTTTGATACATCATTACTCAAACTTCCCAGTCTCAAAAGGACGTAACTTGCCTACCGAGACGTAAAACTACACAAACAAACAAACAAACTCAAACTTCGTTATCCTTTGTGCCCTATTTTAAGGATTATTGATTAAACATTGGCATTCTTGAATCACTGACATTATAAATAAGCAAGAAAGACTTGATTTTCCTTCAGTCCTATCTCAGTCAATAATTGGCATAGATACTTCAAATAAAGAGTGATTTGTAGATGAACCCCCACAGAATACAACCAGTAAGTTATCTTATTGATTAGATATTATTTAAAGGTAATTATTGGCCGTTTCTAGCTATACCATTTGCTAAAAATAATATAAGAAAATCACGTTTTAGGGCATGTTTGGAGTCTTGTTCATCTGTCATAATGCTCCTGTATCTCAGGAACTATCTATCACAGCCTGGCAATATAAGTATCATTTTAATTGCCTTGAAATAGCTAAGAAGATAAGGTGTTTCTTTCTATGGGTCCTCGCGATAGATTTTTCATTAAATCACTTTGAAGACAAGAAGGTAACATGTTTTAGTTTTTTTACACAGCAATTTCCAATGTTCAATCTATGACAGGAAAATTTGCCCATAACACAGGTATATAAGATATACAGCAATAGATAGGCTCAAGTCTTAGCTTTCTAACAATGTTTTGTTTATAAAAATCGCCCCATTATTTATGACATAACAGCAATTTCCCTTTATCAAGTTAGAAAAAACTAGTTTTTTGTCCCATATTAAACGCTCAGGACTGTAGATGTCACCGATACTCTCTACTTTGATTATACTTCTTCTGCTGTTACCAAAGTGCAGGCCGAATTGGTGATCACGATAAAGGGGGGGGGGGTTATGTCGAAATCCGCTTGATTAATTGAATAAATAAGTGCGAGGCCGATTTTAAAAATTCCGCATTTTCGAATGATTCTATTTCTTTTTCAAAAAGAGATTCTGATTGATTTCTCAATTTCCTTGAAGGAAAACCTTGGAATTAAATGTATCAGTAAAGTCTGACACGTTGGGCCCCTCTTGGGGAAATGAAGACGATTCTAACCTACTGAAAGGCATATACGAACATGGGTTGGATAACTGGGAAGCCATCAAGGAAGACCCGGACCTTCACCTCGGTGACAAGGTGAGTTGCATACATCAAAAGAATACTATACTTCCACAAAGACACAACAAGTCTTTTACTTGAAGATTTTCATCTTTTCCTATGAAAGTAGACACCTTGGAGATAACAGATCGAGTCTTGTCTTGTGTCGCTCTTTTGTAAACGCTGTGGTTTATTCAGCCAAATATGGTTAGAATGTGAAAGCCCTAATAAAAAAGTGAAGCCATCGTTTGTAGAGCTCGAAAATTACAGGAAGGTTCAACACATCACGAAATTTGCTAAATTAATTATTTTTTCCATACTATATCCTCTGCATTTTTTTTCAAAGATTAACCTACTTTTACTGGGTTTTTTTTGTTTTTTTTAAGAATTCGAGATTTATTCCAGACCATGTAAATTATGGAAATGCTGCAAATAGATTGATTTTGCTACTTCTGGAGTAATTACAGATGTGATTCTGCACGGCTTGACATGTTGATAACAGTAGTCACCATCCCAGCTTTTAGTACCTATAACGCTGAGGTAGACTGTCTTTTGAACTGCCACACACCATTAGCTTCATTACATGGCCAGCATTAGGAGAGTGGTTGTGGCCCCTAAGATTCGAGGTCAACTCTCGACTGCAGAGCCGTTCCAAGGCGCGAGAAAATATTATGTAAGGAGGTCAGGGTGAAGGTCGGGGTTTGCTGCGATTGCAGTCATTGGCTACTCGGTCTACTGTATTCCTTATATGGAATTAAGGTAATGGGACAACTCCATGGTTGCATTAGTGTGTTTTCTATAGTTTCTATGGTCACTCTGAAGCAGTTAATGTACGTGAAAAATATTTCCACTGTTTTTCCTGACCCCAACTGACATTCTTGTTATTGATTGTGTAGGTGGATAATAGATACAATAAAGACTAAATACAATAAAGACTAAGTTTTTTCGGTATGATCTTTTCGTTGCAGATACTACTACCTCATAATCAGAAACCACAAGGGAAGAATTTACGAACAAGAGCAGATTATCTCCTCCACAGACTATCCCAACAGACCAACGATGAAGCAGAATCCGGGGTAAGGGCCCTTCTTTGGAATTTTAGTACTTCAATTAAAGTTGTTAATATTAGGAAACGTCCTTACCTATGGCGGAAGGCAGTATAAAATCGACGACTGACCTCGAACAGGAACCGTTTCGTCCACAGTCAGGACGTTTGCTTATTATTATATGCCTTAAATCAATAAAAAAAAATTAATGACTAATTAAGTCACACTCACAGCGGGCACGAACATTATTATTACTGCAGCAGGCAGTATTTCATAGACATTTGCGCACAGGTATATAATAATTTGAAGGTTCAGTTCATTTTCCAGGAAGGTATTGTCGTGAATTGATTTCTTTTTTTTGCATTTGTGATCTATCTAAAGGTATGTGAAGGTAAACAGAAGTTTATATTACATAAGGACCAGGGCCCAGTTTTTTAGTCAAGACAATTGTTGATAATCACATCTTTTTGCCGTCAGTGTCCTATAGATATGCGATCTTAGAGGATCAGCCATTCGTCGTTGGTCTACGACACATAGGGCGTTGTGAGGTGTGCTATAGTCACGATAATCGTAGGGTCACGTGGATGAATTTGTTGCCCAAGGTGTCTTAGACCTAAAACTTCTATGGACATGTCCTACTGAATGCAGAAATTCACTTTCCGTAGGAATTAAGTCATAAACCTTAATCACCAGTTAGGGAAACATATAACCTATAATCCCTCCAAATATGAAGAAGATCGGTCAGTCTGATCTGCGGATATTCGTGTTTGAATTACGTCGTTGCAATCTTCTGCTCTGGTGGCCAGTGTACTCAAGCAGTGCCGTAGGAATTATGCCATGAAACTTTAACATGACTTAGGGAAACATATAACCTATAATAATTCCAAATATGAAGATCGGCTATTCCGATCCGCCGTAATTTGCACTTGAATTTGAAATATTTTGCTAGTCCTGTACTGTCCAAGTTTGATGGAACCTAAGGCAGTTTTATACTTGTCGTAACGGCCGACACTTTTAGCGGCGATTTCCCATGGCACGCTACAATATTGTCTATAGCACACCAGCCATCTTTTGTCTTACAAATATGTCGTAGAATGCCTCTACAATCCTAGGCTATTGGTACTAACGATTGTCATTACTAAAAAAAAACAGGGCCCAGAATTATAGAAGTCAATAACAAATAGTTGAAAAATAATTATTTGCTTTCAAACAGAGTTCAAGTGACATGGAAACTGGCATACATAGAATCAAAAGAAAACCAACATCCAATGAGCACAAAGATTTGAAAAGATCAAAGGAAGAAGACTGCACTATATTTCCATTTAATGAGTCTGACAGTGACGAAGAAATAGCCGAACTCGACCAGGTGAGCCAGGTATTTTCTGCAAGGAAAATACTTAATATATATCATAACGATTTCTCGTACTGGGATGAGGACTAATTGAACAGATTGGACGTTAAACTACCCAAACAAACAAACGTACAGGGATGTTCAGAGAAATCCCCCAAATCAGGGATTTTATGAAACACAGCCTGAAATGTTTTCCACCCTATATAAAAGACTCAATAGAACCTGTGTGTAGTAATCCCATGTGATTTATAGAAACCTATATCCCAGACGACCCAGTAAATGTTTTCATTGTTACATACTGTACATGATCTTCAGGAATTAACCTTACATGCTGCCAATAAATAATGCAAAGAAGAGAATCTCTGAAAACCCCCGAAACCATAGATCAACTACCAACAAACCACTTTGAATAAAAGGGTACCACGTTTGTGTTTCCTGATGTTTAAGTGTATTTGCTTGGAAGAACGCCTCATGTATAGTCGATGGCGAATCTGATCAATTAAAAAAAAACCCAGCTTCATACAACTCTTTGTGGATATTCAGTTTTTCAATGATAGGTGATAAAGTTAGGGTTCTGGTTGAGGAATTTCCTCCTTTATTGCTTGGCCTTCAGTGTGGCAGCGTGATACTTTATGCGTGATTCCCTTCTTAAATAAAATGTTATTTATTATCTTTCAGGTCAGTGTATCTGCCGTATTAGAGACAGAGATGGTATACCGGCTAGATTCAGATGATGAAATGTGGCCAGATTCAGATGATGAAATGTTAGACCTGGAGTCCTTGCCAGATATTGTGCCAGAACACTTGCCTGCTAATGGACAAGCATCAAATGGGGCAGTGGAGGAAAAAATGGGAAATAAGGTAAGTTTTTTTAAGTCATCCAGTATTTCGAAATGAAAGTTTTGATCAAGGATAAACCTAGCAAGGTTAGTATATCTAATTGATATTAAGTGAAGGGTACCCAATTTCCTGTTATTGAAATTAAACTCAATTCTTAACAGATATTTCAAAGATACATGTATGTCGTTGAAATACTTCGTGTCTAAGAATTGTGAATACTTCCATACACGTGTATCCAACTACCCAAATTTGACCTATGATTATGGCATAGACTTTTCATTTATCCTACTGTGAACAAGCCCATCATATATGGCATCTTAAATGAGGTGTAATCCAAAATCATTGTTTCACAATGAAGCTATATCAGGTAGTTAACTATAGTCCTGAGCATTTAATATAGAACAAAAAACTAGTTTTTTCAAACTTGAAAAAGGCAAATCGCTGTTGTATCGCGAATAATAGGGCGATTTTTATAAACAAAACATTGCTAGAAAGCTAAGACTTGGGCCTATATGTTGGTATACACCTGATATAACTGTGTTATGGCTAAAATTTCCTGTTGTAGATTGAACATCAGAATTTCTTAGGTAAAAAACACTAAAACATGTTACCTTCCTGTCTTCACAGTGATTTTATGAAAAATCTATCGTGATGACCTATAGAAATAAACACCCTATCTTCTTAGCTATTTCAAGACAATTAAAATGATACCTATGTTGCCAGGATGTGATAGATATTTTCTGAGATAGACGAGCATTAGGACAGATGACAAAGAGTTCAAAAGAGCCTTAAAATATGATTTTCTGACATTATTGCATTTTGGGCATATGAAATAGCTTGAAACTGCCAATAATTATCCCTGAATAGCATTTAATCCACAAGATAACATACTGGTTGTATTCTGCAGGGGCTCATCTCCAAATCACTCTTTATTTGAAGTATCTATGCTGATTATTGATTGAGATAGGACTGAAGGAAAATCAAGTATTTCTTGCTTATTTATAATGTCAGTGATTCAAGCAGAAATATGACCTCAGGCCAAAGTTCTTTGATAAAATGACAGGTGGCACCACAATTTTCCAATCTTGGGCCTGAAAAGTTCTGTCATGTATTCTTTATGAAGTTCTCTTGAATTCTATCTACTTAATTTTCGAAAATATCATCTTTTACCAATGCTGCATATGATTGAACTAGATAGTGTAATTTTTCCCATATTAAACGCTCAGGACTATAGGAGTAAATTGCCCTTCTGAAGCTTTTCTAATAATGAGAGAAAATTGAATGGTATTCTTGTAACAGTGGGCAATATCAGAATCTTCACTACAGGCTATGGAATATTACCCTTTCCTTTAGAATGACTTTATATTGAATTTCAGGAATCATGTGACAATTTTTTTTGTTTTGAAGACTGACTGACCTTCAAATTCATTATTCCTGTTGAATGTTTTGAACAAGTGTATATATGTGTGTGTTACTAATTTCATATGATGTTTGTATGACCCTAATCATCAGAACGCTTATCCTAATTACCGAACTGTTAGAAGTGAATCTAATTTGGTGATTGACAAATGTTTGATGATTCTAATTTGATGACCATAAACACTAGTTAGAAAGAGCTGTTTCAACGCTCTACCTTCATTCCTAGTCCTGAGGAAGGTCCGAAAGGACTGAAATTTTGATCTGTTATAGGAATAAAGTATTTGTTAGTTAAAGGCCGGGGTCGTCTATTTATGGCAGTATTATGGAGTAAGTCGTTCACACTCACCTTGGATACGTTTTACTTCATATTTCCAAAACACAATTGAAACCTGCATGTCCTCAAACGACTCAATGTTGTCTGACATTCACAGATGAATAGCAAATAGAATACCATGGCTGTATTTGAATGCGCTCTGTATTTCCAAAAATTATCCTTTGTCTTGTAGTATAACATCTATTATTTCAGGTGAAGCTGATTACGATACCTGGGGATCTGCCGGAAGAAGCAACCACTCCAGATGAGTCACAATTTGTGGAAGATGATAGGTATACTTTGGAGGGTTTAGAAAAGTTAAGGCACGAACATCCGGAACCAGAAAACCCTGTCTACCGGGACACCCAAAAGTTTTTGGCAGAAGGTTTGCTGGAACGTCTTAAAATAATACATGGCAAAGCACTTGAAGAATCATTCGACAAAATCTGTTTTCAGATTTACACTCCTCGTGCAGCTATGCTTCAGAATCAAACAAGATACCGGTTACTCAGAGGTGACACTGAATTTTTCAGCTCGACAGATTTAGAAAAACGGAAAATGCTGCGTGAATATCTAAAAGAGTGTGTGCAAAGTTACGACTGGAGAAGCAATGTTTACACGAGACATTACCAATTGAAGAGAGAAGCTAAGAAGAACCCCAAAACGCTGTTTCTTATCGTTGCTGATGAAGCCCACTGGGGCCCTACAAGTGAAAGCATTGATGCTCCAACGGCGGATGAGGTCACCCCCAAGAAGGGAGGCAAAGCACCTGCAAAAAAACCATATTCGACACTGATCAATTCATGGAATGACGAAGAACATCCAAATGTATTTGTATTACAGGTGTCGGCCACGCCATACAATCTGCTAACAGAAAACACAAGGCTTGACTTGAAAAGTGAGTGCACCTGGGATGTGCGTGATGGCATCCGCTTTCTGCGACCTTTGGATACGAATGATGAAAGCAGTGCCACAGGCAAGGCTGTACTCTTACATCATATGAAGTGGGATGAACTATTTGAGCAATCAGTTCAACAGGGTTGTCATCAAGTACTGAAGATACCTCTAAAGAAACACAACGGATATATCAAGGTAGATGGAGATGGATATCTAATAGCCGATGAGGAAGACTTCACGAGAATACACTTCAAAGGTGAATCGTCTGGACGAGTAAAAATTTGGATATATGAGGAAGGGAAAGAAAAGATCCTTGTGGTTTGTGAGGACAAGGCTGGTAATAGGGGATCGCAAGATGTCAGATTTCTCCCACATGATGAGCTGAGTAGATATAGAGAGTCTCTATATACATACAACGTAACCAAGCAAGGCCAAGATGTATTTCTGATAGAAACAACAGATGGTAAATACAAGTTGAAAAGTAAAAGCTCAGATTCTACAGGCAAAGTTGAGGCAGCTACTACTAGAAAATTTGAACTAGGACGTATTTCCAGAGAAGACTGCTTCGTGGCTTGGTCATGTCAAAATGAAGGACAATTGAATAATTGCAAAGAGTATGTCAGCCTTAATTACCTCTTCAATTCTATGTTTGAGGAACTAGCGTTCGGGGCATACTTACGCAAGGATCAATGCTTTGTAGATCTGTGTGATGGTGTTGTGAGGATAATCCCAAAAGATTACGAGACAAAATACGACATACTTACTTCAGACTATGCGATTCATATGCTTCACATCTCTGAAATTCGAGAGTGCATGCTGGTGGAGAGAAACCTGCATACCGTGTTGAAATCTATGTCAACAGCGTGTGGAGAATATACTCGAAAGCGAGATGAACTTATTGATGAGTTTAAAATGGGACTGACTCAAGGGAAAGACGAGGGATTCTCGAGGATAGACCCTCAACTATTCGAAGCGGTGCTCGCTATGCTCGAGGAGCAAACGATTGAGGAACTGAGAAAAAGTTTGGAGAGATACACCGAAGGTAGAGGTGAGGAAAAGGACGAACCTGAAGATGTTTGTAGCTATCTTGTAAACTGTTTCTTATTCCTGCGCAAAGAGGCGCTGATATGCCTCCAGGATGAAATAGGGGACCTGATGAAAAGCCCTGAATACTCGGAAGTGTTTTCTGAATTTGAGAAATTTGATTTTCCTAAACACAAAGATCTTAGGATTAAGGAAAATGAGACCTGCCGCCTAATTGACAATCTTGTTCTGAAAGACGATGATAAGCCACTGAATGGACCCATGAAGATTGTCAGAATGACAACAGATACTGGCAACAGAATGTATGCAACTCTGTGCCTTGCTCGTAAAATTGCCTCGAAAAATAAAAGGTTCACGTTTGAGATATTGCGAGACTATGGCAATTTCAAAATTAGACATGTGCTCAACAACACAGATGACTCGTCATATCGAATACAACAGGTGTTACAGTGCAAGGATTGCACTCATGAGGATCCCAAAGACGGTGCAAGGTGCCTGTGTACGAACTTGAAACTTTATGACAAAGACCTGAAATGCAGAAATTGTCACCACAGACACAAACGAGTAGAGAACTATGGTGATCTTAAACATCTACCACTTCTCTTGATCATGGTTGGAAAGGGAAGGATGGGGGACACTTTCCCTGAAAACTTCAATTCCATGGATTTGAGAGTATCATCCGATAATAACGACAGACCCACCCTGACTCCACTTGTACAGGAGCTTGGAAGACTGTGTCGTTATGTCGAGAAGTGCAACAAAGAGGACATTCCCTATGCCTTGCTCGGTAAAGGTTTGGCCGATTCTCTTGAAGGATATCGTGAAATATATGGGACTCTCTGTAGTGGCTATGTTGCCAAGAAAGACCCATACATAGATCGTAACAACAAGGCCAACCACAAACATGTTGATTACAAAAACAAAAAGAAGCACAAGAATCGTATTTTATTTGAGGCTGAGCCCCAAATAGGGAAAACGGGTGTCTACCTCTGTCTGATAGCCCTGCTGAGGAGACTTATTGAGAGAAGATCAGTTGAGGAGGAGGTATTGGACGAAGAAGTTGAAGAAGAGGAGGAGGAGGAGAGAATGAACTCCAATGAAACTGCGGCTGAAAATTGGAAGAGACCGTATTGGAAGCAAATGAAGAAAACACCTCCAGTTCTTAACAAGAAGGCGACATCTGGGAAGTATGTACCACTTTTTGGGCCATATTGTTTTGGACATAGGCCAGAACATATTGTTGGTCAAATAGGGACCAAAAAGCCTGAAACGTCTTCGAAAATTATCAAAGGAAGCGAATTCAGGACATACTCCAAAGATGTGCCCTTGGCCCTCGCAAACCCGGGCGCACGTGCTGAAGGAAAGCGATATATCAGGCCTATAGGAGACATGGACATCAGGATGAGTATTCCCCCACTCCAAAGATTTCTTCCCCTATTTGAGATCCTTCACATAGGCACTGAATGGCAAAAAGAAGCCGAACACACCAAGAATCAAGAGATATTGAAGACCTGGATCTTTACACCAAGTCATGGGCGATGTCGGACAGCTTACCTGAACTTTGATCATGCCATGGTGGATCAACACGGAAAGAAAGTCCAGTACATTCAGATCATTGTAGTTAGACCTGAGGAATACGAGGTCTATGTTCGTCATTGGCAGTACAGTCATGCTGTTCTCTGCCTTCCTGAAAGGATGGTAGGAGTAGACGAAAGATATGACCAAGGAGGTGTTGGCTATGCCCGTTTGTTCATCCAAGTGATGGCCAAAGAACTGAAACTTAAAGCGGTCTTCATGCTTGACGATACGATCCGCTCATTCTCAGAGGTGAAATTCACTCAAGATGCTGGAAAGGAGGTAGTTCACCAAGACAATGGAAAGCATTCGTTGGTTCCAATTTCAATGTATTCCTGTCTACATCATTTGGAGCAACAATTGTATGGCGAGGACGACCCACCACCAGTACCGCTCAGTAGTTTCGAGCCATATCCGTCTGAAACAGGAGAAGGCACACAGAGGAGTTTTACAGGACCATGGGACAAGTACGGAATCATTGGTGTTCTGCGCAATAACCGCTATGTCACCAAATACAAGAGACCGTTCAATCGGACCCACGTGAACTCTGCCGTACTAGTCAACATTGAAGCCTTAGAAGCCAAGAACCTACACTACAAGCCATGGCAGGTGAGGCAAACAGAGACACTACTTTTGATATCATTTATCTGGCAGCATTGTAGATTCTCTAATAGGTTGGGGTTGTTGGTTTTTTTTGGGGTTTTTTTTCAAGGTAGCATCGGTTGAGTCTAGAAGTGCTTTCGCCTCGTTTTTTAAATAGATTCTCTAATAGTATTGGCTAAGGGATCGAAATCTTTCTTCAAATGACGGAATTCCGATATTTCATTTGCATGATTAACACTGGCAGTGTTAGAATATACAGTAGAATCCCGTGTAAAGGGGGACACCCGGCGTAAGCAGCTATTTTGCTTGAAACGGAGGGTGTGTCTCTTAAGCAAGGCTCGACTGTATATCGATTCATAGCCATTCTGTTCCAAAATAATGTTATAATAATAAATCATTCATTTTTTATAAGCGTTTTAAATTCCCGATTTTTTCCTTTGTCCCGCCTTTCATCCCTGCACAGCATACTAACTTATGTGGTATTTTTAGATAATCCTGTTGTAATTGTTCAAATAGGCAACTCGCATCCAATTATTAACCAGCCATTAGGACTACCTTCACCATGCGAGGAAATATTGCCTCGGTGGTTTGATTTAACAACTTCCTATTGATATAAGCATGGGGTTATGATAATGCCAATATATATTTCAAATGACAGTTTATTGGCTTAAATGATCCAATAAACGATATAGAACTAAGAGGATTTAAGGGCACCACTTACTATTTGTAGATACACTTTTTAATCCATTTATTGACATCACAGAAATTTTCCAGACTAGCTTCATTCAGGGATGCCAGTTTTCAATGTTTCCATTGAAATTCAGGTTTCCATTTTCAGAATAAAAAATAATTCCTCCCGAAATATTGATATACCAACTCCTAAATTACCCAATTCAGCCACAGCACATAATCCCCCACTGAACCTCTATACTGGCCCCATGTAAAAGCTTGAGCTTTCCAACGATTCTCCACTGTAATGTGTATGTAATGCGTAAACCCTGTATTGCCATAAGCAAATATTTCAATGTTTTTTTCTGACCCCAACTGGCAACCCTGATTCAATACATATTTTTTCTAATCTGTGACTCTTCAAAGGTCTGGGAGGATCTCGAGATGAACAACCAGTGTGATGAAAAAGATTTATGGGTGGTGAAGTACAACAGATACGTCATCCACAAGGTGTACATGTCGAACTGGCTCCCGCAACCCTACCTCTGGAACGACCAGACTGTGATGTCACATGGACCAGCAAGTGTCGCCCAAACCAACTGCGTGATAACACTGAGGAAGTACATCAACCTCTGGCCTTTGGAAAAGATTGAAACTGTCCCTTCCAAAAGAAAGAACCTCTGTCAGGATGTTGAGAAGTTGACGGAAAAACTTGCTGAGCAAAAGCAAGGGCACCATCTCTTTGTAGTTGATGATGAGGGAACCAGTGAAGAGGAAGTGCAAGAACTTGTGGGCACATGTTTTAGAAGCAAAGGAACGGTACTCTTGCTCTTACCTACGTGTGTCTGCGAAATATACGGCCTTACCACAAAGAAGGCTGTAGAGACGTTTATCGGGAAGAATATCGACAGACCCTTTGTATTTGATTGTGTGACAAGTGAAGATGTCACCAAGAAACCGGTCAGTCTTGTCCTGATACGTGTTCAAGGTTAGATACTCAGCTACATACTAAGAATATTTTGAAATATTTTGAATATATATAACAGTTAACATTTCATATATAATCTACGTTTGAATTTAGATATTTAGCTAAGAATGACATAAACGATTGGGAAAGGCATATATTTTAGAATTTCATACAAGAAGTTAAGCTTAATTAGTTTATAGAAGGTGTTCTTCTATACCCATTTCTCGAATCTGTTAATTCAACATAGCATGCCAACTTTACCTATGATGGCAACCCACAAATTATTACACTTGAAAAGCGAATATTTCACAATACTTACGACAGAGCCCAGAGAAGTTGCTGGTGAAAGGATGACTCGAGGGAAACCCAATACTCCCAGGACTCAAGAACAGCCTCCGACTGTCCCTGGACCAGGTGGTGATGGGCCTCAAGGTAAGGAGAACTTGACCGTAGGGAAGACGCTAATGTGGTAACTGACTTGCGATAACTTTCATAAGTTTTTGTGGGGTACAGGCCTCCCAGTGAAACTTTTAAAATCCGTAAAACCTATAAAAACCTATATTTGGATTCTTGAGCCTTTATCTTTTTTAAAGTAACCTTTAAACCTTTAAAAACCTATATTTTGCACTGCCATGCAGATTGATGTGTACTTGAGATTTTAGAACGTCACACAAAGTCAGATTGTCAAACGACAAGAAATCCACATATCAGTGTATTAAAAAGATCTTAAAAGTGTTTGAAAATTAACAGTTTGTGTGACTTCTTGCCAGTCTGGTTTGCCTGTTGGAAACTCAGCAGGCACATGTGCTTGCTGGGTATAACCTAATGAGCCAGACATGCGAACGTCCTGCAATTTAGTCCTAGGTGCATTTTTTAGGAATCAAGAACTGAAAATAAGTGATTCACTATATTTTTACTCCACCATGCTGAATATGCTAACCCTAAAAACCTATAAAAGCCTATGTTTTGGGCCTGTCAAAGCCTATATTTTGATTCTCAAAACCTCTAAAAAAAAGACCTATATTGAGGAACTGGGGTTCTGGGAGGCCTGTGAATACCATGAGTTTATGGTAATGTTATGGAACTAAGTTGAGAAAAATATGCAAAGTTAAGGGTAGTCTGTAAAAAGCTTTCCAGGCAACACTACTAGCCAATCACAGCCAACGGTTGTTAGTGGCTCGTTGATTGGGAGGTCGCTATGAGATCCTCCGCCACTCATAGGAATAAGCGTGTACCAGGAACACTTTGATAAACAGTTTCGATGAATTGAACCTCCTGACGTATTTCAGGCAGAATAGTATGATGGAAGTAAATCCCTAATGCGTGGTATATTTAGTGTTCTATGCTGGGTATACAACCATGCCCTGATCAATTTTTAGAGGCTAGTTGATACTTGTCTTAACTTTCTCATCTGGTGCCAAAACATATCAAAATTTAAAGATATTTAGAGCCAAGTGTATTAGTAACCTGGCAAACCTATATTCCAAATTTCATAGTTTTATTGTGGCTATTATGACCATGAGACACAATTGATAAGCAACATAAAAATGGAGGCACTGCACCACTCAGCTAGTTTGTGCTGAATCTACTGTATCACTTGAAGTCGGTCTCAACTTGAGATCGGTCTTAACTTTAGATCACTCTATACAGAGGGCTAGGGATCTCAAGTTGAGATCGTTTCAGCTGAGATCCCCTGGTTGGACTTGAGACAACATCTGAAAAACACTTGCCGCCATTGATCTCAAATTCGGTCTCAGGATCTTTGATCGATCTTAGTGGATCTCAACTTGAGATCGTCTCAACTGAAAAACACCCCTCTGGATCCCCTGTGATTGCAGTTTCAATTATCAGTCCAGAGCTAGTGGTGTGGCATGAGTAGAGTGATAAACAGATACACACACACAGCTGGGATGATACACAGATATACAGATACATTATGTACATAGAATCACACAAGTCAACATTCTGTGAGACAGGCACACATGTGCTCACAGAACCATCGCTACAATCATACACACAAGACACACAGACAGGCATGCTCACATACACAGAGTTATACAGTATAATGGTCCATACTCAATCTATAACTGTGAGGTATTATTTATTATACACATTCTAACAATATGCCATGTTGTGTAGTTGCGTATCCCAGTCTCGCCCTACTAAATACAGCTGTATACATGTATTCTTACTGAGACTTAGAGCGTCAGTGAACCTTACACAGTGCTCAGAGTGGTTTTATAGGTGGTGTAGGACCCTCAGTGCTGGTCACCTCGTCGTGACGCTGACTATAAACCTCAGCCGAGATATGCACCTGTAAACCCTGTTCTGCACGTGCCTGAGGGCCGTGTAGGCGGGGCTTACTCTTTTGGATTAATAAACAGAGCTTAATTTATTTAGTTCATCTTTAAAAAGCAATGTAAATAATTTGATTGCGCTAATGGTTATGGGAACCTGTTTCCTTTTACAGACATCCGGGCGTGTACAAACTGCGGTTCAATGGAACAGGATCTGTGCCGTTTGGACCCCGAAATTCTACGCTGGCTGCTTCCAAAACTCGAACTCGAACGATCCACCGAGAAGGGTTTGTTTTGCGACAGATGTGTTCGTACAATAGATACCTATCTATATGTTATTTTAGATGAGCTAGAAGATCACAGAAAAAGTAATGCAGGAGAACAGAGCCTATCATCAAAAGAACAGAGAAATGTTCCGGCATCCGGGAACGCTAAGTCGCCTCCCCATATGTTTCAAAACAGAGATCCACAGAGGTTA
The DNA here is from genome assembly GCA_950022655.1 of Alentia gelatinosa. Lineage (NCBI taxonomy): Eukaryota > Metazoa > Annelida > Polychaeta > Phyllodocida > Polynoidae > Alentia > Alentia gelatinosa. Next base: position 108,512,925 of record OX465581.1, read on the forward strand.
AGTCTATCGAAAAGAAGAACAGCTCTATCAAATAGTGCTCACTCCAGAACGGAACTTAACAACACAGGTAGCTCAAACCCTCACGATGCAGAAGGATCAACACGGTCTCCAGACCAGGCCAGCGCAAGTCACCATGACTCAGTCTTGGAACAGCCTCTTCATACTGGCAGTGTGGCAAGCACCTCACAGCAGCAACTTCCGAATGCTGCCAACAACGTTTCTACGGTTCAGCAAGTTGATAGGTCTCTACGCATCAGGAGAAATTTGAATGACCAGTTTAGGTGAGTTTCCGTTTCCATTTTTTTATTTACCAGTTCAAACAAAATTGCCAAATTGAATCAGAATAGCATAGACAATGCTGGATTTATAAATTTAAGCATAAATGAAAGTTTATTTTGGGTCTTTCTCAGATCTTTGTATGTCCATTTATTCTTCTATATATCGTAATATCCTTTTGTATTGACCAGTTTATAGAGAACAGAAACTTATTAGCGGGTACTCTTAATGTTTCCATGCTGTAGCTTATTGCAGTCCGCTAGCTTGTGGAAAGTTTCATTGGAGATCACCTTGACCTTGGCAGTATGGCATATTGTAAATGTGAAGTACGAACGTATAACCAAGCAGGTGATTTTTTTTTTTTTTTTTCAAAGAAAATACTTACTTTACAGTACACCAATAGAGGTTTTGTCATTTGGTGAATGAATGATGTGGTGCCCCTGTTCAAAATCTACCACCATCCAAAAATTATGCATAAATTCCTTGCGAAATGAGTAAATATTATTTTCGGTGACTTGGGGGGCAAAAACGTCAGAACTTGAGGTATTTCGCATAAACAAAGATCAGAACAATCCATATCAAGCCAATGATAGAAGAGGAGCAGTTAGCACGGACCTAATTCCACTCCTTGTCCACCAGCGGCTGTTGGCTACGATTTCGGCATATCTTAAGACAAAACAAAATACCATTCTTTTTTTTTCTTTGCTAGAGCACGGACTTATATCTATGGATAGGAAACGCGGGCCATTCCCGTGTTTGTTCAACGATCTGTTGGACTCGGCTATGCTTGAGTGCGTTTCGCGGGTATAGCGCTAATTTCCGTATGATCCGCTAGGAAAAATTTGGCGATGGTTCCATTTTAAGCCACCAGGGTTGAAAGTGGCGCTGCTGATGTTTTTTTTTGTGTTTTTTTTTAATTGAGGAAGCTCTTTCTTTATTTCACTTGTAAAACATACATTCATTCTTTCCTGAGTGTATAATCATGACTTACGTTCCTAAGGTGTTTATTTGTAACAATTGGCAGAGTTTGGGTGACTTTAGATGATGGCGCCACTGAGAAATGACTGATTTTGGAGGGTTCACCGGTGAAAAATCAAAGTTTCAAAAATGTTCCCTGTCCACCAGGCCTTGCTTAAGTATTTAGCTGTCTTCCCCAATGTGCAACCTACTCAGAACAGTTCAAATGATATTCCTAGCCCTTCTGGGAGTTTCCAAACAATTGGCAGAGTTTGGGTGACTTTAGATGATGGCGCCACTGAGAAATGACTGATTTTGGAGGGTTCACCGGTGAAAAATCAAAGTTTCAAAAATGTTCCCTGTCCACCAGGCCTTGCTTAAGTATTTAGCTGTCTTCCCCAAAGTGCAACCTACTCAGAACAGTTCAAATGATATTCCTAGCCCTTCTGGGAGTTTCCAAACAATTGGCAGAGTTTGGGTGACTTTAGATGATGGCGCCACTGAGAAATGACTGATTTTGGAGGGTTCGACTGTGAAAAGTCAAAGTTTCAAAAATGTTCCCTGTCAACCAGGCCTTGCTTAAGTATTTAGCTGTCTTCCCCAATGTGCAACCTACTCAGAACAGTTCAAATTATATTCCTAGCTCTTCTGGGAGTTTCCAAACAATTGGCAGAGTTTGGGTGACTTTAGATGATGGCCCACTGAGAAATGACTGATTTTGGGGGGTTCACCTGTGAAAATTCAAAGTTTCAAAAATGTTCCCTGTCAACCAGGCCTTGCTTAAGTATTTAGCTGTCTTCCCCAATGTGCAACCTACTCAGAACAGTTCAAATTATATTCCTAGCCCTTCTGGGAGTTTCCAAACAATTGGCAGAGTTTGGGTGACTTTAGATGATGGCCCACTGAGACTGACTGATTTTGGGGGGTTCACCTGTGAAAATTCAAAGTTTCAAAAATGTTCCCTGTCCACCAGGCCTTGCTTAGGTATTTAGCTGTCTTCCCCAATGTACAACCTACTCAGAACAGTTCAAATTATATTCCTAGCCCTTCTGGGAGTTTCCAAACACTTGGCAGAGTTTGGGTGACTTTAGATGATGGCGCCACTGAGAAATGACTGATTTTGGAGGGTTTAACTGTGAAAAGTCAAAGTTTCAAAAATGTTCCCTGTCCACCAGGCCTTGCTTAAGTATTTAGCTGTCTTCCCCAATGTGCAACCTACTCAGAACAGTTCAAATTATATTCCTAGCCCTTCTGGGAGTTTCCAAACAATTGGCAGAGTTTGGGTGACTTTAGATGATGGCGCCACTGAGAAATGACTGATTTTGGAGGGTTCGACTGTGAAAAGTCAAAGTTTCAAAAATGTTCCCTGTCCACCAGGCCTTGCTTAAGTATTTAGCTGTCTTCCCCAATGTGCAACCTACTCAGAACAGTTAAAATTATATTCCTAGCCCTTCTGGGAGTTTCCAAACAATTGGCAGAGTTTGGGTGACTTTAGATGATGGCCCACTGAGAAATGACTGATTTTGGGGGGTTCACCTGTGAAAATTCAAAGTTTCAAAAATGTTCCCTGTCAACCAGGCCTTGCTTAAGTATTTAGCTGTCTTCCCCAATGTGCAACCTACTCAGAACAGTTCAAATTATATTCCTAGCTCTTCTGGGAGTTTCCAAACAATTGGCAGAGTTTGGGTGACTTTAGATGATGGCCCACTGAGAAATGACTGATTTTGGAGGGTTCGACTGTGAAAAGTCAAAGTTTCAAAAATGTTCCCTGTCAACCAGGCCTTGCTTAAGTATTTAGCTGTCTTCCCCAATGTGCAACCTACTCAGAACAGTTCAAATTATATTCCTAGCTCTTCTGGGAGTTTCCAAACAATTGGCAGAGTTTGGGTGACTTTAGATGATGGCCCACTGAGAAATGACTGATTTTGGGGGGTTCACCTGTGAAAATTCAAAGTTTCAAAAATGTTCCCTGTCAACCAGGCCTTGCTTAAGTATTTAGCTGTCTTCCCCAATGTGCAACCTACTCAGAACAGTTCAAATTATATTCCTAGCCCTTCTGGGAGTTTCCAAACAATTGGCAGAGTTTGGGTGACTTTAGATGATGGCCCACTGAGACTGACTGATTTTGGGGGGTTCACCTGTGAAAATTCAAAGTTTCAAAAATGTTCCCTGTCCACCAGGCCTTGCTTAGGTATTTAGCTGTCTTCCCCAATGTACAACCTACTCAGAACAGTTCAAATTATATTCCTAGCCCTTCTGGGAGTTTCCAAACAATTGGCAGAGTTTGGGTGACTTTAGATGATGGCGCCACTGAGAAATGACTGATTTTGGAGGGTTTAACTGTGAAAAGTCAAAGTTTCAAAAATGTTCCCTGTCCACCAGGCCTTGCTTAAGTATTTAGCTGTCTTCCCCAATGTGCAACCTACTCAGAACAGTTCAAATTATATTCCTAGCCCTTCTGGGAGTTTCCAAACAATTGGCAGAGTTTGGGTGACTTTAGATGATGGCGCCACTGAGAAATGACTGATTTTGGAGGGTTCGACTGTGAAAAGTCAAAGTTTCAAAAATGTTCCCTGTCCACCAGGCCTTGCTTAAGTATTTAGCTGTCTTCCCCAATGTGCAACCTACTCAGAACAGTTAAAATTATATTCCTAGCCCTTCTGGGAGTTTCCAAACAATTGGCAGAGTTTGGGTGACTTTAGATGATGGCCCACTGAGAAATGACTGATTTTGGGGGGTTCACCTGTGAAAATTCAAAGTTTCAAAAATGTTCCCTGTCAACCAGGCCTTGCTTAAGTATTTAGCTGTCTTCCCCAATGTGCAACCTACTCAGAACAGTTCAAATTATATTCCTAGCCCTTCTGGGAGTTTCCAAACAATTGGCAGAGTTTGGGTGACTTTAGATGATGGCCCACTGAGAAATGACTGATTTTGGGGGGTTCACCTGTGAAAATTCAAAGTTTCAAAAATGTTCCCTGTCCACCAGGCCTTGCTTAAGTATTTAGCTGTCTTCCCCAATGTGCAACCTACTCAGAACAGTTCAAATTATATTCCTAGCCCTTCTGGGAGTTTCCAAACAATTGGCAGAGTTTGGGTGACTTTAGATGATGGCGCCACTGAGAAATGACTGATTTTGGAGGGTTCGACTGTGAAAAGTCAAAGTTTCAAAAATGTTCCCTGTCAACCAGGCCTTGCTTAAGTATTTAGCTGTCTTCCCCAATGTGCAACCTACTCAGAACAGTTCAAATGATATTCCTAGCCCTTCTGGGAGTTTCCAAACAATTGGCAGAGTTTGGGTGACTTTAGATGATGGCGCCACTGAGAAATGACTGATTTTGGAGGGTTTAACTGTGAAAAGTCAAAGTTTCAAAAATGTTCCAATTCAACCAGGCCATGCTAAAGTATTTAGCTGTTTTCCCCAATGTGCAACCTACTCAGAACAGTTCAAATTATATTCCTAGCCCTTCTGGGAGTTTCCAAACAATTGGCAGAGTTTGGGTGATTTTGGTCATGGTACCCCTCAGAAATCACCCATTTTCTAAAAGTCACCCTTGAAAACTCCAAAATTTGAAAATATTCCCAATCTAACAGGCCTAATCAAACCATTTAGCTGTGTTCCTAATTAGAAAACTACTCAGAATAGTTGGAATTACAGTTCTATGCCTTCTGATGGTTAAAACTACCTGCTGCTACTGTGGTTCCGCCCTGGTGGCAAAAACGGGAACTCGAGAACAATAGCGAGTCATAGATAGATAAGCCAGCAGGCCTGGGTTGCCAATCCAGGTCAAGCAAGTCCGTGGCTGGAGACAGACCTTTCAGCCTCGTATAGTAAACAAAATACTTATCTAGGTACTTTGTTAGAACGGGAAATTTCACCCTTTATTATTCGAATTGAATGTAAATCCTTGGCGATGGAATCTAGTAGTCTGCATAATACAGAGCGGCTGCATATTGGCCATGAATTCGCCAGAAACCTGTTTTCCTTTACAATAAAATTATTGAAATTTATGCATGGGGGCCTGTTTTTTAGTCACGATATCGCAAGTATAAGATCGTCTGAGATCGGATCAAGATTCTATGGCATTTTCTACGACACAAGATGGCGGGTGTGCTATAGACAGTGTCGTAGGTTGAATCAAACGATCTTGGCAAAATGTGTCGGAAGTTAAGACAAGTATAGAACTGTCTTAGGTTCTATAAAACATTACTGCGGATTTCCTGTACTTCCCATACGAATTAAGCAATGAAATGTTAACATGAGTAAAGGGCTAGATCCACCAAGAGGTGCTCAGCCGACGTTCAGCCAGCTCTGGGCGACGGCCAAAATGGCTTCATGCGACGATAATCCCCTAGGTCGGCCATCCGGCCGTCTCGAATTCTCCGTGCTGGTCCACCAAATAGTTATTTCCAGCCGGCCGACGTCCACACGGCGCTCGCGGGGACGGGCCAGCCGAGTTCTCCATTGATTCGATAGGCGGCGCGCATGGTATTTTACTTAGTAATCGAGTTCCTCGATAGGCGGCGCCGCATGCGGCAATACACTTCGACGCTCTGAACCCGCGGAAGCCGCGTATCGAGCGGAGCGGTGTGTCGGCGTGTCGGGATTTGTATGGGAACGGTCAGAGATTGTCAAATAACCGCGGAAATACACGTTAAATCGAACAATGAAGGTAAATAGAGATAAGGATTAATGTTATGAGTGTGTATGGCACGCTATGGTACTAGAATTCTGACGATAGTGTCGGAATTTCCAATGTCCGTTCGCGGCTTCGGGTATCGCCGGTATGGCTCGCACTATGTTGGCGGCGTTCCCTCGCCGCAACTCCCGGCAGAGCCCGCGGGTGGGTGTCGTACTCTTCAAATCGTCCGTCCGGCCGCCTTTAAAAAGCAAATAAATCATGGCTGGGTCAGTGGACCAGCAAATAATTTTCATTTTGAGCCGGCGGGCCAGAGGCGACGTCCGGCCGGCTCCCACACGGGGGCCACACGGCTACGGACGATGGTGATATGGGAGAGGCAACTAGGTCCGGCCTCAGTCGGGTGCGGCCGGCCCCAGCCGATTTGACATTATTTGCTGATCCACCAAGGCGATTATATCAACCGGCTTGAGCCGACCAGAGGCGGGAGCAGCCGACGTCCATATTCCACCCGCGCGGACATCGGCCGGCCCTAATTTCCCTTGGTGGATCTAGCCCTTAAGGGATATATATAACCTATAATCATACCTAATATGAAGAAGATCGGACACACCGTTTCGAAGATATCAGCGTTTGAATTTCGTCATAGCAATCATCTGCTCTGGTGGCCAGTGTACCCTCCCATCTCCCGGTGGCAGAGACTGTCGTAGTCACCGCATAAATTATTGGAGGGTGGGGGAAAGTAGACTGGCCACCAGAGCAGACGTTTGCTATAACGAAATTCAAACGCCGATATCTCCGGGACGGTGAGTCCGATCTTCTTCATATTTGGTACTTATATAGGTCATATATATCCCTTACTCGTTTCAAAGTTTCATTGCTTAATTCAAACGGGAAGTGAAGTTGCGCATTCGGTACGACATGTCCAGAGTGGTCTTAGACCTATGACACTTAGGGGGACACTTTCCGGTCCAGTGGCCACCGAGTGTCATTTTTTTTTTTTTTTTTTGCAAGTTTTATTAGGGAATGTTGTGTGTTCACAATCACCTAATTCTGCTATAGAGCCGTTCTTCCACTCGGGCCCTTGCCCCTACTCCTCATTCTAATGGTGGGTGTTAAACCGAATGGGCAGTGGGTACCATTTTTGTGTAAGTCATTGGTATTACCCGACCTGGGTTTGAACCCATGACCTACCATGCTCGAGGCGACCACACTACCACTTGGCCACCAAGCTTGGTCATGACTAAAGCACACCTTTTACCTCCCTAAGTCTCGTATTCCCACTAAGTGTCTTAGCCCCTCTAAGATCGTAGCTCTATAGCACACTGACAGCAAATACGTGTCGTAAGTTACGAATGTTGTGACTAAAAAACAGGGCCCTGGATATGTTGTTGGGCAGTATATCCAACCTTATGGTATGAATATACTCCGCTGGAACTTGACCGATTTTATTTTCGAATACGCTTATACATAACGTTCACAAATATCATAATCAATATCATCAATATCATCATCTAGATCGACACCCACGCCAGAACATGACAATACGAGTGGCGTAAAACCTACCCTGATCACAGCAGTCGACGAACAGAAGAGCATAAATTGGAACGTATGTAACAACTGCTTTTAGGGATCAGGGTAGCCACGTAGCATTATGTAGCATCCCACTAAAAATTAACATTCACACGGTGTTGCACAATTTACTGCAGGTTTATCCGTCTTGGGACCTCTTGGGACACCATAAACATGAAAAAACAACAACCCACAGAAATAACGCGGGCAATGCCCATCTGTAACCCTTTAGCTACGCTATGGTGCCTGGAGGCATTCCTGGGTATAGTACACTGTGATGCCTTGAGGCATTCCCGGGTGTTGTGTGCTATGATGCATCAAGGCATCATTTCCAAAATTTATGTAATTTTTTAATTAAATAATGCAAATATTTTGAGAATATTTTTCTGACCTATATAAAGCTGTATCATACTAAATATTATTACTATCAAATAACATCCTATATTGATACATAAATGTCCGACATGTAATAGTGTTTGTGAAGGTATGAATGGCGAACCGGTGGGGAGGTTGAATGATCCGATCACCAAAAAGGGGCGCCACTGTCTGGCTCGACGTCTAGCGGTATTCCTGAATAATATACCTGGCTAATATGTACACATTAGTGGATCACCATGGAGGTGTGATATTATGAAGTCACTGGATATTGTGAAAAGTGCTAGTGTTGTCATGCACGCCTGTGTATATAGATATATGTAGTGCACATAACATTTGTTCTTAGATTAATCCCAGAGTTGGCGCTAACCGCTGAGGCAGCAGTGACAAGAAAACATCCAATTTCTAAAAATGATATGATGTCCTCTTCCGTGAAATATTCCATACTTCTCGCCTGGCACCAAATTAGTGTATTGAAACCGTTAAACCAATTTAACGTTGCTTACTGCCTAGTTTCATTAACGAATTATACGACGAAGATTACATTACATAGAACAAATACATCAGCTTATCTCCAATTTGGACACAATATACAGTGACATTGCGTCTTTATTTGTGTGCAAGACTTCTCCCATTCGATTTAGATATAATCAGGTTTTTGAAAGAGACAAATCTCTTGGATTATTTATCAAATATTTGAAAACATAGAAAATAATTGACTGAAATAAGTCTACAGATGTGAAAAGCTTAAATCATTAATTGTCCATATGTACCCTCGGGGTCCCCTGGGATGTTAAACCACAAACTCCCATATCGTTAAACACGTCCCTTATATCAAAGGATTTTATTTACAGGATAATCAATTAGTTCAGCCAATCCATATCGTTATCAAAAAAAGATCTTTATCTAATAATCTACAGCCATTAATTAACGTATGCCAGTCTACTAATTCCCCGATATATCGCATGAAGCAAACCACCAATATAAAATTATATCCTATTCGCTGCTACAACTTTTCATATACTTGTATTTTATACATGTTTGTCTTGGATATTTCATGTTCGTTTGATTCGTTGATGTTGGTTATTGAATTGACCCTAATCTTAGCCATAGGTTAAAATTACGCGTTGTTTAGAAAGCTATTTAATTTGTTTTGGGGAATATTACATATTTGTACCTTCCATACATTGCCCAGCTACCCAAATAATTTCTACCCGTCGTCCCTTTTCCATCTCTCTAATCATTCACTGCCCTCCGTTTCTAACCCTTGTAAGGTCCTACAGAAATAGCAAGTACTCATATTTCAGAATTGGTAGTTGTCAGAGATAGCCTTTTTCCATGGAAATCCTGGTTTCATTTCCAGTTTTTCAAATTGTTTTTCCCTCTGTCAAACAAAGATGCCATAAATTGAGCCTCATTCACGCCAATAGAACAGTGGTTTGAACCTCCCCACAGACCCTCAGCCCCATGCTGGGCTGTACCAATGTGTTTTCCCTGTTTTCTCGGGTCTCTCTAAGGCAGCAAATCAACCAGAAAAGTATTTCCACTTGTTTCCCTGACCCCTCCTGACATCCCTGAATTGTAATATTCCTCCTCTAACAATGTTCCGTGTCTTCTGATATGTAGTCAGTTTTCTTTTTCTAAAAAGTCGAAAGCATGATAAATATGAAAAACCAAGGATAGGTTAAAGGGATGGCAGGTTTCCCTTGAATTTCTTGCTGTTGAATACTTATTGGCATTTGAAGGATCTCTTTTTCAACTCTTTGGTACACCAGGTGAAGGGAAAATTGCGGCAAACTGTTACACGGTCCCAGGGATGCCAGTTTGTAGGATTTTGCCTACATGTAGGATTTTCCTTTAAGTCTAAAAGAGATGAAAATTTCAAGAAATTGTATATATCTTGAGAACAATATTGACTCCAGGTTCCCTAAAATCTAAATCTTAGATAAACATGTTCTGTAATCTTCCAAAATTCTGAATTCAGCTACCCCAGCACACGCAGGTAGAGGCCCTATGGATCCCATTGCTCCAACCTAGAGCTGTAGGATGGTAGGATTCCTGTAGGAAATGCTCCTACGGACAAGGGCAAACTAAAATACTGACCTCTGATTGGCTTAAAATGTGCCATGTGAGAATAGAGTTATTAAAGCAATAGAAAGTCTAAAAGAAAATATCAAAGGAATGCCTAATGAACTTGTAAAGATATTTTGCAGAATATAAAACTGCTAGTGTGTGGTTATCTTTCTTAAATGATTTTCTTTGAAAAGTACCCCATTTAGTGCAGAACTACTCATATACTAGACTGGTTCCCTGCCCATATGAATAAGGGGCAGGTAACGGGTTCCACAGGCATGACCTTCAACCTTGGCTGGTGCCCGCCTGTGACTAGGGGATACCCCAGGAACCAGCCTAGTGGTTTGGCTGGTATCCGCTTGTCATACACCTAGTTCCGCCGAGCCCTCTAGCGGACTACCGGGGAACCAGGAGGCGTTACCAATAATGCACTATAAAAATAGAACCCATTACCTGGCCTATAGTCTAACTAGGCCAGGCTTCCAGGCTACTCATATACCCACTCTCATAGCAGACATCTAGGTGTCCTATAATGGTAGCCCATGCCCAAGGATCTGATAGGAGAGTGATGGGGATTCCCCGTACACCATGTGCGTTTTAGATGATACATAGACTGGCCTCAGTCCGCATGTAGGAATTTTTTCCTTACCCCATCTGGCATCCCTGTACACGATGTTCCACAAATAATAAATGCTGACATAGATATATGGTGTCACAGAATAGATTTCGTAGGGTAGCTGATGGCTGATCACGTCGTCTTTCCTTTGTCTGTAACAAATTGCTTTCTTTTATCTACAATCTTTCACTAACAAAATCAAGGGACCCGTTTTTAGATGGGATAATCATTAATAGCGATTATTAAAGATTCAAGATGGTTTTCAATATAGATACAATGACAATTGGCCCCAAAGGTTCGATAGTTATCGCCAAATGTATGATATAGACTATGGCATCAAAACGATTGCTATTAAAGATTATCCGGTATAAAAATTGGTCCCATTGAGCGGTTTTTTAGACGCGATAATCGTTAATAGCGATTATAAAAAAAATATCTTGAGTTTTCAAGATACATACAACGACCATTGGCCCCAAGGGTTCAATAATTATCGCCAAATGCATGATAATTACAAGACGGTCGCTATTAACGATGATTGCATCTAAACACGGGTCCCAGGTCGTTATTCCTTCTTTTGTTCAAGTATGCCAGTTTTCAATGTTTCCATTGAAATTCAGGAAAAAATAATCCCTCCCGTAATATTGATATACCAACTGCTAAATTACCTTAAAATTCAACCACAGCACATGATCCCCCACTGAACCTCTATACTGGCCCCATGTAAAAGCTTGAGATTCCCCACTGTAATGTGTATGTAATGCGTAAACCCTGTATTGCCATGAGCAAATATTTCAATGTTTTTTTTCTGACCCCAACTGGCAACCCTGTTTTATTTGTTTCATCTACATGCGCTTACTCATTGCAGCTCCACCGCAGACACAAAAGAATGCCCCCGCCGTTGATCCCTACAGGAGCGTCACGACAGACTGCTCTACACTACGATCGCTCACTGAAACACAACACTGAACATGTTGAAGGTGGTACAACGACACTGTATGATAGACCACGGGCACCACCTGCCACAGCTGAGAATCTGGATGCTGTGCTTGAAGAAGACTTGTTTTTAAGTCAAGACCCATTTGAAAAAGATACCAGGTGAAGGGAAAATTGCGGCGACTTCAACTCAGAGCAGTGAGACTATTAGCATGCTGCGTTGGGGGCATATTTTCATGTAAATGTAATGTAAATGCAGCTTGTATTTTCATATGTGGATTGTGTGAATTTATAACTGGCAGCCTAAGAATCAGAAACGTAAGTCCAATCTTCTAAATAGTTTTTGTCTAGACAGTGTTTTATCAGATAATACAGTAACAGTGAATAACACAACCCTGTATTGGTCCTGTATTGGTCCGTTACCAATTCTTTTGGATGTTGATGATCCTAATACAGTATGATTGTGTTTAGGGACCTGTAATCGAGGTCTCGTTGTTGATTATACCCTCATCGGGAAAAATAATCTGAAGAAGAATAATGCAGAATTGTATATGAACCACATGTTAGTAGCCCGGGAAGTCAGACAAGCACTACGCTATAACTTCAAGAATACGATTGTGCTAAGTGTATCCTGTATATATTTCTGACATTGAAAACATTAAGCATGAATAGTTTGCCCAAATTATGGAGAGCTCAGAGCGTAGCTAAGTGAATTCATTTGAAATATCTATTTCATAACACCGCTAAGGATCTTAGACATATCTGAATAATGTGTGTTTGTATTATGTACAGTCGGGTATATGCTGTAGAGGGAGGACACCCCTATACATTGCGAAAATGATGAGTTGTACTGTTTAGGGAATTAGCATTTACCGTTTCTATGTGTATAAATACAACAGCCATACGCGTTCTATACAGCATGTGCATACCATGTTATTATGACTCTAACTTGACATGATGAGATGCTATGGGGACTTGTCCCAGTCGACCAAAGGAACTGGTATTCACAAGTAAACGTACGTATTTTATTGTGTAGATGTTCTGGCCGGGACATCTAACTCGTTCTCCACTTTTAATTGTATGGATGTAAATATTGCTAGTATTGCGCTATTCTAGCATACAAAACTGACCATTGGCCTGATTAGTTATGATGTACATATTAGCTCGTCCTTTATTCTTAGATTATAATTTCCACAAAATATTCGCTTCATATGTGTAGATTTTGTATATTGGAATGAGAAATAAGCTGTGACCAGCCATTTGATATATTTTTTATGTTCTATATTTTGATAAAATCTTTTGAGACTTATATAATGAATCTATATCTTTTACATACATATCTAAAAAGCTTGTATTTATATCCCTATTCTTGCTATGTTATGATGATAGTTATTAATTAGGTAATAACCGATAATTATGACATTTGATCATATATGTTTTAATATATTTTTATTTTTATTATTTCATACCAAAATGTGTCCCAAAGATATTTATTATCACTATTTTATCCTGACTTTATATATGACACACACCGTGCCATATCAAATGAAATTTTCTGTGTAGTTTTATTACCTGACCTGGGATTTTAAGGTCACTAGAATCAGTTTTACCCTCACCTTCATTGTTGTACTTGATATTTGTATTATATAAGTACTATGATAATAATTTCATAATGAATGGGGCCATATTCAATGATAAGAGTGTTGCATTGTTATTGTAATGCTGTCATTTTGCATCATCTAGATCTATTTTTAGAATGTAGTTAAGAGTGCCTTTTACCATATTATGAATAAATACTATTTGAATACACATAGATATATGTATTGTTGGGGTTCATTGATTGCTAGGGGGAGGATTTGTTAAAGTGCCTCTAAAGGGGTAAGATTGATTATAGATAATTGTTAATAGCAACCTTTTTGAGGCCCTAGTCTAATTATCATACATTTGGCGACAATTATAGAACCTTTGGGCGAATAGTTGGTGTATTTATCTTGAAAACCGTCTTGAATGTCTAATAATCGCTTTTAACGATTATCTCGTCTCAAAAACGGGGCCAAGTATGACAAGTCTCAAAGTGTCTCACCTACCAGTGATTGCATATCGGATGCAAAACAGCAGAGAAAAGATAAAAAGCCGTGTTGAAGCTTTAAACTTGAAACACACGAAGATTCGAATAATTGCCTGGAAAGTTACAATTGGACGGGATTTTGGCAAACTGAAGATGATGAACAATGGGGAAAACTAAGATTGAATAATGTAATGAATACGTGCTCACGTTATAACTACCTTGGGGTAGAAATGGATGGCTGCCTGATGTGGGTCTCGTTTGTAAACAAAATTATAAAATTCACAATTGCCAGATTATTAAAATTTCGTAAACTGAGAACATGTTTCACCAAAGAAGCAGCTGTCTAGATCTACGTTTCTAGCATCTTTCCAATTATAGAATAATGATGTTTTCTAATGGGTAGTCCTGAGATAGTGCTAGAATTATGAAACAGGGTATAATAATCAGGGTATTAGGTGTGCCCTAGGGTATTATGATAAGAGCTTTTCGGTTGCCAAGATGGAAAATGAATGTTACATACAACCACTATGGGAAAGAAGAAGAGAAATAACTGCTGTATGATATTCAAATACAGAAAAGGTATGGGTGAGAAACAGGGATGCAAGTTCTCCGTCAATTGACGGAATTCCGAACTTTCATACCTACTGCTAGAAATCCTAGTTCTAGGATATTTTGATGCCTTGACGGCCGCACCACAGGCCAGAAACAAAGACGGCACTACCTGGTAAGAAGTGCCGGCCACTGAGCCTCAGTTTGCCGTGCTATGGGCCGGCAATATAGACGGCACTACCCGGGAAGCGGTGACGGCTCTAGCGCCTCATTCGCCCGGCAATATAGGCGGGTATACACGGGCCACTGCCGACCTGATTCCGTCCAACGCTGGCCTTTTGGGCCGGCATAGGGTTGTTGAAGTCTTACGTTTTTTATTTTTTTTATTTGGTGATTTACATGTATTTATTAGATTTCTTGTATTACATATAACAAATTCAACTATCTCACAAATTGGGATTTTATTGTTATTTTGGGTAATTTATGATTCTCCATTGATTCCGAAAATATGTTCTACACTAAGGGACTGAGGCTAGTCTACTGTATTGCTGCTGAGCAAAAAGGGATTCCCCAGCTCACTGAAATAGAACCGTTACCATAAGGGTTTTATATTTCCGACTTTTCCCTCAGTCCAAACTTGCATCCCTGGAGAAAACTCTTTGATCATTGATGTATACCATACCATGTTCTAAACAGCCCATACATAAGAGGGGCCAGAATGTGGAATTTATTACCTTATCAAATTCAACGTAGCGAAACAAAGGGCTGAAACAATATCTTGAAGGATAACTTTCACATATTTGTTGTGTAACTTCCTTACTAAAGGCTTAGATCCACCAAGAACTGCAGAGGCGACGTCCAGCCGGCTTTGGACGACGGCCATTTATGCTATAATCGGCTAGGCCGGCCATCCGGCCGTCTCAAATTCTCTAAATTCTCCGTGCTGGTCCACCAAAATACTTATTTCCAGCCGGCCGACGTCCACACGGCGCTCGCGGGGACGGGCCAGCCGAGTTCTACATTGATCCGATAGGCGGCGCGCATGGTATTTTACGTAGTAATCGAGTTCCCCGATAGGCGGCGCGATACACTTCGACGCTCTGAACCCGTGAAACCCGCGTATCGAGCGAAGCGGTGTGTCGGCGTGCCGGAATTTGTACGGGAAGGGTCAGAAAACATCAAGTAACCTCGGAAATACATGTTAAATCGAACAATGAAGGTAAATAAAGATAAGGATTAATGTTATGAGTGTGTATGGCACGCTATGGTGCTAAAATTCTGACGATAGTGTCGGAATTTTCGATGTCCGTTCGCGGCTTCGGGTATCGCCAGTATGGCTCGCGCTATGTTGGCGGCGTTTCCTCGCCGCAACTCCCGGCAGAGCCCGCGGGTGGGTGTCGTACTCTTCAAATGCATCGACATCGTCCATCCGGCCGCCTTTAAAAAGCAAATAAATCAGTTTTGCGTCGGCTAGGGTCGGCTAGCGTCGAATAGGGAGTTTTTAGCCGACTCAACACGGCTGGGTCAGTGGACCAGCAAATAATTTTCATTTTGGGCCGGCCGGCCAGAGGCGGGTGCGGCCGGCCCTAGCCGAGTGGATATGATTTGCTGATCCACCAAGGCGATTGTTTCAACCGGCTTGAGCCGATCAGAGGCGGGAGCAGCCGACGTCCATATTCCACCCGCACGGACATCGGCCGGCCCTAATTTCGCTTGGTGGATCTCCCGCTTTATAAGGATTGAAGTATACCCCCATCTTCATTTCATCTTTATTCTGGCCGTATTAGGTCCATACTTAGACTGGCCTCAGTCCCTGTATCCAACCCCTCCACCCCTTCTGAGTGACACAGGGACTGGTCTCATCTGTAATCGGCTGTGTAGACTGGCGCTATTTTGCGCCACACTCCCCAAGCAGAGGTCCTGGCTACTGGTTAGGATATCTGTTGGGAGATTGGTATCCTCTCACTTTGATCTCAATCGAGACAGAGTCAGGGGCAGGCGAGATTTATTGCTATGACAACACAGGTGGCCAGGGAACTGGAGGAGGGGAGGGGGAGGGGTAGAGGGAGGTATAGGGTTACGGGGAGTAGCTTGGGGTCATGAACAGGAGATTCTGGACAGAGTGGACAAGTCTTTGATTCATGGACCAGTCAGAGAACGACACATACTATAATGAATTGCATTCCGATTTTCTTTAATCATTTAATGAATGTTCATAATCAAAGACTTGCGCAAGTCTAGCCCATACTATGAAGTCCTATGGACATTGCTGTATACAGGGGCCTGTTTTTCAGTTGAGACGATCTTAAGTTGAGACCTTTTGAGGGCCAAAGTGTTTTTCAGTTGAGATGATCATAGGGGATCTCAAGTTGAGACTAAGATAAGACCGTTTGGGGTGCTTTGGGGTTTTTTCAGTTGAGACGATCTCAGGTGATCTCAGGGGATCTCAAGTGAAAGGATCTCAACTTGAGACCAGTTGATACTTGTCTCAACTTTTTTATTTGGTGCTTAAACTTAGTCTAATTAGAAGATATTTAAAGCAAAGCGAACTAATAACCTGGCAAAGCTATATACCGATTTTCAAATTATTCTTTTGCTTATTATGACCATAAGAAACATTCAAAAAGAGAGTGAAAAAGTGCAGTCACTGCACCACTCGGGCCGCATGTGAAATTCCTACTGGAATGCTCGAAAACGGTCTCAACTTGAGATCGGTCTCAACTTGAGATCGGTCTCAACTTGAGATCGGTTTCAACTTGAGATCGGTTCACAAAAGGTATCATGAGGGACAAAAATAATAATTGATTTAGAGGTAATTTTTAGCCCTAAGCTGGTTACCCGCAGGAAGATCACAATAGAACTTGAGATCGCTCTACACAGAGGACTAGGGATCTTAACTTGAGATCCTTAGAGTTGAGATCCCCTAAGATTGGCTGTGTAGACTTGAGACAACGTCTGAAAAACACTTTCCGCCATTGATCTCAAAGTCGGTCTCAGGATCTCGGATCGATCTTAGCGGATCTCAAGTTGAGATCCTCTCGATTGAAAAACAACCCCCTGGTATCGTAACTGGTCTCTCTGAAAACTCACTGATCTGAGAGAATTTTTCCAATAAAAAAGAAAAAATTAAAATTGCACTCTTTTCAATTATATTTCCTAACCAATTAAGAACACGATTTGTTTTGCTAAGTTAATTGCTTTATTTTCCTTCACGTAGACAGTAAGACTACAGACTTTAAAGCTATTTCCATCCTAGTGATTTCTGTATTTTTTTCATATGAATTTAACAGCGAAACTAGCCTTCTTGTAGGTAGTGTCCTTCTAAATACAGGGTCTGTATATTGTAAATATGTTCTAATACTATTACTGCCTATTGTATCTACGTCTAATCTTCTTGTTTGGTAGTTTCATGTTCTGCCCTCATGTGTCATTTGGTGCACAATGAAGTGCTTCAGTTCTTTGCCTTCTGCTGCAAATAACAAAGTCATGCACATTAATGAAGTCTTACACCCAGTGGTGACTAGAATATCAATGATTTGCAGCAATAACGAATATAGGGATTCAATAATTCGTAAAAGAATGAAAAAAAAGAAGATTATTTTCAATTTTTCTTTTTTCAAAAATGGACTGTTGTGTATCACTCGATATATCATCCAAATCTTATTGTAGATACATTGACCTAATATAGGTTTGGACATGGATGTAAGTATTCAGCTGAACAATTGAAACCCGAGGTTTTGATAATTTTCATTTACAAGTATCACTAATCTGCAGTGTCCCGGTAATCAGACGCCGGCCGTACTCCAGCGGCAACGAACCGAGAGGCCGACAAAAGGGCCCTAGTCTCAAATTTCCGAAACAAGTCCCCTTCATCTCCACAGTTCTTAATCCTGGACTCGTTTTTTAGGGATAATCGTTAATAGCTATTATTAAAGATTTAAGACGGTTTTCAAGATAAAAACAACAACCATTAGGCCCAAGGGTTTGATAATTATCGCCAAATGTATGATAATAAGACCAGGGCTTAATGATTATCCTATCTAAAAAGAAACGTGTCCCTGGTTTACTCCTTAGTTCCTGCACATACACGTAGTTTTCCCTCTAGATTTGACTCCCAAGTGTATTTTCTTGATTTGACTTCCATGTGTATTTTCCTGATTTGACTTCCGTATGTATTTTCATCCACAAAATGCATCCCTGATTGCATAAAAGTATGCCTATCAAACACCGATTGTGATTCCATCACGATCTGGGGTACAGGGAAGAAGGATTCTCTTCACCCCCCCCCCCCCCCCCATTCACTCCCCTCAAACCCCCAAGCGGGCAATATGTATACTTGCTTCGTTATGATAGCTGATTCTCTAACAAAGATTTAGATCATATGGAAAAGGAGGTGGTACTTACTAAGAGCTCCATTATCCGTTTGATAGTCTCAACCTTGCCGATCTTTGACTCGGCGTGCACTGTTAGAATATAGACAGAATATAAGCAATTTGCTTTTGTCCTAGTAATTAATTGCTAATTAATGTAATGAAATTTGACAATTAAGGATGTGTATTGAACAAATAAACCACGGATTTTGCAAGAATGAAAATAACCTGTATCTGTGAGATAGATTGGTTATTAGACAAAGCTAATTGAACGAGTATTATACATGATATATCATGTTTGGGAATGAGTTTAGATTGATAAAACAAGACTATGAAATTGACTTTCGTAAGTATGTGCCTTTCTCATGTCTCAATCATCTTAAAGGTAGAGGAGCCTGTAGGGATGTATACCTGTACACATACCTTACGTAGCTACATACTATGCTGCTCTCTTTATTGCTCTATTGGGCACATAGCTATTATGTCATGGAAGCAGCCATCTTAACCCCCGAATGTAAGCAAAACACCAGGTGCGGGTCTAGTTATCAATGGATTTTTATTAGATATATATGGATTGGTTAGCCATAAACGGATTTTAGCCTCCTCTCACGATTATCTATAGATTGTGACAGCAGAATATATTGTTGTCCCCGACTGGCGCTATATTGCAATTTCTTGGCGGATGATATGCACCCTGTGTGGTACACTGAATAGCATACTTGAGACATTGCCAGAATGTGAACGTTCACTAACATGGTCTTATTGCCAATTTACAGGTAAGAATAACATACATGTACCATTGCTGTACATCAATCAATACTCTTTCAGGTTAATATTATTTACGGTACCAGACCGTTAAGCCGAGTTTCCGTAAATAGGATCAACTTCATTTCGTCTTGTCTGGTGTACGACCAGGGTATGGTTGTTCCATATAAGTACTGATTCCCAAAGCTACAATATACACCAGGGATGCTACTGATTCCAGTTTTACTAGTCTCAACAGAAAATCTATATGTGCAAGATATGTCCACATGTCCAAGATATATGACTGGTGTTTCCTATTAAGTTTTGTATCTCAAGGAAAAGTATTTGTATCTGTACTACTCTAATAACTGTGTATAAATGTTATATGTATTTTTATGATGCCTCATCAAAAGTTACTGTGTGAAGGTTATGAGTATTGATAATCTGTCACATGTACATGCTGTAGCTCAAATGGCACCATAGTTCTTCCTGTCTCAAATATAACCTAAAATAATGGCAAAATGTACAGAATGGAGTCAGGGGGGTCGCAAGTCGGATCGCTAGGAAATGAGATTCATGGGAAGTGGAAATGCTCCCTTCCACTATTAAAAATGAGATAAAGCTAATATTGATATAATGACATACCTGCCAGTTCACGCCGCTTGGTGTTGATCTAAAAAAACAAAAACCCAGACATATTCAGAAATTTAAGTATTCCAACGTTTATGAATGCTTCGTGATAATGTATAAATAGGTATACATGTAATTTAGAATTTATACCTCATTTTCTCATGGATATAATGTAAAACATCCATAGATTTACAGACCGCCAGCCATACTCCGACTTCATTGTATATTATGTCAGCGCCAAGATCATTTCCAGTTATACTACTCATGCAGCTCCGTTTTATTCCTGTATGTGAACTTCCAATTAATACTCACACTCCTTGATTTACCAGACAGGTGAGGGGTGCACACGAAAGACTGATGCGTGTTGACAGAATGGATATATGTGTGCCCTATTACTTGAATACAACTATAGGGGACAGAGCCATTGTTAGTTCATGAAGCCGTCACTAGGTGGCGAGCAGTATGGCTGGCCCCTTGGGGGGGGGGGGGGGGGGGGGGACAGATCTATATTCTGGCTCTTTGTTCTTATGAAATTCAACTGCCTTTCAATGTTTTACTATGCTTCCCTTGACTTTCTACACCCATCCTAGAGCAGGATCAGATACTGATTAGACCCAGGACATGATGTTTTTCACATGGAACACTTTAATATACATATGTGACCAAGGTCAGAATTGTGACACTTCTCAATTATCACTCACTTCTTTTGCACCCCCATTAGTGAAGAAAACCTACATTTTCACCTCCATTTGTGAAGAACAACTACTCAGGGGGTGTCATGGCAGCCCCCATGGCTCGTTGGCTATATACCGTATATATATCGGATACTGTGCACGAATTGTGTGTTTCTAAGCTTACTCAATATGATTAATTTCATTAGAGGAGGATTTTAAGTTTAAGTTTACCAGTCCTGGGTAACGTTTTTGAGAACTTTCATTGCCAGACAGTTAATAATGAAATGGTTTCAAGAAAAAAATCAACAACAAAAATAAAAAAATCTCATACTCCTAGTATAAATAAACATGTACTTGGTTTGGCTTGTACTTACAAATGCGACATCCTTTGCAGCTGAAATAAGGAAGATTTTGAATTAGGCTCTTTGTGTTTATCGGCTTTCAACAATAACCTCAAGTTTAATGATACATACAGTATTCCGAGGGAAAATTCTCAATGAAACGTAATGTATTCTAAGTTTCTGTCGAACTATGTTTGATAGATCTATACAGTAAGAATAAAAACTTATCTGAAAAAGAAGGAATAGATATGGAGTAGACATTTATGAACCCCTTTGTATCCTATGAGTTAGATCTAAATATCTTACGGTAAATATATTAAGGGAATTGTTACGCTTCCTATAAAGATATACAGTTTCCCAAAGTATACCAATATCACTTGAATTGAAGGGGACCTTCGTTCCTCATTTCTTATTTGTGAACATTATGTAGTATTACCTTGTTCCTTCATGTCGGGCTTCACCTTAAAAGTCAAAAGCATTTAGCTATAAGTATCAAAAGCATCAGTCGTATGTCGTGTAACAATGCATATATTGGGCATTTTCTTGGCGCAACGCAATAAGGCAACGCAATAAGGTATTATTATGCAAATGACCTTACATGGACACATTGGTCATCTCCACCCCCCTTCAACCCAAACCCAATCCCAACTCGCTTCCCCCTATTTCTAGAACTTTATTTGTGGACAAATATTGACAAATAGTTGAGTAATATAATTTTACCTTCGTGAGGCATTTCTGCAGGTCATCTTGGGTCGGAAGTTCTGGAAAATACATATATCGATGGTTTACGGTATGAACATCTACGCAGGGCTTTATGTATAGATTCATGAATACATTGTTCAATAGACAGATTCCATATTTACATCTTGGATCATGTCTATATCCTAACATTTGGTAAAACTTAAAATTCTTTCAATGTAACACATATTTTGACATGCATCTTGGAATTATATAAAATATTTATTTACAATTGAAGGTTCTAAATCAATATTTACTAGGCTTCCTGTCCTTCTCCTTTGAATCGTCATCGTCATCATCACCAAGGAGTGCCTTGAATTGAGATATCACGTCGGAATCCTTCTTTACGTCGAGTTTATCTTCCACGCATTTCTGTTAGATGAAAAAAGAGGTCTTAATGTATTTTTTTCAAAACGCACAACAGCTCTGCTCACAGGCAGATCATCCGATGCAGCTGTTACATACACAGCCGTATCCCTACAGTTCGTTATTTACAACATACAGTGTCACACACTTATCTATAGGTATGGTAGTGATGATGAGGATGATATTGGTACTCAGGTATCTAATTATTTTCACATGTTGACACATACTACACCTAGAAGATGCGCCATCGCCTATACTACGTTATATATTTACTCTTGTTATTTCCAATCACGTATTTATATCTTTCTTTTTGTGAATTCCTTGAATAATCTTATACCTTCAGCCTTTTGCTTCTCCTCTTTAAGTTTGTTCCATTCCCCTATTCCACGAAACTTAGGCGCTATAAAAGCTACGATATACTCATTTCTAATTTCTTGTTTATCACACAATAACAGTTCAAACGATAGTGGCACATTGCTTTAACCGTACTCTGAGACCCAGAATAAGTTGGACTAATATTGTTGGTATGAAATAGGGAAGTCGCATCCGATCTTCATGAGGTAACTGATTGTACAAAATGCATGTCCATGTACATGCGACACAGTGCGGTTAGTGAAGAAGCATATACATTTATCCTACCCTAAATAAAAAAAACGGCATAGACTTAATATTGGCTGACTGTATTCGGGCGAGTGTGCAGTAAAGTGTTATTTATTGCATGCGGGGAACAAATGAGTTATTGAATACGGGTTAGGATAAATACTTAACTGAATTTGAATTAGTAGTGATAGTGTTTATCGCATTCCGGTCAAGTTGGCTTCTCACTACGCTCGGCTAACGCCTCACGCAGTAATTCACAATCTGCCCGTCGTGCAATAAATACTGAGACTACAAAGATCGAGTTCAGTTTCTACTAAGTATTCTGCTGGGTGAGAATCTTCGAAATATACAGAAAGATCTAGGAAAGCTGTTTGAATATTAGCCGACATAATATAACATTTCATGCCAGAGCCATATGTATTCATCTCTTAGAGGCCTATTCCACCAAAAAGGCCCTCAGCAGGCGGGTTTTTGCCCTCCAGCAGGTGTTTGCCGCCGGGGCCGGCCGTCCGGCCGCCCCTAATCCCCTAAATTCTAGGAGCTGTTCCACCAAAGCCCCACAAGGCGACCAACAGGCGTACACAAGGCGCCCGGCGAGCGCCCATAGAGCCGGCCGGACCCGGCACGGCGATACACCCGGGTGGGTTTGCTATTGCCGTCTGGTGGACGTTGGCGGCACTAACGCGCAATCCTGCGGTTCTCTATCGATCCGATAGGCGGCGCGGCGTGCGGCAATACACTACGACGCTCTGAACCCCGCGAAAGTCGCGTATCGAGCGGAGCAGTGTGTCAGCGTGTCGGGAATTGTACGGGAACGGTCAGAAAACGTCAAATAACCGCGGAATTACAGGTTAAATCGAACAATGAAGGTAAATAAAGATAAGTATTGATGTTATGAATGTGTATATTTGACACTGGTGCTTATATTTTGCCCAAACAGCCGCAACTATTCGAAATATCGGTGTCCGCGTATCGGGATACCGTCCGCGGGCCTATATTGACGGTGTTTGTCAACGCGCGCCCGGGGAACAGCTCTCGGCGTGCTCTCGGCGTCACTCTTGGTGTAGCTTTTGACACGCCGGCCGGCCTGCCGGGGGCTTAAAATCAAATGAATCAGCTTTCCCCTGCCAGGGCTTTGCGGAGGAGGTTGCGCTTATAAAGCCCGGCCACCCGGCCGGCCGCCTCTGTCGTTATCACTATATTTTGGTGGAACACCTCCAAAATTGGCTATTGCACCGAGTATTGTCTCCGGCCGGCGGCCGGCGGCCACCAACAGGTCAGCCGATACTGGCCGGCTACGGGGTTTTGGAGGCACGGTGGCCGGCAGGGTCCGGCCGTGAGAGGCGTGTGAGCTCTCATGAGCTGTTCCACCAAGCAGATTATCACCGCCGGCGGGAGGTTTGGGCCGGCTATTGCCGCCGGTCGCCAATAGGCGACCACAAGGGGCCCGGCCTGGGCTTGTGCCTCCTTGGTGGAATAGGCCTCTTAAACTGCATGCAATTCAATAAAATTTCTGTGATGTGCAAGTGATGTTTTAGATATATAGAATATAGGAACAAAACCAGTTACATCTTAGAGTAAGGATGGCGTGTAATACAGGTGTTGCCGTTCAGCGCCGCCTAACGGCCCACTCTCTAGATACGCGGCCGCTCGGACAAACACGGCCGAGTCAGGCGGCTTGTATATAGAGACAAACAGCAATCACACCTAAAGTGTGAACGGTGGGTGTGATTACAGGGGTGTTGTTTTTGGACAGATTAGATTGTTGGAGCAAACTAGGGCATTGTATTAACGAGTCTTGGCTGTCTAAACTTTATAGTTGATAATCATCTTGGTTTTAACTTGGAAAAAGATAAGCATAATATAGCTAGGCCTGCCAATGTATTAGTGTGTATGCAGTTTTGGTGTCCCTGTGTTATCTAAGGTATATCTAAAGTATCATTGAGGTGATATGCATGTATGATACATCAAATTGTAGCTGGAATACCATAGAATACGATGAAATCATTGTTATTTCTCTGAAAATGAGATACATGGGTCTTATGATCGTATTAAACTCATATACTGAGTGATCCAATGCTAAGGAATACGTTGCCAAGTGAATGTTTGGCTTCAGCCTTGGCGTAGCTAGAGAAATAAGGTGCGATACCGGCCTACGGAAAAAGGCCTATTCTTTTACTCCTATTATTTTGATGGCAAAACAGGCTGCTATTGCGATTTCTAAATATGCCCTCCGCCTGTCTCTTCATTGTCCTTCAGGGTTGTTACATTCTGAATTAATTTCATACATTCTCTTTGTCAGAACATTTATGTGTAAATATTAAGGAAGATGAAAATGAAGAAAAGTAAAAGTTGAATATAAAGGAATTGGTCTATTAGAGACTATCGAATAAGTTCCCACATCGGCGTAACAAGGAAGACCTGCATCATACAGATCTCGAAATGAAATATTTTAACAAAAATTACCTTACCTTCAGTTTTTGAAGATCTGAGGAAGTGTATTATAGTGTATTCATTAGTTAAAATGAACAGTAGTAAGAAATTATTTTGGGCATGAATAAATATATGTATAGCTATGATTGCGCGCGTGCATACACAGAAACACACACATCTGAATTTTCTTAATACATGTTGTCACAGATGGACTCTATAAAACTAGCGTTCTTGGCAATTGTTAATGCTTTCTCTCATAATACATAATAGAAAGGAACATAACTTTGCGATAATCATTTTGAAATGAATACACACCTTCGAAGGAGAATTTATAAGTCAGCTGCAAGTATATGTAAAAATACATTAATTCAGGCGTTCTGATTTATTGTCTAGTTAAATTTGTTGTGTATAATACACTTTAGTTTTATAATTATCATGTGTTTAGTGCGACTAATATGATTAACATATGGAGTAAGTTAACCTTTTTGAAACATTTGTAAACGACTAATCATAATGGGATAACACTTTTACTAATTTCTTATATTATGCATGGCCTTCACAAAACAACACCTACGACTATGCGGAATCTATCTCGGATTTTGGTTTTACGTAATAAGAATTAAAGGTATGTCGTATAGTGAAAAGAGGCGACCTACGTTCATGAAGCAGCCAAACTCAGCTTCAATCATGCGAGATCCGGGGGCTGAAAATGATTGACCCAATATCAACCTAATTAAGTCCAATAGACTACAAAAAATACGATATTGACATGTTCAGTTTATCAATAACATCCTAGATGAAATGAATTTACATCGATATAATTTGAAAACGTTTAAACTTCACAGTCCTTTACTTTACTGTACGGTTTAACTCCTGATAAAATATGATTCATCTAATACATATGAGTGGGTGCTTAGATACAAACTGAATATATGGCCTATACATTATGGGGTGAGGGGTAGAGGGGGAAGTGTGAGAGATGATGGTATTTTGGGGCTTGGGAGTATTAGGTAAAGGGAAATGTTTGAGAGGTTATCATTTTTAACATTTAAACTGAATAAGACTGGCCAGAACTCACGTGTGCCCAGCTGGCCGTGTCTGTTGCCTCTCATCAACATGTGGAAATATGCTTTGAATGTACAACACTGAAATAATAAGAAGTATGAAGAAATGGAAATGTATGCAATAATACGCGTTGAATGCACTACACTGACATAATAAAGAAGTTAAGGATATATTCATGAATTCGCTTTAAATACAGTAGAACCCCGCCTAACGGACACCCCGCGTAAGCGGACACCCCGTGTAAGCGGACACTTTTGCTCGGAACGGAAATTTTCCCCTCTATTAGATGTTTAATTTAACCCCGCGTAAGCGGACACCCCGCGTAAGCGGACACTTTGGCCCGGAACGAAGGGTGCCGCTTACGCGGGGTTTTACTGTACATAACTCTGAAATATCAAAGAGGATGCCTTAGTTAAAATGATATACAGTGGATCACCATATGAGGGATCATCTTATCTTCCCGTGCGCCTTCCTCACGTTTTCGGATTTTCAGTGATTCGATAGGGGCCATCCATAAAATACGTACGCAATAGAACACTCTTTGTTCTGTTGCGTACAAGATCGGGAGGGGGTCCAAAATTTCAGAAATTCTGCGTATGTACTTTATGGATGGCCCTGTAGTATATTATGGAAATATAAAAAATACAATAGTTAATATATACCTGTTTCAATTAATAAACATTTGCTTGTAACTAAAGAAAATGATGATTCAATATAGTAATAATGAATACAGAAATAAGTTCAGAAAGGTAGCGGTAATGAGTTGGTGTGAAGGACAGGGTAGTTAAATAGTTATAACCTAGGTGTTAATGGGGCTGTTGGGTATAGACCTGAAGAGAACGGCGCACCTTCAAAAACAATTAATGCGACGAATTAATATCCCAAATTCTGTAATGTAAGCTTAAGGAGTGATCAACCTTATTGTTTTGAGAAAAAAACCTTTATTTTTTGTGAAGGTTATTGTGATTTCCCAGGATCTGTTTTTTAAACAGCTCACAGCGGCCCATAGTATAAATAACCTGTGAATTAGTGGAATATGACACCAGAAACCCCCCTTCAAGCAAAATTACTAATAGTACCACTCCTCCCAGCCCTTAGTTACTAGATATATGTTCAACAGCACTATCTGTTGTACATTAATTACCAGAGGTATAGGCTTGTGTATAGGTTGGTGACGGACCCGTCAACCTTTTTTAGGCATCTATTAGTAGGACCAACAATGTGATCTGAGACAACTACTACAAGCCTCGTTTGGACGTGAGATTTTACTTGCAAGTTTCAGTTGTCGGTCAGCTAGTTTATAACATTTCAGAAGATTTTGCTGTTATTTGCAGGAGTGAATGATATATTTAAAAAAAATCTCAGTTGGACATATGCAATGGATTAGAAATGTGATGTGCTCACCTCAAGTTTGTCGATTTCTGGAAAGCAAAGAAATGGAGTTGGAATGGCGAGGAACAACAGTTAATAGGAACAATATTTAGAACAATATCTGTAAAACATCGATTTGTATGTTGATAATCCATATAATTCTACATCCTATTTTAGACTGAAAGCTACACACTACCATTCCATGCCACACAGCCCTGGTTCATTCTTCTCACCACCGGTATCACAATGGGAAAATAGTATTCCGCCAAAAAAGAGTAAATCAAGTAGTAATTCATGTAAATTCTCATTCTATTGCGCAAGATAAAGTGGGCAGCTTTCCGTTGATTTAAACTGGTTCTAAAGGTCTGAACTAACAGCATTGAATTTTACTATAGTCTGAATCAGTTTTATATTCTTTTTCTTAAGAGTTTAAAATGTACTTACTCTCATCATCATACCCGAACTTAGCCTAAAAAAGACATATAAGAAATAAGAATGACAGATGATTAAGATACTAAGACAGCTCTAACAAATCACTAAGCTAGCCATGTCTACTTTGATTTTGCCATGAGCTTTGCTATTTTCAAACAAAAGAGCCTGAGCCGTTTAGAGTCGCCACATACTTTTTAAATGTCTTATTCTATTTCTATTTTCAGTAATTCGAGCTTCACTCATTTTACTTCATATTCATGATTTACATGTGTCCTCACTTCAACTTAATCCTTCTGATGTGCATGGAACACCCGAGAACAAAAATATATCTAACGTTGTGTGTCATTAATCTCTAGTTTTCCTAACGGACACATGTCCAACTCTTTGTAGTGTACATCACTTGGAGATCATTTCCTTTAACCATCTTTAGTATAGTTTTCTTAGAGCTAGTCCTCTTTTTAAAATATATACTTTTGAAATATATTACTTTTTTACATTGTTAAACCTCCCTATCCTCACTTTGTGTGTCATAGGCTATCTCATGTCACCGTATTTATCCTACCCCTAATATAAAATCCCATAGGCTTAACATTGGGTTTCCGTATGCCACGCTGACTGGCATACGGAGTTTTATATGCCACTAGTGGCATACAGCACTGTTATCACGTAATATTCCAAAATCGAGGAGATAGGGTAGGATAAAATCAAAACCTGATTCATTTAATCTCATCCAGTTTTACGATATTATTACATTTCTTGAATATAAAATGCTTTAAATAGTAGTTTCTGAAGTCATCGGTAGAATTGTATGGTCTTCATATCAAATCCCTGAAAACCTCAAGTTTTGCAATGTCTTCTATTATTACTCTGCAATTGAATCGACCTTCCATGAATATTGGTACCCATTTTATGCGTGTTAAATAGTCATTGACCCTAGAAAACTGTCGCTCTCTATAGAAAATAATGCACTTTTGGGATCCAATGGGTATATTAGGAAAAATTTTCAGATAAATTCTTGCCCGTGTGACCCCTTCAATTTGGTATATGATATGTGAACATGAGACAGATTTGAGACAATTAGCGGCAGGAAAACAAGGAGCTACTTCTGGAAGCTAGAAGGAGCCCCTCATGTTGCCCTTCTACACCACCATTCTACGTATTGTTGATCAGTATATTTTTATACTTGTGTGCGCTATAAACTCCCTATAAACAGGAGTCAAAATTTATAGTCGTCGTGGAATCAAGGTTGATGACATGAGAAAAATGCGAATTCTAGTAAAAACAATTTTCAACACGGAATAAGTACTATAATATAAACAATTCATTTTATCATTAAACAGTAGCAATGTATATTGGGAGAAAGTTATACACTGAAAGTGAATTAGTGTCTCTTCAACGATGGAAGGACATACAAATGTATGTAAAATCTGGGATGGATGTTCACATGTACTACGGGGAATGAACACATATACAGAATTTGGATAATCAAAGATAATAAGGTGAGGTGTACTCTTTACATGATATAAACAACGAAATCACAATGATAGTATCTTAATTCATTTCAATTTTTGAATAGGCGATAGTGGATAGGTATGGTGTGTATTGCGGAAACTGACACCTGACACACGCAACCTAGGTCAAGGTCATTATGCTGAAGTGAAACACAAGTAGTTGTTCGGAATTTAATTCACATCTACCTTGAGCATACAGGTTCCAACGATGCGGTCAAGGACCATGGATTCTGAAGGAAAAAGGACATTTAATCTTGCATTTAGTCACCAAAGAACATTTTTTTATAATTTATCCATGTTACAATGTTATAACCTTCAAGTTGTTAATAAACCTACAGTTGACAAAACCGACAGCCTCATTCTTGCCTTCAAACCAACACCCTGATGAATAGACTACTAAGCATCAACTTATTATCACCCACGAGTAAATGAGTAAAATTATGAGTAAAACGAGTAAATTCAATGACTCACTAAGGACCTAAGTAGACCTAACATACACAGATTAAGCTTGATAAAGACTATGTAATAGTCGAAACGTCGGTTCTGAAATAAATGCTACTACACTATCACCTTGACTATCTCAGTGGTTGTATTAGGAGAAAACGTACTTACTGTGGCCGAACTATGTCTTAGTTCGAGGTCACCTGTGGTGGACGTTCGCCCCGACGCCGCAGGCGGAGGGGCGAACGTCCACCACAGGTGACCGAGAACTAGGACATAGTTCTGGCCACAGTCAGGGCGTTTTCTTATTATTACATACCTTAATTCGATCAGAAACATGCCATTTTATGGACTTTCCAAGTCGTCCTGTCACTACACGCAACCCCCCCCCCCCCCCCCCCCCCCCGGTGTTGATACTGTCTGTTCGACCTGTGCTATTCGATAAGCGTGCGTAATCGACGTCATCACGACCATAAACAACCAGACTGCGCCGCTCCAGTTTATCGCAACGCAAAACCTGTTTTCCATATGTTGCTCTAGTGCTGCAGTGTGATAAACAACGTCACTCACTCTCCTCCCAGATCTTTCACGCCAGAGGTTCACCTAGCGGATGTTTGGCCGCTACACGTTGAGCTTGCACTTAACAGAGAATACGATTGGAGAGCGTTAGGAGTATCGCCCAGAAATCAGCATAAGCGTGTCTGTGCGTCCCCCATTGCAGACCAAGTTGAATGGCTTGTTGTTATTATCGATCTATTTCATATATTTGAGCAATTTAAACGGTGTCAGGTGAACGCCACACGTTGGCTACCTCTTTGATCATTACGCACTTGTACTCGTTATGGGGGGCCTGTATTGCGAGTTTCAAGTCACGATTCGACGTCTTCCGACATGTTGACAGTGGTCGCGATGACGTCGAATACGCACGCCTAGCGCGTTGCGGCGAGTTTGATACATACACGTTAGAATCTTGCAGTACGACGAAGCGCACCATAGTGGGCCGTAGTCGCGATATACCACACCGCCGCGAGCGGGTAGTATTTCACTGACGTTCGGCTACAGGTATGTAATAATATAATTTCCTACCTATCTTTATTTTTTTATAATAGCTTTATTCGCTTTACTCTGAATACAATGGTCTTCCAAAACCTCCCCATAGTGATTACATTTTTGTATATTGACGGATAATGGTTCGTTATGACACCGATTATGGCGCACTTATGTGTGAATATATAATATACATGTATCAAAATCAAACAAGCACGCAATATATTCTTATTGCCAACCGACACCACACAATATATACATGTACTACTAAAGAAGCCCTCAGGTGTATAAGTACAGCAAGCGTTCTGATTATGAATGTATAACTTACTCTCTTCATAGGAGAAGTACTTTTCCTTGACATTGTTGAGACGGTCTACTACACATTTCTGTAAACAGACAGTAAAGTATTTAAAATCTAATGTTTGACTATCCACTGATTGGTATCTTAAATTGAATGTAACTTTCCAGAATGAAAACCATGTTGAGTGCCTTCTTATATTGAGAAATCAATAAACTGTGTAATGTGATTGTATATCAATAACAACTATGCATGTATAGATTAAAGTATATCATATTTGTATAGATAACCATGACATATTTGCAAGAATGATACAAACTTACACTATATTTGCCTTGCTCGGATCCATTGAGAATTATTGTTACTGTAAGGAAAAAGAATATCATGAGGTTTTCTCATATACATTCAATAGTGCAGTTATAGCTACTGGATCAGTCTTGAGATGCTAATATTACAATTATCAATATTGACTACAAAAACATTTGAAAGCAAAATTCCCGTCTATTTCATATTTATACAAATAATAATCCAACTCTTTTTTTTCAACCAAAACATCAAACTTTTTTAATATCTTGTACTATATTTCAAGATACATTCACTATCTGAGGGTGAAAATCCATAATCATAATCTTTAATATTATATGGAGTACATCTCCAAAATACAGACCGGAGTTCTATATTTTTGGAGGATCCTAGTGGAAAGTATACGACATACAGTTATCACAAATTAGTTTTCTTATCATTTCAAGTCCCGTAGACCCCATAAAGCATCCGTGCGACATTCCCTGAATGAGTAGACAATTCAAGAGAACCTTGTTGATGGGTTATTAGCTGTATTCTACCGTAGATATAAACAAAATACATACATGGTCTGATTTTCCCACGAACGCATGAATATTCAATCTAATGATAATATCAACTTACGTTTCTTGAAGAGGTGGTCGCCATACAATTCCTAGGAATAAGATAGATTAGTGAATGAGTAACTGCTCAAATTGATGTAAAGATACTATAATACTGTGCAGTTGTCTCTCAACCATTATATTTCATTATATTACTGCAGGCATATAAGCTTTGTCCCTAATTAAATCTGCCTCACTGAATTTTGCAGTTATATGCTCTTTTAAGCCTCTTATTCCATTGAAAGTATATTTTAAAGGCTTTTATGCAGTATGAGCTACATGTATTTTTTATCTACAATTCACTAGAGGAACTGTGTAAACAGATGTTAAATAAACGCTTCAACAAAAAAAAGGATATTCTTTTACATCAAGCCTTGATCAATGGCAAGCTGTCATAAGTATGTGTTATTAAGGTTTTCCCAGAAGTATAAACCCTGAATATCTTTTATTAAGATAGCTAGTAGTATGATTTTTCTCTAAGCGAATGCTGTAGTTGGAACTCACCGCCCCTATGAAGTCAATGATAGCTGAAAATATATATCAGAATGCAGCGGTTGAATAATGATGTAGTGTACATATGAATAACTATCTTGCAAGAATAACATATATACATATATATATATATATATATATATATATATATATATATATATATATATATATATATATATATATAATATATAACACGCTTTAAAGACTAATATTTCTTATGATATAAACGAGCTTTAATGCTGGTTCCACCAACATAATGGATTTGCCGTATTATATCTTGCTATATCTTGTTATATCTTACAGTAGTGTGATATGTCGTACCTCCTATGTCACAATATGTAGCGCGTGATGATTTTGGTGTTCCGCCACCGCGTCACCTCAAGACACATAGCAGCAAATATACATGCGATTATCCAAACCCAACAAGATTTAGCAAGACAACCAAATCGTGACTTATCTCACTATATTGTGTGTGTTCGTGGAATCAGCACTTTAGAGAGATACATGCACATAAACTAACTGGGGGGGGGGGGGGGGGACGTCGAGAGAGATGCACCTAAATGAGTGATGCATATGAACCAAAGACTATGAACTCTATTGCTATGGGATGGCGCAGTCTATTTTGAGGGGGAAATGTTGGGTTCTTGGTGTTTTGTGGTTGCGAATTGAGCATGTTACTAGTTAACAGGAAAGAGGAAGGTAGAACATAAGAAGGAGCTACATGCCAACATAATATGAAGGTTGGAAATCAGCTTTAAGAAGCAAGGGTACCAGTGACAATTGTGTGTTTTAAAGTTAGAATGTATAACATAGGAACTTACCTCCCTCCATAGTCCTCACCAACTGTAAATTAAGAGGCAATTCTCATTGTCGATAGGATATGTAGCATGCAGTGATGATTATATTTCCGTAAGCTTTTTCTCTTTCAAGAAGGATAGGAATAAGACTTTAACTATCGGATAATTGTACATGAAGAATGGTAAGGATATGATATGTAAATAAACGCAAGATGTGAGATCCAATGTTGATAAAAGGCTTGAAACACACACATGCACACACTTATATTAGATTTAAATAATGAGAACTATGATAAATAAACATGGGTGGTTTTTAGGGATTAACGTTTTGTACACTAGTATCTGAACTTATTTATAGCGGTGAAGTCTGACAAGAAAACAAAATCCATTAAAGGAGTAATCGTAACTTACAGGTCCGATGAAGGCATGCGCTAGACCCTCCAGGGGAGAGCCGGGGTGTGGCCCGGGGTGTGGTCCGGGGCGCGGGCCGGGTCCGGGGCGCGGGCCTGGTCCGGGTGGTGGGTACGGTCTTCCCCATGCTTGCGCCGGTAACTGCTGGGGTGGAGGCGGCCTGCCGTACTGCGGATCAACGGCCGACTGGCCGCAGACAACTGCGCCCAATGCGCCCAAAGCGCAGGCGAAGAAGAGGATCCCACTCGTCATGGCTGCTCGTTGGGTTGCAGGAGGACTACGCACACCACAGGCAACCGCCGGGCTTTTATACATCAGTAGAGGGTACAGAAAGGGGGACAGGGGTGGGTGCCTAAGATCCGTCTGGTAAATTTCCCCAACCTTTTAATCCCTCCCTGATTAAAAAAAACTGATCGGAAGAGTAAACTTCGTATCATTTTATCGTATTCTGATAAAGAGGTGACATGTGACCATTCAGCGGGTCCAGAAAAATAGTCGATTTGAGAAAGACTGAGCTCGTTCATCTCCTCAAGAATACCAGGAGATTGAGCTTTAGGAAACGATCGCTGGATCCAGGGCAAGTCACGCATTCACCCTTTACCAACCAGGAGAGGGTTGTTTGCCCGGCTGCTCAGGTTACTGGAGATGGAGAGCAGAACATGCAAATATTGACGATTCAACATTCAGGAAAGCAGGACACGGGCGAGTGATTTGTTATATGCGCTTAATACGGTTTCCTTTAGAGAATTAGATTAATAGAACTACTTGAGGCATTATCATTGAATTGACAGGGGACAATTTATGTGAGTGCAAAAAGGACTTACAGATTATGCAAATATATATATCTTTAGGAATGTTCTCTATGAATACTGTGTGCTGCAATGGATAATCTCCTTATCTCGTAGATTCCATCTCACTACAATTCTATATTTTAACAATCCCTGCCAAAGTGTTAATGCTGAACAAATTAGACAAAAACATGTAATTCATATGAACATCTGAGCTACATTCTGACATGATATTTCATGAGACCCAAAATCTGTTCATCAGAATGTAGAGAACCTCCCTCTATACATACAACTGATTTTGTGAATTCTGTTTGATGTATGGTGAATGACTATTCACCGTTCTGTATGGGATAATCATTTTTTTGTCACTGAATGTATACTTTTAGTGTTGGGAGCCTGCCCTCACCGTAAAGTATATTCAGGACCCAGGTGAACTTAAATAGCGTTCGCAAACTGTAGATAAAAGTAAGAGCGAGAAGAAGTTGTGGACGATTAGTCATTTCCCCGTCATCTTTTTATCAGCTGCTATTTTCTCAGATTCATTTCCAGCCTAGATACAATTCAAAACATCAATCTGGTTAATCTGACAAGAACGCATTTCAGTCTGATTGTAAGCGGCTACCTCGGATCCAAAACCAGATTGATTATACAAACAATTTCCATACATAAATCTTGAATGCAGGGATTTGCATGAATAAACTAATTCGTAATTCAAATAATGCAATCTCAAGTAATTAACTCCTGAATTTCATATAGAGCAGTCACATAGTTTCCATCAAATATATATTATTACAATCACCTTTATCGAAATATCCATACACGATTTATCTAGACCTATGTAAAAAGTGGAGTTCCAGTCATTGGATGCTATCATTCTTACGTAGGCCATATCATCGAAATCAATGGACTTTATGAACGTGTGCAAAAAAGTAAATAGAGCATGTTCCATGGTGAGGTCTCCAGCTAAACTGAATTTAATCGTGTGTTGCACGAATCTCACCTTTGAGATATTACCCTGTAGGGGAATACCTAGTTAGACATCTTCAATATATTTGTCGAGGGGAAGACTAGTCAGCAGCATTTCTACTGACTCAGTATTTGCAGTTACTCAACTGAATAGATTTTCGTATCCCTGATGACCGACATGTGATTTTTTTCTATGCTGAGGACGAAGATGAGTCTACATGCACGTGGGTCCAAGGAAACTTCGACAAATATGAACCGAGCTCGAATATCTTTGGTCAGTAGAGTACATATTACCTTAACCTCAATAGTTCTCAAAGCTTCGCTTGGTAGGTATGAATGCCATAAACTGCCTCTTTAAGTATACGCGTCTCAGTAGTGTTTCGTACCAAGTGATCAGGGATTCTGTTGGGAACAGCATTCAGTATAGATTTCACATTATTGTAATCCGATAGTTTTTCACCACCTGTTTGCATATAGAATTAAGGTGGATCTCGAAAGACAAATTTCATATGTGTTTGTCACAATTCCTTTTGGTTACGTGATCTGAGTGGGATATGTACACATATAACCATTGATAGGATATTATATGGAGACATGTTTAGAGTAGGTTGCAGTACAAAAAACTATTGGAGATTTATACGATTTCATTTGATCCTCAGTAAACATCAAAATGTGTATGGGAACCAGTGATTTCTGAACCCTTGCAACACCTAAAACACCTGTAGGTTCTGTGGCGGCTTTTCTTTTTACGATCATCTCTATAGATAGCTACTGGCCCTCCTGTGGTAACAAGGAGCAAAGAGACGTATACATGTAACTAATGGTACTGTCTGTGGTCTACTACATGACACCTGCACATACAAACAAGTGCTGGAATAACTGTGCTTGAGATTAGTAAAGGGATTGTTCTATTGGCGTCCATAAATTTGACGAAGTTCGTCACAGTGCCAGGCCTTCATTTTGAGGTATTCCTGAGGGACGAAGACGCTTCATTTTGAGGTACTTGCCTCGGGGGGAGGGGGGGGGGGGCATTTTCTGGTATTCTTGAGAGGGGTGCTTCATTTAAAGGATTCATCGATCAAACCCCACACACACCCTGCCATAAAGAATTAACGTTCCCTAAATCTTAAGTCCATGAAGTAGAATGACTTATGTAGTCAAGTGATTTGCCCATTGAAGCGGCGATCTTAAGGGTGCTAGGTGCATGGCACCTGGGGTGACATTCACAAACGTTCACGAAGTTCATATCACGCATTATTTCTTATAAAGCCATTTTCTATATGATTTGACACTATTGAAAGTAAATTATGACACAATTGGTTTATTGTGATATGGAATGATATTGATTGTAACCCATCTTTACAAGTAGGGGCCTACGTCAGAACATTTTGAAAGGGGGGGGGGAACTGAAATTTCTTTTTTCTTGGTATAAAGTCAGACTTTGACATTGGCCTGTTCCACTGGATTTACTGTAAGTCAGGTCTTTTTGTCAGGACATTTTTCCACGTTGGCATAGTCAGGGCTTAGCCATCATTGCATGCTTAAAAAGTCAGACTTTGACATTTATTCTATGGTGAAAAGTCAGGGCTTAGCCATCATTGCACGCTAAAAAGTCAGACTAAAAAGCCTAGCCATTGATACACCTTAAAAGTCAGAGCTATATAAATATGTCATTCAATGTTGAACTAAAGTCTCGGGTACCACAACCATACCTGGGACCTGTTTCACTAGTCTCGTGACATGTCTATGACACCATACAGACATTGGGGTTGTCTAGTTTCGTGACACCACAAGTAGCTGCCCTTAGGAAATACAGACCCCAAACATAAGAATTAGACAAATCTAGACACATCATGGACCTGTTTCACTAGTTCTGTGACAAAAGTGTTAGACAGATATGAAAAGCGGCACCAACAGTGCAAGCAAGAACGGACAAAACGAAGTCTAATGTCTAGTTCTTATGAAACCGGACACACCATCTAGACGCCATCTAGACATGTCACTGTCTAGTGAAACAGGTCCCTGGTCTGAGATATAGCATTGGAAAGAACTACCCAACTGGCGGGATGTCATGAAGCCATTTTCCACTGGCCGACGAAAACCGAAAAAGCTGCAAGCTTTGCTGGTATCCACATTGACTGCTTCCAGCCTATACCCAAGCGGAAGTGGTCAACATGAATGGGTGATACAGCTAACCCATGAGTGGAGACCAAAAAGTCCTATAGTTTTGGTAGTTTGGGCAGTATCTTAGCACCAGAGTGTGCCATACACATTGATAATATCAACCCTTATCTATATTTACCTTTAGTTAACTGCAGTATTCCACAGATATTGGATGACCTGTCCTGCACAGTTCCCGACATGGCGGCACACTCTTTCGCTTTATCTCCAGGTTTTGCACAGCCTGAGCAATGTTGTGTAGTTCCCCCTATTGAATGATGTTGTATAGTTCCCCCTATTGAATGAACAGGAAACTAGCAAAGCATGATAATGCGGCCAATGTCCACCAGACGGCAGTAGCTTCCCCTCATCGCCCTAGTTTGGCAACCAACCCCTTCTTGGTCGGGTTAAATCACACACGGTATCCCCTGGGTATCCCTTTTGTGTATGCCTCAAACCGAGTTTCATTCTATGTATACTATAAAAGCAGATATATTTGATATGAAATATCCATTGCTAACAAATTGACAAAGATACCACATATTACATTCGAAATATTATGAAATAGTACACAGGAAAGGAATTAAGAAAATGGAAAATTGGCTTCGAGGTTATGACATAGAAAAACAAACATAATGCATCCATTATTCACCAGATGGCGTATTTCTATACTACACTCTGACACAGGTGGGAACTAGCAGAGGGTCAAGGCGACATCTGGATTTAACCCGACCAGAGCTAATATGTTGTAGCTCTGGTTGCCAGTGTATCATCGCCCCAACAGCCCACAGTTTGCTGGGTGCCCGCTGGGCGGTGTGTGCGAACCTTGTGATCATTGGCTGGCTAGAAAAAGGGGAGTTAGTGGAACAGCTGGGAGATTTTATGTACAGAGTTAGGGGCAGCTAGGCAGCCGGCCCCGCCAAGCCAAGCAACGTCCGCTGGAGGCTAAAGACCTGCCTGTGGAGTGCCTGTTTGGTGGAGCAGCTGCTTAAATTGGTAGACACTTCTCTGCATGTCTGTTTCAAGTGTTACCAGTGGCATTATAATAAAAGATTTGTTGAAGATAATTCAATAAATACACATAATCTAAACACTTTCCTTTCATGAAATTGTACAAGGAAATGGGTATATTCTATCAAAATGATGTGAGTACAATATGATAAACAACCAAAGTTGCTGGTTTTTTTAACATTGCCCACACTCGTGGAGTATAATCCGAAATTCATACAAAAGTGTGTATTCAGGTATTGCGAAAGAATGTAATATCAAATGCATTCGATGAGAATAATGGAGTTGCGTGCGAAAAGATATACGAGGTTACGGAAGTAATTCCGCCATGATATGTCAGTGTTTAGAACAGTAATCCCTTCAAATCTCTGATATGCCTGCATCATAATACCGAGTTGAAGTGGAAACACATGTGAGAATCGATTTGAAAACCGGTTGTCGATGTCGTAAAGTAGATGTCACTCAATTGCTATGAAGAATTCGGGAGGCTCCAAGCTGTTGGTCGACGGGGTTGTCCTCTGGTGTGAAATTGGTAAAGCTCCTGTTCAAATCCCCATGTGAACAGGAATATATCAGTTTGTCTGCTGTACTAGTCAGGTGAATTACATTATATCACTTATTTTCTCATATATTTACACTAGATGCACATGCTTCTCATTTGTGATACAACAAACATGTGTTACGTATTGTCAATATTCCCATGTACGGTATGTGGCGGATCACTGCCTAATATATGACATAAAGGTAACTCATACATGTCAAGTCACACGGCATTAAGATGTTCATCTGTAGAAGGTTGTTATGTGAATAAAAACTTCTTAAGTTATCAGAATAATATCATGCTAGGTCTGCTTCAGTGCAAATCCCATTATCTTTGGATAGGTTCTTTTTTAAGTTGCCCATAATTATTTCCTTTAAGTCCTTTATCTATTCATATCCTTTCAATTCGAGACATCTTTTCCAATTTGCCTCTGTGGTACAACTTGAAAATCATCGAATCAATATTATGACTGATAGACAACTTGACTGGGCCTTCAATGCTCGTTTTCTAGTGCA
This sequence comes from Alentia gelatinosa, assembly GCA_950022655.1. NCBI lineage: Eukaryota > Metazoa > Annelida > Polychaeta > Phyllodocida > Polynoidae > Alentia > Alentia gelatinosa. Next base: position 108,552,622 of record OX465581.1, read on the forward strand.
TTCCTGGATAATGCTAAGAAAGTACATATGTACATTAATAAACTGGACAATAACTGCAAAAAGGAAAGAGGGGAAAACAAGTATGTGCTGACCATACATTAAACTATCCAGATAAAAGTTGCTGAGTGTTGCCAGGATGAATAAAAGTAAAAAAAGGTGTATTTACCATATAGTTACCTAGTGATAGCTTATTATGTACGGAAGGACGAGTAAACGTCCATCTTTATGATGTAAATCAACCGATAAAATAATGTATGCTGACCTTTTCGTCTAGTCATAAGTAAGACTGGGAGTGTCATTAAAATAATAAAGTATTTATCATACGGCACAGGGTAAAAATCCGCTCGTGAACAGGTGAATTCCAGTTTATAGGTGTAGATGGGCGGGAAAAGGAAAACTTCTTGCAAGTTCAGAAAAGCGAAGTGCTCAAGCAGGTAAGGTATTATACGTGATCATTTGAAATGCGCATAAGGGGATTGTCGTCCAAGAAATTTAAGTAAAAGGGCATTCTTCGGAGTTTCTTATAGAAAATCTTTTATGGTCATTTATGATTCTATTATGAACGAATATTGGAATGACTAATTTCAGGAGTTTCACTTATTTTGAAGAACATTTTTATTTGCTTCGAAATTGCAAAACGTTCCTTCCCACCCATCCACATTGTGTCTACTGTGTGACTCGTATTATAACTAGGCATTGTTGACATTTTTAAAACATTGAACAATGCGCTGATCATAAATTAACGGAAACGGTAAAACAAAGATTGAACAAAACGGTTCTATATTCATTGCTGTTTATTTTTCAAATGAAGTCCCCATATCAATTCGGCATTAATTATTTCACAAAGCATCATATGGTTTGCATTTAGAATCGTTCATCTGGATAGGAATGTCATTTTATCTCACCCCTGGTATTTTTGTCTCATAGGCTTAACATTGGGATCTCGTTCTCCATGCCCCATGCAAGTATTGCAGTCCGTTCTCCAGGGTCTGTATCCTATGTGTCATCCATTCTTTTAGTGTATACAGGGGTGAGATAAATACAGACAGCAACTCGTTTGGTAAAAGTCATTGTTTCCCAACTCTTTTGAATGCTACGTGATATTCACTCGGCCTGTCACCTTGTTCATATCACTCGCATCAAGCTCGTGGAGAACGATGACTTAAACCAAAACTTGTTGGTTTTTTCTTTAGTATTGACTTTATGAATATCTGAATAAGCATCTCTACTGAAGAGGTCTACTACTACAATTGACATCAAGATCTGCAGTTCACAGGGAGCTGCTCGCAGAGACAGGAGAGCTGCTCATGGAGCACTGAGACCACGAGATGTAGATGTGGCCACGCGCATCGTATGGGTTGTCATGTGCACCGGTCCAGTAGACTGCAAGCTAAAGCCAGGGAACTTCTGCTGCTGACGCTACGTCACGTTCCTGTATGAGCCTGAGGATTGGGAAGAAGACAAGAACTCTGTTATTCCTCAGACCTCCGGGATTCTGTGATTAGCAAACAAAATATGTTGTTCATTCTGCAATGTGTCTGGATATGGCTATGATTGTGTGATTAAACCATATATATTTAACACAGAAATCGAGCAACTACATAAAATAATTTAGGAAAGGGAGGCAATGGAATGATTAGGCTTACCACCACAATTATATATACATGTATATATTACAGTATATATATAACAGACATCATAACTTATAATAACAAACATTTTCTTGAATCTCCAATGGATAACGCACATGTAGCCAAATGCGGATATTTGATTGTTCATTGTTGGATTATTCATCTGTATAATCCATCCAAATTGATGATTAATAAAGAAGAGCAAAGCTCTTTAAAAAAATTAAATCAGGGTAGTGACGTTCTCTTGCAAATGTCACTGGGTTCATACACTGAGACACCCAACGATATAACCTCTCTCGATTTTAGAGATTAATAAAAATTCTTGTATTATCTAAGTAGTAGTATTTTCTAATTGATCGTGGAATTATATCATTTGAATATTTTGAAGTTTGCGTTCCTACCTGAATAAGCCTTTATATCCTCCTTCAGTATGCAGAAAGGTGAAACAGAAAACACATCACTTATTATGGTGTGCGTCTATTGTAAACATGTAATACACCACACGATGAATTGTGGCAATAGGAGAGATATAGAATAATTCATTGTGACATTTTCACCATGATAGTTCAAATACGCAAATAAGATTCGAATGGATTTATGTGCAACTCGTACCATTAAGTAAGATCAAACTAGAATGCCATTTTTAGTACATGGGAATAGAGATATGATGTGTAACATGCAAAATGTATGGATTGCAATTTGACATGTATCTCAAATGTTTTATCTTCACAATTAATAAATTCCTATCATTAGGGGTTATCTTTAAGTATTTGACATTTCATCATTATAAATTGTATCAGTATTATTCCTGTCAATATCATTCCTTTGTCGACTAAACATTATATATAAAAAAGAGGTGGGTTATCTTTAATCTTGAATTAATAAGAAGAGGGATATCGTCACCTTTTTGGCGCAGGCTTCCCGTACTCGGTATCCTTTTAATAGCAAGGGAAAAGGAAACAAATTACCATCATTATTCATCAGGGTTTGAGTGAAGGGTGTGCACACAGAATCAAAGATTATCTCAAGTGATTATCTATGTTTATCGTTCGAGGTGACTAGACAAATGTGTACATAATTAAACTACAGGCTCTAGCATTGTAGGCCGGCGTGGTCGTCTAAGTTGGCGTCTGTGTAGTTCTCACTTCGCATTTTCTACAGGCAGAGAAGCCGGTAATATCTGAACAAAGCTCCCGCCAGTGTGGATATAGTTTAGAAGTGTGGCGGCCTGGGATGAGCTGGGAGCTGTTTCAAAAGTCGGGAGGGTGCTAAACGAGAGTACTCACCGCCAAAGCGAGAGCTAACAATGGCACTTGAAGTGTCGCTGTTGAGGTGGAGGTGCCGCTCGCTATTGGGTATTTATATAGAACGTCCTGACCATGCTGTACAAGCTACAAAACGATAATTCACGGTTCGTACGGAACGAGGCGTTTACGCCGAGTTCCGTACAAACCGTGAATTATCATCGAGTTTTGTAGCTTGTACAGCATAGTAGGTCGTTCTATATTATTATCAAAAAAATATATATATATTTCATTTGGCATAACAACCAATATTTTAATAAATGTGTATGGGTAGGTGGTCCGTATAATCCAGTACGGACCCCTGGTCCGTACATTATTTTTACGTTATATGGCGAAACGGTGCGTATTTACAATATATATATGGCATGGGTATATAGTAATGGTAGCGGTTTTGCTGCCTATTTGATTCAAAGTGCCACTCGCTGTTGCGGCCTCTCGCTTTGAAATGCGACGTGCCACTGGCGAGACTTCACTCGACCTTTGAAACAGCTCCCTTGTCCGTGCCGTGTTTTTCGCCAAATTTGTCGCCAATCAATTCAACATGGACTGACTTTATTGATGATGAATTGGGTCAGATTTCTTGATAAAAAATAGTATATATATCGGAGAATCACCAGGAAATCCACCTATTCATTACAGTACATTTACATAAAACTCTTTTCATATTTGTGTTTATCTAAAACAAAAATGATAGGTTGGGCCTTGAATCAGTGGTGTGAAACTTCCCACTTAAACTCCATAGGGATTCATGTATAATGGGTTCGAGGTGCAGCAATTGCAATGGAGCCTGGCCAACCCTCCCCAGTGCTGACAATAGGTGCATGACTATTGATTTTTTAATTCCTTTTCTTTTCAAGATGAATTAATCTCTTATTACACCTTAGAGGTGGTTAGTGATAAGGATAAACATTAGACCCTTTTAGGGTTGAAGTTCAAGCATGTACGTAGTTATGCAACATTTTTGTCCTTTGAATAGCTAACGGGTCATGTCAAGAAGTTCCACACATCTCCCATGATATGCAATTCTGTTAGGGACAAAAATTAAAAACTCATTAATGAACATAATGTTTTCTTAATTCTATCTAGTCTTTCAAAAGTCTCTATTGTGTTTTCTTTGGTGTGCAGCACTTTCTGTTTATATTAGCGTTAGGATAGTTGCATGACACTAATTATCACGTATACCATGTCATGAAATGGGCCAAGGGCCTCCTAGATACGCGGCAGGGTTGACCAAACATCGTTTTGCATTGCATTTCAGCTCAAATTCGGTGGGGTATACATGTCTGGTGCCTAAGTAATACTTCAGATATATTTTAGATAACACAAATTCACCGTACATGACTATAAAATATCATTTCATTGAAAAAGACAACAACCATGCATTTACACCCACCGCTCGCACTCTAGTTACGATAGGGGTAAATCCCAACGCTATCCCACAGGTGTGAGGCCAGACTAAGCATTGTTTGACGGAGCAACAACCTTAGTTAAGCAATGCACAGCTAGGTGCGCTGAACGGTAACTCATGTATTGCTGGACGTTTGCCTATAGAGGATTATGGCAAAGCTTCAAGCAACATTTCATATCAAGAGAAGTCACTCACAATCAGTTGACGTCTTGCAAGACCAACATCTACTCATAAAACCTGACCTGTTAGACTTTCTTTCTCGGAGATTAATCCCTTCCAGGCATTAGCCTTCAAGGCAGCATGTCAGTAGGTGTGAAAATCTAATGTGTAAAGGCAGTATGTAGCAGGGGGCAAAAAGACCTTTAGACAGTTTTGAATATTTTGATAAATCAAAATAGTTTGTAGCTAACATGATAGGACAATTCTGGTTTTCTATTTTTGGTGAGCATAACCGCACCCAAGTATTCAATATGTTGTAACCCATTTACAACAGTTTAAATGGGATGCTAGTCAATGGAAGATTATGGAATAGCTTATAGTGACAACGTTTCATATGAAGAAAATCACTCACCACGGGCCAAGGTCTTCCAAATTTATCGTCCACTGGTGGCTTGACCCCATATTTTGGATCCTAGGGAGAAAAGGTAAGGAGAAGTTCATGATTTACATTTCAGCCTGTCTGTCATCAAAGTCATTCTGAATTTTCCTTTCAAACCTAACCCCTTTCGTCATAATTCTGGAGCACAACTCATTTCTGAAGCTTGACCTGTTAGACTTTCTTTCTAGTAGATTTATCCCTTCCAGGCATCATCCATCAAGGCAGCCCATTAGTAGGGTGATAAATGTTTGTAGCAGCGGGCAAGGAGGCCTTTGGACAGTTTTGAATATTTCAAAAATAATTTGATAAATCAAAAGTAGTTTGTAACTATAAGGATAGGACAACTGTTTTCAGTCACGACAATCGTTCATTCTGACATGTTTCTGCAGTCAATGTCCTATGTCTGAGATCTTAGAGGATCAGCCAACTATTTTTGCTTAATGACACGTTGAGCACTAATTGGTGTGCTATAGGAGCAACAATCATAGGGAATATAAGGTGAAATTGTTGTCCAGGGAGTCAGAACCAACGATATCTTTGGACATGTCGTACAGGTATAATGGGTAGTTGTAACTTTCCTTTCAGCTGCTAAAATTGATTGAAATTAGTAAATATTTTGGGACAATTTTGCTTTATATTTGGTGTAGCTATTCCCGAAATTTCGTAAGTATCATTTTGGTATTTCAATCATGATAAGTATTTTTCTAAACCACCATGTTTTAGTTGACAATTGGTGCACTGCATCACTCGCCTGCTTTTGCAAAACCTACTGCAGTGCATTCCCCAATATGTAAGCATTGCTTATGATGATTGTCATGACTGAAAAACAACATGCATACTTCTATGGTTCTTCTAAGACAATCGTTCTGAGCAACACTTTTAGTGCTGATCGCACATGGCACACTACAACACTGTCTATAGAACACGGATCATCATTTGTCATCCAAAATGTCATAAACTTACTGGACTATCTTAGGGTATCATTGGCATATCTTGTCATCATTGAAAAACAAGGCTCTGGTTTTCTATTCTTGGTGAGCATCAACACATCCAAAGATTTAAAACTTGGAACCCATTTACAACAGTTTAAATGGGATGCTGGCTAATGGAAGATTATGGAATAGCTTATAGCAACAACATTTCATGTGAAGAAAATCACTCACAACGGGTCGGGATCTTCCAAATTTATCGTCAACTGATGGCTTGACCCCATATTTTGGATCCTAAGGATAAAAGGTAAGGAGAAGTTCATTATTTACATTTCAGGCCTTTGGACAGTTTTGAATATTTCAAAAATATTTTGATAAATGAAAAGTAGTTTGTAGCTAATAGGATAGGACAACACTGCTTTTCTGTTTTTGGTGAGCATCAACACAACCAATGATATATATGTTATAACCCATTTACAACAGTTTGAATGGGATGCTGGCCAATGGAAGATTATAGAATTGCTTATAGTGACAATCTTTCATATGAGGAGAATCACTTACAACGGGTTGAGGTCTTCCAAACTTTTCGTCCAATAGTCGCTTGATCTCATATCCTAGATCCTAGGGTGAAAAGGTAAGGAGAAGTTCATGATTAACATTTCAGCCAGCCTGTCATCAAGGTCATTCTGAATTTCCCTTTCAAACCTAACCTCTGCTTGGTCATAATTGGGGAGCACAACTCATTCATGAAACCTGATCTGCTATACTTTTTTCTAGGATATTAATCCCTTCCAGGCATCATCCTTCAAGGTAGCACATCAGTAGCATGTGAAAATATCTTAGGTAGTATGTAGCAGAGGGTAAGAAGACCTTAAGACAGGTTTGAATATTTCAAAAATATTTTGATAAATCGAAAGTAGTTTGTAGCTAATAGGATAGGACAACACTGCTTTTCTGTTTTTGGTGAGCATCAACACACCCAATGATGTAATATGTTGCAACCCATTTACAACAGTTTGAATGGGATGCTGGCCAATGGAAGATTATGGAATAGCTTATAGCAACAAAATTTCATATGATGATAATCACTCACAACGGGTCGAGGTCTTCCAAACTTATCGTCAACTGGTGGCTTGACCCCATATTTTGGATCCTAGGGAGAAAAGGTAAGGAGAAGTTCATGATTTACATTTCAGCCTGTCTGTCATCAAGGTCATTCTGAATTTCCCTTTCAAGCCTAACCTCTGCTTGGTCATAATTGTGGTGCACAACTTATTTATAAAACCTAAACTGTCAGAGTTTCTCTCTAGGAGATTTATCCTTTCCAGGCATCATCCTTCAAGGTAGCACATCAGTAGGATGTAAAATGACTTAGGCAGTATGTAGCAGGGGGCAAGAAGACCTTTAGACAGGTTTGAATATTTCAAAAATATTTTGATAAATCAAAAGTAGTTTGTAGCTAATAGGATAGGACAACACTGGTTTTCTGTTTTTGGTGAGCATCAACACAACCAACGATATAATATTCTGTAACCCATTTACAACAGTGTGAATGGGATGCTGGCCAATGGAAGATTATGGAATAGCTTATAGCAACAAAATTCCATATGATGATAAATACTCACAACAGGTCGAGGTCTTCCAAACTTATCGTCAACTGGTGGCTTGACCCCATATTTGGGATCCTAAGGAGAAAAGGTAAGGAGAAGTTCATGATTTACATTTCAGCCTGTCTGTCATCAAGGTCATTCTGAATTTCCCTTTCAAACCTGACCTATGCTTGGTCATAATTGTGGAGCACAACTCATTTATAAAACCTGATCTGTTATACTTTTTTTCTAGGAAATTAATCCCTTCCAGGCATCATCCTTCAAGGTAGCACATCAGTAGCATGTGAAAATATCTCAGGTAGTATGTAGCAGAGGGCAAGAAGACCTTTAGACAGGTTTGAATATTTCAAAAATATTTTGATAAATCAAAAGTAGTTTGTAGCTAATAGGATAGGACAACACTGGTTTTCTGTTTTTGGTGAGCATCAACACACCCAATGATGTAATATGTTGCAACCCATTTACAACAGTTTGAATGGGATGCTAGTCAATGGAAGATTATGGAATAGCTTATAGCAACAAAATTTCATATGATGAAAATCACTCACAACAGGTCGAGGTCTTCCAAACTTATCGTCAACTGGTGGCTTGACCCCATATTTTGGATCCTAGGGAGAAAAGGTTAGGAGAAGTTCATGATTTACATTTCAGCCTGTCTGTCATCAAGGTCATTCTGAATTTCCCTTTCAAACCTGACCTATGCTTGGTCATAATTGGGGAGCACAACTCATTCATGAAACCTGATCTGTTATACTTTTTTTCTAGGAAATTAATCCCTTCCAGGCATCATCCTTCAAGGTAGCACATCAGTAGCATGTGAAAATATCTTAGGTAGTATGTAGCAGAGGGTAAGAAGACCTTAAGACAGGTTTGAATATTTCAAAAATATTTTGATAAATCGAAAGTAGTTTGTAGCTAATAGGATAGGACAACACTGCTTTTCTGTTTTTGGTGAGCATCAACACACCCAATGATGTAATATGTTGCAACCCATTTACAACAGTTTGAATGGGATGCTGGCCAATGGAAGATTATGGAATAGCTTATAGCAACAAAATTTCATATGATGATAATCACTCACAACGGGTCGAGGTCTTCCAAACTTATCGTCAACTGGTGGCTTGACCCCATATTTTGGATCCTAGGGAGAAAAGGTAAGGAGAAGTTCATGATTTACATTTCAGCCTGTCTGTCATCAAGGTCATTCTGAATTTCCCTTTCAAGCCTAACCTCTGCTTGGTCATAATTGTGGTGCACAACTTATTTATAAAACCTAAACTGTCAGAGTTTCTCTCTAGGAGATTTATCCTTTCCAGGCATCATCCTTCAAGGTAGCACATCAGTAGGATGTAAAATGACTTAGGCAGTATGTAGCAGGGGGCAAGAAGACCTTTAGACAGGTTTGAATATTTCAAAAATATTTTGATAAATCAAAAGTAGTTTGTAGCTAATAGGATAGGACAACACTGGTTTTCTGTTTTTGGTGAGCATCAACACAACCAACGATATAATATTCTGTAACCCATTTACAACAGTGTGAATGGGATGCTGGCCAATGGAAGATTATGGAATAGCTTATAGCAACAAAATTCCATATGATGATAAATACTCACAACAGGTCGAGGTCTTCCAAACTTATCGTCAACTGGTGGCTTGACCCCATATTTGGGATCCTAAGGAGAAAAGGTAAGGAGAAGTTCATGATTTACATTTCAGCCTGTCTGTCATCAAGGTCATTCTGAATTTCCCTTTCAAACCTGACCTATGCTTGGTCATAATTGTGGAGCACAACTCATTTATAAAACCTGATCTGTTATACTTTTTTTCTAGGAAATTAATCCCTTCCAGGCATCATCCTTCAAGGTAGCACATCAGTAGCATGTGAAAATATCTCAGGTAGTATGTAGCAGAGGGCAAGAAGACCTTTAGACAGGTTTGAATATTTCAAAAATATTTTGATAAATCAAAAGTAGTTTGTAGCTAATAGGATAGGACAACACTGGTTTTCTGTTTTTGGTGAGCATCAACACACCCAATGATGTAATATGTTGCAACCCATTTACAACAGTTTGAATGGGATGCTAGTCAATGGAAGATTATGGAATAGCTTATAGCAACAAAATTTCATATGATGAAAATCACTCACAACAGGTCGAGGTCTTCCAAACTTATCGTCAACTGGTGGCTTGACCCCATATTTTGGATCCTAGGGAGAAAAGGTTAGGAGAAGTTCATGATTTACATTTCAGCCTGTCTGTCATCAAGGTCATTCTGAATTTCCCTTTCAAACCTGACCTATGCTTGGTCATAATTGGGGAGCACAACTCATTCATGAAACCTGATCTGTTATACTTTTTTTCTAGGAAATTAATCCCTTCCAGGCATCATCCTTCAAGGTAGCACATCAGTAGCATGTGAAAATATCTCAGGTAGTATGTAGCAGAGGGCAAGAAGACCTTTAGACAGGTTTGAATATTTCAAAAATATTTTGATAAATCAAAAGTAGTTTGTAGCTAATAGGATAGGACAACACTGGTTTTCTGTTTTTGGTGAGCATCAACACACCCAATGATGTAATATGTTGCAACCCATTTACAACAGTTTGAATGGGATGCTAGTCGATGGAAGATTATGGAATAGCTTATAGCAACAAAATTTCATATGATGAAAATCACTCACAACAGGTCGAGGTCTTCCAAACTTATCGTCAACTGGTGGCTTGACCCCATATTTTGGATCCTAGGGAGAAAAGGTAAGGAGAAGTTCATGATTTACATTTCAGCCTGTCTGTCATCAAGGTCATTCTGAATTTCCCTTTCAATCCTAACCTCTGCTTGGTCATAATTGTGGAGCACAACTCATTTATAAAACCTAAACTGTCAGAGTTTCTCTCTAGGAGATTTATCCTTTCCAGGCATCATCCTTCAAGGTAGCACATCAGTAGGATGTAAAATGACTTAGGCAGTATGTAGCAGGGGGCAAGAAGACCTTTAGACAGGTTTGAATATTTCAAAAATATTTTGATAAATCAAAAGTAGTTTGTAGCTAATAGGATAGGACAACACTGATGTTCTGTTTTTGGTGAACACACCCAATGATGTAATATGTTGTAACCCATTTACAACAGTTTGAATGGGATGCTGGCCATTGGAAGATTATGGAATAGCTTATAGCAACAAAATTTCATATGATGATAATCACTCACAACGGGTCGAGGTCTTCCAAACTTATCGTCAACTGGTGGCTTGACCCCATATTTTGGATCCTAGGGAGAAAAGGTAAGGAGAAGTTCATGATTTACATTTCAGCCTGTCTGTCATCAAGGTCGTTCTGAATTTCCCTTTCAAACGTAACCTCTGCTTGGTCATAATTGTGGTGCACAACTTATTTATAAAACCTAACCTGTTAGACTTTCTTTCTAGATGTATCCCCATCAGACCTGTATTATCCTTCAGGGCAGCACATCAGTAGGATGTGAAGATTATGGAATAGCTTATAGCACCAATATTTCATATGAAGAGAATCACTCACAATGGGTTGAGGTCTTCCAAATTTATCGTCCACTTGTAGCTCTACCCCGTATCCTGGATCCTAGGGTGTCAAGATAAGGAGAAATTCATGATTTACATTTCAGCCTCTCTGTAATCAAAGTCAAGCTTAATTCCCCTTACAAATCAAACCCCTACTTTGTCACAGAGTTGAGAGTGTGGTTATGCCAAGGTCGGCTAATACATGTATGTTATTCGCTCTATGGTTGATGTAGAATGATTATTGCCTTATCAGCTTTCTGCAAATCCACATAGATATGTTCTTCTCCAGGCTTTGGTACTACCCCAGTTTCTTTTTTTTTTGGTAGCAAGCATTTATTTTCCGTAAAATGCACATGTACAAATCACTGCCCTTCATTGCCTTAGATATGTAACATAGTCACACCTATGTGATCTCTTAGGTTGCTCCATCAATGTTTTTGATGTTGTTTCTTTCAAATCGGAATTTCATAGAACGTATTCCTCAACCTCCTAACTGCTTACTCTCAAAGCATAAGGTACCACCCTCATTACTCTACTATCTGGAGATGATCTTCTTGTGATAACAGACGTGAACTCTCGGCTTCCGGAAGTGTATATTATTAGGACATTGTCAGCAGATACTGCTATTACTGGGTTTGACAAAGTGTTCCCCTCACGAGGCATACCTGACCAGTGAACCCATTCAGGATGGATAATGCCTTTAGGCACTCCCCAGCAAAGACTTGATGATGCATTGAGGTGTTTCCCAGCTTAGACCAGATAATGTCTTGTGGCATTATATACAATATTTATGAATATTTACAAAATTTATAAAGAAATAATGGATCAAAAGCCATGAAAATTGGCCTATCCCCTGGTGTTATACCTCTCCCTATCACCTGCCATGGACCAGTAAGGCTTGACCACAGACTCGTACCTGTATAAGATCTTAAGAAACTATTGATAAACTCCACATTTTCTCAATTGAAAGACACCAGCGACTATCCGTAGCGGTGTTCCTCTGAAGACTAAATTACCACACATTCACCTACATATTGGTCAGACTATGAGATTAATAAAAAAACAATATGCCAAAAGCCCACAGGAAATTGAGAAGGAAAGAGAAATATTGTGCACTCAAATATGTGAACTGGTGTTCAGGCATTGATGAAGAACATTTGTAAGTGTAAGCCTGCCAAAGTTTAATCCTAGACCCTTTGAGATAATAAAAGGGACTTGTAGCGATGGCCCAAATAGGACAGAAAGTGAAAACCAATAACGTTAGCCATTCTGCTGTCTATCCATAAACACTCGAGGTAGACGCTAACGCTCGTGTATTACTACGTGTCAAACCATCGATAAATCTTTATGTATTATCCAGCGAATTATTTCATAGATCAGAGATAATGATCGACATTGGATACTTACAACATCACTGCCAGGTCTGCCATAATCATCCTACAAAAATCACAATAAAAATATTATGGATGGAAGTGTTAAAATAACGGGCTTTAAAGACAAACTAGTCTCCCATTATTGATAACATCAGTAGAATATTCTTCCAGCAGTACTCCAACCAAATTCGTACAGAACGAGGTGATTACGCCGAGTTCCGTATGAACCGTAAATTACCATTAGGTAGGTCGTTCTATATTTACTATATACCCGAAATTGATAAAGATAATTAATTTCATTTGGCTGATATTTTTAACAACTGATATTTTAGTCAATGCGTACGGAAAAGTGTTCCGTATTTTACGGTACGGAACACTGTTTCGTACCGTGTTATTACGTTATATGGCGAAACGTTGCGTATTTACAGTTTATAGAGCATGGGTATTTAGTAATAATAAGGAACTGCATTGAGATCCATAGCCACTGACAATATGCCATGAGTTTTGGTTGCGGAGTAATCTCACGAGGCAAAGCCGAGTGAGATTATGTAGCAAACCAAAATTAATGGCATATTATCCGTGGCTATGGATCGAGTGCGGTTCAGATTTTATCTCGCCCCTATCACTGACTATTTGGCTTAAATGTGTGACATCATCCCCTATTGAGTATTTTTCAACAATACTCCACGGGCGTTGAGTACGAGTTTCCAATGTTAAGTCTATGGGGAAAAAATACCAGGGGTGAGATAAAAGCTCATATTACATAATTGTAAATCACTTACCCCACGATGTCCTGGCAAAGCAAATGGAATCAGTTTAAACAAGGAATTTATAATGTATCAAAATGAGGAAATACAGCTTAATATCAAAATGAATGACGAAAGACTGTGGGAAAGAGGAGATCCCTCCTTAAACCGAATATAGATATCCCTCTTATCAAATATCCTATAGTTAGCATTCATGATAGGATTTATAAATATTCAAATTTACTTAAAGTATCCCTGGTCTGGGATATTGAAGGATTACTTGAATGAGGTTCATGTATATATGATAAGTGGATGATTAACGGAAGTATAAGAAGGTTGGAACATGGTAGGATAAACTGAATAACATACATTGTGACTGGGAAACCAGTAAAAAATATAATAATGATTGCTAGTATTGAGTGAATGACATACCTGGAGCCTGAGGATGACCAGGGTCCTGGACCAAAGCAAGAAATGAGAGAAATGCTTATCAATCAGTATTTATTATCCACCGATTACGGAGTCTCCATAGGGAATGTATAGAGCACCTGGAATCAACTACCCGGAGATTCTGACATGCCAGAATCTCCTGCAGGAGATTCGGGAAAAAAAGTCGCATCCGAAATTAGATAAAATAATCATGTACTTCAAAATATGTTTGTTTAATGTTCATTCAATATTAATTATCTATAGTCAATCATGATAGTCACATCTACTATCAGAAATCACTGTCATAAAAGGTTTTGCATTCTAGAAAGACGGAAAAATAGCGAACTATATAGATGGTGTAAGTATACACCGAATCACCACTATGCTTGACATTGCTGTTGAATTATGACTTGATCTGGAAGTAATACACAATATACTTGTTATCAATCATGTAGGTAGATAATAGATACAATAACGACTGGTTTTGTGTACGAGTGGCTGTAATCTCCTCGTAGTTGACGACGTAATATCCTCGCTATCGCTCGGATATTAATACGCGTCAACTTCTCGGAGATTACGGCCACCCGTACACAAAACCAGTCATTATTGTGTACATATTCAATAACCAGAACCGTTATTGCAATAAGTTATGTCTCCAATAATCTTTGATAGATGTACTATCATCCGAATTGATTGGCAATTAGGCTGAGAAACTAACAGCACTGATCTATCCATAAGAGTGATAATAATATATAGAATGCGCGGACTTAGATAAGCGTGAAGTCATAAGTAGATCTTACTTACAATTGCCAACCACCGACTGACTCTGCTTGGCTTCTGTAAGTAGGAATGCGTGTGAGAAATAATAATAATTCAGATGTATCAAAGGTATTCTCAAACGTTCTCAAATACATGATTTATGAGGCAGAGTTTGGAGGGGTTTCCTTCGTATTCAGGAAGAGGGGGGGGGGGGGGGCACGGTCGATGAAATCAAAACAAATTATGGGAAGGCAGTGAGGTGGGTGGTACCTGCCACCGGAAGGGAGGTACATGCAGGTGCATGTACATGCAAGACGCTCGTGCTACCAATGATATAACTATTTTCCAACATTATTTCTGACATTATGTTTGGACAAATTATTTTCCTCAATAGATGGGATAAATTTCCTCAACCCTATGCGAGTGTGTTGGGAAAATTTCATTCTGTTAGGAATTTTCTTTTTGACTTACTCGTTGGTAGAGCAGCAGCCTCGTACCTCAACTTTTTCCTGACATTAAACAAACGCTGTATTCCCTCTAAACCAGCTATCTGTATTAATTTGAACATTTCTAATAACACTTCGCCTATTTACAAAATTATGTATCCATGTCTGTGTGGACTATGCACACATATATAAGTGTGGACGAATTATTTGTGTGGGTCAAGGCCTAATATACATAAAAGTTTTCATATTGAGTACTGACACTTATGTCAGTGGTCACGGATGCGTCCTGAACAGATTCCTATAAATTCTGTTTTCAGGAAGTTTACTTCAGACTATCTTAGTATAATTAGAAGTTATAAAAGATGAAGGATAGTTACTCACATTGCTGCCAGGCCTGCCATAGCTATCCTACAAAGTATCAGCGGTTGAAGTTAGAATACAGGACAAACTTCGAAGCTCCGAGGAAAATTAATGCCATAAATGTAAATCTAATTAGAAAGATAATTAGAATGTTTTAGAAAGGAGGTGGTACCATACTATTGTGTTATGACTAAGGATTCCAAAAGATGGTTAATAGATCTTCCCAAAATATGCAGTGTATTTGATATTGATAGCTTTCCTTCTGGGTATTAGGCGCATATCCATACTGCATAGGCATAGATATATGATAATACTAAGGTTTCATCCTCTTTGTGGGTATTCGCCCATCACATATTGAATATAGAGTTCCTATGATACTAGCATACTCTATATTCCAAATTACTTACCCCACTCCGACCTAGCAAAAGAAATTAGAGTATGATTAACGATTTAATTCAAAAGGAACTATGACAAATAAATCACAATGACTTGAAAGGAAAATGAGAGGCGTAAAATTAATGAAAAATCCAGATGGTTTCTTATTCTAACAGGAAAGTCTACCGTTAGTTTCATACATTATCTTACCCATAATAAAAAACGCCATAGGCTTAACATGGGATTTGTTTATGTCATGGGTGTGACATAAAGTGTTGTTTATGCCACTACTTTCTGATACTGAAAAAATATAGGAACAGGGAAGGATAAAATCTAGACGCCACTCGTTTGAGTTTGAGCTTCTTTATGCCACTCATTTTGTTGGCTCCGTAATGTCACTCGTCTTCGACTTGTGAAATTATGGAGCCAACAAAATGCGTGGCATAAATAAACTCAGACTCAAACTCGTGACGTCTCTTGATAATATGCATTTAACTTCTATAATAATGTATTTCCGGGCTATTCCTCTTAGATATTGCAGGGTTAGTTAAATAGCGTACCTGGCGGGTGAGGAGGAAGGGGGTCCTGAAAAGCAAACATAATGGATATTGTTGATGTAAACCTCATTTTATTCAATCGCACAATCGGATCGAAATCTACAATAATTATGTTGAAATCAAATCACTTCATAGATTTACAGCCATCAACATGAAGAGGGAACAAAAGTGTTGGAGCTCTGGTAGTTCTACACTAATAAAGAAAAGGCTAAGTTACTTACCACTGCCAACCTTGGGTAGCTTCCGCCTGGCCTCTGTAAGTAACAAGGTGTAGTTGGCTCAGGGAAATGTTCTCAAACATCCCCCACCTGTCAATTTATGTTTCACCTCAACTTGTTGCTGATTATCGATAAGTGGAATTTAGAGGGTCGCCACCAATGTAAAGAAAGTAATCTTTATTAAATAGGCCAGAATACTGAATACATTACTGGGGAATATGAGTTCATACTACATGGATTTTCATGAGGGGTTCAAACATATGAAACCCCTCAAAAATTAGTATTGATCTTTAGATCAGCGATCATCAATAGGGTCTAGTCAGATACATAATAGTGACGAAAGCAGGGTAAAATGTTATAAATTCAAAAGCTTGGCGAGAATGGATAAAAACATAATATGTTTATTTAAGCATTACTCCATTGTCTAAATTTCGAATTATATATATTCTAAAATACAGAGTTAGTAAATGCTAGTTCAAAATGCCTGTTATCTACCAATATTAGATATATCTATATCAAACTCAAATCTCAACAAGAAAGGATAATTTTTTCTAAGAATCTACTCACCACCGGTAATTCTATCAAGATAAAAAAGATGCATTATCAATACATATATGGCATAGGTAAACATAGGCATGGAATTCCTAGACGAGACTGACAAATGACATGTCAATTAGTGACTGGTTACATGACCCTTCAATGAGGGACTAGTTTTCTTATTCATATGATAGTGTTTACATAATGTATCGAACATAACTACATATGCTAACGGTGATGCTAATTAAAAATGTAATGAATGTCTACAAAAGTACTCATGTTTTATTTTTCCTACAGAATTATCTTTGTTTCAAATACTCTAAACAATTCGGTGGATATACATGCATATCAATTAGCTGAAGACAGCTGGCAAATTTACAATTTAAGTGGAATAAAGTCAATATCATATTTTAATGGTGAGAACAGATAGAAAACTCACGTGTGGGATAGCGACCAGAATTAGGTGGATGCTGTTGATAAATGAAATAATCCAATTACACATGATTTGTTGTGGCTATATCAAAACTGCCTATATCTTATTCTTGTTTTAATGATATGACATACCTCTCTATATTAAGCTGCAACTTGCAAAGAATATGCACATATTTAGTAAAATATTATTGCTCCCTAAAGGCATTATATCTATTTTATCAATATTACAGTAGTCTGTTCCATGAATATGAGTTCATACTACATGTATTTTCATGAGGGCTTCAAACATATCAAACCCCTCAAAAATTAGTATTGACCTTTAGATCAGCGATCATCAATAGGGTCTAGTCAGATACATAATAGTGATGAAAGCAGGGTAAAATGTTATAAATTCAAAAGCTCTGCGAGAATGGATAAAAACATAATATGTTTATTTCAGCATTACTCCATTGTCTAAATTTCGAATTATATATATTCTAAAATACAGAGTTAGTAAATGCTAGTTCAAAATGCCTGCTATCTACCAATATTAGATATATTTATATCAGTCTCAAATCTCAACAAGAAAGAATCTACTCACCACCGGTAATTCTATCAAGATAAAAAAAATGCATATCAATACATATATGGCATAGGTAAAGATAGGCATGGAATTCCTAGACGAGACTGACAAATGACATGTCAATTAGTGACTGGTTACATGACCCTTCAATGAGGGACTAGTTTTCTTATTCATATGATAGTGTTTGCATAATGTATCGATCATAACTTCATATGCTAACGGTGATGCTAATTAAAAATGTAATGAATGTATACAAAAGTACTCATGTTTTATTTTTCCTACAGAATTATCTTTGTTTCAAATACTCTAAACAATTCGGTGGATATACATGCATATCAATTAGCTGAAGACAGCTGGCAAATTTACAATTTAAGTGGAATAAAGTCAATATCATATTTTAATGGTGAGAACAGATAGAAAACTCACGTGCGGGATAGCGACCAGAATTAGGTGGATGCTGTTGATAAATGAAATAATCCAATTACACATGATTTGTTGTGGCTATATCGAAACTGCCTATATCTTATTCTTGTTTTAATGATATGACATACCTCTCTACATTAAGCTGCAACTTGCAAAGAATATGAACATATTTAGTAAAATATTATTGCTCCCTAAAGGCATTATATCTATTTTATCAATATTACCAATATTACAGTAGTCTGTTCCATGAATATGAGTTCATACTACATGCATTTTCATGTGGGGTTCAAACATATCAAACCCCTCAAAAATTAGTATTGACCTTTAGATCAGCGATCATCAATAGGGTCTAGTCAGATACATAATAGTGACGAAAGCAGGGTAAAATGTTATAAATTCTAAAGCTCTGCGAGAATGGATAAAAACTTAATATGTTTATTTAAGCATTACTCCATTGTCTAAATTTCGAATTATATATATTCTAAAATACAGAGTTAGTAAATGCTAGTTCAAAATGCCTGTTATCTACCAATATTAGATATATTTATATCAGTCTCAAATCTCAACAAGAAAGAATCTACTCACCACCGGTAATTCTATCAAGATAAAAAAAATGCATTATCAATACATATATGGCATAGGTAAAGATAGGCATGGAATTCCTAGACGAGACTGACAAATGACATGTCAATTAGTGACTGGTTACATGACCCTTCAATGAGGGACTAGTTTTCTTATTCATATGATAGTGTTTACATAATGTATCGATCATAACTTCATATGCTAACGGTGATGCTAATTACAAATGTAATGAATGTATACAAAAGTACTCATGTTTTATTTTTCCTTCAGAATTATCTTTGTTTCAAATACTCTAAACAATTCGGTGGATATACATGCATATCAATTAGCTGAAGACAGCTGGCAAATTTACAATTTAAGTGGAATAAAGTCAATATCATATTTTAATGGTGAGAACAGATAGAAAACTCACGTGCGGGATAGCGACCAGAATTAGGTGGATGCTGTTGATAAATGAAATAATCCAATTACACATGATTTGTTGTGGCTATATCGAAACTGCCTATATCTTATTCTTGTTTTAATGATATGACATACCTCTCTACATTAAGCTGCAACTTGCAAAGAATATGAACATATTTAGTAAAATATTATTGCTCCCTAAAGGCATTATATCTATTTTATCAATATTACCAATATTACAGTAGTCTGTTCCATGAATATGAGTTCATACTACATGCATTTTCATGTGGGGTTCAAACATATCAAACCCCTCAAAAATTAGTATTGACCTTTAGATCAGCGATCATCAATAGGGTCTAGTCAGATACATAATAGTGACGAAAGCAGGGTAAAATGTTATAAATTCTAAAGCTCTGCGAGAATGGATAAAAACTTAATATGTTTATTTAAGCATTACTCCATTGTCTAAATTTCGAATTATATATATTCTAAAATACAGAGTTAGTAAATGCTAGTTCAAAATGCCTGTTATCTACCAATATTAGATATATTTATATCAGTCTCAAATCTCAACAAGAAAGAATCTACTCACCACCGGTAATTCTATCAAGATAAAAAAAATGCATTATCAATACATATATGGCATAGGTAAAGATAGGCATGGAATTCCTAGACGAGACTGACAAATGACATGTCAATTAGTGACTGGTTACATGACCCTTCAATGAGGGACTAGTTTTCTTATTCATATGATAGTGTTTACATAATGTATCGATCATAACTTCATATGCTAACGGTGATGCTAATTACAAATGTAATGAATGTATACAAAAGTACTCATGTTTTATTTTTCCTTCAGAATTATCTTTGTTTCAAATACTCTAAACAATTCGGTGGATATACATGCATATCAATTAGCTGAAGACAGCTGGCAAATTTACAATTTAAGTGGAATAAAGTCAATATCATATTTTAATGGTGAGAACAGATAGAAAACTCACGTGCGGGATAGCGACCAGAATTAGGTGGATGCTGTTGATAAATGAAATAATCCAATTACACATGATTTGTTGTGGCTATATCGAAACTGCCTATATCTTATTCTTGTTTTAATGATATGACATACCTCTCTACATTAAGCTGCAACTTGCAAAGAATATGAACATATTTAGTAAAATATTATTGCTCCCTAAAGGCATTATATCTATTTTATCAATATTACAGTAGTCTGTTCCATGAATATGAGTTCATACTACATGCATTTTCATGTGGGGTTCAAACATATCAAACCCCTCAAAAATTAGTATTGACCTTTAGATCAGCGATCATCAATAGGGTCTAGTCAGATACATAATAGTGACGAAAGCAGGGTAAAATGTTATAAATTCTAAAGCTCTGCGAGAATGGATAAAAACTTAATATGTTTATTTAAGCATTACTCCATTGTCTAAATTTCGAATTATATATATTCTAAAATACAGAGTTAGTAAATGCTAGTTCAAAATGCCTGCTATCTACCAATATTAGATATATTTATATCAGTCTCAAATCTCAACAAGAAAGAATCTACTCACCACCGGTAATTCTATCAAGATAAAAAAAATGCATTATCAATACATATATGGCATAGGTAAAGATAGGCATGGAATTCCTAGACGAGACTGACAAATGACATGTCAATTAGTGACTGGTTACATGACCCTTCAATGAGGGACTAGTTTTCTTATTCATATGATAGTGTTTACATAATGTATTGATCATAACTACATATGCTAATGGTGATGCTAATTACAAATGTAATGAATGTATACAAAAGTACTCATGATTTATTTTTCCTACAGAATTATCTTTGTTTCAAATACTCTAAACAATTCGGTGGATATACATGTATATCAATTAGCTGAAGACCGCTGGCAAATTTACAAAAGTGGAATAAAGTCAATATCATATTTTAATGGTGAGAACAGATAGAAAACTCACGTGTGGGATAGCGACCAGAATTAGGTGGAATCTGTTGATAAATGAAATAGTCCAATTACACATGATTTGTTGTGGCTATATCAAAACTGCCTATATCTTATTCTTGTTTAAATGATATGACATACCTCTCTACATTAAGCTGCAACTTGCAAATAATATACACGTATATAGTAGAATGCTATTGTTCCCTAAAGGCATTATATCTATTTTATCAATATTACCAATATTATACCAAATCATAACTTACCCCTGGCAACCCTGGAATTAAAAAAGGTATTTTTATTAGCGCTGTTGTGAAGGTATTTCAGATGTGGAATTTTATTAAGAATATATTGAACTACATTTGTAAAGTCAATTTTCTTGTAATAGAATTTGAATTAAACTATCTCTGTGAATATATACACTTACGTGCTGGATAGTTGCCTGGATACGGACGCTGAAAATGGATGAAACAATGCCACGATTATTCATAAGCACTGCAAAAAGGTGTCAGGTGTTTGAGTATAATGCAGTGTACAACGACGATGAGATGATGCACTGCAAATAATATATTCTATAACAGACTCTGCTGTATCAAAGAGGGCTGCCCCGAACATATATGGAGGGGTATAGTCACACTATAACGAACATCATAAGGTGCTTTGGGGTCCTGAAAACAGGTGGGTTCCCAAAACTGCCCAAGGTTTTATTATTTTAAGCAGGTACAAGGGAAATTTTGAAAGCTTTATTTCAAATAATTGAAATAATGATATTGAAAAATGTGAAAGTATTTGATATCTATCAAGATGATTATGAGTAAAAAGAGAAGTTTGGATAAAGACTCATTTACCTGTGGTTGATCTGCAAGAAGATACAAGCAAAATTTAACTCAGTATTTCCAAGGGTAATGATTGCAACAATGATGAAAATCAAACTTTGCCTCAAAGTCAAGGATCTTAATATATAAGAGCTACATCTGCAGTCTAAGACCCTCTACTTCCTCAGAGAAGACACTACCTACTTTGTTATAATATGGAGAAAATATCTACGCGAATGAAAAATTGAATTTCATATCCATAATTAGAATTATATATTAAAAAGATAGCCTTGAAAGAGAGGATTACAAATATACTTGAATTTTTAAAATCGGTCAAGTAGTTCAAGACTTATGGAGGAAAGTCTAGTCAAATTAAGATTGAATTTGAGGAACTCAAGTATATAGAAAACAGTAGGGGGCATAGCACCACATAATGATCAGCACAGATAAACAGATTTATTACAACAACTCTCTAGATATTGATGATAGGGACATGATATTTAGCATACAGGGGTATATTCACATGCTAAATCCAATGGAAATATTTATTTTCATGTATATTGAGGATGTCATAGTTAATTTGCATATTAATAGGGAAATCTGTAAAAAGGATGCATAGATTATGCAAAAAAAGACTCCAACAATACTCCTCTCTAATCTAGATCATGTCATACAAGGCAAAACATATCTTTGACTTGTAAATAGGAATTTGGACAGCTAATTTGCATAATTTTTCTTGAACCTGAAGCCTTCAAATGGATCAGAGAATTGGTAAATTCAGTTTTTCAGTGTAGTTATTTCAAGATGCTGACCTTTTACATCTGTCAAACTATGGCATATCATATATCAAATTAATCCTCTCTGAATGATCTTTGTAATGGCATAGGCACACAATTGTTTGATTTATTCATTTTGTGTGATGATCTTTTCTTTTATTCAAATTGTTGCTTGATTAAGTTATTCTGGTCATAGAAATTTCGTGCTAGTACGAAAATGAAGCCCAATATGTCCTCTGATTGGCTGAAATAGTGTTTTGGCACTGAAAGTGGCAGAAGAACTCAGCAAATGGATGAAATAAACACTGTGTCTGACAGAGCAGGTGCCATGGACAAGGGTGTAAACCCAGGCCAATTCCTTTGAAAACAATTGAAAAATCTAAATGAATTATTCCTCCATTATTCTTATACGTATATTCACAGGGAAGCCCTGAATCTCAGCTTTCAGAAGCTGTATTTGGATCTTAGATATGATAAGCGGGTGCTTGTGGAGAACCATTTAAAGGACAATAAATGAGAGATTTGTTGTTTGTCACACAGAGTGACGGCCACGTGCGCGTTGCTACAGAAAAAGTGCTAAATAGAGAGTAAATAAAAATGTGACTTCTTCTGTCCAGGTCAGAGGGCTTCGAACTTAGGATTAAACAATCTGGTATCTAAACTAAAGTTCTTATAAACAGTCACACAGCTCCCTCTTAATTTACTCTTTCGATTTGCATCTATATCAAGGATATTGCATAGGAATATAGAGTGAAAAGTATACTTACATCCAGGAGGGAAGGGGCCACGAGGCGGATCCTAGAGAGCATGAACAAATAGAAAGGTATCGATAAGTTACCAACATATATTGCACCAACAATTTGTTCTTTTTTCCATGATTTATCTTATTTGTGTTGGTCTTTTTCCTTCCTTACTATTTTTGTTATCTAAGGACTGCACCTCGGGAAAACTCATTTAAATTCACTGGAAAAAGTTTCAAAGGTTAAATGTTTAAGGCATTTTCATCACTTCAGAAGAACCAACATTGTAATTACAAATATGCCCGGCGTATATAGGTAGCTTTTGAGTTTACAAGGTCCTATTCCCCATGTGTATACGCCTCATCTGTAGGCATATATAAGGGTCCATGTTGCGGTCATATATACGTTATATATATGCCTGATTCTGTTGTATTTACACCACTATCCAATAATTCCGATCTCTGCCACTTGGGGACACCACTGTACTATATCTCATTTGCCAGAAGTCATTTAGTCCTTGATATATGGAAAATCCAATGTTGTATTACCAATTTTATTATGAAATTGTTCTAAAACCCTATTTATTATCTCTTCAATAAATACATCTAATAAACCCAGCATTCTTTGGTTTTTTAAACGTTTTTATTTTATAAATTTTACTTTCAAACACCACTCCTCTGTACGGTTGTGGATGTAAGCCTTTATAAGCCTTTAAGAAGTTGACACTATAGCCAACGAAACCCTGTTCCTCATCACTGTAGGACTACTAATCAATATCTATTCTTACCAACAGCATTTCATTCAAGGAGTTACTCAGTAAGCACTTTCTGTTTTACAATTGTCTTCCTGTGAATAAAGATTTCTTTTAGATTCCAATAACTTCTTGATAACATTTATCTGTTAGAATAATAGATACCAACCACAGCAGGTCCTTCCATCCCAATTGGTGGACGGCCCTGTAGAATAGATTTGATAAATGTTATCTATGAGAATATTATATTCTAACATAATGGTATAATAAATATGTTCTAACCATAATTGGTACAAATACTTTAAGGAAATCATGTACGTATCATAATCAAAATTATACAAATTATAAGTGATAATAATTTGAACTGGATAAAAAAGGTTCAACTAAATGGATATTTATGAAACTGAAAGTAACTCACCGCGCCATTTTCTGAAAATATAATGTGGGAAGTATGATTATAAGTAAATGAGATATTGGTAGATATAGGTAACTATACATTTTTATTCATGATATTATACTATAGACACATTGTCCTATATAGTGCACACAGAAATATGCACACAGATACCAAGACATACATGTGCATATTTACAAACATATATATGAGTAGGCAGCCTGTCGAAAGAAGACACCCCACTTAAGAGTTGAATTTGCTCAAAAAGAAAATTTTGCCATCTATTAAGAGTTCATTTTAATTTAAGTGGACACCACACTTATGGGGACTGTTATTTCAGTATGGAATGCTTCTTAAACCCGGTTAAAGGGCATCTTATCAAATTGGATGAGACACTCTGGGGACAACATTCTAGATCTTCATTACTTTTTTGGGTGAGGTTGATAGACTGGTGTCTAGACAATCAGACTACAGGCAAAGGCCTGCATAGCTCCTGTAGGCATCACTGTAGGCATCTATGGGGTGTCTATGTGGTTGTAACAGTGTCTCCATGCCATGGTATTACCTGTATAATGGTATTATATGCTACATAGCCTAACCGTTGACAGACTGAAAACTCAGGGGACAGCCCATTTAACCGGACACTTGCTTTGAATGGAGGGGGGGGGGGGGGGTCCCCTTTACTGTACATACGTATAATATTACTCAAGTTAAAAACAATTAATACATTTACTGAATTGAGTGCATAATTTAATCGCAGTCTCGTATAAGTCAGTCATCTAAGTCTGTGGTCATATTCATAGATGAACACTGATTACAGCTAAAAGGCACAAGGTAAAAAGTACTTACCTCCTAGAAGATGAGGTGGGTACTGAAAATGACAGAAGACGAGTGTTTAGGTTGGAGAAGAGAATTTTAATTTATCATTTATTGCAATTTTTTTTTAGAAATAACTAAGGGATGAATAGATGGGGACAGATGCCATCGGTGATTGAACGTTTATAAACAAAATTTCAAAAGAAAAAAGAAAATTTCGGTATTTATACTGTCTTCGATCAGCTCATTGAGCTGGTTTGCGTACGGAAACAGTTATGCACATTTTCAGCTAATCAAATACATTGAACCATCAAATCCTTTCTTGCACATTTATATCTGGGTAATCTAATTATGTCGGTGAGGTATATTTCAACTTATACCTGTAAACATATAATACCAAGAGGTAGCACCTGGATTTTAATCTTTAACAAATTAATGGCATCAGGCCCTGCCATGTTCTGTTATCTTGGGCAATTTTATTCAAAGAGGATCATCTAAAAATTATAACTAAACCTAATCAAGCACCACCTCTTATTTAATCCAAACTTAACCAGTAGGTTTCAGTAAGGAGAAACACATCAAGGAATGTCACAGATGAATAAAGATACACTCAAAGCGGAGAAAGGCCAACACTCGGCCAATACTATACATAAGTTTCATTCCGATTTACTAAACCTTTTCCAACGATTTGGGAAAAGCTAATATATATCAATTACAAATCAAATAGTTTTTGCACTTGCTACCTCTTCAAGTTCAGTTAAAACTCACCTGAATAAGCAATATTACATAAGTTACATCTCTATACTTTGAATATAACTGCATTACTTTGTCTAGTATTTCTAGTCCATGTGTCAATCATCTTTTCACAATGTTTTTGTTTATACAAATAATTCATGAGGTATAATTATTCTCGATCTTCCAGTAGAGGTGTCTTAGCCTCTCAGTACAGACCAATAACAGTTGCTCTTGAGTCTTTCTTGAAGCACATTCTTAGCCTCTGGTTCTGTTTAACCAAAATATTCAAAATGGAAAACTCTATCGATTGGTTGATCTTTACGGTTTTCCATGTATTCTAGCGATATTACAATTCGATTAAAAAAACCTATGTTTCGTCTTCTTAACGTTAATGGTTAACTTATTTTAGTAAAACCTATTTGTTACCCTATCCAGTTCATTTTGCATTTCTGTATACAAGGTATTTAAATCCTTACATATATAGCCGTGTTGCCAGCATAAAGGTTCGTTTTCGAGGTAAACAAACTTTGGAAATATCATTCCCATACAAGAGGAAAAGCAGGTGGCCCAGAATTGAGCCCTGGGGCACCCCACGTACAATGTCAAGTTTGTATGATAGTAAATTGTTGGCACGTGTTTGCTGGGACCTATCCCTAAAGGAATGTTTTATCCAGTTTAGCAAGGCTACGCTGATATCATAACTTTCAAGCTTTTCACACAGGATAATATTGTTTACTGTGTCGAAGACCTTACATTAATCAAGATAATAAACTAACGAACCGACCCCCTTATTTGACGATAATGACAAATCCTCAGTAATTTCGACACAGGTGTCCACTGTAGAATGATTTTTCCTAAACCCGCCCTGATTTGGATATGCATATATATAATATATTTTCTTCTTCAGAAAAACTGGTCAAATGTGTACATGTACAATTTTTTCTATAACTATGGGATTTTTCCATGACGAGGGAAAAATCCCTGAAGAAAGAGATAAGTTGAATGAATGGGTAACTTGCTCCTAGATAGATAAAAGTGCATCTGTTAAGAAACTTGAGAAAATGCCCTCAATGTTAAATTGATTTGACGATAGCAATACCCATATCAATATGCATAACTTCTTCCATATCAACTATGATCTGCTATACAGTAGGGGGTTGCCCAATCTCGTCTGTACCTACCTCAATGAGGTTTAACCAAGTCCTATTTAAATTTGCTGCCAATTTCGGCCTAATATTGCTTTAAAAAAAAAGAGTTGATATATGCGGCCATATTCTCGGTTGGAATAGGTTGCCATGAGTCATGATCGACTAGAGAAAATATTATTAGAATCACTTTTAGGTGAAACTTTATGGATTTCTTTCAAGAATATCTTGCTACCGTTTGCATATGAATTAAGATTATCCTTAATAAAGGTGGCCTTTGCATTATGAATACTTTTATTAGTTTTGTTCCTAATTTTCTTGCCTTTAACAAATCCTCAGGTGTTTTGTTTCTCCTCGCCTTGCGGAGGGCTCTATCTTTGTCTACCACAATCTCTAAAATTAGGTTTCTTAATAATATACTCTCTGGAGGGACAATGGTGAGCTAAGATATTTAAAATGTTCTCCGGGCACAGCTCTCATCAGGTTCGTGAGCATCATAAAGATTTTGCCAATCTAATCTTGGAGATCCCTTTGAAAACTGACCATATCTCCTACCATGAGATCTACCTACAAAAGTGAGTGGTTCATGAATTTGATTACTTTGCTCAGAGACCATGTAGACTAAGGAATGATCGCTAATATTTATCTCTCTGACATTTGTTATGACACAATCGAGGCACGAGCGTGAAGTCTCCATGCATCTATCATATGAGTTGATAAGTTGAGTTAACCCCTTAATTTTCAACCAATTATGTAAGTTTTCGACCTGCGCATTTATCTTATTTAGCCAGTTATGGTGAAATCTCCAGCAATGATACATTCAAATTTATTCAAACACACATTTATAATCTTTTTTTTTTAATATCACTTCTATTGCATTTTCTAGGTATCCTGGCCGATACACAACTGATAAAGGCATATCTATCAGTCCTTTTCTAAAGATCTTAACCCAAATATTCTCGATATCAATGTTGGATACAAATTGTTTATTATCCAGCATTACATTGTAGCTAAAGTTAACAATGAGTTACTCTCAGTAATACAAATAACATCGAATAATTGTGGTAACTATAATTTGATAATTTCTAATTTACTATATAAGCTTGCCGTATTTACATGACCCTCTCTAAGACCCCTCGATCCTAAGAACCTCAGCCACCAACCTGTTCATTGTAAATCAGTTCATATATCTGCATATATTTTGTCTATATGTATCCTAATGCAAGTTGAGGCAAAGGAAGAACGCCCAAACGAGGGTGATTTGTATCTCTATTTATTTGAATAAAAAAAATATAAAAAAAATATCTGGACTTAGAGAACATAGACAAACAACAGAAGGCTTTGCCTGACTCATATGCCAAAAGGGAACGCTCGCATAATATGCGTTCCCTATTCTTTCTCCTCTGCATGGAGAAATATCGCGTTATCTTCACGCCTAGTGTAGTCGTCTTGCTCCTGTCCACAGGGGATCTTGACATAACATAAAACGCTTTGATGTGCTTCTAAGTTCCGCGGGTAATTTTGAAAGCTTAATTGAAAATAATTGAAATAATGATATTGACAAATGTGAAAATGTTTAATATCTATCAAGATAATTGTAAGTAAAAGGAGAAGGTTGAATAAAGACTCATTTACCTGTGGTTGATCTGCAAGAGGATACAAATAATATTTAGCTCAGTATTTCCAAGGGTAATGATTGCAACAATGATAAAAAGGAAATTTGTTCATCAATGGATGTACACATGTAACATTTAACACTGAGGGTTGAACAAATGTCAACATATATGCAAAACGAATTAAGCTGGTATTCAAAAAGAAAATGAAACTTTGCCTCAAAGTCAAGGATCTTACTATATCAGAGCTGCACCTGCAGTCTAAGACCCTCTACTTCCTCAGAGAAGACACTACCTACTTTGTTATAATATGCTGAAAGCAAGCATAATAGAGATCAAACGAGAAGGTGACTTCTTATGACCAGGTCAGAAGGCTTCGAACTTAGGTTGATACAACCCGGTATCTAAACAGGGGCACCAGAACGTTTTGAAAGTAAGGGGGCATTGAAATATTGCTGACCTTTTTCTTATACCATAAAAAGTCAGACATTGACATTGGCCTGTTCCACTGGACTTCTCTTGAATCTGACGCCATTAGGCATCTGTCAAACATGTTTATATTGTACAAACCCACAGGGCCATGCAGGGTCCCAACAAAAGCAACTTTTGCGGAAATACCACTGACCAATACACATGCTGAAAAGTCATTTTTAAGGGCATGTGCCACTGATCATACTGAGTTATGCTGCACAGGGTGTATGACTCCCTCATGACTGTAGTGGTAACATGGATCTAACCATATGCTTGTGTGAGTTATAATAAGAATGAAGGAGAAACAAGAGTGAGGCAACAGGTTTCACGTCATAGGCCTCTTGTAAACAGCCACACAGCTCCCTCATAATTTACTCTTTGGATTTGCATTTATATCAAGGATGTTACAAAGCAATATTAAAGTGAATGGTATACTTACATCCAGGAGGGAAGGGGCCACGTGGGGGATCCTAGAGAGCATGAACAAACAGAAAGGTACCGATAACTTACCAACATATATATTAGAACAACAATTTGTTCTTTTCTTTATGTTTTATCTTATTTGTCTTGGTTTTTCCCTTCCTTATTATTTTTGTTATTTAACACATTCAGGACGAGTAATGCCTTAAGGCAATCCCCAGTGTAGGGTGTATGATGCCTTGAGGCATTCCCTGGCATAGGAAGAATGATGAGTTGCGGAATCATTTACAATATAAATGATATTATTGTTTTATCAAGAAATGATAGATCACTAAATATGAAACTTGCAGAGAATATACTTATGATAATAAGATATATGACATTATTTGATAAAAGCAATAGTGACATTACGGTTGTTGTTATCAGATTAAACAATAGAATCCTGGTTTGCACAACAATAGGCTTGCCCCTAGCATTATATCTATTCCTGGTACCCGGTCCCATCTGAGAGTTTTCTTTCAGATTCAAATAAGATCTCGATAATCTTTAACTGTTAAAATGATGAATACCAACCACAGCAGGTCCTTCCATCCCAATCGGTGGACGGCCCTGTAGAATAGATATTATAAATATTATCTATGAGAATATTATATTCTAACATAATGGTATAATGAAGACGTTTTGACCATATTTGGTACAAACACGTTTAAGGAAATAATGTATGTATCATAATCAGAATTATGCAAACTGGAGGTAAACAATTATGCTAACAATTCAAAGGGATAAAAAAAGGTTCAACTAAATAGATATCGAGGATAAGAAAGGTTTTTATGAAACTGAAAGTTACTCACCGCACCATTTTCTGAAAATATAATGTAGGAAGTATGATTATAGGTACACGAGATATTGGTAGATATAGGTAACTTTCATTTTTGTTTTTAATTTTATATCAAAGAAACATTGTCCTATATAGTGCACACACAAATATACACACAGATACACACACCTAGACATGCAACATGCATACATATAGTTACGCCTATGCACTGAGTCCTCACACTTGCAAACTGTGCCAAGTACTCCTCAGGTCTTCCTTTACAACATGTGAGTCAAAACATATGAGTAATATCACTGAGGTCTAAAACAACTATTACATTGTCATACCATTTACTGAATTAAAGGCATATCCGTCAATCTACTTCAAATATTAAAATCCATGTAGATTTCCTGGAATCTAAATAAAAATGATCTCCAAGCGTTGTAGAACCCATATCTAACTTTAGAATTTGGGGTCACCGTGCTTGTTTTTGATCTAGAGACTGATATCATGACAATATCATGATAGAATACACAGGCATTTAAAACGTTTAATTTGACATAGAAAAACCCATGTTATTTTCTAAAAACTTTTCCAGAACATTGTGAATGCATTGTACTGCAGATTTAAGTTTTTTTAAATTATAGGTCACCGTCCTTGTTTTTAAGATAATTGAAGAAAACCATATTTTTTCAATACATTTCCTATAAAAATCAACCAAATGAAAATGGGGCTTTTATATCCATAGGGTGTGGTGAAACTAGACAAAATGTTATATTTGACTCATTTGGTATTGGAATGAATCACAATGAAAGAAATTTGGACTGATAATAATCAATATTAAAAATCACCAGGTGGCGCCATTGTGAATTGTAGGATATACCTTTAAGTTCATAATTGTATAGCAGGCTTGCGTCAGTCGTCTAAGTCTGTGGTCATATTCGTAGATGAACACTGATTAGGAATGGATAATACAGTTATAAAATAACAAGAAAAAAGTACTTACCCCCTAGAAGATGAGGTGGGTTCTGAGAATGACAGAAGGAACTTCGTCAAAAATAAGGGAAGACGAGGGATCCGGTTGAGGAAGAGAGAATCTTGATTTATCATTAATTGTAATTTTACAGAAATATGTAAGAGATGAATAAATGGGGACAGATACCATTGGCGATTGGACTTTGATGAATTGACATAACATAAAACTTGATATACTTCATTCTCTTCTGCTAGTTCAATCATATCCTAGACCTATGTGTATTGGGGGTTTTGTATACACAGCAGAATTAATGGAATGTGAAGATAATGGACGCATACTTACCCCTCGTCTATCTGGAATTAGCAGTAAAAATATGTGTTATCGTGAGAGTATAGTTTCTAAGACTTTTTCTCGATAATTTGTATATGTTTCTGCTATCAACAATTGAACGGGTTCTGTAACTTATAGGACTACACCAGTGGTAGTTGAAGAAAATGACTAGAAACATACGTAAAAGCTGTGAGCACTGTGCAATTTATTATATACCCATGCTGTATATTTGATAATTACGTACTGCTTCTCCCCTATACAGTATAAATTGTATACTGAACCCAGTGCAATGCAATGTTATATTGCACAAGTTGAAATATCAGCAGTGCGTAGGGTTTCACGCTGACATATCTTCTATGCCAATATATGGTAAGATTTGATTATTTTTTGGTATATAGAAAATATGTTATTGATGGTATTGATGTTATTTACGGAACTCGGCTTATGGCCCCGTTCCGTAAAGACAGCAATACCCCATCTCGTTTTGTAGCATGTACAGCATGGTCAGGTCGTTCTATATAAATATGAAATTAGGATTTCGTAATTGTGATATGAATGAGCAGTATTACCAGGAGGGAGTTGTCCATACTCTGCATCCTGTAATAAAAAGATAGATTATTACACAATTGCCAAGTTGGACTTGAGTCACGTGTTGTTATAAAAACAGATATCTTATCTCCATATATTATAGTCTAAGTAAAACGCTTATCTTTCAGTTTCATTAGATACCCTCTGATATGGGCATATGAAAAGACTATGGGCTTTGATATTTTAGTCCTCTAGGCCACAATAAAATATATTTCAGTCTACCATTTACAGTTTGGGCACTTAGTATCATAATTTGGGTGCAAGTGAATCTGATTTTGTGTTGCGGTGACGAAACGGACGAACATAATCTGACTCTGTGATGTGTAGGAATGGGATTTTCTTTTTGTAGTTGTAAAACCCCCATATCCCTTTGAGGATATGCCGTGTATTGAATAAGGTTATAAAAAGCTTAATAGTTTATGTGTCTAGAACAAAATGCCTAACTTCCTGACTAATGATCACATAAAACATTTAGGTATAGGCAACACCAATAACACTTGTAATGGAAATATGTTAACTAGGAGCAAATAGAATGTTCATCATTGATGAATGAGCGTGCAACATTGAATGAATAACAACTAAAAGGTTTGGGTTACATATTCAGTCGGTGGATCGTTTTCTGTAACCACTTGCACCCAGTCAACATGCCATTTCTTTAACTGCCTGAGTCTATCTATAGGATCCAAACATATCAAACACCAGAAGGTCAATGAGGTATTTCGGTATTGAGTGATTGGTCATGGTCAGTTGGGCATGCCCCTAAGACCCTCAGATACTGGCACCCTGCTCCCTATCCAATAGCACAGCGAATAGCACGCAGATAGTGAAGGGATAGATTTTTTCTCAGCACACTGAAAGTGTATGCGACCACTCTAACCTTTTATAGGCAACGTATTTAGCGCGTGCCAGCACGCTCTAATAAAAGTACAAACATGTGGCAAAGAACAGGGTCTCATTGAAAGGCAATACTGACATTAAGGCCCGGCGTCCACCTACTACGATAGAAATTTAGACCTACCGATATGGCACCGATGCAAAAAGTCAATATCAGAGACATATCGGGAACGTGCAATATCGTAGACAATGGTTTAGACATGTCACTTCACCACACATCGTAAGGGGTTCCCCTGTGTCCCACCATATTTCCAGCGCACAAGTGCCCATCTAGAGTTGTTATATTCATTTCTAGATATACAATACACTATAATTCAGAAAATATCGCATCAATAATGTTTCCCAGGATACATAGAACAATAATGTTTTTCCATGCACTAAAAGCTCTGTTCCAAGTCAAACTAAGAAAATATTGATTTGAGACACTAAGATCAAATCAAAAATCACCAAATCTACAGAGCATTCGGGCATTTGTACCCTCTATTTTATTCCAAAGTTTCATAATTTTTTTATCAGTATCTCATACGTGAGACTGATTTTCCTGGCAGTATACTCTGTGATGCTCCCAATTAGCCACCACCATTTCAACATGTTGAAATGACGGGGACACCCTACGATACACGTTTTTCATCGGAATGAAATTGTAGACCCCCAATTTGTATCGGTGCTTAATCGTAGAGACATGATCAACTGCCCCGATATTAGGTAACTTTCCGACGCGATTTTGATTTTGCATCGGGAGATCCATTGTAGACTATATCAAAGCCATATCGTAGTAGGTGGACGCCAGGCCTAACAACAACACAAGGATGCCAATATAAAGATGCATGAATAATAAACTCATTTTCAGATCAAGGCAAACCTGACTATATGTTAGGAATATTGCAAATGGAGCTCTTTTGGACATGAAATATCGTATTGTGATACTCTTCAATTACAGAGTTATCTATAGAAGGTAATGGCTGACTCACCACGACATGAGACCTCTCATCCTGAAACGAAAATAAAAATACCTTTTAGCAAATACAATCCCATTTTACTATACACACTATATTCACTCGTCCTGACTAGAATCTTATTAAAACGAAATATATAATTCCTAGAGGTATTTCTATTGGCAAAGACTTTAGAAGAAACGATTCATCTCTTTTTAAACAACCTAGCCTGTTATGAATTCAACATCACTTTATTGAGTCTTCTTCAAACTTCAATGTACATGGCTAGTAATGCCTGACCTGATTATAATCGAGTCTGTGAAGTGCGTACAGTTACATAATTCTGACCGACCCAGCAGATCCTTCAGGCAAAGTTGTGATCGGGAACAATTGATGTGCTGCTGTCTCACAGGCTTTATAGTGTAAAAACCCACCGGCCTGGTCACCACCGGCAACTGGTAACCAGCCGGTAACTGCTGTTAACCCATTCGCGGCGGGTACCTGAATCAGTCATATATATGTAGAGTCGGGTATTAGTGTCTATATATACCGCTAGGGAACGGGTGGTCACAGGCCTATTATGGTAATTTGATCATGTGATCACCTGATATGCCATTTAATATTTAATATCATTTATAATTTCGATATGAATCTTTAATAAGATATTATACCTACCTTCTGGGAAAGTTTCATAATTATTGATGAATTTTTGTTTTTCTTATCACCATAAACAATAATTTTATAAATCTTTGAAAATGATGCCTTAAGGCATCACCCGATCTGGACTGGTGATGCCTTAAGGCATCACCCGATACTGTGTGGTGATTCCTCAAGGCATCACCCGCTGCTAATGGGTTAACAATTCATTAGGTTTTACCAGTTCATAGCCAGTTCGTAGTCAGTTCATCGCTGGTTCATCACTGTGTGGCTGCGCCGGTGGGGATATGGGCTATAAAGGCCCGTTTCCATTAGCCGACAAAGATTGCTTAGACTTTTTGAGTTACACAGAAAGTCTGTCGGTGGTAACACTGACTGTGCGTCGCTATAGAAAAATCGCTGAGGGTAGTAGATTTCACTCAGCGACCAAGCTTTCACTCAGTGGTGGGTGATGCCACATTGCATAATCTAAGCAGAAAGAATCGTGGGGCATTTCACCACCTTGGTTGTTTCCATTGACCGATATTGGGTCCGTCGGTGGTTCCTGACTGTAGATCGGTGATGGGAAATCGGCCAATGGAAACGGGCCTTTACTGGCACTGTATGGCTACCAAACAAGCGCCATGTGGTGGCCGCACAGCACCATTTTCATGACATATCACCGGCCCGGTGGAACACGCCCTTAAATTACGTGGAAACCCGCATGTTTCGCACCGCTTGAGACTTTCCTCTAAATGTATAAGTAAAATAACGTTATCTATTAGATATTTGTCACTCACATCTACTTACTGCTGTATTTTACGACCATCTACTATCAAAGTATATCATATTCAAGTTCTTATATGGGAAATGAATCAGCCATCCTGAAAAGGTTTTCCTATACCGAAGGTTAATATTTGGAAGGTGGTACCACATTTGGGAACTAACTACATTGAATCTGAAAAGAGCTCTCATGTCGAAAGATAAAATGCGTGTTTCGAAGAAGGTTTGCTTTTAATGTTCTGTCAACTTTTGTGTCTGCCCTTGCCTATTGTATGGAACTCAACTGAAGGTTTATAGACTGTTTGTGAGTTTATGGTTTTGTCAATATCGGACAACTAACACTAAGAGCTAACAGCGTTTCGTGACAAAGTCAAATGTTGGACGTGGAGGCTTAATATTCGCTTTTTTTCTTGTGTATATATGTGAAATGAACTAAAATACCCATTTTCAGTTTCTTCAAAATAGAATTCTCCGTATTAGACTCTATTCCTCCATCACAGCCAAACCATTGTGCCTCGGAGAACCCCTATAAATCTAAAAGCCATTGGCCTTGCGTTGAAATAGAGATCTGGCAGATTTATACTTCACCAGACTGACCGGATACTTTGGTAAAGTAGTTAACATCAAACATGGCAGAGGTTTACGGAAAAAAGTCCCTTATGTTCAAAATAGTGCGTGAGAAAATCAGCTGTCATTTTGTCTTTTCTTTGATGATTTAAATTGGCAATGCTGAATGATGAACACAATATAAACTGGTTTTAGATTTAAACTGCCTCAATTTCCTCTGACTAGACTCTGGGTAATCTCCTCGCATTCGCTTGGATATTACTACGCGTCTAGTTCTGGGAGATTACGCCCGCTTGTATTTGAAACCAGTTAATATTGTGTATGTATATCTGGTTTTTGTTTATATTTTTCTCTAAAAATTGGAGACGTATTGCCTCAACAACAAAAGAATCAATAGAAAACAACATAAGTCAGGCGGTATTGTTGAGATAAATAAGTAAACTCAACAACCGTGGGGAATATAATCTTTTAGTCAATGAAACGAGGTCACTGATAAGTCATATCATAAATGTGTAGATACTATATATACAGGCATAGAAGTGAAGTAAACAGACGTGTGCGTACATACAGGTAAGAAACGGATCATAGCTTGACAATGTACAACACAAAATGTATTTGGTATAAAATAGTAACATGTATTTTGAATAAGAAAATCCCTGGCCGGTTGTTATAGAAAATTTGTTTCTTTTCCTGTTGAAGCGGCTGTTATTGCAAAAGTGATTAAGTTATTGTTGTTTCACAAATCCCCGATGAATAGCCTTTTGAAATCAAAGCAAACAGACTCAAAGCAGCAGGAAGGAGAGGGAGGCTTTATCCTACCCCTAATAAAAAAAACTCCATAGGCTTAACATTGGGTCACTGTATTCGGTATGGAGTTCAGAAAAATGAAAAATATCTGTTAATGTAGAAGAAATTTAAACGGGCGGGGTAGGATAAATTCTAAACCAAACTCGAGTTAGTCGTTTTATTGTTCATCGCACGATGGCAAGATCGCGTATTACTGTTCTCAGCTTCGCCTCGCACAGTAGTACGCGATCTTGCCATCGTGCGATAAACAACAACACGACTAACTCTTGTTTGGTTTCTCCATAGTACTTACCCGCGAGTAGAGACCGGCTTGGGCGATGGCCACCAGGCCCAGCAGCAGGGCCGGCAGGGAACCTCGCATGGCTGGGCTTTGTCTTCAGCTGAACTTCTCACGTGCTTCTCACTGTCTTCTTCTGTACACACTGACGACTGGCCGGCCGCCGGTGTCCCACCGCTCTTATATATAGCCCTATAACCACCCGGTCCGACGCCTTGCCACATCCTCTTTCCTCTATCTATATCCCCCTCCAAGGTAACGGCCTCTGTATGGGATTCTATCGTCTGCTAGGAGAGTGTCCCGGTTACAAGATACTATGGAGGAAACCCATGAAAGTTTAGGGTCTGAGCCCATATCCCATCAAGTTTGAATCACGTAGTAATTCACAAGGGGAAGCCGAGTGAATTACTACGTGATTCAAATGATATGGGATCGAGCTCTGACCCTAAACTTGAATGGCCGATCTGCTGTTCACAAGGCATCTTGGTGTTCGCAAAATATATATATATTTTAATTTACGGTTGAAGCTGATCAAAAGAGCAGAGTAGGCTGTGAGGTTAAGCAAGGAATTATTGTTGGAGATTATTGAGGCTAGCTTAAATTTTAGGGCCAGGTTTATGAGTTAAGAGTCATCGCTTCATTGGGATCACAATACTAGTTAGATGGTCTCACCCAAAGAATAACGACTGAAAGATCATTTAAGAGAGCAATGTCCAATCTTACTAAAGATGGTTGAGGTAAGATAGTACTCCGATCTCATTTCATTTCATCTCATTACTCATAACCTTACTACTTAATTTTGCTTATGTAAATACGGTACGAAGTCTAGATGTAATGTCAATGTATAGGCACGGAAATTCGCCATTGGAAGGACTGGACAGAAATAGTTTGATTAAAAATGTTTACAGAAAGAGAGAAGAAGGTGTTACCGGACTCATCTAGAAGAAAATGAAAGGGGGGGGGGGGGTTATATTAATAAGAGCGTATCTAAAATTTACAAAACGAGCGGGGGGGGGGGGGGGAGGGTTATTAATGAAACCAGCCAACTATCATTCATCATGGGTAGATTTTTCTGTACGTGTACTTTCATGAGTCAGTCCCTGTCGAAAACCTTTCCATTCATTAGTATATATGATGGTCTGTGGTGAATGGACATGAGAAGTTGAGTAAAATACTTCGGGCTAGAAAACCCTAGTAGTATGTGTGGAAAAGTGAGGAATTGCGATCTCCCTGACCACCCAACCCCAGCTTCTGTTTTCTGTCTTCAACCAATGAACCGTGTGGAGGTGAATATCCATTGTGTCTTCGCTATGCCTTATGGCACTATTTTATTTTTTAAAATCTAAATATGTCTTTATTGAGTTTAGAACTATTGTTACAATAGTTCTTCCAAATCAATGTTGACAATCAATGAACATGAACATAGAAAAGAGGTATATGGTAATTACAATGACTCCCCGTTCTATCGCCGACTAGCGCTAAATAATATCCATGTACATCTAGGCAGACACACGGGCACGACCTATAGGTGCGGGGAGTCGGATTGGTGATGGATTGGGCTGTCACGCTGTTTACTCGGTTATAAAGTCACAGGTCCTGTTTGGACATCTCAAACATGGTGACTGTCACCAGGGCGCCCTCTCGTGTCGGCGCCACGTACCACACCTAGGTGGCGCCACTGTCTCGCCACATACCCGCGCCGGGGACGGAAAGGTGCGTTTGACGCGGTTGTTTGTTTGTAGATTTTTTTTTTTATTCGTATCCCTGACTTTGATTTCTTAAAAAAAAGTTTCATAATGATCTGCAGGTATTTGTTTCTTTATGTAATTCGATAAAAGATACATGCATAATGGTGGACATTATGTATTAATAGGGTATATAGACCATGATACATATTGGCATATATATACAGTCCGATCTATTTTTTTATTTTCTGTTATTTTTGTATACATGTACTATAAATCACGCCCATCATTGCTCAGCAAGATACTATATGCATATCTTTCAGTGAGTTTCCATGCCACATCAAGTATCAACACTCACGTTCGACTTCAAAGTACCGGTCATTCCAATATCCATTGTGAACTCATTTCATACTATAGGACCAGAGATGACTGAATTACTCTGTAGAAAAGTCCCCGTGAATTTTATGTTTTTCCCCTGGAAACTAGGGTGCCAGGGAAATACCGTAAAATGTATGGGTTACTGTGATATTTTTCTGACCGTAAACCTCAACGTGCGGTAACCTGTAGATTCGAAACAGAAAAATTGTAATGAATATTATATTTTTTACAAATGTCTCTTCATTATGCTCAGTTGAAGAGAAAGAAGAAAAAGACTCACCTGAGGAGGAGAATGACTAATTATAGCTGTGTGCCAAATTTAGCGTCAGTAAGCGATCGTACTTGTTGACCCATTGATGAACTATGGAGCCACGTGTGTATAATGGACTTGCCAAAACCTATACACAGAAACATATAACTAACTTGCCGCTAAGGCTCATAGATGAATTGCATTATGATGTTACTTTTAGTTGTATTGTATTGACCATGCTGGAAATCGTATACCAACTTCTACTGCAGCCGTATAACTTATAACTTATGATTCCCAAATTTATTTTTATTTCTGTTTTCATATCATACCACCATACTTGTCATCTTTATTCAAAATTATTTTCATGACATATCTGAAGTTAATCCATGGGTATAGGGGTTATGTCACACTAGGATGCCAAATACAGAGTGACTACCTGGAAGACCTGTAGATACCCAACTAAAATAAGCAAAGTACTGCTGCTAAGGTGCATAGCATGAATTCCATGGTGATGGAATTGCAAAAGGACACAAGATGGACATATTCCAGTCCAGATATCACATTATGAATTTAAAGGGGCATGGTAAATGAATAAAACATTTTCGTGTAGTTCGAGTTTTGCATTTCCGAACACTGATCTACTGCATTTATTACTACAGGGGCAGTATAGGTGGGAAGAACTCTGAGACAGAATTATGTGCTGTGACATGCAAAACTTAGGGCCAACGACTTTTTAAGTAAAAAAGAAAATCCTCTGGACATCCCATTAGGTCCGGCGTCCATCTACTACGATATGCCTCCGATATGGTCTACGATGCACCTACCGAAAAAAATCAAAATCGCGTCGGCAGGTCCCCTAATATCGGGGGAGTTGACCACGTTTCTGCGATTAGACGCCGATAAAAAAAACCTACAATGCGTGGTGGATTGGCATGTTTAAACACAAGTCTACGAATTTGCACCTTCACCTGTTTTTGTATCGGTGCCATATCGGTAGGTCTAAATTGTTATCGTAGTAAGTGGACGCCAGGCCTTACAGAAGACAACAAACAAGCTGGCGATGTCTAGGACTAGCAATATAACAATGCATTCTTGATGAGCCACAGTCCAGAAGGTCATTGACCCTTTGTAATTCTGTCATGTTTTGGAATTTCACTTGCTGCATTTGGTCATGCGCAGCACTGCAGCAACTGTGACGTTTAGAATACCAGTTGTACAACTGGTCAGAAAAAAGTTCTGAGTACAAGAAAATGTATGCATATGTAATATATCCAGGTGCTTTTGACTGGCTGCCTGTGTCACATTTACCATGGAATTCATGATAGATAAATTTGCATTACGATGACACATTTGGTGGTACTGACCATTTGGGATATTGTAGACCAGTTGATCTTTATTTGAAACTACTCTCTTTTTTATTGATGCAACGGTTCTAAATCCATGGTTAGTGGGATTAGGTAATTTAAATTTCTCTGACTGGGGAATTAGCAATACTAATACAAGATGAAAATGATAGAAAAAAAAGAAGCTAGAAAGGTAAATACAAAAGAAGGGAGGGCACAAGTAAGAGAATTGAGTGATTCCGCAGATAGAGAGGCAAAGGAAGCCAGAAAAACATATCTCAAAAACCAAACTGAACTATATAAAGATGACAAAAAAAAGTCTAGCGGCATATCAGCAATATTTTACCAGGCACTAAAAACAGCGATGAAAACAAAAATGAATTTTGAAGATAGGAATAAAAAAAACGAATAGATTTCATCAATTCTTACTTCATCAATATAGGTCTGAATTTAGCCAGTGACATGTATAAACACAGGAAAATGTATGATAAAGAGATAAATGTTGATACGGAACCCATCGTGATAGATGTTGATGAGGTCACCAAACTAATACGTGATATTGAGAAAAAAAAACTCTGGCCCAGATGACGCAAAAAAGTCTGTTTTAAAAGATTGTCTAATGATTTCAAAAGATTACTAGACCGATGACACTACGGACCGATGGCACCTGGACTGATTGCACCTTTTTGGACCGATGGCAACATTTTTCCTAGACCGATGGCACCACTACCTAGACTGATGGCACCACTCACTGAGACTGATGGTTATTGCCAAGTTATACTTACTACACCACCTTTCAACTACGGGCTATATTATATTCGCATGTAAGGGAATTTATCTGATGATTTAAAATAAACGAGAAAAAAAACCGGCTCCGGTCCACTCGGCCGGACACGCGGTCCCGGCCGGCCACGCGGCCGGCCATACCCGCACTTTAACTTTAAATTTATGGGTATATATATACATATGGGTAGATATTTTCCATTTAAATACATAAATCAAAAGTCGCCCAGAGGTCCAGGTAAAAAGACGTGGTGCCATCAGTCTAGGCAAGTGGTGCCATCAGTCCAGGCACGGGTGCCATCAGTCCGGGTAAAACTGAAAAGAGGTGCCATCAGTCCAGGTGCCATCGGTCCGTAGTGCCATCGGTCCGTGGTGCCATCGGTCCAGTTACCTTTCAAAATCTATATTTACACAACTTCTAAATAGAATCTTTGTTGATTGTCAAATTCCATTCTCATGGAAATAAGCAGTTGTTAATAAATAATAGATTGAGCGAGAGGAGGGTGGTCTGCTGTGTCCCACAGGGCTCGAATCCTGGTCCTACATTATTTTTACTTTGTATCCTCAATACTAATATTAAGTTGTATGCAGATGATACAATTATTTATGTTACAGGAGCCACTTCAAATCAATTCAGGGATTGGACAAATTCGAAATTGTGGTCCGACCAAAATAATTTA
Organism: Alentia gelatinosa; assembly: GCA_950022655.1. NCBI lineage: Eukaryota > Metazoa > Annelida > Polychaeta > Phyllodocida > Polynoidae > Alentia > Alentia gelatinosa. The sequence continues at coordinate 108,595,199 of OX465581.1, forward strand.
TCAATTAATATTAAAAAAACTAATTACAGGACGTTTGGATCGGGCTACAAATTGGCCATATCTCGGTGTATGATAAAGAGATGGAGTTGCAAAACGTTACTAAGTATAATGAATACCTGGGCTACCACCTGGAACCTGGTCTGACTTTTGATATGCATATAAGGGAAACCTTTAAAAACAGGGCTACCGCATATGGCAATTAAGTAAACCGAGGCCGTACCTGGACTAAGCCATTGCATTAAGAGTATTTAAATGTTTTATATCATCATATTTTGACTATGGGGATATTTTGTATTATAATGAACCAAAATACGTATCAGCTTGTGTGCCTATATTGAAATGCACAAAGCGTTTGATTGCGTAAATTATCATACTCTCTTGAAGTGACAGGGCTTAATGGACAAGGCGACACAGGTTTGGGAAATTGAGGCTTGGTCATATCCCCCTAAATTTTTTTATTAGAAAGGTATGAATAGAAATGAAAAAAAAAAGAAAATCTGGAGAAGTTCAGGTAAGCGTCTGTTACGAATTCTTTTGAAGTTGGAGTTATATGATCATTTGGGACTTAATAAGTGTAACAGCGTCATATGACCTGTAGAAATGCTGCAGGTCAAAGATATGTATAATTTACTATACAGCAACACTACCTATTGCTCTATGTATGTACACTGTCTTGTCTTGCACTTGAAATTGTCTTCTTTTTTTTTCTTCATTTGACGGTACTTGGAAGAACGCCTGTTATGTAGATGTACCATGTCTTTAATGAATGAAAAAAAAGACAATGAATAAATTAGTGAATAACTTGTGATAACTACCATCATAGATTTACAAAGGAGAATATTGGCTTATCAATGTCATAGTGATCAATATTATTTCAACATCTAATCTATTTCCACTTTGATGTTATCAGTGCAAACTATGTCACAGGTACTCATCAAAATTTTACAGTACAAGGTTGTGCGCCTTGTGGTCGGCAGCCCGCTAGAAATAGGTGGGTTGGTGGAACAGCACGGGCAAGTGACAGACGTTTTGCACATTCTCTGCCTAGTGATAGCCTGGCTAGCTGGCCTGGCTGCCTGTTAAAGGCCTATTTGGTGGAACACCCGCTCTAATTGGGCGAACCTAAAATAATCCAACTAAATTTCCTGCTTATTCTTTGGGGTTTTCCTTGAAAGAATGAACCAAACGCCCAAAGAACAATACTTCTGAACCCCAGGTAACCTTCAAAATACACACATATTGCTTCGGGAACTGTTGGCTAATCCAATTTTATCATCAAAAGTGTTTTGGACCTTTGTCAAAGCTACTGAAAATTATCGCTTTCGATCTTGGCACCTTCAAAATGCTAGTAAGTTCATTTGTTATGTATTCTTTTCCTGTTCCTTCAATACATATATATTCCAAGATATCCTTTCTCTTACAAGGCACAAGCGAGAATATAGCGTTTCCAGTAAATCAACTTCACACAGCTCCATCTTGAATCAGACACTTTGTATACATGCAGATGATTGCAATGTGACTTCTCTGTGCTGGACTGTACTGTAGGTACCAGGCTGGACCTGGCGCGTTGGAACAGTTTACGTCTGCACGTGTGTACACGTCACTCTCCTGACAGATTCTCACTATACAGGGGTAGACACAGTCACTAAACCTCTGCATAGTGTGTACACTAGACTAGTCCCTGTATCCTACCCCTCCACCCCTTCTGAGTGACACAGGAACTGGTCTCACCTGTAATCGGCCTCAATCGAGACATAGGCAGGAGTAGGCGAAATATATTGCTATGACAACACAGGCAGGCAGGGAACTGGAGGAGGGCAGGGGGTAGAGGGAGGTACAGGGTTACAGGGAGTGGCCTGGGGTCATAAACAGGAGATTCTGGTCAGAGTGGACAAGTCTTTGATTCATGGGCCAGTCAGAGAAGGACACATGCTATAATGAATTGTATTCCGATTTTCTTTAATCATTTAATGAATGTTCATAATCAAAGACTTGAGCAAGTCTATGCGTACACGTGTGTAGGTGGTACCTGGTACATCCACTCCATTTGGCCACACCTTCTTTTATGTCATGATCTGTCGACCATGACCACCAATATTATGCTATCGCCATCTACTTATTGTGATGATAGCGGTTTCAAACATGGTTTATGACGTAATTCTTTTTTTAGGTGCCCGGATAGGTTTTTTTTCTAATAATGTTTATTTTCCTCATTCTGTTTACAAAACGGTTCTTCCATGGGAATGCGTCACAGCATATTGGTCATACGACACCAAAATATCATTCATATAAAGTCGCAATAAAATGCTATTGATTGTCTCGAGACTACGATATTGCCACACCGTTGCTTTTTGGCTTTCTTACCTATGGAGATGAAATGGTCTTGCAGGTACCTTTTATAATTGTCCAATCATCACTCAATAACAACGGAAATACTGCTTAAGACGGTATTCATGTAATTTTCTTTTAACCATTTAAAGGTGGGGTCTGTTGCAGAGTCCTGTTGTTCGGGGCGGGTATTTGGGAATGGTATAACGTCAGGGGACGGGCCGATTTTTGTTTTAACCCATAATCTATTGATCAATTATTTCCTTATAAAATGATGAAATCGTAAATATCATAGATTCTCTTAAACAATGCCTCAAGGCATTATCCGTTCTATGTAGTTTATCACTTTTTAGATATTTAATTGTATTGCTAATTTGAGATTGAATACGTCTGATGAAACTGCGAATATATATAGCTATGATAACTTAAGGAGGTATAATGGTCCGCGTTACCCGTAGAAGAATATAAGGATACAACCTTCACAATTTGTGTGTCTGGCAGACTACATATGACTAATATTGTAGACTAACAGCATAAATAATTCAAAATACTGTCTGCGAATTTCTACGTATTTACACTGGCGTCATAATGTCGATTGGTGATTGACTTAGTCCTATCATTTCCTTCACATTATCTGCGACTTAACAGACTAAAAAGCATCATGTATCTTATCATATAACGACTTGTAATAACAGTTATGAATGCCTAATCATGAGACATTTATCCTGCAGAAATCTCTGAAGTCATGTCTGGAATTATGTCTCGACTTGGCTGAAGCTAACCACGAATTGCCAGGATTCACAATAAGAATTAATCCTATCTTATCACTATGTCTACTTTGTGTGTCTGAATATATATCATATACCATCTTCTCATAGCCAAAGAACTAAAAACCCTCTCATTTTAATCAAATTGAACAATATCTTTGACGTTTCATATATTAACAGCATACTGATGCATCCTTCCACATCACATCTCCCTAAAGATTCATTTACATCTTATTTCTGCCATTTTTGAGCAACATTAGGGACACTAATCAAAATAAGAAGCATAATATTCAAGCGTCTTGTTAGCGTTCCCTGAGACGGAACTAGAAACGGCCGTGCATTTTGAGAATCCGGGAGGTTTTGCGAATGATGGGTAAACACTTGTCGGGCCCGGAGGCATACACTTATGAGTTATGTGTACAATATCAGGTTTTTATGTATAAGGACAAGACCTCGGTTTGTAATCCTGGATCGAGATGTGGAACGGTCACTGTTCCGACATGACGATGCAAACGTAGACCACGTCACTTACAAGTCTACTGTAGCCGTACATCCTTCAGTTTGGCATATGGTTTCTGTTCAATGATGGTAAGATGTGCCCTTATGTTACCATTTTAAAACGGTATCTTCAACGAACCCTTCATTTGGCAAGAGGCAAAACGCTACTAGAACGCCTCATGAATGTACAGCTTTACAAGATATATATGTACTGATGTCAGAGACTGGGGGGCGGATACTATAGAGGAAACCCATGAAAATTTAGGGTCAGAGCTTGTATCCCATCGAGTTTGAATCACGTAGTAATTCACAAGGCGAAGAAAATTGACTAATGGGCTAACAATTGTGACATAATTCTCCATTGGATATTTATTTCTAAATATCTCATTGGCGTTGTATACGAGTTTCCAATGTTAAGTCTATGGAGGAAAAATACCAGGGGTGAGATAATAAGGAAGAAACCAACAAATTTTTGTCAAAGTTATCATTCTTCATGAATATGATGCGGATTGATATGAACGAGGCGACAGCCAAGTGAATATCACGAGTTGGAGAACAATGACTTTCAACAAAACGAGTTGCTTTCTTTTTCATCTCACCCCTGTTCACACTAAACGGATGAACGTGACACAGGACAACAATATATTTTTAGTTTTCTATTTTTTGTTTGGTCCCAGGGACCCTGAGGGTATATAGACTATCTCAAGATTAAGATGTTCTCACTGGTTTAATACCACAAGGGTGGCGATTAAACCCATGAGATGAATTAAGGTAGAAATCCCCCCACTACACACTCATCAAAATGAGTTATTTTATTTCCCACACCGTATAGACACGGTATGAAGAAGGATTGGTCTTTATTACTACTGTAAGGCGATCACTGCGGATGATGAGTTTTTGTGTAATATACTGTCTGAAGATTGCACCCAACATGTAAACTATTGCAGAGAACAGTACCCAATTTTATGATATACCTGTGGTAGTATGTCCTACACATACGACCCGCCTCTACCCATGTCGTATTTATATCCGTACGACGTACGTAGTATGTATGTGGCGTACGTGGCATGTACGACGGCGAAATAAAAAAAAAGGATATTTGAAGGTATATAATAATACGAAAACAGGTATACTGTGTCTGTACGTGATAAATAGGCAGCTTGGTAAAATTGACGATAAAACGAACCTCTGCCTTCGGCATCGGTTCGTTTTACCGTCAATCTTACCGCGTATTTGTCACGTACAACCACAGTAACCCTGTTTTCGTATAGTATTCATATCATAGCCTGTTGTCTAAACTGTCATCTACACGCCTCCTTTATATTGGAAGAAGGCTGCTAATATATATATGTTACCTATTACTGATTCATGATGATGCCACCATGAATGACTTCTAAACACATGTATATTAGAATTCATCAATACATGGAGACTTACTTATAAGATGAAGAACAGTTTAAAAAAAGTGCATGATAAAACTTCATAACACATTAAATAATGTAACATTCCGTGCCTCATGACAAATACACTTGAAGGGTGGCATATTTGTCCCCCTGAAATTCCGCTTAGCTGGATCCTTGTAGAATGTGATATTCCCACCTACAACTGCTGGGGGTAGGAGGGGGTGAGAGATGGGACATGCCGTTGTTCCCAGATCAGATTTACGTCCTTCTCTGTGGTGACCCTTCGCGCCACACCGGAGCCTTCGATGACCACATTTTGACATGAGGTATAAATTGCCTTGTTCAATGGGTGTCACTCGGCCATGTACGCATAGATGTATGTGTGTGTGAGAGTGTGAACTACTGTCCAGGGTCTCTGTTTCTTTGGTAATTTGAACCATTATTGGCTACAAAGATTTTGAGCAATATCTGGAGCAATTACAGGTTGACTTGAGTAAAGCGACTTTTCCACCAAATGGGCCTTTAACAGGCGACCAGGCCGGCCTGCCGGTTTACCCGGCGCAACACTGGGAATTTGCAAAGACTGTTTGTTCAAGCTCTTCCACCACCCCACCTAATTCTAGCCAGCCGACAACCACGAGGCACACACACACCGCCCAGCGGGCACCCAGCAACCGCTTCCTTAAGCTTGGTGATCAGCTGACACCGGTAGGGCGATGAACACGCAGGGGCGATGTCACTGGCGTCTAGTGGACATTGGCCATGTTAACGTGCAAGACAAGTTCCCCGTTCAGTCCATGGAAGGGGCCTCAAACACTCCTCCATACACTACGTCGCTCAGGCTGTGCAAATCCCGGCGATGGAGTAAAGGAGTGTGCCGACATGTTGGTGTGGGAGCAACAAAATGGGCTGTATAAGCCATGCCTGCGATGGGAATTTTAACACACAGAGAAAAGCCGCCACCACTAGCCAGGCATACCTGCTGCGCTCTTCCACCAAGCTAATCATCGCTGCTGACCCACAAAATGGGCCGGCGATGACCAGACGGGTGTCGGCTGTGGCTAGCGCCGGTTTGGTGGAACAGCCGCTTAAATTGAGCACCACTCTGTATATTAGTATTAAAGGTTGGTTATAGTCAATCTTGGTCCACTAATTACTAGAGTACTAGAGTATAATACCAGGACATCTACTGCTACTGGGCCTCATACCTGACCCGACTCATGAATATCCATGGTACCTACCGACCACACACTCACTGCTTGCAATCCGAGCTAGGAGCATGTATACACAAGTGTAGTGTGACGGCAGCAGAGGATCATGGTATTAAAATGTGTGTCTCTCATTCCAAGAATTTTGCAGGTCTTCATTCAACAGGGCAGATATGAATGCTCTCATGAAAAGTAATGAGTCAGTCTAGATGCAAGCATGGGGTTTCGAAATGAAAAAATCCGGGAAAGGTGTGCAGGTATTTTAAGTGAATGTCTGTCAACAAAATGGCCCTATTTATTTTGATACTTTACTGACTTTACAGCATATAACCAGGAAGAGGATGAGCTGCATGTATCCCCAGAATAAAAGAGTGCTTTGAATAGTTGAGCACACAACCCACGTAACAACTAGACACATAACTTTCAGATACTGCTTTATATTGTCTGTAAAGTAAAGATATACTTGCAATCAATCTGCCAACTTATTTGTCAAGTATGTTGACTATCATTTAAAGTTATTGTAAAAGAATCGAGGAATCTATACGATTTAGATAATGACCTTTGTATGAAATTAACCTGGAACTGTAATATGCCATCCATATGTGCCATTACTCTCTAAATTGGCGTGATCAGAATCGGGGATAGTCAGTGAATGTATAAACATGTACATTGACAATCGTAACGTCGGTGAGTCGGTCATTTCTGATATACTGGTAATGCTGGACTGGTCGGAAAAGGTAATATAATCGGGTTGGAGAGGTGCGGACATCGACGCGAAGTCTCACCGACCCGGCTGACAAAGGCGTAATCGGGCAAAGTCGGCGTGTCGATATCTTATGGGCTTTAGACCACTGTATGTATCAGCCTATAAGACATCGAAATTTATTCCCGATTCATCCTTATCATCGGCTCGGTGAGAGTTGGGAATAAAATTTTGATCTCTTATACCTATAACACATCGACATACCCACTATTCCCGATTACACTTCCTATTTTATAACCTCTTATATGACCGGGTATGAGAGGCACAGGGACAATGCAAAGTTTAATAACGTCTGTTCTATGTAAGATATCAGAAAACGGTTTTCAGATTTATAAATAGCCTATGTCACCCCTACAAATCGATCGATATAAAGCACTCGTAAATCGGACTGGGGGCTCGGTATTATCTATATCTAAATGGCCTACTCAGAATCGGGAACAGTCGGTGAATGTGCGTACACCGATATCTTAACGTCGGGCAACTGTAGAATCGGGCACAGCCATCGGGTCGGTGTCTTAATAGGCTTTAGGGCGTCAAAAGGTCTTGGGAGAATCCTGGGAAATCTCATGACTTTAATAGTGAAAGCGGGCTATACCAGATCATCACATTTTTTAAGCCAATGAGACATCAACATTTGTCACTGATTCTCGCCGACCGATGGCCAGATGTATCGGTAAGATTATATTCTATGTTTTTTTACTATCCAACTAATACGAAGTTACCATTGAAAACACAAAGGGAGCGTGTATCGCTATCAACACTTTGTAATATCGACGTTAATATACCGGTCGTGTGGTTGGACTTTATAGACCATAATACAAAGTTTGATCAGTTCTGTTCTAATTAAGATATTGGGAAATGGTTTTCAGATATATTATTGCCTTAGTCTCCGCTACAAAGCGGTAGCCTATATTGAAAAGGCAGATTAATACTAGTTAAACACCCTCTACAGAATTTCGGACATAGACCCGATTGAGATCAGAGGGGACGTTCACTTCAGTAAACGTATCGGGAAACGGATTTCACATCTATAATCTCCTTTATCTCCCCTACAAATTGGTATATAATACGGGCATATGAAAAGCCCGATACACGCCAACATTAATAAAATGTTCGCCATTGGTTCTCCATATGTTAAATCCGTATTCCTTATTAATCCTTTGTATTTCAACTTGTTCCAAACTATGTATTTTTCATGTAGCCCACTTCTGCCGACATTAAACTAGCAATTTCATTTCGAAAATAGTTTGTTTTCCCATAATATCATATAATAATACTGTAATATGTATATCATGAAAATTAAGCTGAACGAGCAATCTCTAAATAAAAAAGTTAGAACACGGCATTCACAATGTCTAAATTTGAGATTTTCTGTTTATTTTGTCCTGTGGATTGACAGTACTGAGTGAATCCGCTCCTCATTCATCTTTTACTCATGTGAACCTTTCGCACACACGTAGGGACTGTCCTACATAGTCATCTTATACACAGCAAATACTCTTCTCTCACACACAGCAAAACACACACGTCTTGTAAGGTGGTACACAGCGAACAACCAACACGAGAAGTCAACCAAGGTCACGTCGAGATCACCACGGTCTCCCTCTTGAGGATCAAAACACATGCGTAAATTCTTTGCTTCTCAAGTACTAGCGCGTAGGCGCACTATCTGTAGGAGTACGATATATTTACTTTATATTTACAAATAAAAAGCAAGTTTTTATTTAAATTCGGAATTACCTAACAGGTAATGTTATTCCTTTCCAGCCTCTTCCCCAAAGGCTAAGCTCACATACTAAAACGAAAAGGATTCAATTTAATGATATTGATTTTAATGATTGTGTGTGGAATAAGACGATATGTGAATGTGGTACATATTGTATTATGCACTCCCTATCCAATAGTAATGTTGCAGATGATTAAATCCTCTACAAACTACTGTCAAGAATAAAGTTTTGATCCATATTTGTTTTGCATCAGTTGGAGATGATTCGCCACATACTCTAAATCTTAAGTTTTGGTCAAATCAAATAAGAAGTGACATATCTCTTATACCAATCAGACATAAAGTGTATACGTTTATGCATCCTTCGAACTGCATGTGATACTAGTAACGAGGGATACATTACCAAGTTTCCTTGATTTTGTGCCGGGAATAAAAATAAACCGATTCCTGTGAGCAAAGCCTGGAGGGGAGAGCGGAATGAATAGTACCATGAAGCCAACAGAAAGAAGGAAAACCTGCTTTCAAGTGTGAATATTCTAATAGAAGATTTTCTTTGTACCAAACAAATATACTGGGTATATCTCTCAGGAAGTGACGACAATAACGAAGTGGAAATGCTTTTTTCGTTGGAATGCGTTCGCTTCACAACCCATATGTTGATACTGCGAGGGAATAATGTTACACCTTCCAGTGGCTAGTAATGGTTGAATGTCAGACAGCCGTGTTCCTCACATGAGAATTCAATGTTTGACCCATTGTATTTATCATGCATTACCTTACACCTACTATGAGAATTCTTAACTCTAACCTGAATAATCTTACAGCTATTTCAGTTCAATTATACATGTATGTTCTATGTGCTTAAAATAGGAAAGAAATTCCGATGATCATCAAGGAATCTATGTTAAAAGAGGTTCAGCTGAACACATTTCTGGTTTTTTCTTTTAATAGAATACTGAATTCCACCGAAACATGCAACATGTGGGAAACAGAACAACTTGCTGTCTTAACCTTACTATAAAATAAGAAGCTGTAAATGGTATGAGAAGCATTTCCCTGATTTTATGATAATCTGTTCACCAACCCACACACTCACATACAGTCACACATACACTCGCCTCCTTTTGAGTGACACTTTTCATCCACACCATAAAACCTGAATAAAATAAATAGTACGGCTGCCCACCGTTTTCCACATACAAAGGAAGTCCTCCTCGGAACAGACGCTAATATACAAGGATAAGTGCTTTGAACAAAATACAGATGTCACAATGGATCATAACTTAAGTTACACATTCACATATATATCAATTTACAGCGCTCACCCTGAGCCCAGTGCTCAGATAATATAGTTTCTTGTCCACGTATTCGCCGACCTGTCGCTGTGAGATACACACACCTTGCCGCCTCCACTCGTTCAGACGTCGTGGAGACCCGTCATTGGGCACACACGCCAACTGGCAAGGGTCCTGTGGTCGTAGAAAGAAAAAAAATCCTAACCAGTAGGAAGCGGTACACTGACCCCCACAACGATAAGAATCCATATAATTACAAGTATATCAATATTATTTAATGGAAGGTTCCCCCCGCCCCGACCGTCGCCTTTTTGCAAAGGGAAGTGATGGTGGTTGTGGGAGGGGGTCATATATGAAGACATCATGTGCGGAAAGTCCTATTTCCAGCACATCTTAGATCTGTAGGTTTAGGGCTCTCCGCACACGACATAACAGCTTCAACCCTGATCGTTACAGAAAATACGACATGATCGGACTCTATCGCGAGTTTTGATAAGGAATGGACGTCAACTAAACGCCAGCATCGTAACCATCGGCGTCTCCATCATTTTGATCCGTTCTATTAAATGGCCTGCTTTAAATTCCATAAAGTAGTGTGGTTTGGAGGCTTGAGTCCTGGGTTTTTTTGTACTTTACTGATAACAATTGAATCTCCCTCCAGTCACCCCTTTGAGTACATCTTTTGATGTCCTTGGAATAGTCAGCTCACTGGAAAGAGAACCAGCACAATAATCTAGAGATGATCTATAAACACACCCCGCCGCCATGATCCTTGTCGTCAGGTAATACCAACCACCTATTACCCCAGTGGTATGTCTATCAGTGTCCGCTTGGCGACGACCTCGGTAATAACAATAATACTCGTAGAGAACCTGAGTAAAGAACCGTTGTTTGTGGACCCTCTGCCACTCATTGACCAATCTCTCTCTTTATATACATATATCTCATTCACAGCACCGTTAGCAAAGACAGAGAAGTTTGTACAGCCATGTGTCACTACTGAGTTCTATGTGTAGCGTGTAATGTTCGACTCGTGTGAATGGTGGGAGCAGTTCGCACACATAGCCCGCCCTCGTGTCACCAGTGGAATCTCTTAGACACGGACTGTAGCACCACTTTGGCAACATGCCCCACACACCCAGGCGTCCGTCCAGCGTTCCAAAGTGGCAAAACTAATGCTCATATCACGCAATAAGCCCAATGTGAATTTTTTTTCGCTTAAAAAAGTCATGAAAGTCATGTGATCACACTTTGTCTTAGACTGCGCACGCGCCAGGTACCAGCGGTCACGTGCCACACCACATCAGGTGATGACGTCACAGGATGTACGTCAGGTGATGACGTCACACGATACGTCATCTCCAGCTCCGGGTTCGCGCAGCGTCTCTCCGCGCGGAAGTGTTGACCGCCGTCAGAAGTCCTCGGACGCCGTCTTCTCACGTGACGTCACGCGAGGAGGAGACCAGTGCTGCCCCCTGGTGTCTGGGGCAGGATGCGTCCTCACTGGGCCAGCCCAGTCCAGTGTCCAGCCTGGGGAATGAGGGCTTCGTGGAGTTCAGCAGAAGGGGGCCGTGACGCCCGAGCCTGGAGAGAAAGATACACGCACAGGTATCAATACTAAGAAACATTACGAAATGTCATATAATTGTTTGATATTTGAGATGATATAGCGTTTTATTCGCGGAATGATATCACGAAGCGGACAAAGCGGAGCTGAGTGATTTCTGTAGCAGAAGACAACGAACACCACATAAACAATTATATGAATTTGAGTGACTTTCATATTATATCCTACCTCCGTTACATGATTTAATAGCATATGTCACCCGTGGCGTATAAATATCATATGGCATAACCGTATCATAATGTCACACTATGGTAAATCTCTGGCGATTTATATGAGGGGTAGGATAAAGACCGCGACGCTTCAACTTGGGAATGTGGAAAGTTCTCAGATGATTCAATGTACGTGTACATCTAAGTGTAGACGGCAAGCTATTTGGGTAGGTGTGGCAGCACCATGTCAATCTAATACCAATTTAATTAAATGATCAGTTAAGCAGAAGGAGGAGAGATCATCTCGATTCCCAACACAATACCAGAAATAGCCTTGTATCGAACGATAATGGCTATATATGACGATGAACACTTGCTTAATTATATGAATACTTGACTGAGTGCCCTGGTATGTAAAAAGTCATATCAGTTAAATCTCCCTTTAGTCCATATAAGCACATCACATCGTGTTAAATGTCTGCAAGTGTTTACATATTCTGGACACAAAATATGAATGTGTCTGATTCAAGAAAACATGATAGAGACTTAATTCTGTCCGCTCACCTTTGGCTATACCAACGTTGACGGTTTCTGGTCCTGGTCCTCGTACCAGGCCAGCATTTCTTCACTGAAGGCATTCGCCACACCACTCATCTCGAAGGCGGAGAGGTTGTTGTTGGACACTGAGGGTTGCTCTTCATAGTAACTGTGACTTGGTGTGTGGTCGCTGTAGAAGCTACTGTTGTTGTGCCCTGAGTTGTTATAATGCTGACTCGCACCGGAATGGTCATCGTAATACCCCATAGAGTCATTGTAGTACCTGCCAAGTGGAAAAGGAGAAATGAGTCTAAAATGTTCCCATGAGTTGTAATGTACTTGTTTCTGAGTGAATTGTTGCTTTCTTTGATGTAATTTAGTCAGTACCTACACATATGATTATTCTTTGAACAATAACAAAATGTTTTAGGACTTACTGATTAGAACTACCAGGCACCATTAGGTTAAAACACTTAATTATACGTTCAGTGACTTAAGGTGGAAAACCGACGGTATACTTTTCATCATGGGAGTTAAATGATTAATTATGGTAAACAATATCGCACCAAAGCATGTTTATAAGAACAGAAAAGGAGAGGGATATTAAAATTGGTGACAAATACGGTGGAGTCCTGAAGAGGCAGTGGGGGAGGTGAAAAACGTGACGGTCAGTGGAACATGAACAGTGCTTTCACGTCAACATTGTGAGAGGTCATCAAAAACAAATACGAGAAAAAGTTCGACGCACATTCCATTCAAGCTGCACTATGGGTGATTTGTTTGTAGGGAACAATGCAGCACTTTTCTTCTTGATGGGAGAATCCTACCGAACATTCACTCGGTATGGGGGACTCACTGACCAACACGTCGCCGAAATATTGACATTGGCGCTCAGAGGCGGCCCCTAGGGGCAGTAAACGGAACTGGCATGCGGATATACAGTAGAACGCCGATAAAATGGACCGCTTCAGGGACCAATCCATTATCATGGACAGTTTAAAATGGATCAATCTGGTGAAATTTCTGATTACTAAAGTAGTTATGTCTATATAATTACTGGCATTTACCACAACAACCACGCCATGTCCGCCAACAAACTTGACGGAACATGTCGGAAGGTCCTGATATAGTCTTTAGAAAAGTAAACAAACATGCTGCAAAATATACTGCATTCTCTTAAAAAAAAATTATACAGCCCATTTCTTGGATGAAACTTTTATGAATAATTCAGTGGACGATTGATAAAGCGTACAGATAGACATTAACGCTGTAACCTCATCAATAGCGCTCTACTGTATATTAATATCAACAAAGAATGGGAAACATGCACACGTTGGCCCAGCACAAGGACGGCCAGTCAAAAACAAAACTGTTGACACAGGAAATAGCAGGTCAGTGGTCCGGGAACCCTCAGGTCAACACTTAAATATAGGTTAAAGTAATGGACGTAGTGTTCTTTTGGTTTCCCCATTATTTCCGTTGAGTTGGGGATGTGGTTTGTCTAAAATAAACAGACCGTGGGACTTTTACTATTAGCATTTGAAGGTCACAACCGTGCGATGGTCCGTGATAGAAAAACACATAATCGACTTTGGTCTTGCAGAAGGTATCGCCGAATGTAGTGTTAACATTAGCTACTAGGTGGCGACACCTCTATTAGCAGAGACATTGAAGGGATGATCCAGGCCTTGTGTTACACTGTTATATGTTAAATCACATATTATAAGAAAATGATAGGTCCAGAGGTGGCGGGGAAAGAGTTTACACACGGCAATAATGCGAAAGTTCCACTCCTTGTTTAGATATTATTCAGTCATTCACAGCATGGTTTAAAAGGTCATAGCCCCCATGCAGGCACCCGTCATGCTAATGGCTTAAGTACAAAATACAACAGCTTACACTAAGGAAGAGTAGACAATCATCATACTGATAAATAAAACTGTCTCTATGTCTAAAACAAACCTAGTTAACATTATCACTGTTACAAAAACTCATATGATGAAATACGTCAAAGTGTGGTAAGGATACAGACGATGTCAACATGCACACTGCTCGACAATATTGAGAGACATGAGTAGAAAAAAGAGAGCTACACAAAATTCACTGACTAGGTCACTGTATGCTAGATGCAGGTCAATCGCCCAGAGTACAGACACAGAATGCTGCTCAATCGCTACAGACAGGTTGCGTATTTAATTCACTGCTGGTCAAGAGACTCACAACAACTGAGTACAGAAAACCAGACCTGGCCGCCATCTTCGTCATGCTTCAGTGGTCACGGTCACGTGGGCAGTCAACTGGAGCCTCCAGGTTTGACGTCACAAGTGGCTTCGGCACGGGGCGTCATCTCAATCGATGTGGCTTCTAGTGTGGCTTCTTGTGTGGCTTCTAAGATGGCTTCTCTTTAAGCAACTGGCTTCTCCTGTGTCTATCTTCCTGTTCAGTGTGTAGTTCTATTTTCACCAGGCTGTAGTAGTGTCCATACAGAGAATTCACGGAATCTCAGTCTGTAAATTCTTAATTTACTGCGGTATTGTGCTGACTTTTTCTCCCCTGCCTTCGTGCTGGATTGAATATATTTTGAAAAATATCCACATATTCTTTCATCTCATTGTCTTTTGTCTTTGTTTTTTTTTTATCAGCAGTCGCCAATATTTGAAAGTTACCATAAAAATATAGCTGACTTTAACGCTTGAGGTTTCTATGGGGTGCTATAATGTCTTCATCAATAATCTGGCAATGGCATCTGAACAGGTGACTTCTCCATAACTCTTAGTCATACACGTCATTTCTCAGCATAGATTCATGCCGGACATGTGAATAATGGTTGAAACTGTAGGTGTCGCTATTTATTTCGTCGTCTGGATAAGGGCCGATGTCTGGGTGGCGCCCTCTGCAGGTCAGCAGTGGAATCAGTCGGCGATGGTGGCGTTCCTAACGAGACGCGTGATAACTAGGTCTCGTCGAGCTCGCTCACTTATTTCAAACCTACCTCTAGGAGCTAGAAGTAAAAACATAGAACCTCAGCATTCAATCTGCAAGCCTGCCGCTTCAGTGCATGTTTCCTTAGACAACAATCTGAGCATTACATACAGAGGACACACTTTTACAGACATACAATTACGCAGTAGTGATTGTGATGTGCACGGTTTGTTTTGTGAAATGACATAGCTTAGACCAACACGGAATATAATTAGCATACATAAAATGCTTCTTACATTGAGTTAACTTGGCTTTGATTAGATTCAGGAGAAAATACCTTACTGATAAACATCCCAGTTGTGAAACAAATGGATTCTTGTGAGCTTAGCACTGAGAGATAAAAAAAATAATGAACAAACCAAGGTTCATTACAGGTGCCCAACTCGCACATGCCATTAGGAAATATCGGCATGGGTGAACGAAAGAAAACACGACGCACTTTGTGGTGCAATATTTCAAAATACCAAAAAAACACATGCCACAAAGTGCTTCCGTATAACAAAGAACTGAACACAAATAAATCAACCATGGATTTGTCACTAATCCGTGGGCTCAGTGGTCTGGGAGGTGAACCATGAAACATGAAACAGCAGAGTTGGGGGTTAAGGGAAGGTTTGGCTAGAAACCTACCCGTGTCGTGTGTGCTTACCAGTTGGGTTGTGGGGTTGTCTTTGTGGCACTGTTGGCTGCGGAGACACTTCTGACTGGTTCACAGGCCATGGCCTTGGGCGGCTGGTAGGTGGTGTGCTGCGGCACGGCTCCCACCTGGTGCGGGGTACTGCCGTGGTACGCCATGCTCTGCGCCTGGTACTGGGTCTGCACCAGGTTGCTCTGCACGGCGTACGGTGTACCGCGAGTCCGTACACTCTGCACACTCTGGTAGGTGCCGGCGGGGCTGGGCGGGGACTGGTATCCACCGCCCGTCACATTGTAGGGCGAGCTGGGCCGCGACGACCGCTGCGAGCCCTGGGAGCTGGTGTTGAAGGGCGATGAGGGGCGGGCTGGACTGCCGTACGCCGACGACACCGGACTGAGCGGCCCGGGGCTGCCCGTGCCTCCAGGCGTGGATGATATGTACGAGTTGTACCTGACGGGCACCGGGGGCGGCCCCCCGAGGCTCGACTCCTGTGAGGCCGACTTGGGGATGGGCTGCCCGGAGAGAACGGCCTCCAGTTTCTGCTGGCGGCTCTGGATGTTGCGCTGTTTGCGCAGTTTCTCGCTGTACTTGTAGAAGTCCGACATCTCGAAGGGCTTGGAGACCTCGACGTAGCTCTGGTACTTTGTCACTGTCATGACCTGCTGTGCCCCTGGGCTGTCGGCGCCCGGGGACAAGGCTTTGCTGCCGGCGCTGCTGTCATAGGACGAGTCCTGGATGAAGGGCTGCGGCGGGACCTCTGTCTGTGGGGTGTGTGGCGGTGGCTGCTGCCGCATCCCGCCACCACCACTGGCCTCGCCCTGTGTCCAGTGGCCGTGCGAGTCGGCCCCGGCATTGTGCGGACTGTCCATGTAGGGCACTCCATTGGCCGACTCCATCACAGACTGGTCCCGGACGCTGTGGTAACCGTCACCATGGTGACCGCCATGGTGACTACCATGCTGCTGTGCGTGATGATGTGCATGATGAGGGTGATGATGAGGATGATGTTGCTGATGATGGTGTTGTTGTTGTTGTTGTTGTTGTGATGAGTAGTGCGATTGTGGATGTTGCTGGTGATGTTGTAGATGATGTGGGTGGTGATGGTGTGGGTGTGGGGAGCCCCCTTCCACCTCCTCCTCCCAGTGGGTGAGTTCATGTGGGGGTGGTGGGGGTGGGAAGTCAGCATAATCGTCCTTGGCCGATGAGGACCCACTGTTGGTGGATACAGCATCAGCGCTGTACACGGTATAATCGTCCGGCGGGTAGGCGCTGCTGCCGGCGTCGGGCGGGCCTCCTGGCCGCGGCGGCCCGCCGTAGTCGCCCACCACAGCCGTGGACTCTCGCTTACTCCCGAACCGTGACGGTGTCAGGTTGGGAATCACAAACGAGGGCTGGTCACCCACGTGCTGCTCTTGGCTGGCGTAGCGCTGTAAGTGGTGGGCGCTGCCGTCGCCGGACGCGTGTCGCCGGCGGCGGTAGGCGCCCTCCAGGCTGCCGTGCTTGGTCGACGGGAGGTAGCCCCGCTGCTGCCGCCCATACTCCTCCTCCTCCGCATCCTCCTCCAGGTGCTCCCCGTTAGCGTCGTTGAGCAAGTCCTCACTGGAGGAAGATTTACCCAGCTCATCGGCACTGCTGTAGTGGACAGTCTGGTGGGTGTTGACGTTGTAGAGATTGTGCATGGCCTCAGTGCCGTGCTGTTGGTGCGGGTGGTGATGGTGGTTGATGGTGGGCGGCAGGGCGTTGCGATTGGATCCGTTGACGTTGTCATACTCGGACTGTGTACTGGATGAGGAGTGGCTACGTGTCGTGAAGGTCGGGTAGTTCTGCATCCGGTACTGAGTCCGTGTCTGATACAAGGCATTCGGCGTGTAGCCACCCATCGGCTGCCTGCAACACAGAAGTCTCACAGTCAGCTTGACCTACCCACACTAAGGCAACTTCAGGAAATATTCAACTATAGCATGGAAATCATACCAAAGTCAGAACAAAACACACCCACTGAAATCCAACATAATTTCCGATGTCTACCACCCGACCAATAACATTTCTCTGTGGTCTAAAACTTCTTTTCTCAGAATTCTACTTCCTCATTAAGCAGTTATATGTTTTTTGTGTAAAGTTTTCTAAGGAGCTTGCATTTTAACAAGTAGGAATTAAATTCAGCTGATGTTACTCTGTGCTGCAAGAATTGTGAGTAGACTGTGACACCAAATGTCCTATAGTTACAACGACATAATATTACGGGTTATTATGGAAATTAAATCATAATTTGACCAAAGTATGGCTTTAGGAAGCTATAAAACTATCAAATCATTTTTGTTATTTACAAGCTCGGAGGATGTTCTGCTTTTTAGCAACATTGGTATATCTGCTAACAAATATAACCTTAAAGATAAGTATCATATATCCATGCCAAAATGCGTTTATTTAGATCTGTATCATACACATCTTAATCGAAACTAGATAATGTATGCACCTCTAACAAAGCGCGCCGTGGCAAGCATGCGCTGATTATATGTGTTTCTGATTTTGAACCTTCTGTCCCTTGTGTATGGGTCATTTTCATTTCTAATTTAATTCTTCAAAATAGTAGCCTCTCTGAAGGCAATTCATTTCATATTTCAATATACCGTATAAATCTGGTTTGGGCATGGTGATAAGGGATACAGGGACTACAATGGAATTTGGTAATGGCATCGGGGTTGGAGGGTTAGATATTATCAAGAAACGTCACTAAGTTTCATATAGTTGTTTATATGACATAAGTTTTCGCGGAATGATATCACGAAGCAGACGAAGCGGAGCTGAGCGACATCTGTAGCAGAAGACAGCTAACGTCATGTAAACAATTATATGATATTGAGTGACATTCAGATTAGATCCTACCCTGCCACATGTTTTTAATTGCATATGTCTTCTGTGGCATATAAATATCATATGGCATAACCATGGCATACAGTCACACCATGTTAAGCCTATAAAGACTTGTATTAGGGGTAGGAGGGTTAGATACAAGGGGTGGCGGGTAGTGGTGATGTTACCTTTAGGGGTCTGGTGATGACATAGGGGTTGGCGGGTTATATATAAGGGGTGGCGGGTAGTGGTGATGATACCTTTAGGGGTTTGGTGATGACATAGGGGTTGGCGGGTTATATATAAGGGGTGGCGGGTAGTGGTGATGATACCTTTAGGGGTTTGGTGATGACATAGGGGTTGGCGGGTTAGATATAAGGGGAGGCGGGTAGTGGTGATGATGCCTTTGGGGGTTTGTGATGACATAGGGGTTGGCAGGTTATATAATGGGTGGCAGGTAGTGGTGATGATACCTTTGGGGGTTTGGTGATGACATATTGGGTTATATATAAGGGGTGGCGGGAAGTGGTGATGATACCTTTAGGGGTTTGGTGATGACATAGGGGTTGGCGGGATATATATAAGGGGTGGCGGGTAGTGGTGATGATACCTTTGGGGGTTTGGTGATGGCATAGGGGTTGGCAGGTTATATATAAGGGGTGGCGGGAAGTGGTGATGATACCTTTGGGGGTTTGGTGATGGCGTGGATCCTCGCGAGAAGCCAGGCGCCCCCTGACGGCAAGGGCTGACTGGTGACCCTGACCTTGGTACCCCTGACCCCTGAGAAGATGGGGTCAAAGGTCGTCCCATGCTTGGTGAGTTTTGGAGCTCCATCTCCACCACCTCGACCTGTGCAAGGCAAGAGCGAGAAGACATTCAAGGTCAAGACACATTCAAGGTCAAGACACATTCAAGGTCAAGGCACACGAGCTTCTTACTAATGACGTTTATAAATAGAGTTGACTAATCTAGCAGAGCTGAAACTTCTTTTTTAAAAAGAATATCCTTAAACGGGTGTAAACCCGATGCTAATAATACATCTGATATATCTTGACGGAAAGTGACAGCTTACCAAGTAAATACATAAGTACGCATCTTAAAAAGCCTTAATGTATAATAAGCCATTTTGCTGTACATCTGAGGAGAAGCAGTACAGAAAACATAATGATGATGAGTTGTTTTCTTTTCTTTAGTTTTAGAAATATCGGAGATGAATTATGACTTAACATACGTAGAATCTTAATGATAGATGCATGCGTAATCAAAACAGGGATGAAAGTCGGAATTGAGGACAAATCGGAAATTAGATAAAAAGAATAATTTGTAACATCATTGCCGATGTATATGAAATATAGTAATTCCGCCATTCGTCATAAAACTTGCATCCCTGTCAAAAGGTAAAACAACCCATAGCAATGCAAATAGAGTTCAAAAGCTGTACAATGGGTGGAGGTGAAACTAATTCATACAAGATTTTTTTTTCTTTCGATGAACCCTATTCTTAATACTTCATGCAGACCCAAGGGAACTGTGGTATTATGGCACAAGTATGATGCGAAAGCAGTGTTCAGCGATAGCAGTGACCAATAAAGTATTACCTATTCTAACTGAATTCAGGAGGTGCGGGTCTTAAGGCTTAGAGTATCCCCTTCACACACTAAGGTGTCCTGGAGAATAGTACTATATATTGGTGGATGGGCACTCACCGATATTAACAATGCCAACGATTGGATGAGTAGTTAAAGTGTCAAGAGTCAACACCATAGAGTATGATTAACGAAAGAAAATACGTCAAAATAGTGTCCTGAAGTAATTATCTTTCAAAGTGAGCTTAATTTAGAGATTATAGATTTTGATCTGGGGCGTGGATAGCGGCAGCGCGGGCCGCTGCTGGGCGAGAGGCGGGCCCCGTTTTCAGGCCGGGCAGAAAGCAGAGCAGAGATAATTACTTTCGGGGACGTGATTATCTTCACCTGTGGGTGTTGGTTCCTGGATAGCAGGCTCCGGGGGAGTGCAGGTGACCCGACGGGCGAGATGAATTCCGGTTCTGTCAGCGAAACAAGCAAACATGTCAGTTGAAGGTCGATATATTGAACTTAACCTCTAAAACCAATGTTATTCATCGAATTAACATATGCCTTTAAAGATTCAGATCAAATATAACGTTTAACTATTTGGGGATAAACTTAAATCCCCATGTACGAATATAAAGGGTTTATGCAATAGGTACTAGCTATAACATGGAAGCTGTCAGAGATCTAGACAATGTTTCCATTTGAATATACATGTGTAAAATGGTTGTCTTTAGTTTCTCTTAAACTAAGTAGACTAACATGGACACATGGAGTCACGACTAGAAATAACTAAAAAAATGCAGAACTTAGGAGAAAGATCTATCAACTACATTGTCTGCATAAGCTCATATTTGAACCAGCTATATTAAGTTCATGCGATTTCCTATAAAAACATTTAATAACAAAAGATCGTACACAACCTAATCAGGAACTAAACCAAAACGGAATGTTTTACTTGTTACGAAGCAGAGGTAAGCAGCAAATTATATTGGCTACTATAACATGGGATGAACACTTTTATTACGGGAATGAGTACCCTGCTTACTTATAACTTTAATATGATCATACAAGACAAAGGCAAGGACCATCTTGCAAAACTGACACAGTGCAAAGCTAGCATGCATTCGCTTAATACGAAATGAATCCAGTTTAACTTTCGGGTACAAAACTGATTTGGGTCATTTAACCAATGTTTATCCTTTTAGTGGATCAGAGGGAACAAAGCTTTCCTTTTAGCCAAGATTATGGTGCGAAAAAGTAATGATGCTCCTGAAGGTAGCAAATGCACAATGGTAACATACCAACAGAAAATAAAGAGGTGAAATAGTCGTATACATTCAGGGTGAAAGTACATACCACTGTCTACATTGGACGCGGTATCCTCAAGAAGGTCTATAGGCCAAGGAAAGTGCAAAGAGACAAATGCATCCCAATCAGAACTAAGAAAGTATGGAATTTGGATTCTGGTATACGATAATAGTTTGAAAAGTTCAACCAAACTGCATAGAAATAACGTCGTTATTTCGGTCTACTATCAACTGTACTTTTCTAGTCATCCCAACAGCTTTTTACAGCGATTACCACTCCAAAGCGCCAAGTTTGCTAATATATATATACATCAATACAGATACATATTACGGCAATGCCTACCTCAAAGTGCCACGTGTGTGAATACACGAAAAATGTTATATTCTACAGTGATGGACACTTCGAAGCATCAAATATGCCAGTATATATATACAAAGAATATTCTTTTATAGCGACGACCACGTTATAGCGCTATAGGGGAGCTTATTTTACAACAATGGGCATTTAAGGTGCCTATTGTGTAGATATAAACATCAGGTAAATATATATACATAAAGTTGTACAGTAATGGCCAGTTGAAAGCAGAAGGTATGTAAATTTACACGCATAGGGATTTATCCTCCGCAATGGCCACTTCAAATTGCCACGTGTATCAATACGTAGAAAAGATCTAGTATACACAGCAAAAAAAACAACTTTTTAAAGTAAGATCTCAGTATACCTTAAGGCAAAAATTAACTTCTGATATATATTTGATCCAGTAGAAATATACAGGACATGCAAGGTGCCACTGGCAGCAAAAGGACCACTGAAGCCGGACGGTGAGACCGTGTTCGCATCTCCATACTGCCAGTTTCAGCTTCCCCAAAAGACACAGGAAGCCAATGTGAACCAACTGAAACCTTAGATACCCGTTCACAGAAGTACATTTTTGGAGCTCCATATATAAACATAGGGATATGCGGCATAGGTATTTCTGGTTAAATTGCCGGAGGTCAATAGTTAGTTACCCCTCAGTTCTCTGGGGTTAATTTTTGGTCAGAGGTCTATTCTGAGCTTCGTCTCAGTTATCTGGTGTCATATCTAGTATCATCTGGAAAATTGAGTGAGCTTTGATTTTTACATTAAAGATACAAAAAAAGTTTACATATTTGTTTCTTACTGAAACCATACGACATTAAAGAACAAACTGATGCCGAATAGAACATGCAACGTGCGTGGTCGCATTATCTTACGATCATGTCTATGGCAACGCTTCACTTTAAAACACATGATCCAGTGAAAAACACAAACTGTAAGAAATTCTTCTTGTCTAATCCCAAGACCGTTTCCAAAAAAAGCGAAGTCTTGTATCTACTTCCGATTATCTATCCAAAGCATGTGACGCTACTATGGAATGCGTAAATGGTCCATTCCAAGCCCCTGTTTTTTTATGTTATCTCCACAAATGACTAAGCGTAATTGGGTATCTCAAAGGTTTCAGCCGGTTGCACTTTGCTTCCTCTTCACGCTCTGTAGCGGGCATGCTGCTAGACCACTTGGGCCCAGCCCCCGTGTCTGGTCGCCCCACACAGTCTAGGATGATTACTAGACTGATGGCAGCTCTTCGGACCGATGGCAACATTTTTCATAGACCGATGACACCACTACCTAGACTGATAGCACCACTCACTTAGACTGATCGTCGTTGGCGGGTCATACTGTTTATACCACTTGTCAACTATATTATATTTGCATATAAGGAGAATTTTTGTGATTTATCTATTAAAAAAAAAAGGAAAAAAAGAGCCCCTGGTTCGGCCTACTCGGCGCCAGTAGGGGCCCCATCTGCGTCAGCAGAGGTCCCCTCAGGGGCAGGGGTGGCCCCAGAGGCCAGGTGGTCCCCTCTCCAACCACATTCTAATATATATCCGAGTTCCTACCTCCGATATACATATGGAATCTTATAGCATATGGAATCTTTTAACATTCCTCAAACTTTAAACTCAAAATAAACACAAAGCAAGTGGTGCCCATAAGTCCAGGTAAAAAATTTAGGTGGTGCCATCAGCCTAAGCAAGTGGTGCCATCAGTCCAGGCACGGGTGCCATCTGTCCAGTTGAAACTGAAAAGAGGTGCCGTCAGTCCAGTTACCTCTAGGATTACCAGAGACGGTACGTCTCGGGGTACGGGTGAGGGAGAGGGCGGGTGGAGGCTGAGAGAGAAGGAGGCCGTGTCGACGTTCATACATCCAGGAGGGTGGAGAGGAGCACGGAGCAGGAGAGTGGGCGGGCGGCAAAGCGTTCTGTCTTTTAAGGAGAAATGAAAATGGTTCTTTTACCAAACGTCGGAAGAGGTAAAGTCAGACTTTGGGTCCTTTTCTGCCTGGCAGCCCCACCTATCGGGGGTTTGTGGGAAACTACCGTACCTTCCACAGACGGGACTCGGACGGGCGCGCGCCCGCACGTCCGCCGCGCCTCGTTCAGCTGCCGCTCCAGACTCTTAAACTGAAACACATCAAAGTACAGCCTCTGTATAATCATATAGAACGACCTTACCATGCTGTACATGCTAGAAAACGAGATGGGGAATTGTTGTTTTTTTACGGAACAAGGCCCCAGGCCGGGTTCCATAAATAATATCACTTCCCATCGAGTTTTGTGTAGTCTATACGTTTTGCATCCTGGAAATGGTCAGATTTTAAAATCGTTCTGAGGCAAGCGCAGAAAGATCGTCATTGTAGATTCCACATCAACATAAGTCGTAGACGTTATCATTCTGATTAATATCTAGTGCTACGTTTTGCGACAACGGAGATACGACATATCCCGCCACTGTAAGATGTAATAAGATACACCAAGACATACCACGGCAAATCCATCGTGTTGGTGGAATCAGCCCTTTAACCCTTTCCCTGCAGGACCCAGTTCCCCTACTTAGCATTACACGGCAGGCATTGCCTGCATAAATGACCCTGCTACACCTTTTTATGTCATGTGATGTGTTATGTGATTTAGGTAATTTACCTTGGTGACTGAACTTATTTTATCATACCAAATCAAAGGTCAATATGGCTCTTATACATTGTCAAAATTTCTTTTAAATCAAACAATCATCTTTTTATCTATTGAATTTTGTATATAATTCACTGATGGCTCAAAGATGCCTGGAGGCATCTTCCTGCCGTAGCAAGGGGAATCCCTGGAGGAATCTTCCTGCTGTAGCCAGGGGAATGCCTGGAGGAATCTTCCTGCTGTTAAAGGGTTAATAAGACCAGGTGGTGAGTGCGGCGTGATGGGGGGAGGAGTACGTACCTTTTGGTGGGCCTTCTGATAGGTATGCCGCCGCTGTTTTCGTACACCTTTAGACGCGTTCATGTCTTCGGCGAGACGCCGCGCTGCCTTCGTGATCTTATCCTGGATCTCAAACTCCAGCTCCAGCTTGGCCAGCAGCTCTTCCTCCTGAAACACCCGACAGATGGCGTCACGAGCGTTCAATACTACCTCCGCCGCGTCGCACCAGGGGGCGCATTGGGGAAAGATTCTGTCATGCCAACCTAAACTGAATGCCAGCGATTTCTATGATATCTATCTAGGTGCCAAAATCTAGCTTTAACATCTTGGAAAAGACGTGATTTTCCTTCTTTGATCTAGGTGAAGCATATCTGTTCTGATGATAATTATTTTTATCCCAAATTATTATCTCAATTTCAAAGATATGCAGTCTCAATCTTCCCTTTTCCCCTTCAGTTTGCCTTTGATAAAGATCAAATTTCAGTGTGATTCTATTCTTACAGAGAATTGAGTTGGCAAGGTCTTTTAGGTTGGCATCTAGTCGTTCGTCTGGTACCCGGTGGCTTCTACCATCACAATAGATTTACGCCCATCCTACACCCACTGGGTACCATCGGAATGATGAATTCAATACTAGGACAGAGTTGGAACTTAACAAACCACCGACGTTTCACTATTCTTAACAGCTTTTTGTTTCCAATCAGCCGACATAGAATGAAGCTTATATCCCTGTGTAAATTCTGTTTAATATGAATATAATTGGGTGATATATTCACTCTAAAAATTACTGTTATAAGTTCCTCTTTTAAAGTAGGTTGAGACAATTTCCCATAGGATAGCAGATAGATTGCAAATCCTGAACATTCATGACTTAAACAGTTAAGTTCCATCCCTGTAGCGCTAGTGATTCAATGCATTGTCCGCGCGTTAATCAAGACTACAGAAACAAAACCATCAGAAGCTAACAAGCTTTAGACTGCGATTAAGGTAGCAACAAAGTGAAACATTCATTAGACTGATACTACTATTACTTCTACAATACAAAGCTACAGATTAGAAACGTATTACAAGTGAAAGGAGAGTTAGACGTTTAGGAGAACCACATTACGATGCATGACAACAGATTTTCCACCACCAAGGACAACAGACTAACACATTTCCATGCCAACAGGGCCCAGTGCAAACGAGGGTTAAGTGTATACGCATTCAGAGACTAAGAACGGACATAGAGTTAGAGAATGAAATGATCTCATAACTGCCAAAAACATGCAGATTCAAAATAAAGACAGTGAAGATTAAATGTGAGTAACGTGGGTAGGAGGATGGAGGTTATAACGTGTTCCTGTGATACCCTGCCGCCAGGTGGTTCTGTCGTCGGCACCGGGAAGGTCGGCCGTTTCCGATGCAGATCGGAGGTTTCCGGAGCTACTCGGGATCTTTCGGAGCTGCTCGGATCTCCAGAGCTGCTTGAAGGAGCTCGGAGGTTTCCGGAGCAGCTCGGAGGTTTCCGGAGCAGCTCGGAGGTGCTCTACGTGTTAAGAGGGTCTACGTACCGGGCTCAGACCCACCTGTGACGCTTGGTCCCGATTCACGATCTTCGGTGACAGGGTGAAGGCGGTACCCACCCGCCTCCGCACCTGAGGTACGATTTCGCCGGCCACGAGGGGGAACTCGGGTGGTAGTTCCCCTGTCAACTCCTGGTGAAAAGAAAGCGTCTATCAAAAACCATGACAATTCCTAGAAACTCAGGGGACAAAATCATTGTAGAGGAAACTTGTTAAAGTTTACGGTTAGAGCTTATATCCCATCGAGTTTGAATCACGTAGTAATTCACAAGGCAAAGCCGCGTGAATTATGTAGTGATTCAAATGAGGTGGGATCGAGCTCTGACCCTTAACTTGAATAGGTTTCTGAATTTATCCCACCCTTCATATTGACTAATGGGCTAACTTTTGTGACGTAATCCCCCATTGTTTATTTTTCCTAAATACTCAATGGGTGTTGGATACGAGTTCCCAATGTTAAGTATATGAAGAAAAATATACCAGGGGTGAGAAAAATGTATTCAACCAACGGGAACTCCTAGTGAAAACAAAATTTAAAATGCTCAATTGCCTATAGTTTTCGGGGCAATATTTCTTTAGGTCAACCAGAAATAGAAATACCCGAGGATGACATCATTGGCCTATGATTAGCCGAGTCAAATTTTGGTTATGAATTATTTTTGTATATTATACCAACGCTTCTAATTATTGATGTACTTACTACTCAATTACAAATATTTGCTATTCAATAGGCCTTTTTCCACTGTCCGGTGTCGCACTTTATCTGGTTGGTTACGCAATGCCTGCAGCCAAACATACCCCTGGCAACGTATTCACTAGCATTGGATCACTCAATATGTGAGCGTAATACGTTCATAATAGCCGTGTATATCATTTGCAGAGAACTATCAGTGATTCCATCGTATTCTATGGTATTCCAGCTTCAATTTGATGTATCATACATGTATATCATCTCAATGATACTTTAGATATAGCTTAGATAACACAGGTATACGCAAATTGTATACACAATAATACATTGGCAGGCCTAGCTATAATACACTTATCTTTCTCCAAGTTAAAACCAAGATAATCAACTATAAAGTTTAGACTACTCAGACTTGTTGATGCAATACTCTAGCTTGTTCCAGCAATTTAATCTGTCAAAAAACAACACTCCTGCAATCACACCCACCATTCACACTTTAGGTGTGATTGCTGTCTGTCTCTATATGAATGCTGCCGGACTCGTGATGTTTGTCCGAGCGGCCGCGTAACTAGAGAGTGGGCCGTTAGGCGGCGCTGAACGGCAACACCTGTATTATATGTGTTCCTTTTTTGTTTCCTGATTCGGTTATACAATATATCCTACTAGATCATCATTTAAAATTCTCAAATTGCGTGCCCTATTGGTCCTTCACTTACTGATTCCCTCAGACATAATGCCTTCAGCTCTTCTGTCTTCTTCCGGAGGGCATCTTCCAGCGCATCCTTCCTTGCCTTGAGTGCGGCATACATGTCTCGTTCTGCTGCTCGATTCGACTCCAACTCTTCTGGTGTGTCTGGAAATGAAATATCAAATTGTTTCTTACCCCATCCATGCGGATATAATACAGCGATAGCAAAATGGGAAACTTTTAAATCAATATCAACGGGACAACCGTTGTATCGATATAAAATCTAGGCTATATTAGTCATAAATATCAAGATATATACATCGTACTACACTTCATACGCACTTGTCGTGGGTTTCTGTTTCAGTTTTTTTTTACTGTCTCGGATATGTTCCTAATACTGATTGATAAGTGTGTTTTCCTCTAGACTCTAAATAGATCTTGAATTAATGTACCCGTAACAATTAAAATGTAAAACCTGCGTTGACACAAATTAGACTTAATTATCACGACGTGGCAATAACACCTCTATGGCAAGCCGGTGCAAAAAAAAAAGAAACAAAAAAAAGAAATTTCACAAGAGAGATTTAGGCATTCTGTATCTATGGTACTCACAATCTAACTTTGTGTTGTTTGTCGACAAGGACATGGTCAGACTGTGGGCACTGTTGCTTCGACTCATTGATCCGGAGGCAGAGCTTGGCAGGGATGATGTGCTCTGACACAGGTCGGTGGCGATCTCACTCATAGACCGTACAGACGGCAGGTGTGACTGGAACACAACCAAAGAGCTGTCAGTGAACCTGATACTGATACTCACGTAAAACTGTTAGTGACTGTCAATGCCAGCTTAAATCTGAAGCAGGAAGCCACTAAAAAGCCGCCACACAGTCATTCGTATATAAAAACTATGAGGAGTCAGAAACTGACTGGATCAGATAGGAATGAAAAACATAAAATAATCGACAATGGATTTTCCTATACATTACAGTACGTATTAGAGAAATTACATGGAACCTCTTCCACTAAAAATCAGTGGAGCGATATATATATTTCATATGGTTTCTTTTAGAAATTACGTTTAATATATTCAAAGGTCAAACTCATCTTTTTATAAAATATCACAATAAGGGTTTCTAAGAGGATAGTCTACGTTATGTTCATGGTTCTGATCTGGAATATCCCAGAAATTATTTGAGGATATTTCGCGAATATATTCGCGTCTGCAACTTTAGGTGAGTGGAGAATACAAATAAATCATTTATACACGACTACATATTTCGAGAAAAGGCAGTGGAGTGGCAGTGCAATATTTCTTCACTCTTAGCAGTTTTAAGCTTCATTAAGCTGGATAGATTTCCCTAGATGTGCTACAAGGTGGAAAAGAGTTGCGCTCTACAGACTAACCATTATTATGTATAAGCAAAACAACGTCGGAAACAAAGACAAAAACCCGATATCTAATTCTATCAGCAGCACGTCAACCTCTTTACTACCATATTATACTTTTATGAATCTCCGCTCCTTTTCTGCTTACTTCTTTTTTCATAATAGGTAAACATTTAAGCCAAATTTAATCTTATAACAGCAAAGTTGGGATGCACATCAACACGAAGGGATTCCAGTTAACATGTAAAAGACCCCTCCCCTCAATTTATGTTAGCCCATAAGCTTACGTACTAACACATATTTAAAGAAATAAAGCCATCAACACTTGTAAAATACAAACATAAATACTACAATGTATTGCTACTTCACAGGTCACTAACTATTCGGTTGTCACAAGCCTATAAACACTGTTACCTCACCTTCATTCCATACTGAATAAGTGAGAAATGCACAGTTGGTTAGTTGGTGATGTCAGTATAACAGAACCTGGTATAATCTAGTACACGTCAGTAAATAACCGCTAATAGAATACAGCATGAGACATGCACTAATTTATCTGAAGATGTTGTTTCTCTGGACGGTATACTAAACTTGATACAGTTTATGTGTGGTACCAGAACCCATGCAGCTATGGTAACGGATTCTGACATTTCTTTTGTTATATAAAAAAAGAGAACTATGACTTGAACACGATATCATGAGCTGTTCCAGAAATACCGTGGTATGAAAAGAAGTATGTTGGGGAGGTGGATGGAGGGTGGGACAACGGTTGGTGGGAAAGCAAGGACGGACATTGGGCAAGTACAAATTACGGGGAGGAAAAAAAGGGAGTTAAAAGGAGAAGTGGATGGGAAAGGACAAGAAATAAGCGAATAATAGGAAAAGCTAGTAACTGAAAGAAAGAGACGGGTTGGGGTCGGGGAAGACCTGGGAATGAGTGAAATGATTGACAGGCGTATTGTGGTGGGGTTGGCGAAAGGGCAATGTCAGAAAATGAGATTCCCTTCCTTCAAAATGATGTTCTTTCTATTCCTTCAAACATATGATTATTTAATTAAGACAAAAATGAAGATAAAAAAGACACGGGGCACCAGCTGACAATGTTACTGCTGCTCTGGTCTTTCTCTAGACCTCCCTAATATCGTTACCGCTGCCTGCAAGCCAGGTCCCCCTGTTGTTTTGGGCAATTTACTAGAGACACCCATCAATTTCCCAAGGTTATACCAAGGTTATTCGCCGGCAGACTTCAGCCTTGTCGCCGCTTTGACAGCCAGAACAAGCAAGATCACCTCGGATACACTCTCCAATCGTGTCCCTGCCGTGACAAACAGCTAACGCCCACATAGTGCACGGCAATATCTATACCCAACCACGTTCTGTGAATTATTGGCAGGAAGGATGAGATGTCAGGCTTGCCAACCGTCTGACGCCACTACTCTCCAAGCACTGCTACTCATCCGAAGAATAAGCCCCTACTTCTGTTTGGAGAGTGCTTTGTCTTGGCTCAGGGGCTTGTGTTATTATCAGGAACAAATACATATTTGAATCCTTATACATACCATCATTTCCTAGTATCGACAGCATTTCCTACGTTTAATATCTATTTTATTTTAGATTTGGGTTGGTAACCAATTTCTTGCCAGCTGCGTGTGTGCCGGGACTAAAAATTCCTATAGGGCATATTTTCCTTCTTTTTTTTTTTTTAGTATTTGGACAAATAAAACATACCCGCCTTGATTGTCAAACCCCATTATGCGTGACTCCTTTGCCGATAAAATGACCAGCATATACATGGGCACCAATGATCGCCCTCTGACATTGGCGACGTTAGTCATATAGCGTGGTTTCTTGCTATATACTATGGGACTAGCCAAAACTATGCATTATTCATGGGCGTTAAAATGTGCCACATTAAAGCACGTCGGGGTCTTCTGTTACATGCACCTGTCGCTGGGTATCTGTCTTCATGCCACATCACTTTGATTCCGCTACTCTATAAACCTTCTGTGCTCAAATCAGAGGCAAGTAATAGTACAAGTATTGCATCCCATTGGCGCATTTCTACGCTGTATCTATATCCCAATTTACAACAATTAAGACATCAAATCAGAGAATTCATCGATAGTCCTAACACAATACACAAATTGTGCGGCTATGTCAAATTGCAGGAGGGACGCACTGTGTCTATACTGAATTGAATGTCTACTTTATAACAATATTTTAGCAGGGTACATTCACTATATCTACACTTTGTAACCATTTATTTATAATCCTTTTAAATTCTAGAGTAGATGCCCGATCCTATGGTTATAATCAATTGGTGCCAAATAGAATACTTCACAACAGGTCACGTGTATAACACGAAAACCTCATGGTGATTCCGCGTTAAAATGGTCCTATAAAACTACAAAAAAAGTGTGTTTATTGCATACATTGAGTGTACGTGAAACCCATCTTAAGTCAAAAACATGAAAGGCTGATCGTACACGTGTAAAAAGGCAGCCTGCGTTGAGTGGTGATCCTTTGATAACGCCTAACCGCTCGACATAAGCTACTACCCTCTCATCACCGTACCCGCTACCCCAGCATCACTACAACCTCCACCGTCATCATCTACAGACACTACGCCCTTCCAGCAAGGTGCTATTGGTGCTGCAGATGGATTTGGGCTTTGTGGTTATTTACCCCGTATCAACAGCCAGGGTCATATCACAGCGAGGGAGAAGCAATGTGTTGAGGATGACAGGAAGGCAGTGACACCCGGGAATGTGGTGAATATGGCGGTGTTATTGGCAGGTAACGGGAGTTTAAACAGTAGTGATGGTGGTGGGGTAAATACGGTGATGGTATTAACAGTGCAGTTGTAATCATAGCTTCAGTGGTGGTGAGGGTAGGTGTGTTGGTGAGAGGGGTGCATAGGGTACAGAGTGATTGCTAGTTCTGCCATCATCCGCACAAGGGGATTGTAAGATAGCATCACTGTAGTCAGGGGACAACCACTATTACTTTATAGATAATCATGAGACGAGACTAATGCCCCTCTAGGGTAAACCAAGAAAGATATTCATAATCACATCCATTTTTTTTTTTTTTGGCGTCAGGAGCAAAATGGTCGCCTCCATAACACAATAGCTATGTGCGTTATATGGTAATGGTGTTATTGGGTATGCATGTGGTGGACATACACAGTCACCAATGGTCATTTCAGCAGTGGTAGTAATGTTGCCAGTGTTGGTGGTTCTAAGGGTGGTGATAGTAGTTATGTTGGCGATAACAATACAAGATCATATTAGGTAGGCTTTGTGTTTACGGCTGGTCTAATGGTTACATGATGCTCCGGTCGTCCATGTTCAGTTGTCTGGGTCTGGCACACTCGGAGCGATGAGTACGCCCTGTCTAACCTCCACACATGCTCTGCACACCTCCTCCCTATCTTTACACAGCTTTCACTTGCTACCATTTGCCGAGGCCCCTCCCTTACCCTCCTCCCCACCCTCCCACCTCTATCTATTGATCGTCCTAGATGAGGGGAGTATTGGAAGACGGCATCGCCAGCTGCTTCGCCCTCCGCCGTTCACTCGCCCGCCTGCCACTTTCACTCGCCCGCCGCTCGCCCCAGCCCACCGCTCACTCGCCCGCCGCCCGCCATTCACTCGCCCGGCGAAGACCTCGCGCCTCCCGCCGGACGGAATCCGCTCGGCCGCCGTTCACTCGGCATGTTACCTCCACGGGTTGGCGGTGAAGGCGGCCGCCAGCACCACGTGCTGCTCCCCACCCTCCCGCCGTCTGTCTCCTCGCAGCACTGCCCCTTCACTCACACCCTACAGTCCCCCGACTCTAAAAACCCGCACGGCCTACAGCCCAGCGCAAACAACAACAGAGGCGGGGGAGGGACAGGCAGGTCAGTCCCCCAGCCCCCCCCCCCCCCCCCCGCCCCGTACCGTGGTCGTCTATGTAGATGGATGAACCTCTTCGTTGACCCCTCCCCCCCCGCCCCTCCCACCCCCCACACACCGAGTTGGGCTAAAGTCCATTGTAATCATAGCTGTAAACTACAGAGCAGCTCCAGTCTGCTCCGAGCTGCACATCGGCCATATATTTCCTCTGGGAAGTGGACCAGTGTAGCGTCTCGCTGCACTAAATCCCCACTCAACGATATTGTGCCTGTGTGCTGTTTCCATGTGTTCTTCTGCATCTCAAAAACATCCAAATAACAACGACCCCAAGTCCACGTGGATCAGCCACAACAACCAGTGAAGACTACAGGTTGACGAAACACGTTTTGATTCCCTCACTGGGATGACTTCTTTTTCAATAACTTGAGGAAAAACATCCTTATGTATTCTGACCAACAATTCTTCTACATTACTCCAAGCATTTATTCTCTACGTGCACTTCCCCAGCTCCTACATGGCAAGGTGTTGGAAGAGAATCGATTTCATTCGATCTTTTCTTCTTACAGAGTGATGGTGCGAAGGTTGACTAACTAAATACTTCCTGATCGTCTCAATGAGAAAATTATTTTACAGAGTATTTCAATAGTGTTGGTTTTATGAACGACTATTCCACACACGTGAATGTATATTTCCGATTGTCAGTTCCAAGACAAGGAAGGTATTGAAGATTTGATCCTTTAACATGTTGAATATAGATGTAGTTATCATTGGAACCCCAGTGGAAGATCTGTCTGAATAGACAGAACTGGCAGTTGGAGAAAAACAAAACAAAAAAAAAACAAAAAAAAAACGTGTATGTATTGGACACTGAAACACCTGGTATGATAAGTAATAGGTAGTCCTGTGTTTTTTCATCGCTTTTGTAAGTGTCCTGTGACTTACTCAATTTAACCCGCGACATCTCTGTAAGCTTTGATTTACCACCCTCCGTGTTCTGGCACGCTAGGGTTACTGTCCTGTCACTAACAAGGCTTACACGGCTCATACATTTCGGTTGAGGGGGTTGTAACACAGTCTACCTCCGAGTAGCTCCAGCTAGACTCTTGCTTATCGAGTTATACAGAAAAGTGCTGACTCATGGGGAACCTTCACGCATTCACAAACACAGGTTCAGGTGGCGATGGGCGCCGCACGATACGCCCGCTACATCTCAATAACGTAACGTCGATATGCAGACGCGTGGGGCCGTAATACGGAGACGGGAGGACGTACGATGTCACATACGCGTTCAGGATTACCGTCATATAATCATCAGGGATGTCAGTTGGGGTCAGAAAAATAACAAGGAAATATTTTTCCTGGCAATACAGGGATTAGACATTACTATACATACAGCAAAAACACCTGTGATATATTAGATACAGATAACATTATCACTATTAAAGAAATATATCTTCCTTAAGAAAATTAAAACATGGATTTCCATGGAAACAAGGAAAACTGATATCCCTGTATCATATATGGCCAATGTTTCATTCATTTTCGAGAAGAAAAGAGAAAGAAATAATCTTCTTTCAGTCACTCCACAGAATGCAGAATGGTGAACTTGCTATCAGTCTTGTACTGTGTTTGTCCAACCCGACCGACGGCCACTGATACGTATCCAGCATACATTGTCTTAAAGTGAAGACGTATTGCTGGATCGCTGAACCCTATGACCTCTAAAAGAGGGCCCCACTCTCTCTCCCGGTACTCAAGATATAGACGCACATAAATTGACGTCCTATCGCTGCTACTAGGGGCAGGTCAGTTTCGGTTGGTTGAAAAATATTGGTTTCTGGGCCTATAAATGACACTTTAAAACATAAGAAAGACGATGGAGGGTACTGCTGTTTATTCACTCTCCATCCTTTGAGCAAACAAGCCATGCCGTTCCACTGACGGGATCTGCGACTGGGAGAGTGAAACGTAAGCAGAGTGGTCATGTGTAGTTGAGCTACTACAAGCCAGCTCTATAGGGAGCCAAAGTGAACCCACCGAAACCGCAGATACCCGTTACAAAACACTATTTCCGGATACAGGCGTCCAGTACTTTAACTATATAGGTTCAAGATCATATCCAATCTTTTAAATCCATATATTCAATACAATTAACAACTGTCATCGTAACTTCGAGACAGAATTATTTAGAGACGATAGTAGTTTACTACACTTCAATAGTAAAAGAAACGAGACCAAAAACCGAATTCTAGCCTCGAACCCCCATAGATTTAGCACTAAGCCTCGTTCTTACTGGCCTGCAGAAATGGTGTGTTTTAAAAAAAATTCTTTTCATCGGCTTGTGATAGAGGTACTATAGCCACGTCTTCATAATCAGAGATGGTTTGAGTACGGGTATCATTCACCGTTTTAGCAGGTTCGCTGAAGCTCCCTTTACGCCTCACAGGGATGTCATCAGAATCTTGTATTCAGAGCGCAGCATAGGGGAGGGTGGGGGAGGTCAACCAACCTTTTGTCACAGTCTAGTCTGTGAAAGTATATGATGTGAATGAATACTTCACCATATAATGGTTTCCACTGGTCACATGCGATTCCCATAATCACCCTGGCGCTACACAAGGGACTCTAACCTCACTATTGCAAGATAGCTAATTATATACCCGTCTACTGAAAGATCTCTAAAACCTTTATTCCCTGTTCAGTGGTTTAGATGCCATACACTATTGCTCAATGCGAATTCAAAACAACTAAATTTACAAATATATGGGCGATATGAGTAGCACTAGGCATATCACATGATAAGGTTACCAGGAAATTGTCGGCCGCCGCAGGCCTAAGCTTGAGGTCTATTCCGACTAGAAAGGTTCAACAAAGAACTGTTGGTGGCTGATAGTCCTGCATAGCGAAATAACTAGGTAATGTGCCATGCCAAAGCTTGAGAACCACATCCCTGTACTTCTCCATTTTTACCGTCTTACCCTCACTCTTTTTACCACCCGTTTTCCGCACCCTGGTCCCTTCCCCGTTTCCACTACATGTTTTTCGCATGTTTACTTATTTCCCCTTATTTTTATGCATCATTTGTGCGTGTTTCCATGCTCTGTCTTCACTCTGCAGCATATCCGTCGTTTGACTTCTCCTATTCTCCCGACCACATGTGGTACACTGAGTATTCCCAGAGCGCTGTATCCGTATCCACTAACAGGTAGATACAGGTAAGTGGGGAGGTTAGGGGATGATGATAAGTAGATATAGGTATGTGGGGAGGTAGATACAGATACAGGGGAACAGAGAGATACAACGTGGTAGATGTACGTGTTCGGAGGGTGGGGTGCATAGATACATCCAATAGGGGCTGGAGAGGGGCTGGTAGACACAGGTATATGGACTGAGGAGGGCCAGGTAGCCTCACCTGTTGCGGTGATTCATCTCCCACTTGAGACACCATCAAGCCCTCCCCTGGAACTATCACGCAGTGTATCCGCTGTCACACAGTTTACACAAGCCAGCCCAGTCTGACTGACTCATCTAGACAGTCATTATAGAGAGCAACTCTCCAGACTGATGAGCGCTAAAGACATACCAAAGAGCTGCACTCATATACTCTTACATCTGTCTGGCTCAGTGAGCTGATCCTGGCTGCTAACGTACTTACTCTTATATAGGATGATACTGCTGTTATCTACTCTTGACCACATTTATCTTAATGGAGTGATAATACTGTATGAGCTACACATGGCTGCTACCGTATATACTCTTATTACAGTGATGATACTGTATGGCTCAGTGAGCTGCTCATGGCTGCTACCGTATACACTCCTATGATAGTGATACTACGGTATGGCTCATACACAATGCTACCACATTTATTTTAATAGAGTGATAATACTGTATGGGCTACACATGGCTGCTACCGTATATACTCTTATTACAGTGAAAATAATGTATGGCTCAGTGAGCTGCAAATGGCTGCTACCGTATATACTCTTATTACAGTCATAATAATGTATGGCTCATTGAGCTGCTCATGGCTGCTACCGTATACACTATTATTATAGTGATAACACTATATGGCTCACTGAGCTGCTACCATATATACAAATATATGTATATTATTATATACCTGTGGTAGTATATCCTACACATACTGCCCGCTCCTACCCATGGCGTATTTATACCCGTACGCCACACTGTGACGTACGGGGTATGTGATCACGTGACCAGGTAAAATTTCGCCATTTTTAGGTATATAATAATACGAAAACAGGCTGACTGTCTTCGTACGTCAAAATACTTGGTAAAACTGTTGATCACATACATCCCTCTGCCTACGGCATCGGGATGTATGTGATCAACAGTTTCACCGCGTATTTTTGACGTACGAAGACAGTAAGCCAGTTTCCGTATAATACTTCTAGTCTTTTTAGCAAGATGCTACTGTAGAGTATAACGAATTGCTCCTGAATGTTGGCTAGGAATTCTGCACTTCTTTCTCCTCTACATCCATAGAGAGTAATCGTGTCAGTATAATCAAGTATACAGTAGAAAACTCTGAGGAGCTCATTACATTTCAATCACCCAACCTTCTTCATTTATATAGACACGTATATCGTTATAATAAACTGCAAAAACTGCACATGTGCAAAAATGGAGAGCCAAGGAAGGGTTACAAACGATGGAGGGAGGCCTTAATGAACTGTGTCTGCCAATATTGCCATTAATTAACGTTCTCCCGACACCGCATGGTCATATCGACGCTAAACTTAATTAAAACGCTTTCAGCTACTGCCACAGGCCTTGATTAGGACGGGGAGAGATATGGATAGATCTAAAGGAGGTTATACTCTGCCGCTAAAACAGGTGTTTTCTAAGTCTGCCGGGTGTAATGACATGCAACATACATCATCATGCAGAGTCGATTTGTCAGGCATGAATCATTAAAACATGTAATTTACATTATACATGTTTTGTTAACTGGAAACACTGCAGGGTTTACCGTGTGATGATCTGGTTGAATCTAGGATTGCTTCTCCATTATAGATGGGCTTGCTACTGCGCATCACAGGTTATTTTATATTGTATGATGACATATTGCATTCCACAGCCTGCCATACATGATGGCACATCCCATACTGCAGCCGGCCTTGTGTCATAAAATATAGCACACCGTAGACTACCTTCTGCAATGATACACACTCTGCCCTAAGAAACTTCGCATACTGTGATTTGCCCAACATGAAGATACATTACGAATCACAGCAACAAAAAGATGTGAAAGGATTCATTTCATGGCAGGGTTGTATCATGAATAAATCTGAACTTTGTGAAGACAAATGGGATTCCTCAGTCCCGTTTAAGTGATACATTGGCTGTGTAAGTGTTCTGGGAGACGGCGACATGGGACAGGATTGGAGATATATCATTGCGTGTTGTGTCACCACTTTGTTCGTCTATTGTGTGGCGTGTTTGCTGCTGTGCAAGGGGTACCAGAGAATAATATGCAGTTTGATTATTGCCAGCTTAGAATTCCTATGGTATTACACTTGTCTATATTCCATCAAAATATCGAAGGATAAAGGATGGAGCAATACATCATTATGAAAAGTTTCAGCTTCAAATCCTCTGAACAAAATCTATTCCTCCCCTAGCCCCTGTAGCTGTACCTCAATCTGTAGTTGGCTGGTTGGTTGGTTTAACGTCCAGTCAAACATTATAGTTTCTTACCAGACTTTCTCAAGGTTCTTTTACACCATAAGGTTGGTAACCGAATCTAAGTAATGAATTTAGGTAGAAATATCACCGCTACACATTTACCGAAGTGAGAATTCTTTTACTTCCCACACAATATAGGCATGGTGTGAGGTGGATTGGCCCCGAAATCTTTAGACAAAAACCTAACAGCCTCCTGACGTGAACTGGATGAATTATGGTGATTACACTATAGCCGTGCCTGCCCCACGTCTTCCTATAGCCCGAGTCCCTGGATGAGAACAGGACAGCCCCCCACCCCAAGTCTCCGTAACAGGGACGGTGAAGGTCATACCTACCTAGAAGGGTTCCCGGATATCTCGGCCCCTTTGGCATCTCGGACCCCCTCTGGCACCTCGGACCCATCGGCATCTCGGCCCCCCGCTTTCACAGCTTTCACGCCTTCATGTGCGAAAACGGTGAATATCTTCCCATGTGATTACTTACCCAAGATACGGATTCTCAGCTTTGTTGTTTTATATTATTTGACAATTATCCACAATAAAGAATCTTACAGAACAAAAATATATCTTACAAAACATGTGTGATAACCCTATCCCAAACCTAAACCCTATTAGACCGTTTCCCTAACCCAAACCCTATCCCAAACCTTAACCCTAACCCTATCCCAAACCTTAACGCTAACCCTAACCCTATCCCTAACCCTATCTCTAACCCTAACCCTTTCCCTAACATTAACCCTATCCTTAACCCGCAAAAGCGGGAGTGTGAAACGCGGACGCGAGGGGGCCGAGATGACCGCACCAAAAGGGGTCCGAGATGCCGAGGGGGCCGAGATGACCGTGTACCCCTAGAAGCAGTGCCGTCCGCCTGGCGGGGAGGAGGCAGACAGCGAGGTCCCGCCTTTTATTATCCACCTAATACAAAGTGTCCATAGAAAACACATAGGGAGTTGGTATGGACATACCCGGCGCATATGGATATGTTGTATGCTCCGGGTGGCGCATACGGAAAAATAGTGCGT
Organism: Alentia gelatinosa; assembly: GCA_950022655.1. Taxonomy (NCBI): domain Eukaryota; kingdom Metazoa; phylum Annelida; class Polychaeta; order Phyllodocida; family Polynoidae; genus Alentia; species Alentia gelatinosa. The sequence goes on from OX465581.1 coordinate 108,635,082, forward strand.
ACGGAAGAATAGTGCATAACTAAAATGAACTGATATCGACATGGCACTTGCCGAGAAAAGGTGGATAATAAATACAATATAGACTGGTTTCAGATAAAAGCGGTTGTATGCTCCTCGGAGTTGACTCTGCGCAATATCCTCGCATACGCTCGGATATTACTACGCGTCAACTCCTCGGAGCATACGGCCGCTTGTATCTGAAACCAGTCAATATTGTGTATGTATATCACACCGCCATCTGCGTCACCCTCCCCCGTGACCAATATGGGCACAAGTCTCGCCAAGAGCCTTTTGTGGTCACAGCGACCCGACCAGAAAGCAGGCTGTATTTTTCCTTTTAGAGTCTGAATTTATGGATTTACTTATTGAAGGCAGCGGGTAGTAAGTGCAGAGTGTTTGCATTGAAGGTCGACTGAGTGAGCCTTCTTTTAGATCCTCTGTTTTTACTTTTAATCCCGAAGGATTTTTTTTTTAATCAAGAGGGATAGGCATTCAAGTTTCTAATCAGCTTGCCAAGCTCATCTACGAAACGCTGTAGCGACCCTCTATCATATACATATTTTTTGTTTGTTTTATTGCTGTAAAGTGTATACAATGCACGCTATATAAAGTCTGTATTGACTCCATGAAGTAGATAGGGAGGGGTCGGCCTTCTGTAGATTGAGATCATTATGTATTGGTGTTTTCACAATGTCTCATCCACCTCCGTCGTTCGTGGCTTCCAATAACCCTACAGACTGATTCATAGTAGTTTGTGTGCCCCTTCTTTCATTTACGTGTTTGTCTCTGCCTCACCATTTGCCCCGTCTCATAATTCTTTATTTTCTTTGCGAGTTCGTTAACCAGAGTTTCACAAACCGCATCAGTTATTGCCCTAACGCAGACACGCACATACTAAATAGATGACAACGTGGCTTTCTGGTCCCGAGTGCTCCCTTGTACCTCGGGGGAAGCGAATTTCCTGTGGTGCAGAAAGTCTAGGCAATCAGTATTTAGTGTTGGCGGCGATGCTTCATCATGCAGTAAGTTAAAATACTACTCTCGAGAGAACATCTGCAACCAAACGACAACATTATCAAACAGCAATACTTATTTCTGTTTGATATTGCCTCTCGGCTGTGGAAATTTATGCCACTCTTTCTACGTTCCCAACGATATATAGTTGCCTATCCCTTAAGTGTCTGAATGGGGAGAGTAAAGTTGTTTTTTTGTTTTTGTTTTTTTTTGTTTTGGGTGGGGGGGGGGGGGGGGTGGGGAGGGCGCATAAGGTACATTCTTAGAATACAGACTGCATGACATGGGCATTCGTTTCCAAGTAAAATCCAGTCGAGCGGACCAACTCGTTAAAGAGACCAACCCAAATAGAAAACGAATTTTTTTTGCACAGAATGGCATCCCTCTGTCCCTTCTCTGCGCCATGTTTATTTCCTGCGCATCAATCTATTGCGAAGGCAACTTTGGCTTATAACAATGCATGGTCCATTTAGCAGGTTCCCTCTGTAAGCACATACTGCCGTCATACAACCCTCGCAGTTTAAATGGCCTCACCTCACAGCACAGACACCTACCTACTTACCTACTCGTCTACCTAACACAGTTCACACAGTGGGTACAAAACGCGATGCATACCTTGGCGTGTCTGACACCTACTTTACCATAGCCCATCCGTCGTAGGCACAGCAGGCTGTCGGAGTGTTCCGAGTCCTCTTCTGCCCCCTCCTCCTCCTCCTCCTCCTCCGTCGTGTCGCCCGTGCCCACCCGGGCGTACCCCGTCGGGTCGCCCGCCTTCCGCCCGCCGCCCCCCGTCGACCCACCTGACCGCCGCCGCCGCCGCCGCCCGCTCCGCCGCCGCCAGCACAAGATCCCCTCGTCCGTCATGGCTACCAGCGCGTGCTGCTGCCACCTGCCGGCAGTCTCTGCAGGGCTCCTGTTGGGGGGCTTTTCACTTCCCGTCCAGAACTAGCCTTCCTTATCCAACAGCACAGCGGTGGTCGTTAGCACTGCTGTGGTTCAAGCTGCGGCTGGTGCGTGAGATCGGGAGATGGGTTAGATAGGTATGTAGCTGGGCAGGTGGTTGGGTTGTGAGGTAGGGCGGGCGGGCGGGCGGGCGGCGGGGCTGGCCGGCTTTGAAGGTTACCGTGACGCTGTGTCTCTGTGGGCGTGAGGTGACTGCAGCTCCACCGGGCGGGCGGGAGGCGCACTAACGGGACGTGTGGTGCCTCCAGGGTAATAATCACACACAGCACCCACTTCTCCACCTCTCCTTCCTCCAGGCGGTCTGTCCGTGTATTTTTTATTTTTACACCTGTCCAGTAATCACAGGTTCCATACCTGACGTGCCCGAACCTTTCATCTCCCAGTCTCTCGTCTATCACTGTTGGAGCTGAGCGGTATGCCTGTCACGGTGTTACTGTCAGTAGTTGGACCTCCTCCTGGCACGCTGGTCCGTCTAGAGTGTCCTCCAGGGCCTCTGTGGAGCCCCTCCTGTGCTGCTGTGGCTGGCTGCTGCCTGCTTGCAGCCTGGCTGCTGGAGACTGGGAGTGACGGCTCTGAGCAGCTCACTGACTACGCAGGGAAGCAGTCAGAGAAGGCACCCGAGCAGCTCGTCCATAGCGAGCAGCAGCAGCAGCGTTACGAGGGAGAGGTGTCGGGAGGACGGCAGGGGGAGCGGGTCCCCGCGGGCCGGGCGCCCTCCTCACCCCGTACCGGACATTTGGCCTCGTCCCCCGCCCGCACCACATAGTACACTCAGTGTACGCCGGCACCGAGGACGGAGGTTCACTGGAGAGTCCGGCCAGTAAAGAGAAGATGTATAGATGGGACCCATGAAAGCATTTAACCCTATGGCCTCCACAAAAAGGGCGCTACTCAATCGAACACCTGGGTTTAGACATGCCTAAATTGTAACCATACCGCCACTGCTATATGTATACAGGTCGGTTTGGGCTATATAAATAGTGTTTTTTCCCCAGGTAGAACTGTCTCCTTTAAGTGGCAGTAGGGCAGTGACCAGGCGGGTTGCAGCAGTCAGCGCCAATACAACGCCGGGTGTGGACGACATCAATCAACGAGCAACGGCTTTAATAACGACTCCCTCAGCGATGAACCGTTAATGAATTAGGCTGGATCTAATCAGCAGCGGCCTCTGTTGGTGTAATAAAACAAAGCCAAAAAACACACACTCGGGACATATCATATAAACACAGCAATAAACCACGGGATTTCTATCCGCCGGGACCGAGACTAGCAAAGATGATCCCCTCTGGTGTTGCCGTCTCGTATAAATCCGTCTCCGGAATCCTCTCGTCCCGAGTGGCTCAGAGCTGCTCCTATAACGGCCGAGGTGGGGGTTTTTACGGAGCAGACCCTTCCTAGCAGTGATCAATGCCGCACGGCCCCCTGTGAACACTGCCTCAGGCCGCTGCCTGCTGCCGCTCCAGTAGCTACTGCTAGTAGGAGGCCCGAGCGAAGTCGCCTATGGCTCCGGCCGCACGTCCACCACGCCATGTCTGAGTAGCAGGAACATGAGGGCAGCCGATCGCCCTGCTCCACACCATACGACAGTTCCCACCGCTTTCCTCAAGGGGGAAAACTTTAGAACCCTCCGTTAGGGGTAACTTTAGAACCCCACCCTCCAGGGATAGATTTCCTCTAACACAGGTGTCGTGTTCATGTGGAAACCATATCTGCAGGACTTGTCGCCCAGGTGTCGTCGCCCCTCCTGTTAGACGTACAGGTAGAGAGTGGCAGGTGTTGGCGGACTCCGTGTTGCGGGCGGCGGGCAGCGGGCGGCGGCCGTCCTTCCCAGGCCATGTCGTGGCAGGATATACGTCTCATAATGCTATACTCTGCTCCACATAAGATGGCCCCAGACATACACGAAGTCCATTACTTATCATTCTCAAACAACATCGGAATCGGCAACGGTGGGTTTTAGTGTGAGCAAAGAGTGCCTACACTCCCAGCTGTAAGTCAGTAAGGCCATAATACATCCAATGGTAACCATAAAAGTTTGACTGTTTGGCAGAGTTTTGAACATAGGCTCTGGACTCCAAGTAGAATTGCCATACACACTGAATGAATTGGTCATCATAGGAAGAATGCGCTCTACTTCAACTCACATGGTCATTTTACGTTCGGTAATTCCAGTTTGGGGCCATCAATAAAGTACGTACACAAAATTTCTAAGATTGTTGACCCACCCCTCCTTAGTGCGTACATACTTTATGGATGGGCCCTAGCTCAGTTTACAGGAGTGCACCTAAAGCCCTTCCAACTAGTCAGTGTATACGAGTATTTTATGTGGAACAATTCTCATCAACCTCTTCACATAATCAGGTGAGAGAGAGAGAGAGTAAAGGGGTACTTCACATGAGCGGTTATTTTACGTACCTTCAATGGGCCATTCATAGTTTACAGTTTGAGAGCTTCTCTAAGAGTAAACCCACACCAGGCCTTTTTTGTTGAGGCATACTGATGAGTCCATTCATTTCTTTCTTGAGCAAGCCTCTCAGGTTGGAAGGCTCCTCAGATTGCAGGTGTCATTTGAAATGGTTGCGTTTAAATGATCTGTGTTCTTGAGATCACATGGCATAGGTTAATTCAAAAAGATCATGTCAAAGATCTCCTTTGACGAGCTAATTCACATGCATTCTGTGGAGTCATCAGAATATTCCTCTTAACGATGAACATTCTTGTAAAACCATTCGATGAACCCATTTTATACTTAGTGAGGTAAATCAAGTGATGCGAGATAGAGTATAAGCACAACACAGAGAATCTGGCCGGAGACCTTCCTGCAGCAGTGCTATCTAGCGTGTCACTCTCCTCCCGTGTCTCCTCCATGGTGTGTCACTGCTGGTCGGACAGCTACACAGAGAAGGGGGCGGCGGCCCATGTCTGGATCCCCTGAAGGAGGCCTCGTCCGGGGGAGGAGGACGTAAGGCTGGCGAAGGGCAGAGAGAGATGGGGAGGGGTGCATGTGTTGTTATGGCTCAGTCCGTTAGTTCGTTGTGGGGCGCAGCAGACCTCCCTACTGTACCCCACACCCCCAGCCCCTATCTCTATAGTGACACGGGCCCTGTGTAGTTAATGTATGTGTCTCCCCGCTCCGCAGCCCACCCGCCGGCTCAGAGCTGCTCGCCCACCTGCCGAACAGCTCAGTTGTTTGCTCTGCATCACATACACCGCGCGCTCTCTCTCTCTCTCAGTGTCTGCCACCTCTACACATCCACAGGCCGCCTCCCGCACCTCTCCGCTGCTCGCGCTACATCGTTTTGTATTTCCCTACAGTATGATCTTTATGTGCGGCCGTCTGGGTAATAAACCAAGTTTCATTTTACTGCTCTCACCCTCGTGTTTTGCTTCATATTTAACAGTTTATATGACCTTTCTTTATGGAAATCTAAATATCCATCCATCCAACTCCACTCACTCACTCCCATAAATCACGTAGCTCTCTTTTCTGCATCTTTTTCCTCCTATAAAGCGAAGACATTCCTCCGGTTTCTTTTTTCTTTACAGTTACAAATTCTACTTTGACCCTCTTCTAGCTCGCCCTCCTCGACTGCCCAGAGCATCTGGATTTATTCAGTTAGCTATAATAATGTCCATCGGACCTGAGTACCTCTAAGTGAGCAGCTCACCAGACCAGCTCCCCGGAACCCCACGAGCATCTCCGAGCAGCCCCGAGCTTCTGGCCGACGTCACTGACCCCTAGCGGACTTCGCAGGAAGTCCTGACACGAGTAGGCACCAGGGGGCGGCACAGGTGTCGTCATGGGCAGAACGCGTTCAGGGTCGGGGTGGAGGTCGGGCGGACTCGGGTGGACTCGGGCCATCTCCGAGCGCGCCATGATTGATCACACGCATACAGAGATGGCGTGGTTTAATAGGCACGCCTACCACTAAACTCCCGTCAACGGATAGCCTCCAGGTGTCCAAATAACACACAGCTCACCTTTTAAAACGCCCCACAACGAGCACCAGTATTTCACTTCAAAATCAAATCATCCAGCCCTTTGCATTTTCTCAATCTATCTCGGGGTTTAAAATTTGCTCCTTTTTTACTTTTTAAGATATCAATGTTTTCTCGAATCCAGTTCCCTTTAACGAGGAATATGAAAGATTCATTTGATTTCTTAATCAAAATCAAATCAAATATTTCGTCCGGGTTCAATGTGTTGTGACCCCCTCGCACCTAAGGGTGATTATAACTAAAGTTCACGAGCCCCCATTTTTGTTTTAACAATTCTCTACTAGCAACCTGTCAGTGGGAAAATAATCGATGTATGGCTTTCAACGCAGATTTTCAAAGTTAGAGGTACTACTGATAGAACGGCAGGTGATCGGGCAATCCGGACGACCAAATAATTCAGTCTCTTCCCTTCCCAGCTTATTAGAAGCAGTAAGGACAACCCCCCTCTCGCACACACAGTCCCACACCTGATCCCCATAAAGGTGCACGTTAACCTATTTGCGATCGTCAGGCCACGATTAGGAAGGCAGAACACAAGGTTAAAGTTCCCCAACTGCCGAGAACCAGCCACTTAAGTTAGTAGTAATGTCCCGACCAAAGTTTCTCCTTGAAAGTTTTCAAAGAGTCACAGAATTAGATCTCAGGGATGTATCTTACAGGGTTTACAGTTCGGACAGGCAAAAAGCTCCGTAGTGGATGACCAGATAACTATATGTAGTGCTAGTTTCAGGCAGGGTACTTCCCTGTGTATCCTTGGGTACTAAGAAAATAGTCCCCTCGGGGAGTGGGAACATCCCCATTCTAGCCAATCATATGACTGGAAATATTCAGTGCGAAGAGTGGACTAACTGAGATGTGCACATTATCAACCTATTAAATAAAGCTTCGGTTGAAAAATGCAGTTCCTTACCAAGGCTCAACAACCCATAGTCTACATGAAAATATGGGCATTTAAGGTGATCATACGAACGTTTCAAGAATATTGGGGCAAGAACGGTTACTTTACCAATAAATCTTCATCACCTGAAGAAGTGCTATAAATTAGCACGAAACGCTGTGTCCCCCTCTGATACCTCATATCGCCATAACATTGTCATCTTGGTTGCAATAAAACTTCCCTTTAAAAGAAATATACTGCGTCTGTTTTTTTATGCTTTCCACTTCTCTTATTTTTACCAATGAATATATACCTCGATTATATGAAGATTCTTGATTTGTTGATAAAGTGGGGTACATGGCTTTGACGCAGGAGAAATGTTATAGATCAAGTGAACAGTGGAAGTCTCTAAACCCTGTCTTATATATATAACCTTGACGTATCGATCGCTGGATTTAGATCTCAATAATAGCTTACAAATGTCCATCTGTTGGAGGTAGAAGATTATAAAAAAAAACTGTTTGAAATTCCCCCAGTACATATGGGAGTACACGTGTTATAAATATATCTGACATGTCCACCAGTACCCGACCCCGCCAAACCCAAGTACACGTGCACTATCCCAGCTGGCCTAATAGGCTCTGCCTTCATGAAATATAAACAATATCTATGATCCCTATAGCATCTCCACTTAAACAGCTGGATTCATGGATACTGATGTGAGTAGATGTATAGGTATGAGTATTTATCCTACCCCTAATAAAAAAATCCATAGGCTTAACATTGGGTCACTGTATTCGGTTTGGAGTTCAGAAAAATGAAAAATATTGCTCTAGTGGGATACACTTGACAAATGACGGCATTTGTTAATGTAGAAGTAATTTAGACGGGTGGGCTCCCGCAGTAATACGCGATCTTGCAGTCGTGCGATAAACAACACGACTAACTCTTGTTCGGTTTTTCCATAGTCCTTGTGTACAAGGATCCCTTTAGGAGAGATACTGGGCAGCTCTAATAAGGCAGATTTCAAAATTCCCATGTTACCTTTTCCTGCCTACAGATATCTACTTATAAATATAAAAATAATCAATTATTCTCATTTCCATGATTTTATAGCGTTCACTTTGAAAAAAAACCCCACCCAAAAATCAACAACCAAGTATCAACTAATTATGGTAATTTTGCTTCCAAGGATCATCCAGCCTCACCGTGTTATTGTTACATACTGCAAAACACATCACACCCGTAGGAAATGAAGGTTATCTTACCTTGCTCTGTTTCCTGTCCAGGTAAAACTGGTGTTGACTGACGGCCATGGACCAGATACATTTTGTGAGGGCGGGTGTGGCTGCGAACCACGCGTGCACGTTCACGTTACCGGGGCCGAACGTTCGTCGACTTACTGACACCCTGCAAGCACACGTAACCTGGTCAACGAGGGACACAATACACAGCACATGCCGAGGGAAGAGCGATACCATCTCCCACAACGAGGAATTTTAACAGACAGGTCCGTTTTTATATAACGTTTTCCTGTAGAACATCTTCTTGTGAGATTGACAATTTCCTATCTTTATTTTTAATTCGACACTGTGGTGTTTTGAAACATGACTGTTCTTTCCTCTCTTCAATCATAAGTAATTGTTGGTGTATCTCATTAGCCTATTACATACTTTGAGCCAATAGCTATTTTCAGCATTTGAGATAAACTGGATGTTCTACAAAATACAAACTATTTTACTTAAATACAGAAACTTGTAACATACAGGCATTCAATAAACAAAGATATTTTATGGATTACATTAAAGATTTTATTATAGATATTAGATTTTTCACGATTACGAAGGAATTAAAAAAGGATTCGTGCATAATTTGATCTATGTTACTGCGTGGTAATATATAAAATCGAAATACGTCCACATTAGAAATCTGTGCAGAATAAGTCGAATAAATCTACTGAAGAACTACATTGCAAAATGTTCAAGATGCATAGGTCACCAGTAGATCACGTCAGACGTTTCCATAAAAATGATGCAAGTCTTTACGGTTTAGGCCATGTCACCTCTAAATCACAAAATTTCGGACACATTACAAAAAATTAACGGACATAACTTTCTTTACAAAACTGCTTCACAATGCTATAGATCACCTGTAAATTCATTGAGAAAGAAAGTTCTCGCTAGGATAAAATATTTTGGTATTTCATGCCTGGCTCATATTTAGTACCGATACTGATTCATATACCATGATGCACAACGAACAAATGAAACAAGAAGATTTTGGTTGAGGTCCTCTTGTGTGCTCATCATAAAGAAAATACATCACAATGTCGATTGATGTACCGATTAAGGTTCTGCCCGAAGCAGGTCATATCATGATAATGCTCATGACAGTGTCAGGCGGTATGGCATATGTGTATCGAACATACATCCACCGTGCACTAACATATATCCATATTCAAAATTCAACACGTGCTAGGTTTATATATACCTGTAACAAGTCAATTCCGGGTGTGCGTGTGTGTGTGTCTTTCTTAGATATGGCATAATTAACAAATTGGGCGCTTGGGACACATTTTACCTGCACTTCTTACCTTGGTCCATGTTGCTGTAACTACCCATATGCTGTAGACTCTTCATACTGAACAACTCGCAAGTCTGCCCTGGCCATACTCCCCACATCTCTGTATAGACAGCGGGGGTGCTTCTGCCAACTTATCCCTTAAACCTGTACCCTGCCGAAGCGCCCAACTCATTATTTACTGGCATCTTTTTTTTTAATTAAGAAAAAAAAGAGAAAAATATGTAGATATTTCTATCCACAATTGAAAAAGATGAAGAAATAAGATAAAACACTACGTATACGAAACCGTGAGCCGTGAGGACGACCCTGGAGTCGTGCGTAGTGACCCGAGCAGAGACTCTGTGTGCTGGTGTTAGCAGAGTGCTCCAGGCGCCAGTACTTACTGCGTAGTAGGGTCGGAGATGGCATCGGAGAGCTCGTCAAACTCCTCGATGGGCTCTTGTATAGCATCCTCATACAGGTTGAAACTGCTGAGCGTGTGCACAATACTATAGAGAAAGGGCAAAAACACACACTCACTCACTACCTAATGCGGCTGGGGGGCGGCGGGCTGGGAGAGCAGGGGCCGTGGTAGTACGTCGTACAGGCGCCGTACAGACGCCGTGCAGACGCCGTACAGACGCCGTGCAAACGCCGTACAGACGCCGTGCAAACGCCGTACAGACGCCGAACAGGCGACATGCAGACGCCGTACAGACGCCTCGACTCCACATCCATGAGACACCCACCAAGATGCTGCCACCTGGCGTTTCAAGCACCAACCACAACCCAGAAGTTAGCAGTTGAATGCCCTTGCCTAAAGTTTTCCTGGGGTTTCCTACTACTCAACCACCTTGGGGACGAGACAAGATATTGGAATCCTGGAAGTGTTCCCTCATAGTCCTCTCGCAGATTTATTGTATTCATACTTAGACTGATATGAGAATAATCATATCAAGAATTACGTTTGTTTAATCATTTATTACCCTTCAGTGGGTTTACTGTAACTTTTCCATAGGGATGCCTAAAATTCAGGGATTTTAAATCACTGAAAGGGATTTGTTCTCAAGCCAAATGCCAGAGGCTGTCTGTTTCCACTCATTAATATGCAAATATTCATTTTACAAACTGCAATATGAAAAATAGGCATTGGTTAACCCCTACCCCACCAATTTCATAAATATAATATTGAGCTTGATTCCGGGTATAAATATATTATTCAGTGTCTATTCGTGTGAATGCTGTTCACATCTCTGGGTTTGGGCGGTCTTGGTGGGTGTAACACATTGCTTTAATCCAAACATCAGCAATAACATGGGGCACCAAACTTCAATTTCCTATTCAAAAACCATTCAGTTCAGTGAAAATTAACAACAGCAAGAGCAGGAGGTGCAATAACTTTATCATCTCTGAACTATTTCCAACAAGGCTACTACGGCATAAGCACTCAATTCATGTATGTGTGAGGTAAACAGTATTAGACGGTGGTGCTAATTAATCTGGATGTCAGTCGTGATTGTCGTTAAACATGCAGTGTAGGCCTGGGTTAGAAACCTTCACATGATAAGAGTCATTAAGCAACATAACGATTGCAATACTAATCAATACTGGTCCTATATCATGCAATCACTGGTAGCTGAACCCTGCAAGGCCTCTGCGTGAGGTCTATGACTAAGCTCAACTCTGCACTCTTGCTGGCATTTCAATATTCATATTCTTTGTGTGTTCACACAAAAGAGTTTTAACTTAACTTGGCATTTCAAGCTCTAGCTTATACTTAACGACAACGCATCTGATAAGACAATATATAAATAAACAAGTATCATCTTAAGTAATATATTCAATATAACAGTATGTGGTAATGAAATTTGAATTTCGCAAAAGTGGTGTCCACTCGCTTGGATAATAAGTAGTGGCTCACAATGTTTTAAAATTTGTTTTGGGTCAAAAGTAAGACTCCACTTTAAGAGCCTTCCTGAGCCATTCAGAGCGGTCCACTGCCGCTCTAATCTGTTTTATAGCTGCTTAAATGTGGATGAGACGTGGCTTTTACCTCACGCGTGAACACGACCACAAGTGAATCGGAGTTCGAATTAAAAAAAATCTTAAATCTGATCTAAGCCACTTAAAGCGGCGATTCTTCAGTCCTCATTGAGGGGCATGGCTTGCAAAAAAGCCACAACGTATAGAACGCATCGTCAGTACACCAGCAAGAGATAACGGTTAGAATATATTGAATTAATCATAATATTACTACAACATACCATAATTGTAATATATCTATGATGAGGAGCGGAAACACTTTCGCGGGGAAAAGTAGACTATTGTGGTATATGAGCTAATCCCGAATCTTTTCAATTAGGATTTAATGAGCAGCAGGGTATGGAATATGTTCTGATGTTAGTTACAAACTCGTGAGCTACAAATGACAAAAGGCAATAACGGACACAAGGTACCTGCACACAGCCTCCACCTCTGTCTACTCTACACAAACTAACCCGATTACATCTGCCCAACTCTGTCTCTAATAGTTAGTGAGGGTCGACTACCAAGCGCAGACAAAAGGCAGTCCTTTGCTGTTGTCTTTTCCATGAGGCAAACTGAACTGAAATTGAAGGAGGTGCCTCCAACTTGCCCAAGGGGGTAGGGGGAGGGAGGGAGTCATAGGGAGACTGGACACGACTGACGGACATAACATCCAATCAGCGACAAGCACACAGACACGTGACATGGAGCTGACCAATCACCGAGCTCGACAGGCTGCGTCTCCATTATCACGTGACCAAACCCGGAGTTCTGATTGGCCACCACAGCACGCACGACTTAAGACTGGTAACTTGAAGCTGACATTTTCTATTTTAAGGATAAACTATATTTGTACATTCTTTAAATTTCAATTGTTTTCTCTTCAGTTTCGATTTTGGATTACACAAAACACACACACACGCCACACCTTGTGGATGATTAACCTTCCAGGATAAATCAACGAAAAAAAGATGAAAATAATTCATATCATGTCCTTGTCCAGACTACTAAAGGGTCCTCCACCACTCAATAAGCGTGAACATCAGCTTCCTAATTGTCGATGACTAGAGATCTTACATATTTATTTTTCCTTTTTAGAAATATATTTTCTTACAAAAGTCAAGGATCAAGCTTAATTACCACTAGCTGACCTGTTTGTCGAATTGAATCACACGCAAATCTGTTAGAACCATCGAGGTCACTCACCAGAAAACTTCCATTAAATAAATCATCGTTTTGCAATCGACCCACGCACCACAGGGGTGCGCATTGGTACAACCCTGAGGACTAAGCAAAGTCCCTCCATTCTGTGAAAACGTGAATTACATGAACATTCAAAAGGTCCGTGATATTCTTCTAGTCTCAAACGGAGCTCAAAGCCAACGCTCTTCTACATGCGAGGTATTGTACAACAGAGATGAGGGGTTGAGGGTGTGGAGGGAGGGTAGGAGAGACAGAAACCTTGACCAGGGGTCCCGACAGAGCACATACAGGGCAGCAGAAAGCGACTACACTACAGCGAGAACTGACTTCACCAAAAACACACGGCATGCAGACACCATGAAAAACACAAGGAGTTGTGGGGAAAGGTCTTCCTAAGTGCAGTATCTTTAGAGTCTATTTAAAAGTTGGTATACACACTAATTTGAGAACTCTTTAGCATAATACTAAACAGGATTAACTAAATGCAATGTCTTGAATGTTACCAGGAACCCTAAATATTAAACTCAGATTTTAAGAGTCCAACTTCTTCACACTTCATTGTCATTCTGGTTGATTCATTGCTCTTACTGATGCTTAACAACTGTAAAATCCAATGACATGTTGACGTAGGTAGATACTTCTGTGATATTCAGCAGATAAAGGTTTTCTAGGTTAAAATATGCTCAAAGGAGTCGGACTTGTTTTGCAAATTTTTTATGATTATCGCAGCGTATCATATGTATCTCGTGTGTTGGTTCTTTGAAATAAGTTTTAAATGAAACTTGGTCAAAAATTAGTTTGTATACCAACTTTTAGGGAACTGGTGCCGTGTTGTCGACTATTTTCTAGTCAAATCAGATTCCTTAAAGGAGTGAATTTCCTATAAATCCACTCTCTATACGTAACACTAGGTGGGGTGTCCTATAATCTCTGTGTCTTAGATTGAGTGCTCCTTAAAGCAATAGCCTTATTTCTAGAGGATTCAGCCTTAACTCGAGTGGATCTTGGGTAATCACATGCCAGTTAGTGAAGAGCAACCTATCGAGGCACCACATACACGATTCTGGTTGCCAAAGAAACAGGGTAATGTTATATGGTTGCCATGGAGACACCTCCTTCAAGCCCTGATAAAGAACAATGGTTCATCCTGAGGGGGTCAAGGTCATACTGAGGTCATACCGAGGTTCACTGCCTAAAAGTAGTTCAGCTACTTACCGCTTGGGGTCGTGTACTTCAATGGAGAACTTCTTGTCCCGGAAGTAAAGATTTTCCAACTGTTTCCACGGGAAGACCTGGTGAATGACAGAGTACATAGTACATTTGTTTGACAGAACTCAAGGATTGATTTCTGAGGATATTCTTACTCTAAAATGAAATATCATATATACATAATACACATTGCTCATACAGTGTAGTACCGTACGTAGTCTTATGGTATTCTATTTATAGTCTTTGAATCCCCCCCCCCCCCCCAAGCATTAGAAGTGTAGTGGAAGACAAAATTTGATGCCGTAGTACATGACATTGTCAATGGGAGGCGCCACTTGTACCGTAGGAGATCTCTATAGATGGCGCACCGATCGATCAGCCCTCAGGGTTGTATAAACAGATAGCGATAGCCCTGTTGCCCTGTGGCTGTCAGTGTGCACAAGGGATGGGGCTGTGAGAGGAGACCAATGATACACGGCTTCTAAACTCTTTGATAAACAGACCATTGAGGTCCAACATGTGTGTGAAGTTGGTGACGTCTCTTAACTTCACTTAAAAAAAAAGACAAAAAAAGACCTTGGACATAACTTTATTATCCATCGTATACAAACACCTTATTGAAAACGTATGGGGACTCAGTAAACCACATCTCATTATATAAAACCTGTCAGATATCATAACTGGGGTATACGGATTCAAATCTGTGGTACACGATCTGAAAGCCATGGTATACAAGCTATATAGTCCCTTCGTGCTAGAGAGTAGAGGAAAGGTCCCTATTCTTATACCTTTTATTATGGCAACTTCTGAGTTTATTGTATTCAAAAGCATGGATAATAAATACAACAAACGGTGGTTTTGTAGACAGGCGGCTCTGTAAACTTGACGTAATAATAGAGTCGTTAGTGCTCGTGTATTATAACACGTCAATCTCTCGTGGTTTACGGCCGCCTGTCAACAAAACCATCGTTTATTGTCTATTTAGATGTCATCTTAATTATTTTTGAGCATATTTTGAAGTACCTCGCATACAACCCCTGTAAACATTTCATTCCGTCACATTTTCCTATCTCCCTGTTTACATGAGAAGCTACAACAGAGCCTTCTGTTATGCGTGCCATCCAATTTCGTTTTCTCTTTCACCAAAGCTCTCCCCCCACAATATCTACACCTGTGTGCATGTGTACATACAGAACACGTTATCTGGGACACATTTGTGTGACAGCACGGCGTCAGATGACGACTCTATGGAGACGAGTGAGGGTAAACCTCATCTGTGACAGCGGAATGTTAAACGCCGACTACTGTACAGCGTGGTGTCACATTCCATAACACTCCTATATGACCCGCGTGTCGCCTTCTGATGCCTCCGTATCACGCGTCAGGGTCGTGCGAGAAGGCTACAACTCCCCCGACACTTTTTGAGATGAACTTTATTTTTCTTTCCAGAATTGTCTACATTCAGAAATCTGATCCTGTTTGACTGAACACTCATAATAAAAACCGGTCAGTATTTATTAAGTCTCTTCCTCCTTTTTCTAAATGGACAATTTCTTAAGACGAAATTCTCTGATATTTTCCCCAATCCTTAAGTATAACCGACAGGCTCTCAATCGAATGGCCGGACGGTGGTAATTATATAGAACTGCATCGAGAATCGTATAAATGGACAATACTCCACGAGTTTGGATGGGCCGCAATCGTCATCGAGGCGAAGCCGAGTGCCGATTACGGGCCATTCAAAAGAGTGGAGTTTTGTCTATTTTACGATTCGAGTGCGGTTTTGGATTTATCTCACCCCTTTTTATGACATTAAATATCATCAAAATTTGACAATAATTAGAATAAACTTAGCAAATCCATATAACCTCATATCAAATTCACTACTCCACGGCCGTGGCGTAGTATCGTCACTATACGGGGGTGATCGTTGAGTATTTTTTTATAGTGTTATTCCTATGGCTAAACTTGTACATGGGGTGAGATAATACGTGGATGACAGAGACAGGCAGCTCTGTGAAGGATGGTATTGAAGGTAATCATGAATGCGCTCAGCTCACAGGACGACCGTTACTGGTACTGGTGGTGGTAGCCGTGGTAGCGGGAACTCAATACGTGACGGGGCACCATAAGTTACGTGTAGCTATGTAGAACCGTTACCCTCGTGGCCGTTACACACCCGGGGTTGGGTGGCTGGTAGAGGCTGGTAGCGCCGCTGTGAGTCTAGAGTAACACCACAGACTACTCCACGTGATATCCCAAACCTCCCGGGGATATAATTATACACAATACATTCATCAACTCAATATGTCATACGATAATGGGATGTTAGAGATATAAGGCGCCTCACGTGTTAGACACGTTTAACACGGTCTGATTAGATCATGCTTGCCGCAGGTGGTTCGCAAGTGTACAAGCAGATATCTCAGCGAGCTGCTCTCTCATTGAGCAACTCTACTAATGTGAATAACCCTTCAACGGATATCTCTCAGTGCCCGCTGCTTTCTGAGTGGCCATGTCTGTTAGTGATCATCTATCATAGTGAGGATCTTCCACTGAGTGACTATCTTCACTTGTGACCGACTCTGTCAGTGATCACCTCATTGTGACCATCTCTTAAGCCCATCAGACAGCGACATCTACCACCGATTCTCACCGATCCGATGGACGATAATAATCGGCGCATCTATGTGTCCCACGCACTCCACACAGCTCTGGTCACCAAGTCTGCCCAGCTCCACACCAACCAACCACTGAAACCTCAGCCCGTTCGGCCTATGATAAAACCCTAACAGGAAGCATGACAGGCTCCAATCTCAGACCTCTGACATTGTATGAAATAATACCTACACACGTACCTCAAGACATGACCTACATACCTCTATTTCTTCCATTTCTTTAAAAAAAAAAAAAAAAATGCAGTCATTGCATTTATAATACTCTTCCATGGACTAGTCTTCTTGAAGAAAAAGCAACAGTAATCCTACCCTATTTTGGTAATAATAACAAAACCCCAATGATTATGAGCCAGTTGAATAACATGCAGTCTGGGATAACAGAATATTGTGAGGTGAATATTTGCGTCTTTTGATTATGTCTCTGAACTATACACACGCCTCACGTCGTCATGAACCTACCTTACACATGTACCTCCCGATATCGCCTATCTACATGTGTACTTCCCGTTATCACTTATCTACCCTCCCAATGTCACCCACTTAAAACAAGTACCTCCGGTTGTCACCTACCTAATAACAGGCATACTTCACGACGTCCCCTCCCTACACGCGTACCTCCCGTACTCCAGTGGTTATAAGCACGCATTTACGGCGAAGGGGGCCTCCCGGTGGTGGTGGTGGTGGTGGTATATGGTACATCCATGGCCCTCGTCTTTGTGCTGATAACACTAGGATGGCGATAAGAGGTGGAGTGGCCGGTGGCCGGCTCGTCCGCTGCCCGCCTGGTGCCCGGAGCAGCTCGGCGCAGCTGGCGGCGGGCGGGCGGGCTGAGTCAGTCGGCGAGCAGCTCGGGGTGGTGCCGTGGTGCGTGCGTTTCAGACGTGCACCGAGCCACACCCGCGCGTCACACGCTCTACGATGGGAATGTCACCGTGTACGTGGAAGCTATAAGTACGTGGTCTGATGTAACGTAACGTTCACACCTTGTAAGTTGTAGTACCACGAGCAACACGGGCATGGAGACACCAGGCGCAAGATCGCTACGACAGGAACAACAACATTCCACGCCGCCCGCCTCCAGTCCGCCGACAGATGGGGCGACGTACCAGCCCCCTCCGTGTGCCCGCGCGCAGCTATAGACCTGTCCCAGCTATGACCTCTGGGTGGCAACCATATTGACCTCTGTACAACCTCTCCACTCCTAAATACTGTGAACAGGCTGAGACCCTATGTCTATAGCTCGTTCTGGCGTATTTGCAAGGCAGTCATATTGAATATCACGGTTAACCGTACTGCACGGGTGATTCTTGAAGATCTTGCAATTATGTGCCAGCATATGCAGGAAACATAATCTTAAATACATGTACTATTATAGATGGGACGTGGGTTTCTAGTGATCTGGTCTTAACCATGACCCCCCCCCCCCCCTCCTCCAATCGCCCAACCACAAAAAGAGGTAACTTAAGATACTGTAGAATTTGTTGCTGACGAGCAGACATATAGCTAAAAAATATACATGTCCCAAGATCACCCTCCTCAATCCCACCAAAGAGGTTAGAATTCAACTCTACCATCTTTGATCCCAACCATCTGAATCTTCCTCCTCACGACCAATCTGGTATGGGCCTATAGAATCGATGCCACAAGGCGCTGTGGTGGAGCTGGCAGCACCTGAGAGAATCTAGGTCAGATGTGACATCATCGCCACCGCCATCTCCCCCACGAGTCGCTGGCTGTTGGTCGTGCGTACGTACGCGCGGCGGGCCGGATTGTATTGTCGGCGAGCACTGAGGACGTGGCGATCTGTGGGTGGGTGGGGCGGAGTATTTCAGGGTGTGCAGAGTGCAAAGGCCTGTCGGGACCCCCAGCCCCCCTCCTACTAGCGCTCCGGGGTAAGCAGTGACAGGGGCTGGGGGGAAACAACCCCGCCACCCCCACCCCCGGGGGACGAGGGTGGGATATGGCGTGGGAGACCTGGCCGGGGCTACTATCGACCGTTAACAAGGCAACAAACGCCGTTAGCGTCCACCTCCGATCATGGCCGGGTGGGACGGGCGGCCCCGGGGTTATCTTTGGAGAGAATCCCAGTCCAACAGTAAAGATCACAGTGGACAGAATTTCACCAGAAGCAAACGCGAACTAAAGCAAGAGCGAGAGATATTGCGTGTAAAAATAGGTATGAAGGAAAGGGGATCTTTATTGTCCACCGTTACACTTATAGCCTACTTGAGGATTTTACGCTGTCGGAACGGCCATATTATCAGATCAGTTTCCTAGATTAGGTGACAAGAAGGTACGGTAAAACACCATAGAGGGCGAGAAGTGAACCACGCACCTCACACACTATCCTATGCCCCTCCCCCTTCCTCCATGATTTGAAAAGGGCCCTTCATAAGGAGTCTTAAATTGAGGTGTGTGTTTATTGAGTGATACAACACTCTGTTTTTCTATCAACCTCCTTTTTCTATTTTTTCATCACAAGCGTTAAATAAAACGAAATATCATATAAGACTATCTGTGCTAATTTTTCTCGTTCCCAGATTATTTATCCTGGTTGGAGTTTCGTTTTATATCATATAAGACTTTCCTGCTGATTTAGCCGGATTTGTCCGACACATGCATGAAAAAGAAAACTCACTCCTTATTTCACTTCTGTATGGACCGTGTAAAAAGACGACAGTGGGCAGTCCCTATCCCTCATCTCCCGCCAACATGTGCCAAACCAATCGTCTATTTTCAGCACGTTCAGTAGTTAATTAACTCACGGTGAGGGGGTATTCGGAAATCCCATGCCCATTTGAGGTGAGGTAGAGCAGACTAGGTTGCAGCCCTTCATCACTCTTATTGACTGTTGTCCAGTGCGTTACTTCGTACCTGGACTTCACAGTTATCCTTTCGCAATGCATCTTTTACTTATTGAAATAGCATGTGCTTCAGGGATTATATACCGCATGCACGTACAAGTAATTATATAGAACGTCCTGACCATGCTGTACAAGTCACAGCATTTATGGTCCGTAAAGTATTTTTACGTCATATGCCGAAACAGTGCATATTTACAGTATATAAGGCATGGGTATATAGTAAATTGTAATATAGATTGACGAGGCTTAACTTTTTTCCAATCATGGAGTTTAACGCAAACCCTGCGGGAACAAAAACAATATAAGCAGATACAAATACAATGTAGCCTAATAAACCGGTATCTCAGTAAAAATTTATGGTGTTATCTGGTTTAGATGGATTTTCCGAATGCGGCCCGATCGAGAAACCAGCCCTAGTCCTCCCGGGTATAACTAACCCACTTGTGGGACAGTTGGGTACAATAGTCAGGTCAGTGAGTGGGGTCAGTGACGGACCTCGCATGCGTGGTGCACGCACTGCGCATGCCCAAAGACTTGCACGCCATAAACACACTCCGAGCCAATTACATTCCCATTTGGCCTACAATGAAAGTCTAGACAATGAATCTACATTTATTCTATAAGCTGTTTGACGTGGCGGGGGCGGGAACTGAAACCAATCCTCTGCTGGGAGAGGGGAGATCCGACTTACGCATGTCGATGTAGTACAACATGGATATTATGTAAATATCAACGCATACACACTGATCGCCACAGTGACTATGATCCATCAGCTACTGCGGCAAAAACGATCGTAAATGTGTACTACAGGAGTACTCGCTGCTTGGTTGATCACAATAAGCCATATGCACAATAGACTCATGTCAAACTAGGCCAGTCCCAAAATGGGTAGTTTGATTAACAATTTCCTATTAGATATAATGGGAGGAAGTATCCATCATAAAGAATGGACACAAAAATGTCCCTTTATGAAATTAAACCTATATCGATAACGGTAATTCCTGCTCTGGCCAGCGTAATTATTCCCACTCCTCCGACCTAAAACCACACAACTACCCCTGCTGAGACGTTAGAATGGGGCGATAATTGGGGAAGTTTACTTATATGTTCACGTTCGTCCCAAGGGTGGCCACCAGAATATACATGCTACACTCTCCGAGCACAGCGGGTCACTGGTAACACTGACTCCGTGTGAAGGCCATCTATGTTAGGAGAGTGAATGTTAGTGTGTGCATATTCAGTTTTGAGGCCAGTTTGGCATCATTGTGTCTTGTGAATTAATCAGTCCAAATGGGAAGGACTTCTATTTGGTGGTTAATGCAGCCTAATATGATAGTGGTCCACAACTGTATACTGTGCAGAGTGAAACAACAAAGACAGACAGATAACTAGGACAGTACGTTGAGCAATTAGAACAGCTCATAGAGAAGAGTTCTTTCCCTACTGATATGTACAAAGTACCATGTCCTCCATTAGGTAATTATGACAACTTCCTGACAAGTTTTTTTTTTTTTAGTATCCTAATGGCCAGGAGACTATCGAGTCTCAACTAAATTACCGGGTCTAACAATGTTGTACTGAGGTTCAAATTTATAGCAATGCTCCCCTTTAACAGAGGGCGTGATGTACATTGAATTTGACGATAAGGGCTCTTAAAAGATGTTATCTTGAATGAAGGATTTACCTCTATGAGTATTTCAGAGGAAACTAATGAGAAAGAGAGGGTAAATAACTGTGGGATCGACACAGTTGCAAAACTCCGTACAAATATCTTATTTTCAACTGGATGTTTCAGGACTCTTCGAAAACCCGAAGAAGAACAAGATCTGGTTCGTTCTCGCAGAGGATGAGATCTCGCCTGGTACGTGAGAACAATATTTAACGTTGTGGAAACAGAGTTCAGGTAACAGCGCCCTCAGTGACCGTTTCCACGACAACGCCGATCCCCAGCGTCCCATCGGCGTCTCACTGGCGTCCCAGTCGGCCGGGGACGCGTGGCGGCGGGCCCTCATCTGGTAACCATCTCCACACAGACGGATCCCTCGGTCTTAAAATCCAGATGTGACTGTGTGAATGTGGCCTGTCAACGACGCCTGCGGTTTGTCATCATCATCTCTTTTTCTTTTTTTTAAAATTCTTCTTCTTCTCTTTTGCCAGATGTCGATCTTACTCAAAATCATTTCTACTTCATCACATGTTTTGAAACTTTGTTACCGGCGACAGGTTAGAACAATCTATATGCAAATACAAGGTAACTAGGATTTCAATGGGTTTGTTCTGAAATAAGAATTTGCGCATGTGCGATATACTGAGAAAGTGTATGGGACGACGCATTCCCGATTTCCTGGATAAAGATATGCTGCATATGATAGTAAAAATCCTTAACATACGAGGAAAAATACAAGCATATCAAACTGTGAATGTAAACCGTGTCAGTTACTTTACGCCATCTCTTTTCTGTATATACGTGTATGTGCATGATAGCCTACTATTTCATTTTGGCGGGAAGAAGCAGACGATATTTGTGCTTACCCTTCGTGGTACTTTCTTATCGTTGTAGTCGTACTGAGAGATGCCCTTGTAACTGAGACCTAGCCACCAAGGAATGCCCGACTTGTCCTTCACCTCGTAGTAATGGATCCCATACGTTGGCAAGCTCTCAACGATCGTCATATAACTGAAACAATAACAAATCCCAATTAATACTCGTTATCTACATGACAGAACAAAAAAAGAGAAAGATTATAAATCATAATTTTGTATCACATTAGTTTATATCGACGTTTTGAAGGCAATATATCAATCATTTACCATATTTTCATGGCGCGGGCCATTTATCTCACTTATGGTATTTTTTCCCCATAGACTTAACATTGGGTACTCGTACTCAACGCCCATGTATTTAAAATACTCAATGGGGGATGATTTCACAAATGTAAGTCAATCAGTCAGTGATAAAGGTGAGATAAAATCTGAACCGCACTCGAACCATAACCAATGAAAATAAGCCATTCATTTTGATTTCCTACACAATGTCACTCAACTTTGCCTCGTGAGATTACTCCACAAGCAAAACGCAAGGCGTACTTTCAGGGGCTATGGATCTCGATGCAGTTCCTTCTTAATATTTAGCGGTGATCCCACTGCCCGACTGAACCTATAACGAGATCACACCGCCATTTCCCCCATGCGGGGACTCCCTTGAATCAACTTAGACAGGCTCTAAGCAGCTTGTGAGGTGCAGGGCTCTGGTCGGATATCGGCACTCTGGGATAGGAACTGAATATATAAATATTCTCCGTCTCCCATCGACACAGACCATTCTTCACTTTTATTTTTACTATCAGCTGAGATGAGGGAAAAGGAGATTAAGTGGTGTGGTAAAAATAATCTCATTCGTCGATATCATTGATAATGTCTCAAATAGTTATTAGTAATAACACTGACATATCATTATTGTGATAATTACGCAAAACCACTCAGTCGCACGGGAGATTTTCTTCATTGTGACCAAGAATATAAGTTCATGATTTCCACTCCTTTATTCTCGATGTCTTAGATGTGTAAGCATGTATGAGAGCATGTTGCCGCCCTCTGCCATCATTAATCATCATGAAGAACATTAAACGTGATTTTCTAGAATGCACCATATACGACGTGTGCAGAATTAATACATACAAAACACACACCATTCATTATCGGGCTTGAACAACTTGTGTGATTGTGTGAGGGAGGGGTGGGTAGGGCGAGGGAACGGTTATGGGGTTGAATTCTCGGGGCCAACCCAGCGCCTGGTCAAAACTCACAAGTCGTGTACTACTACCACACCCCGTCACGCCCAGAGGGACACTCCCTGGAGACATCCGATCTTATCCCCCCCCCCCCCCCCCGAATCACTCCCTTCTCCTCCTCTTCCACTTACAAACGTCTACCCACAGGCCTCAACCCTGGGTTTGTTTTAGGTTACGGAGTCAGCATACTGAGCCCGTGGAGCCCAAAGATCGCTACTGAGTAGAATACGCCAAGAAGAATATGACTTTTTCGACCACTGGCGGGCATTATAGGAACTATCTTATATAAACAATGCACGGCACTTACGTCGAATTTCTGATCATTTACAAGATTTTCCCTAATTATTACTCGAAAGGTGAGTAATGAATACAACATGACTATGATTTCGATCTGTGTGGCCACATTCTCCTTATAGGTGACACTACGCTATGCTCCTCGCTATCCTACACGTTAACTACGCGGAGAATACGGCCCCTCAGATGGAAATCATGGTAATATTGTGTATGTATTGTGTATGTACTTGGGTTTTATTTAGATGATCAGTTGAACTTAGGCTTGTTTTTCGGAGTCCGGCTAATCCTAGGTTTGGTTTAGGCAACCCGCTCACCCTAGTCAGCCTACCAGAGGGGAACCCATGTTAGGGGAGACAGAGGGTGTAGCATAGACTGGCCTCAGTCCCTGTATCCTACCCCTCCACCCCTTCTGTGTGACACAGGGACTGGTCTCATCCGTAATCGGCCGCTAGGTTTAGAATAATCACGTGCATATCTTGATGTGTCCTGAAGTGTTGCTGCGATGGAGCACCAGAACATACACACGACATCGCACGCTACGTATTGCGACAAAGGAGGTATGACATATCACGACACTGTAAGATATAACAAGATGTACCACGGCAAATCCATTGTGTTGGTGGAACCAGGCCTTTAAGGGACCGCCATGTCTGACACGAATTTAGGTAGAGAACCCTGGGGCACTGTCAACGGAGGGTGCACCAACTAAATGCATATCATGTTAGAAGATGGCTACGCCTGATAAGTATTCAGGTGGTGGTCCCAGGGTGCTGCCGGCGGTGGTCAGTGTGCTCCTATCACGTTGGGCTTTTTATTGCCGGTTTACTGCTTTCACACTCGGGAACAGTCATTCAGGAATACTGAAGTTGAGTGAAGGTGGAAATATGCAGCCGGACTTCTTAAAGCAATCAACCCAATGTCCTCCAAAAGACGGTGCAATCTCTGACACTTGAAATTCAGATTTGTCTTTATTTTACAACCACACCACAAGTAGCAGCTCGCATTCTGTAGGTTAAAAAGAATGTGGACGTATACGTGTTCACCTTAACGTCTTCTTTACAGCCAGGGCCCTGTGAATGATTCTCAATAGCAGGTGGCATAAACCCATCTCCATATCCAGGGTCCAGCCGAGAGACCAAATCTATAGACAGGCGTAAATCTTCCCCATTCCCTACCTCAGGCTTATTAGCATATTTCTACTGGTTATGGTAGGCCCTGACCCCAGGCCTGCTCCTTCATAAACAACCCACAATTTACTGCCTGGGTAAAGGAGTGTTCAGAGCTGGTCCAGTCTAGCGGGATCCACGAGAGGACATTCGTATTCCCTCTCTCCATGAAGATAGATGCATTTGGACCCTCCAAGAACAAAATAAATCAATAAGATATTTAGGGGCGGGGCCTTGGCCGACCGGCTGCCCAGAGGGTGGGTGGGTGAATGGGAGGGGATGGCGGTTACTGGTCAGCATGGCAGAAGGGGGCGAGTTCGAGCAAACCCTACCTACTCCTCCGACATGGTCCTCACCCTTCTACCCGAGATATCAATCATCTCACCCCTCACAATCCCCTCCATGGCACCTGACTACACTCTATGGACACCTGATAAACCTAACTGCCATCAGAGAGTTCCTACAGATATTTAAACTGCACTGCGATTCGTTCACTGCATCTGTACATTGAGCATTTTTTCTGCCCTTTCAACAGCTGTCAATTCTGATAACAATGGAGATTTTTCTTTTTTCAAATACGGATTCCGGTAAGCATGCTATATTTCATATAAAATGAAAGATTTCTTGTGCAAATATATTCTCAGAGAAGCACATGGTATGCATTCGTGTAGAAATTCAGTTTGAAAACTAATTTCCAGTGCAGTGTAGGGCAGTTTCCTCAGACCTGATCTTTCATCTGATGTTAAAGATGGTTTCAATACTCATATCAGATGCATCTTCAGCTTTTAGCCTTTTCAATTTTTTTTTCATGGAGGGGTAGGGGACAATGGCGGTGTGTGACATTGATCCAAGGTCGCCCGCTGCACTGTGTGCCATTTCCGGTCGCTGGTGCCTTGAGGCTGCTGGTTGGCTGTGTGTACACAGGGCAAGTCGTTTTTGTGATTCGATTTTCGTCAAGCCCGGCTTAGGGACACCTCCTAACACCACATCGTACCGGCAGGCATCTGATCGTCCCGACATCTTAAACATTCCCACTGCTGATACCGAAACCATAGGAAAACTAGGAGAGCTATAGTGTCGAGTGGCAGGGCACAATGTAGAGTATATAACGAAATGAGTATTGGAGAATCATTTCATTTTGTTTAAGAAAAGTTCAGTTTTGGACCTGGCTAAAAATTAAAAGGGTTTGATAAAAGATGGTTGATTCTCAACAGAAAATCTAGAAAATATTATATAGTGTCCTAATAGAAATGATAGGCCCATCAAATAATTTCTCTTTGTTTCCAAGCTCATTCGGTATAATTGTCTTGCGTATTTTACAGACCCTTTAGTCCCATCTGCCTTCCTTGGTAGTTTGTAGAGAGGAGTGGGAATGGGGGTGGGGGGGGGGGGGGGGGGTTTGCTTTCTGAAAGGGAAGGAGGGGAATGAACAACCAAACTGTGTGGCCAGTAAAGCTTGTTTGTTGTACCCCAGTAAGAGAAGATAAAGCAACCAGAAAGATTTCTTCTAAAGATATTAATGACAATTCTTGTTTGTTGTGAAAAGCCAATGAGAATATGGTCACATCAAAGAACGCAAATGATCAATAAATTATACTTACTTGACAATCGCTGCTCCTCTTGTCTGTCCGGCTAATTTCTTGTAGTAGTTTATCACTTCCTCCTCACTGTGAATAAATAAATAAATAGATAAATATACTAAATTAATACAGCATGAAAACAAGATCCTTTTCAATCATACGCGACGTATGAATATCAGATCTCGAGAAGGATTACAAAAGTAGTACATTTTTTATGCTTAACTTGAAATCTGATATCTGACTAAACTAGCTGTCATTAATGCAAGCATACGGACCACGTACACACACCTCTTAGATCTTTCCAAAAGACTTTAATAAACAAACAATCCATTACAGAAAAGAACCGGGGAAGGTTTCCGGTGCTCTCAGTCCTTGATTGTTTCAAAACCTTCAACTTTTGCGCTCTGTGACCAGATTTATTGCATATGAATATTTCTCACATTCCCATAACAACCATTATGGGACGAAAGTGATATATAATTGCAAATTATTTGAGGGTATGATTTAACTTCATTTATAATTTTACAGTCAGCGCACATCCTTGTCTCATGATACATTTAACCCCTGCTAGTCTCAAGTAAGATGAGTCAGCTTATCTAAGACTAGCCGGGGTTAAATGTAGCCCTGGAAACTAAAGGGTTAATCAATTATCACGATGAGAGCGCCCCATGGTGGTGAGGAGAAGAACAACAGAGCAGGGGTCAGCCGGCGCTCAGTCCACAGCTCACCGGTCTCAGGTGTGTTTAATTAGAGCTCAACCCGCTCGGCCCATTATCTCAACACTCAAGAGCGCTGTGAAATAGGAGCACCTCCGTCAGATGGCCAGGGGCCCGTTCAATAATATGAGAAAACGTGGTTACTGAGCCCGTACAGGTGGCTGTTCGAGGTCATTTGATGAAAAAATACGGCCCGATGCCGCAGGCTAGAGGGCCGTATTTTTTCATCAAATGACCGAGAACGGACACTGTACGGGCTCAGTAACCACGTTTTCTTATTACTATACACCTCCTACTCGTTGAAAAATATGTTTTTATTAACTTTTCTGCACCTCAAAAGACCACTGCTATTCACTACGGCCCGCTGCCACAGCGGGCGCGAACATTATTTATACTACACCCCCAGCAGCGGGCAGTATTTCATACATGTTCGCCTATAGGTGTATAGTAATCTAGGATCTTACATAAAGACCCTTTTCTGTATCTTTAACAAGGATTATCGTTTAATAATATTCAAGTCTGTTTGCTAAGACAATATTATCCATCCATAAGGTCGTCAATACGTGTTGTATTAAGTTGACCCACATCGTCCCTGGGTGTCTCTGGCATATAGAAAAGGGTCTACATGTAGGATCCTAGATTATTCATCGGGCCCCTGGGTCACGTCAGAACGCCCAGTGGTCTCTTTTCACGGTGCATTCGCTCAGACAGTATTATCCGTCCACGTGTTGGATAAAGTTGACCCACATCGTACCTGAGTGTCTATGGTATACAGAAAAGGGTCCAGATGTAAGATCTTAGGTTATTCAAAGGGCCCCAGGTCCTACTAACAGGAGATGTTGCCTACTAATAGGCATCGTGGATTACTGCCTGGCAGTGAGGCCTACTGACAGGTGGTTCTGCCTACTGACTCTGACATCTAGGGGCTGGATATTCCGTACTTGTAGTTTACACCACTACTGCCAGACAAATGCCGGCTTCGTTCTGGATATAAAGCATAGGAGTTGTCCAGGCTCTTATATTTATGGGTGATAAATACTTTCAGCTCAAGGTAGAGCTTAGGCTGATTGCACAGACTATCATTAAAGCTATATGTACATAGACCGACTACCCCCGTACAATATACCTTTCCCAATTCTACTGCTTCCTGTCCTGACACGAACCCTAAACTCTCTCAGTTAGGGTCGTTCGTAACATCATTCGACAGGCCATTCTGTGCGATTTACCCAATATGCAAACATCAGAGCAGCACTCCAGTTGCCGAACACGCCAATCTACTCGGTCGTCCATCTTAGTCGACGGGCTTTGTTGACTC
Organism: Alentia gelatinosa; assembly: GCA_950022655.1. Classification (NCBI taxonomy): domain Eukaryota; kingdom Metazoa; phylum Annelida; class Polychaeta; order Phyllodocida; family Polynoidae; genus Alentia; species Alentia gelatinosa. The sequence goes on from OX465581.1 coordinate 108,663,338, forward strand.
CAGCCCTTTGTTTGTATTCCTGTAGTAATCTGCAGTTCTTGCCTATACTCAGAACGGCAAAGCTATGGACCGCAAATCAAGACCATTGTCAGCAATGCTTGTTCATGTTCACTGGCCGTTGTAAGGATGGTCCAGTGTTATCCTATTCAAGATGTGAAGATTGTTCAGTAGCTGCGATTTCATATTTTGTAGGAAGCCTATTCTAATAAATGATTAGTTTTATTTCCAATAACAGAAAAGATGATATAATCTTGTCAACTCAGCCATATTACAATTGAGAACATTCAACATTTCATAAGGTTGAGAAAAAAGGATTTACCAATAGCTACGTTATGAATGGTATTGGATGATACAAATGAATCCTCATTTTTCAGACTTCTACGATACTATTTTTAGAATTCTTGTTATACAATAATGAGTTTCCTGGTATTGAGATTCACAGTTTCCCAATTGGAGTGAATAGAACCCCAATCTATACAGGCCCATAGATATACTAGACCCCTTTTTGCGGTACGGTGTTGTCAATGAACTCAACACTACAATAACAGTAAGCTACATTAAACTTTTATAAGCCACTGCTGTTCCTCTCCTACACAACCCCACCAATAACCGACGTCAACGAGCATTACAACCGAGCCCTCATTCAATACTCGTACCGAACTCTCTGACCGCTGCGATCAATAGATTCCATCTACAAAAACAGCCCCCGTCCTTCTCCCGACCTTCATCGACATATTCCCATCACCAAGTGCGTCAACTTCCAAACACTCCACTTACTCCCTGCAACAACGTTATTCTTCTTACCTCCTTCCACATAAACGATTTATCTCGTCTCATATTTGCATAGTTCTAAGGTCACATACTCTCAGCGCTATTTTCACTGCCGTTGTGAGCTGTAGCTCCCTGAAGACCTTATCACTTCAACACAAGATTTGTCACTAGGGCAATGACTATTTTATCATTCACTCACATTCTGCTTCACTTATATCGGTTTTGTATCGTCCTCACTCGAATAATGTCTGATGGGACCCAAAAGTGTACAGTCTCTAAATTAGCGATGACCGTTGGGGTCAGGGGGAAAAAAATGGAAATATTATTCATGTGGAATTTACTGCCTCAGAAAGACTGACAAAACATGGAAAACATATCAATGTTGGCCATGGAACAGGACGGTGGGTGTGTTGAGTGGTTCAACCCACTGTTTTATTGGCATAAATGAGGCTCAATTTATACTTTGTTTTATATGATAACAATTATTTTATCATCTGGAAATGAAAACATGGATTTCCATGAAAAAATGGAAAACTGCCTTCCCTACTCAATATGGAGCAGTCTGATTTTTACCAGCAAAGATTGGTGTTGTCTAATATAAAGTGACAGCGGTGTCCAAGATGTCTTGGGTTCGGGGTACCTAGCTCGGCTGAGTTTCCTGCTTGCATGCTTTGCCGATCTCGGTGTGATTTGCCGTGATATTACACTAGCTGTGGCTAGGGTTTAAAACCCAATCAACCCAACTAAAACTGTGATCAGACATGCTCGCACGATAAGCATGTGATCCTCGTGGTCGTGATTTCGTACTGTCACGAGGAAGCCACGTCTCCAATTGATCCACAAGGTGCTTCCATGGTGGAAATAATTGAATAGCCCTGTTGTGCGTGCACACATAAAGATGTATCACACTTAGGGGGAATGGTGGGTGTACATCATGGGTGTGGTCACTGGGCCTGCCAGAGGCGGGGTCAGGGGTCAAAGGTCAGGGGTCAGGGGTGTGATGCGCTGGTCGTTGGTAAGCTGGGATTCTTCTCTGATTGGATCTCTTTGTAGATCACGTGATAGAACGTTCTCTCAGAGAATCCACGTGACCCCCACCCCCACAGCCTCGCCCCATCACTGAAAGTGGCCATGAACATTAACTGTGTCGGAGCAAGAGGAGCACAAGGCTACATGAAAACAGGGTTTGACCAACCCACCAAGCATGTATGTAATATACGGAAACTGGCTTACTGTCTTCGTATTATTATATACCTAAAAATGGCGAAATTATACCTGGTCACGTGATCACATACCCCGTACGTCACAGTGTGGCGTACGGGTCTAAATACGCCATGGGTAGGAGCGGGCAGTATATATATGTGGTTCATACAGCTACAGGCATATAATAATATATGCTTTACTTTAAACTCCAATAACTGAGAACCACACACTTCCTTCACAGTTCTGGGACAAACATGTCGCCAATAATGATCAAGGACAGGATATCTTCTATATCTCATCGAATGGTATTTGGCTGAGCAAATATCAATAAATTAAAGGAAAATCAATTACGTGTGTTAATATATGCTGCAATATGTGGCCCCAGTCGTTCGTGACATATCCAAATATGGGGATTTCAACCATGTCCGTCTTTGACCGTACTAGATCTTTGTTCCCTCATTCCTGAGGGTTACTAGAGAACTCGACCCGAAACGAACTCGACCCGAAATTGTCAGGAGAACTCGACCCGTTAGGGAGAAATCGATTGGAAAACTCGACCCGTTTCAGATACATGAATAAGACATTTCCGTATAGAAGGAAAGGTCTGACTAGTTATGGATAGGTTTAAGGTAAAGGTTCGGGAAAGGGTTAAGGTTAAGGTTAAGGTTAAGGTTAAGGATAGGGTTAAGGTTAGGGATAATTTTTTTTGGTAGTTTAACGTCCAACTTGTTCCATTAGACTTAAGGTTAGGGATAGGATTATGGTTAAGGGATTGGTTTTCTTTTGTTTTCTTCCCCAGAGAAGACCAAATTTAAAGCCAAGATAGCATGATTACTACTAAACATAGTATTTATCCACAGTTGTAATAAGATACCTAATTTGGGAAGATTTAAAACGGGTCGAGTTTTTAAAACGGGTCGAGTTTTTCACAGGTCGAGTTCTCCAGTATTCCTTCTGAGAAGTACAGGGGAACTTTTACCTCGAACTTTTTCAGTATATCGAGTCGGTAAACACCACCATTTTCCCCGGCTGAGAACACCCGAATAAAACCGACCGACGTTCTTCCTTGTGAATGCAATGAAGCATCACGGCGTACGCGGCGGGTTAAAAGCTCGTTTCCACGTGAGATGCCGGTGGGTGGTGGGCGGTGAGCTGTGTGTAAACAGACATCAGAAAACATGGGCGCGCTCCTCATGTTGTTTTACTGTGATGGATGATCTAACGCGATCTGTTTTTACACCAGCCTCTCTCGCCTCAGCAACACCGGGTACAGAGGTGACGCACAGTGCTAGCCTTACTTCATGATGTGCCAAGGGGAAAGTACCAAGTCCCCTATGTAAGTGAGGCCAATAATAAGGTATCATTAAAGAGATCCCCCATGGCTATTACATGTGATAGTAATGTATTATAGTGTTCAGCTGATGTAAAATCAGCAATGATGATACGAAACTGGGACACGCCTTCATCTTTATCACACTCTGCTAACCATATGATATGCAATGTAATAGTGAGATTTTATAAGAGCATCTATACATAACAAGGGCAAAAGTACTGACCAGTAGGAGATGGATGGGTGCTCTTTAAGGGCACTTGTTGGGAGAACTGGCAGCTTTTTCAATTGTTCTTTGGCCGTCTCCTCGCTGGAAAGTTAAAAAAAACATGATTTTAGAGCTTGGTAATCTATTACGAAATATTCAACAGGTCCAATTTACTTTGAGTGGAGCACATTCCTTTTTATTTAAAAGGCAGATGTAAAATCTATGAATGGCTGGTCCATATTCTAGAATTTACAGGTGTCGATTACATCGTCTTTCCGTTATTGATACATGATATTCCTGGGAGAAACTAAGCTGCTTGTCGCCTAGAGATCTACAGGAAATCACTATAACTACATGTTTAACTGTAAGCATTGCGTATGAGGGTTAGTTAATAAACTCACTCTGTGAAGTCACTATAGGTTGCCTGTAATACATGAGCTGCCAACTCGAAGGCTGAGTCACTGTCACATTCTATGTGATCCTGAAACAAAGTACACACTGGCATGAGTACAAGATCTCTTTAGCTAACCAAGTGGCAGTCAGAGATAATTATCTAGGATAACGTACTCGTACATGAAAAGTTGTGTTGGGTGAGTGGGAAGAAAATGTTTATGTATACTGTTATCTTCATTAAAGGATTATTGCTGTTAGTAATTCTAGATAGCATTCTATTGTTTACATGTGTCCATGCTTCACCAGGCTACAATCAAAATGTAGACGTTGAAATGGCACCATTTTGTAAACGTTCAGTCAACTCTTTGGTTTGACACCATTTAACTACAATCATTAGCACTGGAAATTAATTTTAAAGTAGCATGTATATGCTAAGTGGAAACTTAAGGGGGGGGAAATTTTACGTCAGCCTTTGGTTGGTAAAAAAGGCTGGTAGATATCTATCACTTAATTCACAAAGTATCAGAAATTTCACATGTTCATTAGATTATATCTAATCCTACATTCTGATTCTCATAAAATACTCCGAAATTTCACTGCCTTAAAGGTATATACATGTAGTGTAGTATGACATAGGTTAAGGTTTTACCTTAAACACAGAGTGCTTGGCCTGGAGGTAGAACAATTCGATGGTCGCATTGTCCCTGAGGTATGCGATACTTTCGATGAAAAACCTGTGACGGTAAAAGAAAACCAAGAACCATTAGTTTTGTGTGTGCATCATTTAACAGCAGTGACTGGGATATGATCCGTAGGGGCAGGACAAAAAGTCCCATTAACTCAAGTATCCTTCCTTTTAACCCTTTCTCTCAGCCATACCTCCTGGTATGGTCGTGTAAAATAAATATGGTGCTTTCAAATATTAAAACAGGGAATTGTCAATGCCTAAGTTTAACAATCCAAGCTCCCAAATTATTGTTATGGGATCATAAGTCCAAATCTCGGCTACTTGGGTTCAATTTTCCACACGAACACATTTAAGCGAAAACGCTGCAAAAAGGAACATCTTGTTACATTTGCACTATACAGCGATGAAAGTCGGGACTCAGGAAAAAATCGGAAATTCAAAACCCTTAAAAAACATTAGTATTATAACTTTGGAACATAATGGCTATGAATCAATATATACATATTTTAATTTCTCTTGTTTACACTGCTAGCATTTGAAAAAAGATAAATATCAAACTAAATAGACAATGGCACTCTAACATTGTAGTGCAACCGGTGTGTAGGAAATATCAGAATTCTATCATTTGTTCAGGAACTAGCATCTCAGATCTATATACGAAAACCACTTTCATAATCTACATAATTTACCAAATATGTTTATTATCGGAATGTGGCCTCCTTGTAATAGAGGCGAGCATATCGGGAGGCCTCTGTGGATGCTACTAGACTGGGGTGCATCCACCCCTACACATATGGGGCACCTAAAATACATTTCATCGTTTGCAAATTCAATTAGCCTATTTTCCCTAATTTAGTTTTGAACGTCTTTTTCATTTGGCTCAGGTCCCATGTAATATTGATAAGTCACATTTTGACCTCCCTATTACTGAGAACAAAAGCCCCATCGGCAGTCCGTGGCAGGAGAGGACATTGATCTCTTCCAGTCTCTAATCTTGGATTCTGGGCGGAATTCGCAGTGTCGGCAGAATCGAGCGCATTTCGATTCGAGGCTCCTTTCCCTACTCCCGCTCTACCTTCAGAGGAAGGAGAATCTACTGAGAGAAACCCACTGAGACACTGTCTGTCGTGAGGTGACGTACGACCAGGCGTACACGTGACCATCGATCGGTAACATGATTGGTGGAGGAGGGCTACGGACGCTGATGCTTTAGTTTTCATATGCCTTGTGAAATATTTGCAATTTCGCTGAACTTTAAGGCGACTTGACAAGTCTAGACATAAACAAACTGGCTTTTAGTCTCATTCTTTATACGAATGGTGAAATGATAGGACTATTTATTCATTAATAGAATAGATCTGCTGCAAGAAACAGGGCTTATCTTAATCTTCTTAGATAGAAAAGATAATATCGGATCATTCACATTGTATGCAAAAGCAAAGACCTACATCAAAGTCCGTAGTAAAAGGAAGAGTTTATCAGATCGATAACGGGTATTCATATTGACGCCGAAATGCTTTTATCTTGTCATCATGTCTCCCATAAAGACATCCTAAAGGTCGCACAAGTGATGAAGCCTGTCAAACGTTGGACAGATATCTTCCTCTTAGCACTGTCTTCTAGAGAGACGCTCGTTTCCGGCTAAGGATATCATCAACAAGAAGTCATTTGTTCAAGTACCACGCGGACCTCTTTTTCAGGTTGCAAGTCGAGAATACGCAGTAGACGCATAATCACATATATTATTACATACCTATGCCCGAACGTCTATGAAATACTACCCGCTACTAGGGGTACAGTATAAATAATGTTCGGGCGCACTGCGCCCGTAGTGAATATTCGGGCGCACTGTACTAATAGTGAATGCATGTACATATAATAATTATATAAAATTCTGTTTTTCTTGAAATTTAGGCATGTAATAATAAGAAAACGTAGTGACTGAGTCCGTAGGGATGCCATTCTCGGCCTTTTGATGCCATAAATACTCCCCTCCGCCTGCGGTATCAGGACGTATTTATGGCATCAAAAGACCTCGAATGGCCATCCCTTCGGGCTCAGTAACCACGTTTTCTCTTATTACATCACTTTGCACTTGACGTATTTAGCAGCCTCCCCTCTCATTAAAACATATTTCCTAGAAATATGTTAGTGGTAAATATACAATAGACGGCATATCTCTTAACCCCGATAGCTTTTACAATGCCAGTGCAGTTTATAGACTTCACTCAACTTTCCCCTTTCAATAATATGTTGGTAGCTACACGAATCTTATGACCACTGTTTTTGGACACGTTTGCTGGACAGGACACAGAAGTTGGCGTCGGATATATGTGTGGAGACTGTTTGAGCAGAGATGGCGCAAAGAAGCAGTGGCTGTGCCAATTCGATTTGACCTTAGTTCTAGTGACGAGAAGAGTCAAGAAGCTGTACAAAACACAGGGAATTCCGTGTCGCATACTTGTGTGGCTTTAACGTCGTTTTGAATTAAAGAAACCTTTGGTGGGTGAAGTAGGTGTTTAAGTTTCCACGATTCACGCCAACATCTAGGTGTTTCAAGTATTCACGTCAATCTCGTATTCAAGTCAATCTCATTCAACTTATTCATGAAAACTGGTATGTTGTACTGTAAGAAATATCCATGACACGTTCCAAGAAGATATTTTTTTCTGTGTGGTTAGTAGATTACCATGTGACAATTCCCTGGCAGCTGAAAACTGTCAATATATAATCTCATGACTAAAGCGCCAGAGAAAAGAGTTAATAATTTTATTAAGTTTAATGTTTCCTGCTTTGCTATTCTTAAAATATAAAGGTAATTTGCTACGTTATAAGCTCCATTTTGCATTCTATACATTGGCAGGACACTGAGTTGAATGGTTATCTCATTGATTACACTATAACAAAAATTAAATTACGAAAATGTCTCTGCATCCAGTTCTACTTTTAGCAATGCCATGTTGCATAAAAAAATGCTCAGTTCCTAAATCCGTTCTCGATACTTCCATTCTATTGGGTATTAGATAACTTTTAATTTAAATTTAAATTTTCTGAGTGGTTGTTGGTCATTTCCCTTAGTCTTAAATTTTCTAAGTGCTGGAGTGGTTAGTTTAGGCACGGACTTGGATTACATATATAGGTCCGTAGTTTGGGAACCAGCCTCAGGTAACGCTGTGGTACAGAAGAGTAATAAGGAACTGCATCTAGATCCATAGCCACTGACAATATGCCATGAGTTTTGGTTGTGGAGTAATCTCACGAGGCAAAGGCGAGTGGGATTATGTAGCGAACCAATATAAGTTCAGATTTTATCTCACCCCTATCACTGACTATTTGGTTAACATGTGTGACATCATTCCCAAAAGAGTATTTCCACAATACTCCACGGGCGTTGAGTACGAGTTTCCAATGTTAAGTCTATGGACAAAAAATACCAGGGGTGAGATAATGATGGGGGGGGGGGGGGGGGGATAAGGGATCTACCGACTCGTATTCCATAGTTGCCCTCGTTCTACCAGGCTGCCCTCCTGTCGCTTCATAACGATATTCGCCTCAGAGATAGATATTGTGTTTTGATATGGATCTTTTCTTTTATAAAGCAAAATTGCAATATTTAACATCTATGACTTACCTAACGGCGAAGTAAAGTACCAGAGGTCCCGACTTCTTCTGGAAGTCGTGCTCCAGTACTTTTCTGTCGAGCTGCAGCCAGTGGTAGTGACCGCTGTGAGAGGAAAGCACAGCGTAGGTGTTAAATGACGAGTTATAAAGGCAACAAAATTTTCAACCATGCTTCAAGCAGACGATATTTAGAGCCACAAGCAGACGACTTTAAATATTTGAAACGATGGCGCCTGTTTAATCCTATATGTGCCTATCAGAAACTCTATTCCTAGAGATAGGGCCGAAATATTAGTCCATATTATTTAAAACAACTTTTTAATTCAATTTGAGTTTTCTCCACACCCCGCCGGCGAACCGGGAGAGCTAACAAAAAATGTGAACAAGTTATTTCAGCGATACATTTCCCGTTCTATCCAAACGGGTTTGTTTTTTTAAGAACGAGAGGAGAGATAGAAATAGTATTTCACCATGTCTGAGATCATAATATTGCGATCACCGATATTACATTGAAAAAAACCCAAAGACAAACCTCGAAAGGACTTGATTCATTTAATGTCGCGAGATTCATGGGGATGGGTTTACAAAAAGGGAGACAAATTGAACCTCCTGTTCACAAAAAGGCACTTCCGGTGATACACAATCCCTCAACGTAGTCTCATTTTCACCTGTCTCTGGAAGTGCACTTTTATAGGTAGGATCTCAGTTCGAGCCAGCTCTGCTTTAGTTCTTTTATGGTTAGATAAGACGATTCTATGCTGGTACTCCATATTTGACATACGGGGATAAGTTTCATATTTCTTCGATCTAACGTTATAAGCTCAAGAAAAGCTATCAACGGAATCAAAGATGTTGGAGAAAATAGTTTTAACTTCTCGTTCCTTTTTTCTGAACTCTACAGCAATACACTTTTGTAAATTGGGTACGATTTACTGCAACCTGTTTGTGGATAATGCACTCTTAACTAACAAGCGAGGGCAGACATTCGATGAAAATATGCCATTGTGAAGCACCTGGAATTTTAGATAATTTCTGTACACAGCGTTTAATTGCATATGTTTAGAAATGATCTAAATATCATATACATCGCCAATCTTCTTATATAAATAATTCATACTTCATTAAAGGAATACAAATGCAAGACATTCAAAATATCTAGGCATTCAAGAAACTCTTTGTATATATATTTGTTATTTTGATGATGATGTATGCATGCATGTAACAAAAAGACCTAGAAATAGCTAGTGTCTATATATAGAGCTCTAAAATGGTTGAGTTCTTCCTAGAATTCTAATCAAAGATTGCTACTTTATCTGCGCATGCTTCCAGTAAAGGAGTGAAGTAGCGGATATGACTACGTAATTAATATTATTTCTATTATGTTAGAACTAGACAGCTATCCTAATTTGATGTTCATCAAGGTCGTGTGGCGAAAAAAGACAACCTCGACAATATGTTATTTGATAACCAGAAGGGAGGTGTCAATGTAGGTTGGATTGAGTGTACTCCGGCCTGTGTCTGTGGTGACTCCTTGTACTGTATTTGCAAACACAATATGTATTTTGAGAGTAGAAAATAAAGAGGGGATTCGCACATTCCCATTTCAAATATAAACATACATCACTGTCACAGAGTGTCATACTCAATCAGGCACATTCATCCATTCCAACAATCCCTTAACATCCCAACATGACGTTGCCTAATGGCATTATTCATTTGATCATCAATTATGTGCCGAACTAACATCTGTCACAAGTAATGAACTGTTTCCCTCAAATCGAACATCATTTTGTTTAGGATGAATAGGGGGTACTAGTGATCCCGTGCCATGTTAGGTTGTTGTGGGTAGGATACATTTTAACTCTACACAGTAACAGTTGTATGGATGCCACCGTGTTGACTTTTTTTCTAAAATCTTACCAGAATTTAAATTTGATGGAAAAGTATTTTAACATATGGCTTTCCCTGTTTACAGATCAGAAATCCAGTTTCAATACAATAATATCATATCTGGAAGTATCAAAATCAAATTTCAATGAGTTTGAACAATGTAAATTTTGGTAAGATAGTAGAATTCACGGCTATTACGTATAGGTGTTAATAACGTAACTGTAGGAATAAATAAATAATAAACATCGTCTATCATTGAGACGAGCATCCGGGTGGTACAGGCAGTCGCCACCAGGGGGAAAATTACCTTTCGTTTTGCTCATTGGTCGGGAAGGAGGTCTTCCTGCAAACAACAGCCATTCAAATGATGCCTACTATGTAATACTAAGATGTGGGTGTTATATGGAAGAGTGCTACAAGGCTCGCTCCTAGTGCCTGGTATATTTGTGTAAGGCGTAGCATGAGACAATACATTATTTGCTATTTACATAGCACTTCTGGCGTTAATAAAGAGAAATAAATAGACAAACTAAAGTGTGGTTACCAACACATGTGTAAAGCAATGTATGTCCTAATGAGACTGATTAAAATCATAAGCTAGTGGTTTTATCGTGGAAATGTAGTGTTAGGAGTGTTCGTTTATTGGAGTATATACTGCAATATTCAATATTCTGGGATACACTAGTCGTTTTGTAGTGCAACGACGTGATATATCTTGTTATAAATAAGAATATCAAACATGAACATGCGCAAAATTGAATCAGTCATTTAAAAAGACCAATGATAAATATCTTAAAACAAGTTCTACACAACTTATTGTTACTTAACGCACAAACGCAAAAACATCTACAATAAACTAAAAAGACTGACTGGATGTTTGAAGACAGTCAGTACACGTCCATATGTACATAATATGTAATCTAAGTACGGCGACTGTCACACTTTGTGATTATGAATGTAACTTAAACAAATTTTCTATGACAAGAACCTTTTTTTCCAATGAAAAAAACTCGTTATAGCCATTTTGATGCGCAAGAACAAATTCAATGGCGATTGAGCCAGCCAAGATCTAAAAGAGCTGTAAAATGATCTATAACATGTATTTTCTTTCTCCGAAAATTAAGTAGGACTCTTTGTTTCTATCAGTCAAGACCAAAATACCATAGTCACAAATGCCTAAACGAATGTCATTCAGAAAATTTATAAATTGCAACAACGCCTGTGCTATATATACAACATACATCGACTGGAAAAAATATAACAATAAAGTTATAGATAAGCATAACAAAAACACTGCTAGCAAAGTAAATTTACGGATCTACAAAAACTAAGGGCATCTAGTGTGTCTAATGTTAGTTAATTCTTGGGTATTGAGCAGCAAATAGCAACAATACAATAAACACAACTAATATTATGATATGTATGTGTGGTACAGCTGTTAGCTTAAGGTTGGGGCGAGCTGGTGAGTGTGTGAGAGAGTGACGGAGACTCCTACCTATCTTTGTTCTGTTTGGAATTCCTGAAAACAAACACGAGAAGAGGCGAGTGAGAGGAGGAATAGGGGAGAGGCGGGGTACCAGGTCTGAGGTGTGTACACGCGCAGAGAGACACACACACAAAGCGCTTACAATGTGGGTATTGGACGACTGACACATTTTTCTCCAACACTGTGTCATCCCCCACTGGTTTCAGACACGGGCTTTTTTGCGCCGATGCAACAAAACGCAACTAGTTTCCATTCATATTGTCTCGTCTCTGCTCGTCTCAAATCGTTAGCAATGTGCAAACCGTAATTAAAAATCTGAGGAATTTTTTTCATCTTGTCGCCTCTCTATTGCTATGTTTTTGTCCTGGAAATGTATCTAGTGTGACTAATTTAATTTATTGGAGACCAGTTGCGTCGTGTCGTATCGTTTAAGATTTGATCCTGTCAGATTTGCATTGTACTGCATCTGCCACACATTCAACTTACCTGCGATATTTTTTTAAAAGCAATTCCACCGAATAAAACAATCATAAAATTGACAGAGAAAAATATCCTTCTTTCATAAATAAGACATTGAAAAATATATCAGTAATCATATGACTATAGTAACCGATGTAAAAGCAACTAATCTGTAATACAAAACACATAAGCATATTCACATATGTATATAAAGATAAAGCCCAAATACAGTAGGATGTGGGAGGAAGAAAGAGGAGGGTATATAGATGAATGTGTTACTGATGATGGGTGCAGATGTAGTGTTGTTGAGTAGCTATGTATGTGCAACCATCCGTGAAGCATTCCAATTGGCACAAAACTGAATATTTCAGAAAAATGTTAAGCTGACTGTTCACAATGAATGTGCATGTCGTGAAGCAGGGCTTCTACTACGCCTGCCGCTACCTCAATAATTCATGGGAGATCTTCTTCCCGGTACCCACTTGGGATCTGAGGACGTCAACATGAATTACTACCCTAGGGTGTGATATGCGAATACGTACACACCCACACACCCTCCACCCTAGGGTGGCCAGCTGCATGATACTGGGGACACACCAAGCGAGTAACGGCAGCGATCTCCAGAATCGCCAACAGAAATGTGCGTGTATTTGCGATATCATTTCATAATAATATCTCCCACCAAAAATTTAGCGTCTCTGAAGCAATAATCAGGTGAAATCTGAAATAATAGTTCACAGACACGCCATTTTGTGTTGGCGATCCGGGAAATCGCCGTGTTTCTCGCTTGGTGTGTCTCCGGCTTGAGACTCCACGGATAGAATCCCGATCTGGTATGAACGATGCAGAGAACCTGGGTACGAGACACAATCTCAAGGTACACATACCACACAGAACACACACCGCTCTGTGGGGCTTCACGTCGCTATTGCTCGCCTAACAGCTCCAGACACTAAGCCTCCAGGCGGGTTCTTCCAGTGTCTCCCTTGTAGAGGTGGCCGAGACGAGGCGTTTGTGTGTATACTGACGAGGAGAGAAAAGACTAACGTGTGGCGGTGTCGTAGTGCGACGAAGACTGCTTGAATCCCAGCCCATCCCTCTGCTTTGTTCCACTTGACTGACTCTGACAGCTCCAACCCCGTCCCCACTCAGTTCGTAGACACTGATAGTCACTAATTATAGACTATATATCTACGCCCTAGTATAGGGCCACAAGACCTATACATAATAATCATAATTCATTTGATATTTACATGAATTAAATGACATCAGATTTCGATAGGAAGAATAATAGGAATAATGATATATTGGATTGGTGTCGGCTTTAGAATTTCCATATGATATCGCCGTAACTGTCAGAACCAACACCCCAAACGCGGATATATTCTTTAGCAATAATTCATATTTGCTGTTATGTCAATATGAGCACCGACTGGAAATAAGTGGTCTGGACCTGCGGGTTCAGTAGCCGGTGGCAGGTCAAGGTTGATCAATGTGTCTGGCGAATTCCCCTATGTACGTAACAGTTCTATGTAACTGTGTAGATAAACTCTCTTCAACAGGGGGAAAGTATTCGATAAACATACCATGCGTGTGGAGAGTACTAAATGATACATGCATGGGCATTTCTCTCGGGCCTCCCTTCGCTTTCACCATCACTGACCCACAACAGCCCCAGAAGCGGACACGCTTTGCTGCACACACCCTCATCACCAGCCTTTAAGATTGAGTCCTTTTGAAAAGTTCACGCGGGTCTTAATAAAGATCTCCCCTTCCTCGACTCTCGGTATTTTAACTATAGCAGCCAATTATCTGGGCGTAGTGTGCCCCCTAAGTCGCCATTGACTACTTTCTTATCTGGTGGCGCGTTGACCTCGCCTTGGCTTGATTGTGAACCACGACTCGGGGGTTTGTAGGTGCCACAGGTGTGTCACAGGTAAGTCTCCTTGTACAGGTGTCTATGGGAGGTATATTTGACTGGGTCAAGCGGTGCATGATCCGTGAGCGCCCGCCCGCCCGCCCGCCCGCCCCATACCTGCCCACTCACCAACACATACCTGTGCGCACACGGGCCTCGCCTCGTTAACGCTGTAGAGTGGGGACTAAGCAAAGGTTCTTGAGGTCATTGCAGGGGTCTCAGCATCCGCTGCCCTTATATCTAATGACCTATCGGGCCATGAAATGTTGCCCAACTCTTCTCTGTGAAGTCAGGTTCCCAAAAGCTTACCTCATGCTTTGCAGCCTATACTATATGGAGACTTATTGAAAGATTATTTTTTACCCTTTTCGTAATCAAAAGGTCTTACAATACCATAACTACTCCTCTGGCATTAGGATATTACATATTGTTGCTAATTGATATGTCCATTATATGCAACCACAAAACTTAAGACGACCAAAGCAATTGCTGTTTGGATAAAAAGAAAATCTAGCCATGAAAAGTTCCATGGATAAGATTATTTCAGCAGGTGCCTAACATAATATCAAAGCAACGACCTGAATGTTACAACTGCTTCGACAATCACCGCCAAGAAATGCTGCTGAATATTCCTGCGCTGGGCACATGCCAACAGGTGGATTCAGGTCGTGGTGTTTTTGTGGAGGAGGTGGGGGGAGGTGCCTGTTCCATAATAATCCACCACCCCGAACTAGGTCCCTGCTTAATTCACGACTCAGCAGCACAGGGCACGTCACGTGACTCAACGTTCTGCTCGTTAACACTAACGGCGTCTGCGGTCACGTCTCCACGTTCTCCCACCAGAGGGCGCGACGCTGCCGGAAGTGCGGGTCCCCACCGCACCAAAGGAACGCCTGCGCAGACCACATCAATGATCGACAGCGCTCTGGTCTCAGCGTTCCTGTGTTAGTGGTGTATGTGTGGGGTGGGGGTCGGACCCGCCGTGTTTTTACCTACAAGGCTCGTTCCTCCTGTGTGTCTCGTACCTGTGCGGGGTGGTGCTAATCTTGTACTGTTTGTTTGAGGCGTTATAGGACTCTTCTCAGACATGTCGTAGCTAGCTTTGGTGGGCGTACGTGTAGCGAAACTACGCACATTAGAGCGATACCACTAGGTTCTATATTTTTTCGAATCAATATTTAGAATAGGTTCCATACAGGCAGACGTCCGCCTCACAATCAATTTATGTAAATAACGCTGTACGGGGACCTCGCTAAACTCTGTTGAGCTCACACACACTGAAGCGGCACGCGTATGAGAATGGCATTCCTCTGTGAGAAATCATATTTTAAACATGCTCGAAAAATAAATATTTAACGACAGAACCATGTCAAATTCCAATGGCACGTGCTCCTGAATAAATCCAGTAAGAGGCCATTGAAGACCAGACAATGAAGAGTCCATTAAACACCAGACGATCCCACATAAAAGACGTTTGGCGACGGTCTCTGAATAAGGCCCGCCTGCCTGGCCATAACTCACACGTGACCACAAAGTGGGCCTCTGTGAGGCTGCATACTGTATATACCCCCATGTGTGTGTTAAGGGGTTCTGTGTGCTTGTGCATACTCTATACTTTACCTTCTATCGCTGTGTGGGGTGAAGTAGGCGTTAATGGTCGCGTCAGACCTGACAGGACGGCTCCGTCTCTGCGTGTGTGTGTGTGTATTGAGTATTTCCGCCGTTATTTCACCGTACACGTTGTCATGGCGGTACTACTGACGCAAAACGTACGCGGGTCTCTTCACGGGTCTATGATAAAGATCCACACACTGGGCATGCTGTACGCAGGGCACAGACTTGCAGTGCAGCTGTGCACGTTCTGGGGCCTCTCCCAGCACTGATCAGCCACCTCCCGCGTACTGTATCCCCCCCGTCTGTTCGCCCCTCCTCGTCAAGTGGTCTAACAGTCTAGCTTCCTGAGTTCTGGCAGAGTATGCTCTATACTCCGTTCTACACTCCGTTCCTGCCAACGTGGCAAACCAAGCCGCGAAATAAATACACACGAGAACTTATCACTGCCTCCTTCAGCTTTAGAATTTGAAAGTTTTATTTTCAAAATTCCATTATTTGCCTTTAGAATCTTAAATGTCGAATAGTAATCTATTTTTTCTTCACCCAATTAAAACTGCTTTGATGTTTCGGCTGCAGTCTCAAGTTCTTTGAGGCTTTTGCCACGTAGTGCAAAATCTAAATTGAGAATTTTCAATGTTCGTCTTAAAGCGACAAATTTTCTCTACTCCTTCTCAAATACCCTTCTTTTTCCCTTTACGTGTTAGGTGCACTTATTCATGATCAAGGACAGGTTATTCCAAATACGAATGGTATCTATAGATGCCATGTTATCCTCCCTTGCTGCTCATTGAACTACCCACGCCTAGTTTCACGTTTTATGCACACTTAAACATACCTAATGCCATCTTGCTAAGGACAGAGTATACCTATGTATGTTTACACGCGTGCTGGAGGCAGGCGGCGGGGAAACTGAGGGTTTTCCTCCAGGGGTGGGGCGGGGGCGGCAAGACTTCTAGCATACACACGTGTCCTTCTGGCGTACACACCTGGACGCCTGGGAGGCCCAGGCTAGACATACACACAGTGTCCACTTACGCATCCAAGAGGTGAAAAATAAAAGAACAGAGGGTTAAGTTCAGGTGAGGTGTTGCTGTCTTTAGCTAAGCATAGTCGCCTTTCATTCCAGCACAACATTTTCGTGGATCGTAACATCGGGTGACGCTACAGGGTTGTCCTAACATACGGTCAATGCCTATCAACTTCGAGACAAGAGTATGTGAAAAGATGTTAGGTGAGATATAGTAGAACCCCACGTAAGCGGACACCCTCTGTTCCGGGTCAAAGTGTCCGCTTATGCGGGGTGTCCGCTTATGCGGGGTGTCCGCTTATGCGGGGTGTCCGCTTACGCGGGGTTGAAATAAACATCTAATAAAGGGATCAGTTCCGAGAAAAGGTGTCCGTTAACGTGGGGTGTCCGTTAACGTGGGGTGTCCGTTAACGTGGGGTGTCCGTTAGACGGGGTTCTACTGTACATCGTTGTCATAAAACTCGTGATTTCCGCTGTCATCAACTTCTGGTGACCTGAACAAGATCTGGGTAGCTAACTCATTACATGATGATTAAATATATGTACTTTCTACAAAGCAATTATCCACGCACTCTAAGGGGAATACCAAACAAAGACAAAGAAACATGCCTTAAGAATGACGACAAGGTTGCTGCTGCCAACGCAACCAGTAAACAAACATGTCATCTACCCTCGCCCCCTCCTTTGTCCCTATCTACCTCCACTCTTTAGAACTAAATACAACCTTTCCTGGATACAATCACCTTTCTGTGGCCTGCAGTGAAATAATGACAAGAATATCGGGGTAAATATAGTAAGACCCAGAGGCTAAGCGAGGGAGATATCCACTTTAAAGCCAGAACTGACTGGTTTCTCCTTGGAGCTAACTTGGTTCTGCTGGGAATACCGTTTTATAAGAGACAGTTTTAAACTCTATCGTGCAAATACGAATTAGCTAAACATACTCTTCTTGCTACATCTGAGTGGCTTTGGGAAAAGCGTTGTTAATAGCACGATGAAAAAATAAATCACCGTGAAGATATAGCAGCCTTTAAATGTCTTAGCTATAATAACACTCTCAGGGTGACTAGCTTTTGCTAAGAAAAGCCAGTTACAGCTAATGAAAGAGAGAATAATCTAATGATATACAGCGTTCTATCATGATAGGTATGTTGCCTACGCTGCGATCTATTTTGGACTGTTGGCTTCCAAGAACTAAATATAGAGCCAAACCCTGCATCAATTAAGCTGGTGCTAAATTCATCACTGAACCCGATCCTGTCTTGCTCCAATACCTCCTCCTCCAACGCACCTACTTAATTTCCCAGACAAACACTTTCATCGTCGAAATGCTTGCAGGACTTCAGCAATGAGGACAACTCTGTGGTTTGGCACTCTGCCAGAGAGGAGGTTATGATGAGGACGGTCAGCAAGAACACTAAGCACAGTCTGATGGCATCATCACATGCAGAGATCAGGCAGTTTAAAACGCCTCCAAGGCAAGGGCTGTCTATGTGATATAATTAGCACACAAGACACTGTAAAATCTCCCATCAGGCACACGAACTTACACAGTAACTTGGCCGGAATATCCCGCTCTTGTCTGGTCTCAAAACACATCATCTCGGCCCTGAGTCTGGACTCATTGGGAGATTTACAAAATACGGTAGCTAAATGATAAGGGCAGGCATGTCAGTTGAAGTGATGAAAAATAGAGGAAATACTTTCCATATGGAATATAATGCCTCAGAGATACTAAGAAATCATTAAAAAAACCCACTTTTTTCCTGTCATAGGGTGTGTGGGGAGGTATTCTTATTTGGGTGTGAATGAGGCAAAATTTATCCTCTCTATGTTCTACACACAAAAAAAGGAAAAGAAAAATGAAAACAAGGATTTCCCTGGAAAACAGGAAAGCTCTCATCTCTGTATTGAGCAATGCCTGAGCAAATATTGGCCACAAGGAGTTCGCCAGGGTCCTACCTCCCCATCAGGTTTCTAGGGTCGATACCTTGTATCATGGTCGCCAAAGCAAGGCAAGAAAAAGTCAAGTTGCGACAAATCCAGTCCCGTTGTGTCGTCCAGTCCACACCAGGTCCATGCGCGTCGACGAGGTTCATGCCATGACTAAAGTGTCTGCCTCTTGCCTTTAGAGATATTGATGTAAGGACTAGCAGTCACGTAGCCAGACAGACTACCAATTGGCAGGCTCCATATTGGGGAGCATAATGGGATCAGAGGCGGCGTGGACCGAACGTTTGGGAATACAGGCACGCAAACGGTCCGAATCTCTAGTGTAAACTACATCTTATCCCCTCTGATATAGATCAGGTAGAAAAATAAATGTGGAGCAATGCTGAGGGCGCTCAGACACACCTATAGTGAATGATATGACCGTACACTGAGTATATACTATGGAACGCAGAATTAGCTATACAAGTTTATTATCATATGAGATATATTGACTAGTAGGGCTGCCCGAGGCAGTAGTATTATCCAACTTGTGCCTCGGTAGAGCCATGCAGAATTACACAGCAGCTACTGAGGGCTGGCCGCATCCTACTCCCCAGTTTGTGTTGTGAGACCTGAACTGAAGGCCGCCTCGCCGACAGGGCGCCGCCACGCGGTGACAGTTGGTAAATATGACCCAGAAATGGAGGGAAAACTGACACGGTTGAGGATGATACTCAGCAATGGCTTGAGATCTACAGGCAGAGAGTCTCCAGATGGATGGATCCTTAGTTCAAAGAGCCACCTCTCTATGTTTTGTATACATGTACTACAATTCAATGTACATGGCATATTTTTATGAAAAAAATAATACTTTAAAAATAA
Organism: Alentia gelatinosa; assembly: GCA_950022655.1. NCBI lineage: Eukaryota > Metazoa > Annelida > Polychaeta > Phyllodocida > Polynoidae > Alentia > Alentia gelatinosa. The sequence continues at coordinate 108,682,760 of OX465581.1, forward strand.
TGCAGAAAGGTGTTTGTAGAACTGGGAAGGTACTAAGAATGGCGGTGGAAGAGCGAACGATGGAGGTTTGTGGGTTTGTGTGTGTAGGAAGGGGGAGGGGTAATTTCGCCCATCACACGTTTTTTTTTTTACTATATGCACGTATATACTATAACTATTGATTCTTAACCTGCACTGATTAAGTTGTACAAGTTATATTGTCCATAATGAGTGTATATGTCTGCTATTTAGATGCTTCACGTTGTGTATGTTTTATCATAAGATACGTTTCCCTTGGAAACTCAGGTATCCAGACCCAGTCTTAACAGAAGAATACATTCACTCGGTGCGTATTGTTCTTGGTTGGGACCTGTCCATGTTCGTATGTTACTATTGTATACATGGTCAGGTGGCCTGTCTTCCCTTAGGGTACTTGGCAAGGGGCCAAATGTTAAGTCGGGCCAAGTGACGGGGACCACTGACCGATCCCCCACCCCATCCCCCACCCTATACATACAACGTGATCCACCCCCATCCCACACCACATCTCCCTGTCCATCCTTCACCGCCCTTAGCAGCAAAGAAGACGAGCCCAAGGGGTCAAAGGTCAGAGGTGACGGGTCACGTAGCATTGACTGACAGGGTCAGTGACAGGGTCAGTGGAGTGAAGATAAGCACGGACATGTGAGTGTAGATTTACCCTGGAAAATAAGCATGGCCTCCAAGACAGGGCATGGCGCGCAAACCACTCAGACCCAGGAAGAGTGCCGAGAAAATAAACAAACGCTACAACTGAAGATACATGATGACATAGAATATTAGATACTGATACTTGGCTTTTGCTGAGTACCATCTCTAGATATGTCCAATTATAGACACAGTAAAGATAGCACCAATTGAGAGCCCAATAATCCGAGCTGTAATGATCCCGTCTCCATGAATCTAAATTCCCGAGGATTTGCTGACATCACAGTTACGCCTCCTCTGTCCTTCCATTCACCAACTCGTCTTTTTATAGACAAGCATGGCTGACCTCCGGATATAGACTAAACTGCGGGAGAAATAGGGCGACAACCGTGACCCCCCAGAAGCGGGGGGCTGATAGAGTAACTGTGCTACGGGGTCACTGAGCCCCCGCCCCCTCCTCCCCACCCACCCACCGGCAAGCCGCATCCTGTAACACGTTCCCTTTCACCCACTTAAATCCTCACCTGAATCCTCTCCCTGTCCTCAGGGCGCTGAGCAGAGCACAACAAAGACCCGTCCTCTGATGGTGACTGAGACGGTCAGGGGCGGGGCGGGTTCACGGGAACGGGACCACCGATCTCGGCTTCCACTCACTCCATTGTGAGGCCAGTGTCCACCGGTCTACAGGAGTGACCAGCCTATAACAGTGACTATCCTATAGTTAGTCACCGGCCCAGAATAGTCACCAGTTCACAATTAATGACTACTGCGCTGTTAGTCTCTAGTCCACAATGACCATAACCCCACTTTGGTCACCAGTCCAAAATGGTAATCAGTCTACAGTCCTACTTCTCGGCGCTGACCTGAGAGTGAAGATGGTTTGGTTGGTGATTAGGTACAATATTCAGCCCCTCATCTCCATTCAGGACAGGGCTGGTTACACTGTACACTGGCTAGTTGGTGATGGGTTAGGCCGTAGCAGTTGCCAGGGTGATACGGCGGCGATGTCTCTGCGGATCCTGGGCATTAACGCCCTCCCAGTTTTACGGCACACTATGGATGTAACAGCGCCAGGGGTGACAGCCGTGTGACTGTTGAGATGCACGCAAATATAAACAGTGCCGAGCGGTACGTCCTCATCCAGTCACCAAAACACGGGTACGTCTCCAGTGAGGTGTGAGATCCGGGGTGGTGTGGTTCTCCTCGCTGTGACTGACACAGACTGTACCTCAGTGTGTATCTCCGTGCCCGTGTGTCAGACCGATAGATCCCGGCATGCTCTGCCCGACAGGGAACCAAACCCCGGCCCTCGTTACCCTGTGGTAACGGTGCTGCGAGAGGTAATACAAAGGAAAGGTAGGGGCTCCTGAGGTGGCTGTCAGAAACGGCACAGGAGACCAGCGTACTCGCCTCCAACCCCGTCAGCATGGTGGTTCGAGCGTTTAACACTAGACGGCACGAAGATCGCGCTTACACATGAAGCCCAACACGTTTCGGTCAACATACGTTTTAACATGGTATTTCTTGTGACTAAGGCTATGCTGAGTTTCTTTCATAAGGGATGTCAGTTAGGGTTAGGGAGAAAATGTGGAAATATTTTTCGTGTGGATTTTTCTGCCACAGAGAGACCGGGAAAACTTGGATAGCATATATGTTCTTGTCGAAAATACATATGCAGAGTATAATATGATAAGTGGATTTCATCGAGAAAATGGAAGAAAGACATCTCTGCTTCATTCTGTTATTAGATGCAGTACGTAATTAACACACTGTTGATACCCTAAACACCTGTAGAATTCAGTATATTATTTCTTTCATGAAGAGACATATCACTAAACCATCTCCTATATACAGTGTTGTATGCCTTATAAAATACATATTCACGTTGGCTTTGATATTTTGAAGTTCCTTTAGGGGTTGTCTGTTCTGAATATATGTGTTTGCGGTGTGGTATTGTAGCGCAAATAATACATCATTTGATGGTGATTTTCTGTGTTTTTGTGTCTTCATGTGTTGTGAGAAGAGGGTAGGATTAGATTGCATACAGAGTATCTTATACACTACACGATTTGTGGAAAAGCACAATCAGAGAGGGGATCGACAGTTTTAAATAGATTGATAAGGAATACATTTGCATGTAGACATTAATATATCATTGCATGGACGAGTTTCTATAAACATTTTGAATTCGAAACAAAACATCACAAAGTAAAGTAACTTACGTCTCATCCTTAAAGGACAGCCCAAAGTACTCCTTCTCCTTAAGGTTAAAGTGCGAGGCTACAAGATCCAGTAGTTCCCCTGCGTACAGCTTGGGCTGCAAAATAGGATTCAAAAATGTTATTCACATACATAACTGTGTCTTTAATTGTTATACACATACATGACTGTGTCTCCAAACGTTATTAACATTTTTTTACTTTATTCATATCAACAAACATCATGTACATACATTGCCATGATTGTGTGGTCAAACGTTATTTAACGTTATTTACATAGGTAAGTATGTCACCAAGCGTTTGAATACTTAGTGTAAGTATTTCAAATCACCGCTATTACAAAACTATACCTGCACATGCAATAGGTCATTGTTCAATCGCAGAAATAGAAATCGATTACAGAAAATAACAGTTGTTTGATGTGTGAAATAAACACATTTAGTTTAGAAGAAGCTGATCCTGACAAAAACAAAGTTTTTCACCAGCCGTTCGCCTGAGAGAAATTAGTTTTCAGCCATTTCGGAATAGAATAATTTCATGGTCTTCCAAACCTCTTACCCTGTCCATACTGCAGAAATGATTTGTCAAACATTTCAATCTACTTTCTTTCGTTGATAATTAAATATACCATGAGACCCTGAGGGTAAAGAGGGACTCACTGTTCGGCGTTTTTCGGCGGTTTTACGCTACAGGGGAAGTGGTCGAATATATGAGATGAATTCAAGCATATATCCCAATCTTACACATTTACCGCGATGATGCCAATACAAATATTAATGTTTTCATAAGTATGAAGGAAATGCAGTAGATTGTTTAAATGTATACATTAAAACACTAACTGATGTCTGTTAATCTGTCCTAAAATGCACGAGCTCTAAATCGGTCCGAGGTTAAAGTTCGTGGGAAAGTTTATGTTTTACACGCTGGAAACACGATTCATCGTGTGAAATACGATCTGTTATTCAATGGAGTAATAGTCGCTAAAGTAAAGGTTCACTAGAATCTCCAAAGAAATATAGTATGGGCTCGGCTGGTGCTGCCACCTCGCGGTATAAGTACTGATTTTAGTTCGGGAGGTCCACACACGGTGGCAGCACGATTTACGTTCACGGGCGGGAGTAACTCTGTAACATGTAACTTGCTAACATCACAAACTCGTACTAGAACACACCAAATCAATTTCCCCAATAATTCCCTTTTCCCCTATAACTTTAATGCTGTATCTGGGAAATAACTCATCTTAACCGTGGCATGACCACAGAACACGCATTTAGTCATTGTTCTGCCCCAGCATTGTTAACCGGATAAACCCTCTACATGTTGCCATTCCGCCTGACAAAGTGTACCGCACTTGTTCCAGTTATCATTATACAAGCTGACACATGCCGAATGTATATGGCATCTCCCTGCCTCATCCTGTAACATAAAAGCATTCACCATAATGTTTTTCTTCGCTCAATCCGCCAACTTCATCAAACAGAGACAGTAATGCGCGTGTTTTCCGGCCTGTGGCTCATGTGTACAGTGCGGGGTCACACTCGTCACGATCACGGAACATCGTCATGATGATAGAGTGCAGCAGTAGAGACTGTGGTTTTAACCCTATCTCTGCCACGATCCCTCTACTGAGATTGTGATTTTAACCCTGTTACTAAGTCACGATGTGGTATGATACCTCCGTGTTCTCCAAGTTAAGATTACGCCATGATTTCTCATCATTCTCCCCGAGAAAATACTTGATGTCCCCAGTCACCATTTACATTTACATGTAGTTCTTCACAAGCTTCGCACGCCAAATGAATTCATCTATTTGCGAGATGCATTGGAATATGATGTAGCTGCATATGTTCATCAAAATGATAAATTCCTAGAAGGTAACTACTCCAATTTACCATAACAACGATTACACTTGACCCGCAAAATAAGTTTATCTTTCGGCATCATTAAAATAAATTGACCATTTGAACAACATTCAATATAAATTTCGTACTTTATTGCGCTTAAACAAGATTTGATGATATCATTTATATCTACCCGGACCCCTCACCCTTCCCTCTGACGCTCTGCCTCCTGTCATCACATACCATTATGACAGTACAGAGAAAAACCACATAAGATGAGTTCGTCCTCAACTACATCAGCGGCTATTTCAGCTCTCCGGGACCTTCATGAAGTTAGGACATCCGCTTAATGTTATAACCCAAGTTAAAACATCTTTGGTTGACAATGAAACAGGAAATAATATTCCTTTAAATTCCATATCATGTCACCACAGAACTAACCAAATTTCATTTTTGCGGTAGTTCGTGTTTCAGAACGTTGATGTTGTAATAAACGTTTAATTGGTGATATCAATTTTTTTTTCCATAGAAACCAATATATATATTCTTTGTATCTATAGATGTTTGAGGGGGATCCAATTCGCTAATATAATCTACAATGTGGTCGACCACCGATCCTATTTTAATAGACCAATCATATATCGATCAAGAAAGCTCTCATTAGCTATACCTGAGGGGTCTGTTTTATATGATTTTAAAATATAACATGCGAAAAGGGAAAGATTAGCCCCAAAGCTTATATAAAGACAAAAAATACATGGGAAAATAGTTATAAAAGGGTTATTTGGGGGCACGGTCATTAACTGGGCTACACTTATTTTTTTACAAAACCTGCTAAACTACTAATCGAATTCATTAAGATAATAGTGCGAGCCAATTCAAAACAATTTCTAATCGTGATGAATGAGGGCTATTTATTTTAATTACCTTCTTCTGGGAATGAATAAAAGCTAACTCACAAAACGCTCTCAATGATATAGATTCGCCATCTGTCGCCATGACAACCAATATTAGAAAGACTGATTAGTAAAGTGTTCTTAATTGGTAATTAAATAAATACTTCATACCTGCAAATGAGCATTCCACAGTCAATCATATCAAGCCTTAATTACTAATTTGATAGATATCTCCCTTTTTTAACTAAAATGCCAACTGTCACTGGTGCCTATGCTAGTTAGTAATATCCTAGCTCTTCCAGCACAGATAATCAGCTTTCGTAGCCTAGGGCCACCTGGAAAGGGAATTGGAGTTTTGTAATGAGCCGAGCCTCTGTGTTCCAAAGCTAACTGATCCTATCTATAGTATCTATGAATATTCCAAAATTCAAGCTCCATGTATTTTTACCTAACCATTAACATCTATGTAGATTGCATATGGGGCCTTGGCATAGCTTGCCTTTTTGTTATTAAATATTCATGGCTTTTGCTAGCTAGTATGGATTCTGTTCTGTTCTGGCTATTTATTGCTACAGCAGATGCTGAGAACAAAAGAGCTGATAAAAAGCTTGATGAAACCAGTCACAATCTACGTCACTCTGATGCTGAGTAAGCCGTGAGCCGTGTTTCAAGTGAGTGTCTCTCCTCCCACTGTCAACTCAGCATCCACGGCCAGTATGAAGGCTGACCCCCTGAAGCCTGCCTGACCTTACTGTTGACACCTGTTCCCGCCTACACCTGACCCTAGTTGACGCTTGTCCCTTTTTCTTTTTATTATTCAACCGTCATTACATCCCAAGGATGCCAGTTGGGGGTCATGAGAAAAAAGGAAATATTTTCATGTGGGATTTACTGCCCCAGAGAGGCTAAAAAAAACCATGGACAACACATCGTTATTGGCCATGGAATAGGGCTGGGGTGAGTGGGGAGGTTTGAACTACTGTTTATTGGTGTGGATGAGGCCCAATCTATTCTCTTTTTGTTGTACACCAGAACAAATAATTTCATATACTGAAAAAAAACCAAAACACAAGGATGCCCCTTTTTTCTCTTTTTTTTTTTTAAAGAGAGAACTGCTATCTTTGACATCCCTAATGTTTTAGAGGCATGAATTTATATAATTCATGCACTGCCAAATACCTGCCTCTGTCTGACCCTGTCCATATCTGACTTCTGTCACAGACGCCTGTCCCTATCCAGGGATGTCAGTGAGGGTCACAAAGGGGAGAAAAGGAAATAAGTTTTCATGTGGAATCTGCCATATCGTAGGACTGAAGTTCTGTGGGAATTTCCAATGAAGCTTTATTGATTTACTCTTCCTTTTACACAAGAAAACGAATCTTATCTGCTGAAAATGAAAATATGGATTTTAATGGAAAATTAGAAGGGTGCCTGTCTGTCGCCTGTCCCTGTCTGTTGCCTGTCCCTGTCTGACGCCTGTCCCAAGCTGTGACCTTGCCTGACCTCTAACCTTGCCTAACGCCCTAGTTAATGCCCTCCATCAGCCAGCGTCCTTTGTGCGTCTCTGCGACAAACGCCCAACACACGGCGTGCTCGGCATTGTTTTAAAGCCACTAGCCAGAGTTTTTAATAATATTATCTTTTTCAAACAGTTTTTCTCTCTCTCTTTTTTTTTTTTTATAAATAGTTTTAAAAGCCTGACGGAGACACAAAAGACCAGACGCGCTACTACCGGCATTGCGCCTCACCAGGTCTCCCCAGGTCTGATCCGTGAACAACACGCTTTGTTCGCCGGGTCGTCAAGGCAGGCTGACAGGGCGGGGGTGGAGGCTCACCAATCAGTCACTGATGTCTCTGGTCTTTTTATATATCTTTCATTCTCAGGCAGCCAGGCACAACACACATACAACTCAATATCGCATTCTTCCAAACTGATCTGACACATAAATCCCTTATATCGATATGTGAATCTTTTCGTCAATTTAACTCTTAAAAAAAGAAGAAAAATATACTACTATTAGTAACATGTGTGGCAGGCTTTTCTAATTCTAACAGCTGATAATTCATTCACATTCAGATCTTTGTAATTATGAAGATGGATATTTGAAACAGCTACTTAATCGCTACTTTCGTGAAGTATATATTGAGCCTGATTTCAGCGCTGGTCCGACTTCGTGGTTTAGAAATTGGGAGAACAACAGGGTTACACAAACGGCAATCACTCCACAGCGCCCAGCTTGTACACGCTGCCAATTGTCAAAGTGGTTCTTATTAATCCAAGCTCTGCGATTTGGCAGCGAGCAGGATAACGTCGGAACGGTTTGTGGACCTTCCTACTAACGTTATGGTGCGAGTGGGTAATTAGTGTAATAAGCGCTTAGTACATGGCGTACATTTATATTGCGTCAACAACTTGATCTAAGCTGGGTCCTTGCTGGGGATTGTAAATAATAGTAGAGTAACCTATGTTCATCAGCCATATGAATCTAAATATTAGTTCCCTAAAAAAAAATAATAATGAAAAAAAAAATATATATAAACATATTAATAGAGAATATATCTTATATTGTTATTCATTTATATATTGTATATATTATATTTCTTGTTGGACCTATGTGCTTTTATCAATAATGTGTGATGATAATACTTCAGACACTTAGTATATTTGCATATCTAGTTGCTGAATATTGAGAGTATCCGACGTAACAGTTAAGAATTCCGGTAGTTGAATTGTGCGCACAATGCTACGATGATAGCATTAACACAAGTAAGCGTTTCCCTCCGAAAGAAAAACATATGTAAGAAAAGTAGCGATGTACTTTTAGTGCCACATCCTCTAATGATCTACTTTCTTGGAAACAGGATAAACAGTCACCTCAACATGTTTGTATTCCATAAAATAACATGACATAAACAGCACACAGTGATACAGAATAACGTAGGACCTAACTCCACATGCACTGATTCACAAACCAAAACAATCCAGATTAATCAGTACAGGTTGAGATAAATATGTAGAGCAGTCGATCCTTTTCCCTTTTTCTCTCTGATGTTAAGTTCTACTTTGTCATTATGAAGCTATCTTCAGATCCTCATGTTCATGGTCGACACTAAATATCCTGTCTGGAGTTCAATCCTTGACAGACGTTTTTTGGTCAAAATGAAGGTGGCATCGTCATATTACGTCCGAGTCAAGCGGCCTAATCTCCGAGCATGTTAAATTCTACTTAGATTATGAGAGGTACATACTAAAACATACTGAATTGTTTTTTTCACTATATGAGTTAAGCTAGAATGGATAACAAATATTGAAACATAAATACTGAAACTGTACCTCTACAGAGAGAGTAAGAGAGAAAAAGCTCTAGCAGTTGGTGGACATATTGGCCAAGAAAGGCTCTCTTCAAATCAGGGATGTCAGTTGGGGTCAGGAATAAAAGTGGAAATATTTTCCATGTGTAATTAATTGCCTCTGAGAAACTAAGAAAACATGGAAAATACACTGTTATTGGCCATAGAATGGGGCTGGGAATCTGTGGGGAGGTTCCAACCACTGTTTTACTGGCGTGAATAAGGCTCAATTTACACTTTCTTTGTTTTATACAAGAAAGATTAATTCTTAAACTAGAAATAAAAAAGTGGATTTCCATGGAAAAGTGGAAAACTGTCATCCCTGTAAAATGTAATTGCTGATTCGAACTCAGCAATCTGTGCACTCTAGTCGCCGGCTAGAAATCGCCAAGAGGGAATTCAGAAATTTGTCGCAGTCGGCGAATTGCGCTCTTTCCAGTGCTTCCAGTATACAGGGATGAAAGTCGGGACTGATGAAAAAATCGGAAACAAAAACACAAAAAAGAACTGGGGCGTATTCGGGGGGGGGGGGGGACGCCCCCCCCCCCCCCCCCCGCCCGTGCCGTCAAACAAAATTTCGGCACTTGACGGAACTCTGACGGCAGTGTCAACGGCCCTTGGCGCGTTTAACTGCCGCCAAAGTACTGACTGGAGGTTTATATGCAGTTGGTGAGAGCCTGTTGCCAGAATCATCTGTCACTTCTTGGAATTTATCTGTCACTTCTTGGAATTTATGATTTTCATACTTTGTTAATGATCATATTTCAAGATGCAGAAATTTCTGATTTCCGTCGATTGTCGGCGAACTTGCATCCCTGCAGTATAAACTCACTAAAGGATCGTCCATTCTCTTGCGAGTCAATATCAAACATGTTCATAATTCTATCCTGTAGTTGCCGAATGGTAAACGCACCACCTGCGACTGGCCTTTTCTGGAGAATGTAGAGTAGCCTCAGGGGTTCAAATCGCTCAAAGGAAATCGGCCTCTACGAGGATAAGGGCACTGAACAATCTTCTGCAGATGGTTACTGATATATTGATAGCAAATTTATCTTACAGTTTACCGTTACAATACTCGATTCTGTATCACCATGTCACCAACTGCCTTTTATAGAAAAGTTCTGAAACCATACATCCTCTAGTCTAGGCTGCTTGCCAAATCTATTCCAGGGATGAAAGTCGGGATTGAGGAAAAAATCCGATATTCAAAACACTAAGAAAGAATCTTCTACAGTAAACCCCACTTAAGGGGACATCCTCCGTTCCTAGCAAAGTGTCCTCTTCAGCGGGGTTTTCCCCTTCAGCGGGGTTTCTCTTTAATCGGGGTGTCCCCTTAATCGGGGTGACCCTTTAATCGGGGTGGCCCGATAAGCGAGATGTCCCAATGTATTACATTATTCTGGAACACAATCAGTATGAATCGACATATACTCTAGTGTTTTCGGTGTATATAAAATGTCTGAATTCTGCCATTTATCGGATATCTTGCATTGGCTGCTACTCCTTGTATTGGTGCGTGTCACTAACATCGATTAGCATCAAATGTATGACAACTTACCTGGATCAGAATCTCCAGCCGCCGCTCGTCCAGGAGAACGATCTGAGTCTTTCGACCCTCGCTCATCTGTAAATAACAAGAGAGGAACATGAGAACAATGTCTGACTCAAATTCTATCAATTATATTTTTACTTTTATCATTCGAAATACAAATAGTAGGATAAGAAAGCACATTTTACAAAAGTATATTATTATGATTATATATCATAAATATCAGAAACAAAGAACTCCTAAACAATTCGACTATGGCTCTCCAGAAGATTAAGAATTGGAGCTCTGATAACTGACACAAATTACTCTAGCCCTGATGAAGGCCACACCCCTTGGCTGAAACGTAGCAAATAGATTTTTGATTGTCAACAATAGACTGATGTATAGAAAGCAAGTGTCGATAAAAGCAATGACAAAAAAATGATGTTCGACCCTGTGGTTTGTTGGTCATTTCCCCAAACATTTGATACAAATTAACCATGCATTATTTGGCACTCGTGTTTTTTCATTGAGATAAAAACATTTGCGGAACATGTGTTGATGTTAATAGTTTAAAATAAAACAACAACCAAAAGACTCGGACAAGTATGTGTACCATCTGCGACAATGTTCCTACATATGGCGAATGTCTGGCATGTACAACTGATAATTAATAACAGGGCCAAATAGCTATATATATATATATATATATATATATATATATATATATATATATATATATATATATATATATATATATATATATATATATTTAGTATACATATTGTTTTTAATCCTTACTGAAAGCTAGCTAAAACAGATTTGTTTCTAATAGACATTCACGGGTTTTCGGTAAGAAATGAGTGGGTACATATGGAAATAAACCTTGATTGATAACTAGACTATGTAAATGATGCCTTCCTCCATTTGATGGGCAGATGCCCGTCAAAACCCTGCCCTCACCTGATATAGGGTGACAGTGGGCGTAGTCTTCCGCAGAAAAGTCCTCAAGGTTTTGTTACCTATACCCTTGACGGCCCTGCTAATCCCCGCCCCCAGGCCACAAAGCAAGGCCCCTGCTCCGCCGGATACGCCCACAGACAACACCTCGTCACACCTCACGACACATGGGGGCGTGGTTATCTTCCCGGGAGGCGTGGCCTCTTTGTGCGTAGGCGTGACTATCTTAGATATCTTGTTAGATGTGGGTTGCTTGCATGTGAGCCTTGGTTTGTCATTGAGGGGCGTGATTTGCTTGCATGCAGGCGTGAGATCCCTACTAAGGGGCGGTGCTAGTTCCCGGGTGGGCGTGGCCTGATCAACGATGGGCGTGGTCTTGTTCCTCCTATTGCGGATGCCGGAATATATACAGACCATCAGATAGCCTGCCACCTGAGACATGATCAGTGAACCTTGGCGCAAGCTGAGAGTAAGCCTTACTCTTAGTAGCTTACAGGTACTGTTTGTATCGCTAACATCAGCATTTCTTTCCTGATCTCAGATGTTAATCCAAAGAATGACATTGTTATTTCTCCGCTCTGCACACCCAAAACGTAGTTAAGGGTATATTTGTTAAATGCATCGTGTATACCCGAACAGGCACTATGTTAACAGTATATCATTAGTGTATTATAATATCAAAGTCATGTCCGTATATTCTCACTGTAGTAGGCGAACTCTCATGTGTTGCTGCTCATAGTAATTTTGGTCAGGAGTGACTTCGCTGACCTTGACCTGAGCTCAAGGTCAGTTGTGTCCACTTGTAACATTAACAGTCACGTGATGGTTCGCTAGGTACCGGCCAAATACAGTTAAATGTACCATCAATTGGTTCCCTTTCTTCCCCCTGGTACCGTGCCTGGCTTATCGTCCATAAAGCACACTAAGATGCCTGATAGCTCCTCGTCTGGTAGTCCAAATAAGGCTGATAACATGGGACGTTATAGTGTCGGAACAGCCCATGATATGCACCTCACAGCATTCAGTACAGTGAGATCCAGTGTAGCACATCCTCCGGGCGTGGTGGCCAGGTGCGACTGGTGTCTGTGCTGGAATGTGATGTGACCACACCTTGAGTGGGTCACAGTAAAGCAGGGTGTGTGTGAGAGACCTAAGTAGCTGGTGTTCAGACGTATGGTGACCGCTGACCAGTAAGCTGACCGCTCATCTGTCTCCAGTCTGCGCCCTGTCAACTCCCACCGTCCCAAACACAGGTTCAGCACAGCATGGTGTGCACAGCCTTATAAAAATAGACTCCTTTTCATAGTGATCGTGTCATCAGAGACATTTATACTGTAAACGCAATCTTTAATAAACCCACAATACTCCTGTAGCCTAGGAAGATTATCCTTTATATCCCGACAATATTTGGGAAACCGGTTTGAATTCTACACTCTATACCACCTATGTTGTTGGGTTGTTGTTGTTTTCTTTTAGTTTTTTCTTTAGTCCTGTAGACTGTAGTACAGGTATAGACAGTTGAGGGGTCCCAGGTATATAAGTCCTGTGTATACTGTCACTGGTCACATGGTAGACCACCAATTTGCCTAATGATATAAGCAACACTAACTTAAAGATATACAATGTATGTGTAGTACATCCCCTGGCCCTTAGTACCTCTATAAACTCTATGGTAACCACCCCTGGGCTGAAGACGAATCCAGACCAACTTCACAACTGTAGACAGAGGAAATTCACCATTCAATAAAGAGATTAGAATATTCTAGTATCTCTGATTCAACAAATATGGGAAATATAGTTTTTGTGTGATGCTACAGAACTGAATTCATCAAAGTGATACCAACTTCCTTACACCTGACTTATCTGTTCAGATTCTACCCTTGATGGGCCTTGAACCCTAGATGACCTCTCTCAGCGTATGACCTTGCCATCGATCTGACCTGCCCTCTGCTCGGTCATAGACTAACCTCACCTGGCAGACTGACAATTACCTGGCAACCCGCGCTGCATCAAATGGGTATCAAACGACCGGTTGGGGTCATGGTCTGACCTCCTCAGACTGAACCGTCACTTTTTCTATAGGTTAACAGTGGGAGTATGAGACAAGTGGAAATAAACACAGTTAAACGTTGCAAGGTGACAAACTTGGCTAAATCTAAGTATATCAGGATGAGTAACGCTATCGCTGAGACACTACATCTGTTTGGAAACAATTCAATATAGACTGTTAGCCTGGAAAACATGCTTTCTCTCCTCTCATTAACAATCTTTATAAACTAATGCTAAACTTTAAGACTGATCTCCCTTCCCGTACTGCTATAAACTGCACTCGTAGAATGTACGTATTTCGTTACATTACAGCAGAGTGTCGGCAATAATTTGCTTTCGCAATAGATAGCAGTTGGATCGGATTCAATTGCTGCGAAGCTGCCTTTTATACAGAGGTAGGCGCAATATCACTTGGCTGCAAGTCCCTATAAGTTATAGTAATAGTTTTTGTATTTCAAGGCAATAGAAGCTACTGTAGTTGTATCAAGCGAGCTGAGGTACCAGGCGGTGGTGGTTAGTATATATCCTTTGTGAACAAGCCTGAAACTGGTCATTAGTCTCTAATCTGACAGGTGTTTCAGTAGCAACGATCCTCTGCCAGCATTTCCCGGTGCTATACAGGTAGCGGTACGATGAGGGCGGGACAGGGATAGGTCACACAACTCTGTCCAGTCCGTGGCTAATGCACAGTCCTCGAGTTGTAGTCTCCACAATATCCCCATGGATCCAGTCATGGTACATTGAGATCCTCTCGCACCTCCATCCTGATCATCCATGCTCCGTGCCCATAAGCTCACCCTAGCGTGGATCCAGTGTGCTCACTCTCCCCTCACATATTCTGTGTTGGCCAAACTGGGCGTCCCGGATGCTGCTGGACCACAATGTAACTCGGGATCTGATTGACTCTCCGTCCAAGTGGTGTGTTGGGTGGTGGCTGTGGTGGGAGGCTGGGGTAGTGCCTCGCTCGCTGGCTCGAGTGGCCCGCATTCCCACGCGCTCGCTGCCCTTATTCCCGTGACTATCACATCCATTTTTTCATACTCTTTCCATCTCCCACTCTCCAACACGATAGGCACCTCGTTGGGCGCCGTCCACATTATAAACCATTAGAGGTGGATCAATATGAGGTGGGTTTTACACAGTTCATGCTTGACTGACCACAGGGCTGGCCGGCGATGCGGTCCGCTGACTGCTCTGACGTGCACACCAGGTACCGTGTAATCATCGACACTGACCGCTACAGAGTGCTCCCGAGTGCCGTGATCGACGCCGTTTTCAGCCGATCACTCCCCGCCCGCCCCCGCCCAGTCCCGGCCAGCACAAACCAGCCCCGTCCCCAGTAGCTGACCATATTTCTATAAATGCTGTAGGGCTGGCAGTGTTTAACACTAGCTACTCCTATTTTGGTATTGTAGCCACATAACGACTGGAACTAGGAGTGATATGCAATAAACACCGATACGATTATTCTCGTTTCTCTCTCCGAACTTGAATAAGGTTGATGTTACAGAGTAGTGACAGGAAGGGCGGTGCCCTACACATTACCCGGGTGCCCTGAGACCGCCCTGAGAGGGGGTGGGGCAACCGTGGTCCGAGTCGGCGGCTCTGTCGCCCCGGTGAATGGCCGGCAATATCTCGCTTATCGGTGGCGAGCTTCAGTGGGCGTCGGCGGATTCTCCCGTCGGAATCTGGTCCACATTCCGTTCGTCATTTCTGCTCTTCACTCGTAGCTCCCACCACATCCAACACCCTCCTCCTACTCCTCTCTGGTTGGATCTTTGTTTGGATCCGTCCCCTTGGGTCTAGGTCTTGCTGATACACACGACTGTATTCATACTATAATACATATAGCGATACTGCATAGATAAATGATCCTGAATGGTCCATTATCTCATCAACGAAACATGAGACACATGTACATGTAGTTAGAAAAATTAGGGTAGGGAGGTGACGGGTTGGGGGTGGGGGAGGTGGGACGGGAATATATATATATATATATATATATATATATATATATATATATATATATATATATATATATATGTGGTAGATCTCCGCCTAACGGAAACCCCGCGTAATCAGGCACCCCGCGTTAACGGACACATTTGCTCGGAACGGTTCCCGTTTTTGAGTGTTTATTTTAACCCCGTGTGAGCAAACACCTCGCGTTAGCGGATACTTGGGGCCGGAACGGAGGGTGGTCGCTTACGCGGGGTTCTTCTATATATCATATATGTTCTACAATAGAACCACCCAGAAACAATCTGCAAGAGCGCTTACAGTATAGCGCTGTATGACGTGAGGACTTCCCGTGGGGTCTGCCCTTGCTTATTTTCGGCGAGGGTCTGTCTATTGTTACATTCTGAACGGGCACTGCTTGTACCTGAGAAGGACAGGTAAGAACATCCACCTGCTCAACAATAACAAGCGCGAAACGCTAGCAGCAACACCCGCGTCAGAGTGGAGTGGGTGACAAATACGGTACAGCCTGCCAAACCGCCTGGCACCTGGTCATAAAGTCAGTTCTGTAAGAATTTCCCCACTCTGTGTCTGGGGAAATTCGCTTCTAAATGCCTGCCCCTGATAATAATACACGGATGAGACCATTGAAATATAGTACGTAATGACTCAATTTGACGCCATTCATCCTAGTATGTGATAATACCTATGATTAATTCTTTCACAAATAATTTGATATTGATTTTTCAGGAACAAGCCCCAAGGGTGTGGTTGTAAGGCTAAGACGGAGTAATCTGACACAAACACTACTTTAAGTGCTGTGAGACAGGGGTGTGTAGTCTGGTAGAGTAACGTGTAGGTTACTCTGGAGAGGCATAGACTAAACACTACTATAGAAACAACGGGTCTATGCCAGGTGTGGTCAAGCAAGAGTCGCTCAGAGCAACTCAACGCAACGCGAAACGAATCACTCTCCCTACAGAGGATGGAAGAACAGAAAGTGTGCATGGAGAGTGGACACGTGCGCCATGCGGGGCGAACAGGCAATGAAAACAAGACTCTGATGCTGCTATCTCAGCCGTTACGACCAGTGTTTACACCAACCACCGTTATCATGCCTGCCATAAGGATGGGAAGGGTGGGGAGGGGGTAGCGGAGGAAGGTTGAACAGGGAACGATGGAGACACTATATCAGACTAAATCTAAATTCTAGGAAACTCTCTCGTGATTCATTCGATATGGTCCTCTTTGTTACCATAAATCAAATGCACTTATACGATCATTAAGCGTCACTAAATATTTGCATTTTAGAAAATACTTTAATCAAAGCAAGTTAGGTTTCAAGATGGCACCCATAACGGACATGAAATCATGAGATAGAATTGTATCCTCAAATAAGCCCATTCAGAATCTGGATATTTTCGTGAATGGGGGATTATCATATATAACGGTGAAATACCATGTATAATATATAAACTGCAGGTACATCGGCTTTTAAATCTTCACCAGAGAACTTCATAAGTACGGCTTCATCAATCAAACCCTAAAATAACAGACACTTATTCATAACTTATTTCCAAATTTCAATAGATTGACATGCCTTGCTGCTCCATAATGTTTCTCTACAAAACGTTGTGGAAAGTGGGGGTCAACTTCAAATTTGTAAATACATGTTTGTATCTAACAACCTAAGCTCGGTGATGCTTTATCATCTAGCTTCAGAAATGTGCTTGCTAAAAACATGAATATACACTGACTGCAGTACATGGCTATGAGCTACCAATTCCACAAACACAATAAGCTTGAAAATACCTAGCGTCTTTTTACTGCTAAAATCATCCTTCCTACCCCCATCCCCAAATTTATTTTAGGTTAAAGAAAAGTGGGACAGGAGTACCCGAGTACTCTAAACCATATAGATGTAACTGTTGTGGTGATATACCACAGCCTTGAGTATTGGTATGTTGATTAGACTTTGTACCACATATCAGTGGTCTGTCTATGAGAACTTAGGTAGCGTCGATTCCGCTGTCAGTGACCAGGTTGTATCTTTCACCTGTTATCACCCATCCCATCAACTCTCTACCGGAACTCAGTGGGCGTGGCTTCTACTCGTCCTGGGAGTTCCCCTGTCTGAGTCGCCGATGTAAACAAACGGCCTTACACCGCTACCAACCGCACGGTGGCAGCACTGGGCATTGAGACGCAGAGTCTGCTTTTCTTAAGTAATCTGTGAAGCCAGACATGTAGTAGTATGTAACATGTCTCTGAGACGCCAGTAGATGTGATGGCTTCAGGGTAGACTGCTCTAGATCACAGACACTTGGGCTATAAATCATTCAACTCAAGTACAGTATCTCGGTTTGGTAATGTTATATACCTTACATTTATCTAATCATCTTTTTTGAAATTTTAATTATTTGGATTTTTGATTATTTGCTATATGGGAGGGTGATTGATGAAGAAAACATACCCGGACACAAAATTTGCACAAACTACGCATGAATAATCTACAAGGCAGAGGCAAATTAAACGTTAATATACCATATTCAGTCTCTCTTCAAACTTACTCAAGTGACATAGAAGGAACCTTAATGTCATATTTTTCTCCCGCAAACTCTCGAACAGTAGAATGCCACACACTAACTTAAAGCAATATGAGAGCCCTTTACATCTGTTAATGGAGGAGGACCGTTTCAAGTAAAATAAATACATGTATCTGTCAGGCTGCTTGTTACAGATTGAGCAACTTGTCTGCATTTCATGACATGTGGCCATGATTGATGTGACGTCTAGTCTCATTTTCCCTCCATGTTTAATACACTGTAATGGATCTTACTGAATTCACATTTTTGTGGTGGAGTTCGCCATGAGGATTGGCCAGATAAATGTCTGTACAACTATCAGCTTCAACAAGCTCCTTTATAAGACTATTCGAAAAGATTGACTTCATACATACTACCCAGCCAATCGGACACAATTCGCCATTGTTGGCACGTTGTATTCTTGATTTGTAGGAATATTTCTACTCGTAGATTTACTGAAATATGTACACGTACAACAATTTTTGTTTTGTAGACTGTCCTTTCTCCTTTCATACTGAGTTCTTCGTCTGACTCAAAATTACTGCGCACTTATTGGCCGAAGAAAAGGCAGTTCTGGCTCAGGCCCAGAAGGAGTTTCATGCTAATAAATCTAGTGGTTTTCATTCCATTGATTACAGGGTGTACTAAATACAAGATATTCCTCTAAAGTTATCACAAAATGGATTGTCCATACATTACTGTGACTGATGAACGCTTAGATGTCTAATGCACGTTCATGGATTGCACTGACGTTTGGTAATGCATAATGAGTCCCAATAGTCCACCATCGTATGTTTCTATATTTTCTTGAATAAGAAACAATTCAAGAATGTATTCTCTAGGATTACTAATAACTATAACGACATGTTGATGAACGATCGTCCAAAATAATACCAGGTTTTTATGAGAACCAATTAACATAAGACGTCTTCAATCAAAGGGGAAATCAATAGGATGAGCGTGTCACAAAAAGACAATGGGTCTGGAAATCCTTGGCCAGACTTTCCCCCCCCTATCGCCTCCCCTCACGTGGATGGCATTCTTTATTCTGGTTGTAGTTACCTGGTGAATCGTCGCGGTGCGTGAGGCTGATTCAGTCTGCACCTGACGCTATTCAGGTGTTCAGTGAAGGATCCAACACCCCTCCCACCTCCCCCAGACACCCACTCATCCTCATCGTGCATTCAGGCCAATAGGAGTCATCTTCCTTTGTCCGTGTACGAGTGGCGCACGGAGACTGCCTCCATCTGCAATCAGCGGATCCCGGGTTCGATACGGGAGGGGTTGAGGTGTAGCGTCTAAACCCCTTGATGCATCCGTCACACTGGACTGACTCCAGTCCCTGCATCCTATGGCTACCTTCCTCGTTGGGATACAGGGCCAGTCAGAGAAGGATACTTATATAGAACGTCCTAACCATGTTGTACATGTCACAGAACGAGACGACAATTTACGGTTTGTACGGAACGAGGCGTTTACGCTGAGTTCCGTACAAACCGTAAATTGTCATCGAGTTCTGTGGCTTGTACAAGCGTGGTTGGACGTTATATATTTACTATATACCCGAAAATCAAATAAAATCATTAATTTCGTTTGGCTTAACAACCAATATCTGATAAACGTGTATGGCAAGGTGGTCCATATTTTAGTGTATGGACCAGTGGTCCGTACAGTATTTTTACGTTGTATGTCAAAACGGTGCGTATTTACAGTAAATACAGCATGGATATATAGTAAATGCTATAATGAACTTTTATTCTGATTGTCTTTCATCATTTCATAAATGTTCATAATCAAAAACTTGAGCAAGTCTACCTTCACACAGACCCTGCTGCCCAGAGCCCTACCACATAGACCCATTCCCCTTACACCACAAGTGCTCACCCCCAGAAACACCCGATAATGTCCAACGATTTCCCTTCGTGAAGCCAATTTGGACGAGCATCGCCCTGTACCACAGACGTCACATCGGACGACCCCAACCCCCAATAACTTCAAACTCTAACGATTTCTGCAGCCCCACCCTGTACCAGCATCGCCATCCATCAACCACTGTACCCTCATTCACCCCTCCCCCACCTGCGACCAAACCTATATCACAGGTTGTTGACTGCCACACCTAGCTTTCTGTCGGATGAGGAGGGTAAATCTCTGAGATCAGATCAAAGTCCATATCCGCGTTCTTTGTCTGCCTTGTCGGGTGGCTGTACCAAGGACTGGGCCAGAAATAAAACAGGCTAAACAATGGGAAGAGTCGAGTTGCGCCGGGGACAATGTATCAACTGAGTGAAACAATTGGGTCTGGACGTAGATATACAAGTTTATACCTCGTAAAATCCAGCCTCAGCTAGCTCTTTAAAGGGGTTAAAGTGCAGGGAAGCATCGATGCATCCTCTCAGTAGTGACCCGTTGAGAAATCAATGTTTGTCTTTAAAAAATCAAGTGATCACCTTTTCCATAATCCCTTGGCTAGTTTCATATCTATCTCAAAGGCAGACAGATTGGATTCGGTTTCATATCGGTGTGATTCGCTCATAGGTTCGATCTCGCCGTTATATGACCCTGGCAGTTGCTACAAAGGGAAAAAAATGAGTGTTTGGTCTGTTTCCTCCTTCACCATCGAGTTAGCACTGCGCAGTAATATGAACGAGGTGATAGCCGAGTGTATATTCTGAAGCACTCCAAACGAGATGGTGAACAGGTACTCCGACCAAGAATGAATGTTTCTGACTTCATTTTAGCCTGGAAATATTCATCTGTTTACCACCCGTTGAGAACGAGTTATCGTACTCGCAATCCCATTTAGAACGAGTTCCTAATGTTAAGCCTATGGATGATTATACCAGGCTAACATAAAGCATGAAACCCAATTATAGTCTTGGACACGGAAGGTGTCAGGCGGAGAGGTAGAACCCAAGAAAAGGATTGAATCTATTGAGTGCTGTGTGATCCAAACTTTCCCCCACATCATCACCCTGTCTCCCGATCACCAGGCCTCATCCCGTCAGTATGGCTCTCTGTGATTCGCTATATCGAGCCCCGTGGGGCATCCCCTCCGCCCTTTGATAGCCCCACCCCCGGGCTGCCATCACGCCAGCTAATAATGCGGTAATCCACTCAGACTTTGGGGCTGTGGGTCACCTACATGTTACAATCTCGTCCGTGTTGGTAATTCTCAGGTGGCGTGTTCGTAACTGACTCGACTTTTTGCCAATCTGCAAGCGACCTTCATCCCTATTTTTCTCTTGACAGACCGTTACCCGATGGAGTAGACTCGCTGAGACTATGACTGATGGTGTTTTTCCATGTAGAGTACAACTCCCATCGTGAAATGCCCACGTTTTAGCACTTTTGAATTTAAAGGTTTCATAATTGATATAAAAGACTGTTTTATGCAAATGTATAGATTTTATGGAAGATTCTATGGTAATTATCTTATCATTCAGAGCTGTTTTGTCCTTTCCGATATTAGGTTTCAGTTTTAGGTGAGAATTTAATCAGTAAATGATGATGGAACACCCTGCCCGTCAGTGTAAGCCCATCAGGTTAAGGTCATGTCACACAATAAGCCATCTGCTGCTGATTAAACTGCAACAACAGATTCTGTTTGCAACTACAAACACCTAATAGTGTGTTACATTTGGAATTGAATCACATAACTTAAAAATGTGAGAATATCACGAATTCTCCATTACCTTGTTTAGTATATCACTGTTTTCTCGACTAGCGAGAATGTTATTCTTATCACCTTTTCACTCTGTCCTTTATATTTTTTTGCCTTTAAAGGTGACCCTACAGTGGCGTCCTTACATGACCGACTCTTTGAAGCCTCTATCTCTCATCTTGTATCTAATAGAAAAGTCGTCTGCTCTGCCTTCGGGAAATATGTTAAACATCAAGGTGACATTCCTGAGGTGACATTCACGCAAACAAAGAGACTTCTATTTCCCTTCTGGAAATTAACCCACAGATCAGGGACTTAGGCACAAAGCGCGGTCACTAATTACGTGCATTAAGCGTGGAACACTCACAAGCCAAGCAAGGAAACTGATGACATATGTTTGATATACATAATGGCTGATAAATTATACACACATCTGATATAAATATAGAGAAGTAGATAGATATATCTAAAATTAAAGATAGAAACATACATAAGTTATAGAATTAGTTATAAATCTGATATGTTTTCTCATAGAAGTTGGGGATTTACAGAGACTTATATAACATTTGTAAACAACAACTAAAAATATAGGATTTGCATAGATCCAATACCATACTTAAGAGATAGTGAATTCCAGAGCTATTTCTCAATGAGGTATAAAATGTCACATCCCTCCCGTATTCCCTTTGTGTGGAAGGGCTCTAGTGGAAGGAATTACTTGAAGTAGCACATAAGTCATATTGAGGATATTTCTAAAGGGTATTTGTAAGGATGGGCAGGGAATTGGATACCAATCTAGATTTATGGGATCTAGGTCAGTCATCTGAATGGCGTACATGTGTCAAGGAGCGCAACTTTCCCACTGCGTGAGATCACAAACAGTTTTAAGAAAATAAAGTTATATGTCTTCTGAAGTAAAATCACACACTGCCAATGTTTACAAGGCTCAGTGTTACATTTCATGGTTGTTTATCAAGGGTAGAAATCTCTATACACCTAGAATGAAAAGACGCTATTTGGTAAGTTTCAATCAACTACTACGTCGTCATATATGTATTTTATCTACATACATAGATGTGTTGGTATAAAGTATTGCTACTAACGATGGGGTTCTATACAATCTAGGAGTACATACACAATATTGACTGGTTTCAGATACAAGCGGCCGTATGCTCCGAGGAGTTGACACGTAGTAATATCTTAGCGATATGCGAGGATATTGCGCAGAGTCAATCCTCTCGGGTATGTCCATACAAACTCCCTATGTGTTTTCTATGGACTCTTTGTATTAGGTGGATAATAAAGATCTATACTCAATGATAACAGCATGAACATTCCCCTTCTTTAATCGTTGTTGCACTAAGAAACCAGCTTACCTTAAATATGCCCATGACGCTAATTGTTCTGGTCTTTTTGACCAAGCAGTACTCCTATTATAAATCCAATCATATCCGCCATCCTGTATGTGTTCCGTGATCTCCGACTTATTGTGAGTTGAAAATTTGTAGCTGAGAGCTAACATCAAGTGAGAATGTATCCATATGTCCACAGCTGCCTGAGAATTAATATCAGGTGAGAATTTGTAGCCGAGAGTTAATTTCAGGTGAGAATGTATTCACGTGTTCACGGCTGCCTGAGAGTTGATATCAGGTGAGAATATATCCCAGTGTTCACATTTACCTCTGGCAGTTAATGTCAATGAGGAAGTATCCAAGTGTCCAGTGTTACCTGAGAGTAAATGTCAGGTGAGGATATATCCAGGTGTCCAGTAAGCTCAGAGTAGTTGTCATGTGAAAATCTGTACCTGGGAACCAATCACAGGTGGATATTGTTTCCCTGGACAACCAGCATCTGGACCATTCGTGTATGTCCGTGCTGATTGAGCAACAACCTGTTAATGACTCACATCCTTAGCACGACACCACTCCCTGCCCACCGCCCGCTGCCCACCGCCCGCCCGCCCGCCGTCCGTCTACCTGCCGGCCCGCCGACCAGCTGCCTGCCCGCCGCCCGGTGTTCCCCGGCTCCCTGGCCCCTCTCAGCGTTACTGAAGTGGTACCACGCCAGGTGACATCCCCACGAACTGAAATAGTCTCGCCCACCTGCGAGCAGGGACACAGGTGGGGTACACAACACGGGGGCCTGCCATGATGGGTGGGTGACCAGAAGATTGATGATGGTTTCTCGCCTTGTATATGTATTCTGTTGGTTTTTTTGTATAGTGTCACCTCGGTCAAGGCCATAAAATCATGAGAAAATTAAAATCTATGAGATCAGGATGTCAGAAGCGCCAAACGACGGGAATCGGACTCAGGACCCTGCAGGTTGGTATTCCGGTGTTCTACAACACGCCCGTCCTTGTTTGCGTCGTCGATTTTTGATAAAGAAAAACAGTTGGTCCACCGCAGCACTTTAACACTGTTTCCGCATGAATAATCTTCGTCTTCAAAGGTGTTGATAACAATCTATTCATTCGTAAATGTTCCACCGATAGTGCCTCTATCTGCAGTGTCCTATTTGCACAGTCTCCATCTGCAAGCGTCACATCAACACTTCATTCCTATGTGTATCATTAATACTGTCTTCATTGAGCATCATATCAACATCGCCTTCTTCTGAAAATCTGTCTTCAATGTCACATAAACAAGGTCTTTGCTCCCATGTGGCGCATCATCAATCTTGGTCCCCAAAACGTTCAATAAACACTATTTTTGTCCGTGGCAGAAGTTTCCATAAACACTGCCTTTGTGCATAATATCATACAAATACTGCCTTTCACCATCAGGCTAGTTTCTCCTCTGTGACTTCTCTCATGGCTCTCGGGCGTGAATCTGTAGAGCAGACGATACTTGCGCAGAGTGGTTGCACCCTCAGTACACACAGTGCGTCGAGAGAGGCGTGGTCAGATCTATAACGGAGAGTACGCGGGGGAGTCCCCACACGTCACTCCCATCACCTGGAGGAACCCCGTGCCGTATCGACCAGGCTTCACTAGTGTCGGCAGCAACAGCAGTCAATATTCCCACGCCACTGGGGAAACCCTCCAGGTACGTCATAATACATGGGAAAGTCCCGAGGTACGTCATAAGGCTGGACTAGATTAATATCCTAAATACGTTAAATGTTACAGCAGCCTGTTTGTCTAAAGGCTTTGTGTATTTTAAGGGAGGTATTTCATGTATAAACTTTATTCCTCTATCTTTCTTTTGTGCATAGAAATCTTCTCTATCCTTGCTCACTTTATTCATAAACTATATTCCTCCAACCTCTTATCTTTGACTTTCACGTAAGAAACAGGTCAAGCGTATGCATTTATTTATCCGTCAACTTTATCTAGTACAGGTAGTGTCAATTTACTCATTTCCCTGTGTTCATTTTTCCTAGATCGAAAAAGCGTCCTTGGAAAAAAGAACTAGTCGAACTCTATTCACGATTAAGGAGCGTGGCTTTTAAATCTAACGGTGACCATAAAAAGGTGCTATGGGAATTGACAACAGCTTGATAATCTGTAATAGATCAACTTTCAACATCTACGATCAACAATACAGTAGGCACGAGACATTTAGGTGAAGCCTGCATCACCTATAATACCATGCCGTAGTAAATCGAGAGCATCGCTGATATGATAACCTAGTATCTCAGCCCATTTGAAAATGTAAAATATTTTGAGTACTTCTTGATGCTACACCAAAGGACCCTCTCCATATTGGTGTTAAGATGTCCGAAATGTTATGGGACGAGTAGTGCATCTTCCATGCTTGTTGGATTGGTCATCGGCCTTCACTTTACAGAGTACATCGCCCAACACAACACGGCTATACCTACAACGTAAACATCCCAACACAACACAGGTATCCTAACGGTAGTGCCATCTCGCTCCCCCACTAAAGAAATGAGCGTGTAGAGGAGCTTCAGGTGCCATGATAAAACATGATAAAATTGTCGGACCGTGACACAGTCCCACTATGTCGGACCCCCTTCTCCCTTTCTCACCCACCACCCCACAGACTTTCCCACGTACCTTTGACTCCTGTCCGTGGCGCCTAAATACGACGTCAAACATGGCTGAAGACTTACAGAGACATGGGGCCGGTTCCTAAAATCAGTCATCATAATATTCTTGACTCAGTCTTTGAGTAGACTCTGGTAGTGAAATTATACTTATTACTAAGAACAGTATTCTGATGACGTCTGATAAATGTGTGATTATTTTCAGTATATGTTTATCTGTGTTCTGGGTATTGTCAATTTGGATTCAGGAACGGCTGACATCCTCAATTTCTTTGAGCCTTTTTAGGAGTCAGGTTCGAGTCAGAAATACGAACTGGGTCTCTAAGGCTGCGAGCATAAATACAACTCAGCGAGATTTTCCGTCCCCTTAAACATCAGTACAGTGAGGTAGGAGCTCACGTGAAGGCTTAAAAACAGTGAATGATTTCTAGTTTAGAAAGCCGCAATCTCGCGCTATATTCTTAATCATTTATCTCAGGCCCCAAGCCACGACCTTAAAATACGATTAACTATTTACATTCGAACAAAATCGTATACAGCCAGAGATTGGGGAAGAGAATGGTAAATGCTAACGAGCCATGCTTAATTCATGTTCGTTGAATTTTCTAAACCATGCTTGTCTTGCCTATTCCCATACGCTGGTCCACCAGAGCCCTCTATAAAACCCCACTCCCTATGCTAGAATATGTCTACACACACAACCGTCGCTGTCATGATGAAGAAAAATGAATAAATAATAAATGAAGACGCCATTTTGGACGGCTGTGAAGACTAGGTGAAATATCACATTTTAGAAATAGGACGAGGCAAAAAAAAAATCAAAAAAAAAATCAAAAAAAAATCACATTTTCCTACGAGGGAGTCAGAAGTGCATGGAGTTGGGACAGGGTGTCGTAGGTAGAGGGGTAGAGGTGGGAGGGGGAGGCGGTGTTGGCAGGGGGCCCGGGCAGGTACTGAGGTGCAGCGGACCGTGTCACTGTGCTGACTGCCTGCCATGTCAAATTCCACAGATGTTATTTACAAAGACTCCGCTTTGATGAAGCTATTTGGTGGTGTCCTAGAATACGGCGTTCGCTTTCACTGCAGTCCCGGGCGCAGGGGCATCCCCAAGCGAGTCTGGGAATATAACCAACACAAATACCTTTTTTTTCCAGCACATTTCGGTAAACTCCATTTAAAAATACTATTTCGTATCATATTCTAGAACATTTTCAAATTCCTGATAAAGACATTAACTTTGAGACAACTGTCATTTTTTTAAAGATTAATAATGATGACGACCATGACCACGTCAAAACATAACACAATTATATTTCAGTGCGTGTAGTTGAAGGTTTTATATCATTATAAATTGTTGGCCAGATGTGCACTTTAACACCATGAAAACATAGTTGACTGGAATCCAGGTAAATCTTTATGTAAATAAAAAAATACGCACTTAAAAGAACAAAGTGAATTAAAGGAGTTGTGTTGGTGAATCTCACAGCTAGTGTATACAACTGACTTCAGTTCAAGAGTCAAAGAGTCAGACAGATAATTCTGAAACCTTTGAAAACAGGGAAATTTCCCTCCAACACGCCACATCCCCGTTTGGTCTACTTCGCAAAACGGCAATCATTTCCTGTCCCGAAATTACCAGTCTTTATGGAAATTGCGGATTTTATTCAAAGCCTTATCCTTTTTTTTTTTTTTTTAATTGGACTGCGTAAGGTGGCGCATTGTTGACCACAGATCATCACTGATTTTATATGGCTAAAACACTGGTCACATGGACATATATTTCCAATATACTGTACGTAGGTAGGATGACGGTTTTTACCTTATTTATATAAAGTCAATCCTTCAGCAGGGACAGTTTTTTAATACTCAAAGTGCCATGAGGTATCGACTAAATAGTATTATGTTCAATCGCTACTTCGGTGTTCGGCAGGACCCCATTGTAGAAAAAGTCTTTGACAAGCTCCAAGAACCAACGCTCGATAACATATACTAGTGACTGCTCTGTGATCTGTATTGTGAGTTGCAATGATCAACCTAATAAGGAGTTGCTACATGAACTACACGTACCTGATGAATTTATCTATGACATGCTCTATGAGTTCCCTTAGAAACTGCTAAGTGAACTGCTGTAAATGTTTTATCATTTGGTTAGTGTTTGTTTGTGTGTTATGGTTTAACGCCCTAGGGGACACTAAGGGTACACAGGGTATATAAATCATTTAAGCTTTTCTCATTTGTAGTCATATTTCATTTAATACTTTACAATGCTTTGAACGATGTTCATAAACTATCAATGGGCTGCGTCTCTTTCTGTGAACTCCTCTACAAACCACCCAGTGATCTGCTCTAGGTGTTCTGTGAGTTGTTTGGTGAGCTGCTCTGCAAACCCTTCTACAAACCACCCAGTGAACTGCTCTAGGTGTTCTGTGAGTTGTTTGGTGAGCTGCTCTGCAAACCCTTCTACAAACCACCCAGTAAACTGCTCTAGGTGTTCTGTGAGTTGTTTGGTGAGCTGCTCTGCAAACCCTTCTACAAACCACCCAGTGATCTGCTCTAGGTGTTCTGTGAGTTGTTTGGTGAGCTGCTCTGCAAACCCTTCTACAAACCACCCAGTGATCTGCTCTAGGTGTTCTGTGAGTTGTTTGGTGAGCTGCTCTGCAAACCCTTCTACAAACCACCCAGTGAACTGCTCTGAGTAATCTTTCAGCTGCACAGTGACTTGATCATTGAGGTACTTTATGAACGGCTCAGCGCCCTGTACTGTAAACCACCCTGAGCTGCTCTAACCTGTTCACACCCACTCACCGTCTGATTGCCCATGATGAGCGGGGTCCTCCGTCCGCGGGTCAAGTCACACCCTTCCTCCTGTGCCTGGCACTCCTCCTCACCTCCAGCGGAGCATCTCCAAACTCCGTCCTCCTCAATCCACCAGCAACACCACCATCTACTGGCGGCCGCACTATTTTAATCCCGGTCAGACGGCGAGTTTTTGTTCTCCCTACACACTTACACGGAGCGTATTTTATCCGCCCGATTCTCCCATCACTCTTGTCTCGGGGTGGCCGACCTGCAGGCGTGCCTCACATAAGTCAATCACAACGTGGGGTCCCGGCAGAGGGCGTGGGGTGTATCAGAGGGGTGTGCCGTTTGTCACTCTCTCCGTGTAAACATGTATCCTTCTGTCCATCCCGTGAACCAGTATCAGGCTAGGGTGACAACATTGGTCGTTGGTGTGCCTGCAGCAAGTTATAAGTGACCATGGTGACATTATTTGTTGACTATACAGTGTAGGTCATCTAGATAATACTATTTTTAGTGTAGCCTTTAGGAGAACTCTAGGAGTCATCTCCTTATAGACTGGATGTACTAAAGCTGACAGAATAACAATAGAGATTGTTTCTGTCCCTGACCTCTGTTGAGTGGAGTTCACGGGTGTCTATGTGCAACTGGTCGATTTGGAAACCCGGATAACACCGTACAATATCCCATGACCTATCATAGATCAGGTTTGATGATACCGCTGTTCGTCCAAGTGGCCTGGATTCACCACTGGGGCTCCTTTACAGGCAGATGTGTATCCAGTAGCTTTGCTTCTGTCCTTAAGTCTTATACACCTGGAATCCTATGAATACTTGACGTTGGGCAAAGTGTCGTAGTTCTTCTTCATGCTTATCTGTGGGACCCCAGTGAGTGAGCAATGGTAGCAGTGGGAGGACTCTGACCTGATAAAACACCACAATGCCCGGTCCACCTCCATATCCAGGAGAATTCTCCACTGCCTTCATGCCCGGCAGGTAACATGCTGCTCAGGCGCGTCACGGTTCATTGAGCAGTCTCTTTGATCTCTTGACTGATGGCTACCTGCAGAACCTGCTAATAACACACCTGGCAACACGCCCACCTGTCCCAGAATAACCCCTCACCACGTGTTTAGGTGGGGGCGGGGGGCGTTATGGGTCAGGTACGGATGCACATAAAGATCAGCAGTCACTACGCTTTATAATCACTTATGTCGTGCTCAGCCAACTTTCCCTCGAATCATATACTGGGTTAATCTTCTTTACTAAAAATAGTCTTGCGAACCAAATACTGCATCTTCGTATCCTCATACAATCGAGTTCGTGAAATCCCGTCGCAATATAAACGTTTTATAGGTTAGGTGAATATCAAACAAAGAAGTCGTCCTGATCTTAATCTCACAAACTATACTAATCCATATGAAAAAAACCCAAACACAACTGTATTAATCCGTGCTCCAGCCACACAATTGGAAAGTATGTCCTCACTGTAAAGTGGAGAAGTTATCAAGGTGAGTACTCCAGGATAGAAGGTCACTGATATCAAATCTCTATGATATTGATCAGTGAACTACTAAAAGAAGGTCAGGTAATTATGACAGTTGATGTAGTCACACAAGAGACTGGTTGATGGCATTCCGCACCATAACAAATGCCATGGTCAGATCACACTGACATCGACCTGTGGGAATGATATGGTAGCGATATGAATATATCCCACGTTCAAGAACAAAATCAATAATCCGCGATCCAGTCAAACGAAGATGACAGTGTGTCATGACTCGGCCGAGTCATACCTTGGACAAATGGTGACCAGGTAGGCTTGAGTCAGCATCACACACCTCCACGTGGGAAGAAGGTGATTAAAGGTACCATCCCTGCCCCCTCTAGTTGGTACCGCTACCTGGTGGCACACGTAACATTGTACTCGTCCATAGACCCAAGTCGGTGATAACAGTTTGAGATAGCACTGGCCCACTGGGCACTGCACACATCCTTATCACTGAGTGACGAGTGAATAACTTAGATCCGCTGTTGAGCACAGTAGTCTGGTCGCTCCATAACAAGGCAAAGTCTCTCTTATCAAACCAAGTGGCTTCACTCTATTCACAACGGAATGCTTTCACAGAATACTGGTCCTCGGCCTTGACACATCAGTATGTATATAAATATAATACTGCACAGCCTTGTTTACAACGAGAAACTTGGTCGCATATCAATGAGTTACTGTGCAGTGAAGATTCACTCGTTTTCGTCAATATATCCATCCAGAAATATGAGATACAACTGCGTGTATCTCAAAGCTCATTGCTTATTGATTGGTTGTAGTGTTGACGGGCGAGGCCAGCGATACCATTGAAGAGCTACCAATCAAAGATTTTATGAGACAGCCCCCAGATACGCGTCCTGGGTTGCTCCTGTGTTCTCAGACCTGCTCCAGGGTCGACGAGCTGCTCCCTGTACACACCACAGCCCCCTGCACGTGCTGCCAGGTAAGGCAGGCCTCCAGCAACTGCGGGGATTTCCACACGTCTGCACACCACCTCTCAGTGTGTGTGTCAGAGAGTCTGTATGTACAAGTTACCTGTGTGCCCCTCAACCTCCTCCTACCTGTAGTTACCGTATTATGGGTCATGTTTTATTTGGATGGAGGCCATTCGCCGTCCGGTTTTGTTTTTATCACACACATCAGGTGCTGCTGCGGCGTTAGAGTAATATTACATCGATAAGGACGTTCTCCAGAGACGTTCTAGTCGCTCAGTGTCTACTGACCCCAAGTCTATTGATTCAACGTGTCCAAATATATATATATATCTATATATAGCAATTGGGAAAAACAAACCTGATATCGTAGTGCATTTTCTTTGGGCTAACAGACCAAAATACAACAGTGAGCTATTTTAAAGTTTGAGAATGCACACAAAAGAAGACCAGTAAGTCTAGGATTATTTTGCCAGTGAATAAATGCCCTCTAAAGTTTTCAAACGCTGGTGATCAAATTACATTACGTTTCCTTCCCTCAAAAAATTAGGTCCGTGTTTTTAACTTTCATCACTTAACATCCACCTCTAGATGCTAGTTCACATTCATAAGCATTCTTAACATTTCAACAAAAATCAGCTTTCACTTTGAACATATCACTATACATTTATACATATATACACGATCCGCAATGTCCTAATTGGGACAATATCTTCTTAAAACATGGTTTTAATCTTTCGCACGTTTGACATTTGAGTCAAGTTTTTCTTTATATTAGCCTATATAGAAATACATAACTCTTTTCACAAATCGCGGTCGTTCCGCAGATGGTAGAAAGGTAAATCCCCAGGGGTGGGTCTCTCCACCTTTGTCCTTTAGGAGCAGAACGATCCTCGTGCAGCGCCCCGTGTGTTTGCTGTGGGTTAATATTCGTCTGACTCAGTCTTGAGGAGCTCTGAGCTGCTCCTGTGAGCTGCTCAGTGAGCAGAGGGTGAGTTTCCTGACAACCACCACCCACTTCCCCGTCTCTCCAAGTCGCACCAGCTGGCCATCCCTTCCTACTACCACAATATCTGACTATCCTCCAGGGTCAGATCCAGGTCTATGAAGAAGGGATTGTTTGGTTGGTTTGATTTAACGTCCAGTTAACCAGTACAGGTTCTTACTACTAGCCCTATATAAAAGTTATTAAAAAAACCAACCTTTCTCAAGGTTCTTTTACACCATAAGGGTGGTGAATATATGTAATGAATTTAAGTAGAAATCTCACACATTTACCGAGGTGAGAGTTTTTTTTACTTCCCACACCACATAGACACGGTATGAGAAGGATTGGCCTTTGATATAGTAGTAAATCTACCACTCCTGGGGATGAAGAAGAGTGCCTGCAGCGGGACTCAAATCTACAACCTTGGGACTACAAGTCCAGTGCCTTAACCATTGAGCTAACTCCCCACCCCCATGAAGAAGGGAGGCGGGTGTCCAGCAACCTATGAGTTCATAAACTGGTAGTGAAAGGGCCTTATAGCATCACAAAGGCAATGGAGGTAAAAAAACCCCATAAAAAACGGTGCTTCTGACCTCTTTGCTCCTCGCCCCACATTTGGAATGATGGTGTAATGGCTACGTCAAACTGCACTTCAGACTCTCTTTCTGTAGTCAGTGGCTGTTCGATACAGTCAACAATGTCGTGTGGATTTCGTTCCCCTTTTAATTGTTAATTTTGTAGAAAGTCTTTATGATAAAGCCCCTAAACTAAAGCTTCTCTGTTGAAACTGTAACCGTTCTCTTTTCAGTCCCCAAATAAAGTTAGGTAATATCAGCAACATCGTCAGCATTAACATTTTGCCAAATACAGGAAACGGTGACAAAAGCGTAACAAATCACCAGCAGGGATCCGATCCATCTAGGTGCCATATTATCGACGGAAAATAGTATCAAGAACACAAAAACGACTGTTCTGATTGATTATACATCTAGCCCCGATAACTCGGTTGGATGGGAAAAAATGTCGCTGCTGTTTATTGATCGAATAAAGAAATCTCCCTGATATTCGTGTAAAACCAGTTGGGGTTCTCAAACACAAAGCCTGCGCGCAGCTTTTTAGTTAGTTTTTTTTCTTCTTCTTTTTAATCATTATTTTCTTCCCTTTTCTTCATACTTTAGTTGTTTGGTTTTTTTTGGTCTGCAGCAGGCATAAAGACTGAGTGGGGCTTCCGGCGGTTCACAGCATCTAAATAGGCCTAACCGGGCGGGAAGCAGGTGTGTGTGTGTGTGTGTGTGGGGGGGGGGGGGGGGGGGGGGGGGTGCTGTTGTTGTCGGCCTTCTCAGACGCCCAGTAAAAGGCCAATATTATTGCAGGTTAAGTGACCTTTCTCCAATTTGTTTCGCCCCCAGCCGTGGACGAAATGGCTGATCCATACGCGAACTTACTGAAGCACCCTGGCAGAGTGTGTGTATATGGCGGGGCGAGGGGTATTCTGTTAACGGAGACAGGCAGGTGGAGGGTAGGAGAAGCGAGGAGAGGGCAGGAGCTGTTTTTCTTTTCATAATTATAATTTGGATTCTCTTTCTAGTTAGATTCTAGGGTTGTTTATTTTCAATCAAACGGTGAAAATTGACATTCACCAAGCCAAACACAACAGAGCTGTCACTCGGAACTAATAGCGCCTGACGTATTATGGCATAAAGCAAATTTTGAAATAATTTTGTTTTTACCCTTCGAAGAGACATGTTTCTTTAAAAATTATCTTTAAAGGTATAGTTTGTGTTTATTCCTATTTGATATTTCACAGTGACAAGAGTAGTTCTATGACTGCGCCATCCTGCTTTCGGACATAATTTTATAGGTTATAGCATCGAAGGGGAGAAACTATATACAATGTGGTTTAATATCAAAGTTACCACAAATGAAATAGGCAAAACATGATGTAATGATGAAATACTGCTGATGGTCGCTTACTCAGACTTAAGTGATCCAGGAACTGCTTATTCATCGTAACAAACACAAAGGCCACTTGACTGTTCCACACAGATGTGGATGGGTAACTTTAAGTCTTTCATTATAACTTTTATTAATCTGTTATCTTTATCATGACTTTCAGTAATAGCTTTACCGTGTGATGTCTTGTCAGCGAATAGGAGATGCAGAATAGATATGTGTTTATGCAGTGTAAGTATGATTGGCTTGTGTCAGCCGTTGTGTATCACATGTGCGTATGAACACGGACTTGGATGATACAAGTCCGTGGTATGAGGGTAGAACAGTAGAACAGAATAATGATTGTAGATAGTCAGCGGTTAGATGCAGTCAATCACCTATGCCCCCTTTTATGAGTCAGAGAATCATTTGCTAAAATACAACGACAGAATCCACATGGCTTTTGATGGCTTTTATACTTTCATTGTTTCGCTTGGCACCATATTAGTAATCTGCCAACTATTATTTCCAGTATTTGTGGAATTACATCTTCCTTAAAAAAACAACGTTTTGTTTATCTTCCAGTTACATATATACATGTACTTCACAATATATCTGTATCCCTATGTGTATAACATTAGAGCGTCCTTTCTCTTGTCAATGTTCCTACCGTTATGTAAATTTTAAAATGACAGCAGCTTGATGGAATATATTTCTTCTCCTTCGTGTAATATATATAAATATATATATACATCAGTTTTATATCGGCCTGTATTATATTGTATGTGGAATATGCCACCTACAAGTTCTGCTCTTACACCAAAGGTACGCACAGGCGACGGTTAGCTCAGGGGAATTCCATGACGACACAGAAAAAAATATCGCCCACATTGTACAATTAGACGTTATATACGAATATATTAAATGCCCACGTGTAACTATTACCCTTGAAATTACTTTCACGATTGGTAATTACCAGCCTTATTCCCATGCGAATAAAATACAGTATCACAGTGGGAGAAAAGGGGAGGGCAATATGTATTATGTACAATGTATATGCATGTCTAGCGGCATGTTTAACAAGAACTGGTCGACATGATCCAAAGTGCATGTTACGCGCCACACCTTGGAGTGTGGTGATATGGAATGGAAACTCGCTATTCTTCACGGTAATGCAGGCAGCGACAGGGTGTTAAGTCGGGGTCGGGGGTCCTTTATTGTATCGTACATGGCGTGAACGTCTAGTCAGCGAGGTGAGAGGCTTAAGTCATGTTAAACACAGGGTAATCAGGTCTTCTTACCGACACGTACGTAATGTATTTACACTCAATATTCGCCATGCTACTCCTTAACCTCGGTCTGTCGAATCTATGTACTCTACAGTTCTCTAGACTCCAATTCTACATATTGGGCACAAATTGAGTTATTTGAAATCGCATTTTCATTTGATAGAGTGCAATGTTCTAACCCATTTCTGACCAAATAAATTGCATTTCATATCTTCACACTCTACTGAATTAAAGAGAAACCTCTCTTTTCCCTATAACATACTAAGTCTTAAGTTCCATACACTTATGAATGTTCTCATGTATTGGAATAATATATTTCGGCTGATAGCGTACACAAAGAATCATCTTCTCTTAATGTACTTGATATTTGATTATCATCTCGAAACCATATATCGTTCCATATTTAATCATATCTTCTGGTATAGAGGTTTATGACCTGAAGAAGAAACACAAAGCTTCTGGGGTGAACGCTCAAGTTGCGGCGGTCACGGCACAGCGTTCCTCAGTGACGGTGGGAGGTGGTGCCACCTGGTGTGAGGTGAGCTCACTACACGCGCGTCACGACAGACGTTCATCACGCTGTCAGGACGGCGTCTGCACGACACCCACAGACACACCCCACCCTGTGCATCTCAGGGGGAATGGGGTGGGGGGGATCCTATCGTGCTATCGACCCCAACGCCCCCTCTATGATCTTATACAAGCCAAAGACGCTTTGTAACTGACCCTAATTTCGCCTTGTTCGACACCATTTCCGAATATTTCCCAAATTCCATGTTCTCCTGGCAACATTTCGCGCAGATTACAGAGGACGTCGTCACGACTGAGTGGTCGCAGACCGGAAGTGCACCGCGGGCGCTAACTGGTGGGATGCTGGTGACGCATGCGCACTGAGTTCAGACGCCCGTCCCAAACAAGTGTCCCTTGAATAATGGATCCCACCTGGTGCGTGTGTGTTTGTGTGTGAGCGTGTGTGAAGGGGTGGAAGTGGGAGGGGTACAACCACTGATGATTTCAGCGTCCTCCTAGATCCACGACTTCACATCATGTCTGCACGTCTTCACTACACGCCAGCATGTAGTCCTTTAACAGTGGGATCGACGCCAATACGGGCAGATCTGTATCTTATAGGTCGCACATCGCCCACTCTGTAACTCAGTAACTGCAGACATGACTAAGGATATCGCATCACTCCACAGTTCCATATTTCCCCATGATGGTTGCTCATCTACTAGTCTGAATTTGAATTTGGTATGAAACGATCTGATTGGTCTAAACGTCAACCTTGGGTAGTAAACATCAACCTTGGGTAGTAAACGTCAGCCATGGCTGGCAAACTTAAGTTATTCCACCCCTCGTAGCATGGTGTAACCATAGATTTCTGCCATAGGTATATAGGAATACAGATATCGCATCACTCCTTTCCCTATTCACCCAAGATGGTCGGTCATCCACCACTCTATAACTCAGTAACTCCAGACATGACTACAGATATGGCATCATAACAGAGTTCCCTATTTCCCTAAGATGGCGATAGCACGCCTCTCCTGGGAGAGGGCCATAGCACTTAATATGATCTGGGATGGAGATAAATTGAAGAGAGTCAACAAAGACAGAGATATGGTCACCTGCTGATCCCAAATCCCAGTCTAGGATTAATCTACCTCATGTCGTCATCCCAGTCCCTGTTATCAGTGTACGGCGTACTACATGAGATCCTTATCACCCTACATCACCAGTGTTACCTGTACTGGTGTAATGACTTTAACGTTGAAATATATATATATATAGAGAGAGAGAGAGAGAGACTGGGATCAGCAGGTGACCATATCTCTGTCTTTGTTGACTCTCTTCAATTTATCTCCATCCCAAATCATATTAAGTATATATATATATCCGGCATGAGTATCCTAGATTTATAAAAGTGAGAAAGCAGTTCCATGTTGCATATTCCTTTCACATCGTACGCTCTAGATCGTCAGAGTAGCTGTTGGAATGGCTATTGGGAAAAAGACCAAATTGAGGGACTATCCATTACTAATCATGTCCACTCTTTTGTTGTAACTGGATTTTATTTCTGGTAAGGGTTTCCTGAGGGTATTTGGTTAAACTGGGAGTATTTCTGTCTGAAAGCAGGTCCACACTAAGTGGGAAGAGTTCCTGTTCTCAGATGACATCAGTCTCTAACCGTGTACGACATGGAGAGGATACAGACAATTGACATACATATTACTGAATTTGTTTCCCCATTTTATGTATCCGTCATTCTAAGTGAAAACTATAGGAATTTAATAGTAAAAGTGACCAAGGGTCCTGCTGATTGAAGTCAAGTGCGCCTTACATTGTAATCTACCCTGGAGGGGGTCGCGGCGCTCGAGGGTCTAATGGGGTTAGGAGGCAGGGGGTGTACTAAATACAGAGGCTTATATTTGGACGTGGGTATCAAACTGCACAGAAGTTAATTGCTGACAGCGGGCTATAAACTCTCGACTGAGCCTGGCTTCATTCACCCAACACTTAGCAGACAAAAGCCAGTCTGTTTTCGGTGGTCACTGTTGTTATATGGGCTTAATGTGGCCCCCATCCCCCTCTACGCCACCCTACCACATCCACAGTCCCCGGTAGCTTCCACGGATCGTAAGCCCGCCTAACGTTGGGCCTTTGTGCTGCCATTTTGACATTCAGATCATTATCGTTCGCTCACATTTGGATATTTACAAGATTTATTGTTTCCTGCTTTGGGAGTAAAAAATTTGGTATCAAACATGTTGGAAGCCCGCCTTGCTATTTGTGAACCTCCCCCGCGTTGGGCAGGAATGGCAGGAGTATTTCATTGAGAACGCCGCATTCACCAACAAACAGACCCATATACATGTATCTATACAATAAGATTGTTGAGGTCGGCACCACCTCGAAGTTACCTGATACAGAATTCACACTGGGTTCGCTGACCTCTGAGAGCCCTATGAGCGGGCGGTTAGATTACAATGCGGGCCTTCTGTGTATGCACCCAGTTAAAATATTATGGGTACTAACTCATTTAATACTAGGTGAAATGACCAGCAACCACTCGTCAATAAACAGTTGTTCGTTTTTTATGTGGACAAGTTTTTCGTACATGCGTTCAATGGGTGATTAACATTTCCTTGTGCCTACATGTTTCGGCCAGAGAGGGGTGTGGCCTTCATCAGGGCTGGGATGATTTAATGTTTTATACCACACACGTTACTATAAATGTGTATACGGTATATATATTTAGAGTATGGAAATGAAACGGGATTGTTGTTTTACTCTATACAACAGTCCACTTATAGTGGCACTCCAGTCCAGTGACTCAGTTCATCGCCACTATTGGCACTCATGCATAACGGACCCGGTTTAATCAGGCGTGACACTGACAAGCACCTGGGCAGTCAGCGCTTGACCTCGATAATGACCTCGATCTAGCTAATCAGTCAATGTGGCCAATTAATGCATGGTCACGGTGTTGCATGTGGAGTAGGTGGTGAGGAAATGACACCTTTGTACCCAGAGAACCAGCTGGGGATTATACTATTAACTTTGCCTACGTAATAATATAATTTCACGATGGGTATTTGAATTAACATACCCAACAACTCAATCTATAATCTTTAACTGCAAGAACAATGCAGGTACATATGTGGATAGACGTGGCTTAGCTCATATCACCTTTTTTTCAATTTTTTTTCTAATCACGGGTCCTCACGCGAGCCTCAACGGAACGAAAAAATTCAGGTACATGTATGTATACTTCTAAAGCTGATTCTTCTCTTTCAAAAAAACATGGACATACAACTCAAGGGAATACCAGAGAATACGCTGTCCATGATAAAACAAGCCCATGGTATCCCATAAATGTCCTCTATATAATTTTCCTACATATCCACTTAAGCTCATACTTGTACGTGTACTTCCCTTGGTGATAATATTTCTTATATAAAGTCAGATATATAAACTGTATTTCTCGCATGTTCAGTGAATATTTGTCGAGATGCAGACCGTGTGTATAGGTATCTGCCCTAATGGTTGTGTTTTTACCATGCATGTTGTTAACACGTGCTCTACACGTGTTCACACCACACGCATCAGGGCACAATAGACGTGAGTTAGTGCTTACCACGCGACGACTCCTATTGAATCAAACTACAGCAACTCCAAGGCAACGTAGGGATTTCAGTAGACTGGCTCCAGCCCCTGCATCCTATGTCTACTCTCCTCGCTGGGATACAGTCAAAGAAGGATACATACTTTAATGAACTTTATTCTGATTGTGATTAATCATTTAATGAATATTCATAATCAAAGACTTGAGCAAGTCTAGGATTTCAGTTGTGGCCAAATTCACATCTATATCGCCAAGGAAGTAAAACATCCCTATTTAGATATATCGTTACAGTTTACAGCAAGCACTAACTATTAGATGCGAGTCAATTCTGAGATCGACTCTATTTTGGGAACATGGCCCAGGTTTCTTAACACACTGCAGTGCCGTTGCTCCTGGATCAACAGGAAGCAGATCCAGGCGAATTTCACATACAGACATCCAGTGCAATGATTCCAGCAACCAATCTGTGTAGGATATTTGCACATCGGTTTCAATACGACAGCATAGCAGTACATTGATACTACAATCACAACTACTTTGAACACTCATTACCATAATCCCGAAGGTGTGTTTGTAAGTCAGAGAACTGTGAATCCGTGGCTAGACTCTTTACACATCGAACTGAATGAAAAAAACCTATCTGTCTGAGAGCTATGTATCATCTAGGCGGAGGGGAGATTCCGTAGCTAGAAATTAAGACTTAAGTGGCTTGCTCATTGTTATTAAAAGAACATTTGTTGGTGACCACCCATAATACAAGGAAACACCCGACCTGCCACGTCAATAATAGAATTAGTAGCTGTGATTATAGGTCTAATTCATAGAGCATGTGGAGTTACATGGGAGTTCTTGAGGTTGTAGACTTACTCCCAAGAGGTTGGCGAGAGAGGGGCTGTGGTGGTGGGGGTTGAGAGATGTGTGTTTGTGAGGGGCACACCCTCGTGTGGCTGGAGCAACATCCAAAGAGGTGGATCTACTTCCTACCGGAAGCGACAATCCTACAAACTGAGAGTACCAAGCAGAACACTAGACTAGGTTCGGTGTTCTACAAACACGTGAGATCCGGTCGGAGAGTGCAGGGATCTGTGCCACTGTGAGATAAGCCAGGCCCGGCGACTTCCCCAGCTCTGCCAAGTTTTTAAATCACACCCAAAACTCTTATCAGGATATATTTATAACCCCCGATAGCATCGTATAATATATCAGCAAGGATACAGACTTTATCCATTTCTCAGTAAATAGAAAGTCTCCCTTAAAGAAAAATTAATTATGAGATAATACAGCAGCTACTATTTGTTCACTTTATATCAGACAAAAAATCTTATTAGGCTGCAAAATACAATGATGCATGAAACTTATCTGTACAAATTGTTTTCTGGAGTTTGCTGCTTGTTGGACTTGCTAAAGTCTTTAATTATGAACATTCGTTAAATCATTAAATACAATCAGAATAATTTTCATTATAGTATGTATTCTTCTCTGACTGGCCCATGAATCAAATATCATACCTGTATCCCATCGAGGAGGGTAGCCATAGGATGCAGGGACTGAGGCCAGTCGAGCTGCTTGCGGCAATTACAACAGCTAGAGTCTAGATGAGACTAGGCGAATGAAATACGTGTGCATATTGATTATCGTCACCAAGAAGTGGGAATGAATTACACAGCATATTGATCCTACCTACAATGACCAAGGGAGGTGATAACCCACCATGAAGTACATTACAGGTCATAATAACACTAAACCGTTTTGAATTTTCAGTAGAGTATCAAACACACGAGTAACAAGTCTCATGCATTATCATATTCTCATATGACTGCATACAACGTTTAATCTTGTGAACGGAACACATTCGTATCCTCTCTGATCTTATGTTAGAGGTATTGACTGGACCTCTTGTGTACACATTGTGCATTGTGTAATGCATTGTATATCGATTTTATAATGGATGCAGAGAGTATGCAAATGCATCTCACGGGGAGTAGACAAGCAATTCAAGCATATACCATATGGTGTTATTTCTTGTGCATTTGTATCTAGAGTTATGTATGTATGGCAGGTAACAAAGAAATCGAGGCTATCTGAGAAAGCAATGGATCAGTACGATAAAATGCCCCTGTAAGTCCAATTCATAAAATAACCAGGAAAACTCTAGAAATGCAAAAGGTATCGGCAGCGCCTTTGAAGTTCACTAGTAGGTGACTGGAGGGGAGCTCATAAATTCACTGTTGTTACTAAGAGTTCAAGGACTGGTTGCATCCTCCTAGACAATAAGACCATTCTCATGACAACGATGTGACCCCCCCCCCCCCCCCCCCCTCACAGCCCGCGTCCTAGTTAGAGCTATCCACGTCCTGCATGCTGTGTGTGAGGTGTGGTGGCGTGGTGGATATGGGGGGTGGGGGTGGGGAGGAGGTTGCCGGAGTGAGGTCCTGGTTGCAGAGGACGAGCTACAACCACATAGGATGAGAAGTAGGTCGAGTCCCTCACTTTACTTACTACACCATAAGGACTCTCATCACATGGCCAAGAAGGATGGGGGATATGTGTGTATCTGGGAGGAGGGGGGATGGTTATGTTCACGCCCTACCCCTCAGCCCAGCCCCTCACTTCACCAGATGTGGCCAGGTTAGAGTGTAATAAAGGTCACTGGTCGCTTCCAGTCTAGGCTAGACCAGGTCGTAAACTAGAGTAAACCTCCAGGCTATTATAACCCCTGCCCTCTCCAACAACCATTACCTTGTAGTAACATTTTGTACACTTCTACATGGATAATAACGCTATCTATGTATAACTGTGAAAGATGATGATGGAAAACTCATCATCTTGGGCCTGTTAATGTTCCTGTTCTCATTTTATATTAGAGAACTATGAATGCGCATACGAGACGTTATGTAGTTCTGAACGCATTAGCACAGCAGCTAGGCGCTTCCAGTCTTCCACTTAGCTCGGGGTCAGTGATACGATAGGCCAGCTCCTGCAGGCAAATCCGCCTAGGAGCGCCTAGGAGTAGTAGAGGCCAGATCGTAGGATTAAGAGACCAGGAACAAGTTATTTTGGTGACTTGTATGTATTCAGCTCACAGCAACCAATTTGCCCTTGAAAACCCAAATTTTAACAAACATAAATCAATGACATTGGCAATGGTTTTGTCATTACTCCATTACTCGTATTTAATGAGTAGGAGAGTACCGCATAAAACCAGAGACTGTCAGTTCCACTTTGAAATGCTAATGATGGTAAACAGTGGACACTGATGTACAGTTGGCCTATGACACAGTTTAGTAAGGGCGAGAACACTTTAGGTTTCCAACGTTTCATAGTTCTTCATTTGAAATAAATTTGTGTCAATTTAGTAAGGCATATCCACAGATTTATCAATACTAGTGGAGATAACAGATATATAATTCAAATCCTGATCTAATAACTAATGAATTTAATTTTACCCTCACTCTGATTGTACTTAAATAAATTTTATTTTTATTGACGGGTGGACGAGGCTCGATTAATAATCTTTGTTTTACACATGAGAAATGAATCTTATATACTCAAAATGAAAGCATGGATTTTCATGGGAAAGATGCATTGAAAATCTAACTCCAATGAAAACAAATTACACATGTAGTCATGCTTTAAGGAATGACTTCAATGAGAATAGTATTACAGCTGAAATACACCCACTGAAATGAATCGATTTGTATGCACTCAATAAAATGGTTCTAGATTATGACTGCGCTGCTGTTTCAGGGCCGATGTATGCAAAGTGATGACAACATTTTTAACACTAATGTCCATTTGTGTTTTCTTTTAGATTTTTTGTGTGCCATGAGCAAAGTCCTTTGATCTGTGAATTATGTTCATGTAGTTATCCTAACTACACTCTGGTGCTTACGATGGCCAGTATTAGTGCACATGTTCTAAAATCTGCCTGGACACTGTCCAACTACATGTACATGCTGCATTGAAATGCCGACTGATAGACTTGCAGAGGTGGGCTCTAACTAAGCCAGATCCAAACTGTTCAGCTTATATTCGTAGAGTATTACTTCAATAAACCTGCAACCACCAGCACCATTGTTACAAATCGATGACAGCACATTTCGCATGCGTGTCCACCAGTATGATGTATTTCCGGAGGCCAGTTGTAACTCTGCTCAATTATTCAGGACTCTAATTCGAAGTGTGTGGTTATGTGGATGGGAGGTACCGGGCTATTGTCTCTGCCTGGTTTGTATGAGGGGTGTAAGAAGGTGTGTGTGTGTGTGGGGGGGGGGGGGGGGGCACTCTGTTTCTAACCACATATTCACTTGTGTAAATAGATCTCAGAGACAGGATCATCACAGGATGGTGATATAATACCTACACAATAGTTACACAAATATTACCTCTGTTGTCTGGATTCACAAAGGCCAAAGTAGCCCCAGCGATCATGTAATATGCTCTGCAGGTCATTACACATTGTCTAATATTACTCAACTGCTGTGAACCTGCCTGCACCTCAGCACCCATTCCAGTCTCAAGAATAATTTATATAAATCAATTATTCATTATTTAGGTCAATTCAATTCTTGCATTATTCAAATCACTAATTAATTAATTTACACCCCTCCCCACCCTCACCCTTGTAAACGGAGCAGATCTTCCTTCAGACGTCAGTCCCACTGAACCTTAATTTGTGTCAGCACACTCTTATGTTTTATGACTAATCGTTAGTAATGCTGAAAATAACCTCTGTCAATCTGCAAAACTGATGTAGTCCATATTCAACGGAGTATTAGATACCGGTAACGGAAACAGGTGCTTCCTGACATACCGTAGGCGTAGGTCCTAGATCTAGTCAGTAGTGGCCATTAATCAACAGTCACTTAGCTGTCATTAAGAACCCCAGCTAGGTTAATTAGGGGACTAGATCTAGACCATTTTGTCATGATCCTTCAGGTAAGTGTAATGACGTAGCCACTGACTTCGTGACCTCGGCTTCAAGCCTTCAACTTCAAGGCTTCCAGTATGGAAAGTGAACTTTAAATGCGTCATTATAAAAAAATGTCCACCATGGAGTCTAGGAAGTTGGATTATAGAACCTCTCATATTGCCATCAAGACGAGCACTAGGGGCTTTATTTCTTTACCGGTACTTAACTTAAGAACCTTGACAAACAAAGACCACAACTGGGCCAAGTTGGTACAAAGAATCACACCACAACAATCAGAAATCCATCTTTTTTGAGAGAACACCTTGTATTGTACCTTTAACCCATTATTGTCACTACTGTAAACAAAGGGTGACACTCATAACGTTCGCCACCCCTTGTAAACAGACGACGAAGCCACATCGCCGCATGGCCTTTTCCTCTGGCGTCAGGTAGTCTGCATTCACAACAGATACCAATTTGAGGCAGATTACGTAACCCATTTGAAAAGCGTAAAACTCACCTTCTTCTCCTTAATTCCCATCCTCTATAGACAGCTTCATGGCGGAAATCTCGGTCCGCCTGAGTCAGACTAGACTACTCCACAAGTGAGGAAGCCTGTCTCTGTGTGTGTTGTGTGTGCTAGTCTACAACACGGGACGCAGTAGAACCGCGTTCGTACGTACACTCACGGCGCCTAACCCA
Source organism: Alentia gelatinosa (assembly GCA_950022655.1). Taxonomy (NCBI): domain Eukaryota; kingdom Metazoa; phylum Annelida; class Polychaeta; order Phyllodocida; family Polynoidae; genus Alentia; species Alentia gelatinosa. Next base: position 108,727,717 of record OX465581.1, read on the forward strand.
GCGTCTGCGGCCTAGCTTCCACCTGACGTTAGGCGAGGAGGCCAAACTCAAGTTGGCTCTCACAGTTTCTGGCTTTCTAGGTGAACAACCTTTTTCTTATGCGGGTTCCTGTATCACAGTCCAGTGGAGGGTTCGCGCTGTTCAGTTGGGTAAAGTCCTAAGGTGGTAAATCCTTCCTAAATCCGAGCAAAGATTGGTCGTTGTTTTAAGCCAGAAAGCGTACGTTGTTGTCGGGTAGTCCCCTCTGCGCCACAGCTCGCCCGCCAGTGAGTAACGTAAAGTTGGCCCAGTGAGTGTGGGAGGCGAAGTGGGAGGGGGTGGGCGGGAGGCGACGGTGTGTGGGTGGTTTGAGTTGGTGGGGGACAGGGGGGGGGGGGGGGGGGGGGGGGTCGTCCAGGGTTGGCAGTTTGCCAAAGTGCTGTGCCTACGGCCGTAAACTCCATACTAGTGATTAAAATTGTGTCATTTTAAATTATCAAGTTACTTTATCATGGTTTTTGTTACTTTGAAATTTAAGCAATTTCCTTACTTAGCATCATTACTAGGCTAGACTCAATGAGTCATCCTGAACAGTTTATCTGTTGGTTTTGCGATTAATCTATTCTAGTGGGCGAGATCTAAATGTATTATGTAGGCTGATGTTCTTAATTTATGGGGTTTACAGCGGACAACAAACGCCCAGCGTGAGACTGTCAGGTATGAGTCTCCACCACAGAACGGCCCATATAACCTACCGCCGCAGCGACATCTGGTGGAACAAGTTAGCGTCTGAGGGGGGACGTCACGCCCGAGTAAGCAGATATAATAATAACAAACTGGGTCACGTGACACAGATGCGCATCTCTGTAACATTGAGATGACTATATGCCATAGTCCAAATCAAGCCTAATCCGTATGCGCGCCTCTAACTGGATCGCGGATCTAGTCGGTAACAGTGTAGGCCCTAATCCCCAATATTACAATGGTGAGAGCTATTGATGGTGGACGACCCCCTGATATTGTCAAAATCTGCCTCTCAAACTCTACATCCCACCTGGGCAGGCCTAATTACGAATACAAATATGTACACGTATATTATTAAACAAATCCATATTTGTTAATTAATTATGATTGTTTGCCTAGTACAATTTGTAGGCCTACCTGCCCCATACAGAAAATTAGTTTAATATCAAGATACAAATGAATAGCTATGATATTGTTTTCAACATATCCAATATTGTGTAACTTAGCGATGAAAATAGATGGCACCATGCATTGCCAAAATTATATCAACCGACCATGTTATTCCGTTGCCCACAAGTACGCCTAGGTCAATTACTTTGCACCGAAACGAAAATTGTCTGTCTGCTTTTTGCCCGTTTCTTTACGTTTTTGTTTGTCTAGGTCATTGTTGTCTGTAATGTCTTTTATGTTTTTTTTGTAAAGGTCGTTATTATCCTTAAGATTTTAATGATAGAAGCAAATTTTGATGAAATTTGTGTGGTATTTTCTGTAGACTGGAGAACATTTGACAGAATACTTCCTTGATTCAACAGAGCATTTTACATATAGGCCTATAGTTAAATCCTATTGTAGGCTATTGGATTACAGGCGGAAAAGTCATCTGTATATGTAATATGTGTAAAGACCATAGGCATTTATTCATATAATAACATATGCCTTGCTGGTCGGCTGAATGAAAATAGTCTATCCTTCTTTTTCCAGAATACCCTTTATCCAGAATAGGCTACCCTTTTTCTTCTACCACTACCAGAGTTGAGTGGTGCCTGGGTATCCAACACGCTTGTAACGTTCAGGCTTAGGCCCTATCACTGATCATGGCCTCGGGACATCAGTCCATAGACCTCTACTAAAGGTCTGTGATCAGTCCTTTCACCTATCACACCTACAACCGACATATCTAGATTTTTGCCTCATCCTGGCATATACAACAAACATGCTCTGACATGGATACATGAATATAAAAAGACGAGTGTTGTATTACCCGGTCCAACTCATCTATCATACGGTGTCTGATGGATACATGAAATGGATCCTATTGCTGTGACGATAGCCACGCCGTCTGGCGAGAAGAATTGGAACTACATATGTTCAGCAGTGCACCACCAGTTCAATCAGTCTTTCTGGGTTGTGCATTTCTGCATCCCTGTAATCTACATAGCATACATTTGGTCTATCTGCAATACAAAAATGTGTTTCTTTTCGTTTGTCTAAAGCCCTATAAAACCGACCAACATCAAATTCTTCTCCATTTCAAAATCAACCGTTACCCTTAGCCTATACAAAATCAGCATTCTCTTCGCTTTAGGCCTACCACAGCAGGAATACACGAATCTTTATTTGTGCGTTTAGGCCTACTATATAAACCCATGCCGTATACTGTAAATTCACCGTTTTGCCATATAACGTAAAAATACTGTACAGAACACTGTTCCGTACGGTAAAATACGGAACACTGTTTTGTACGCATTTACTAAAATATCAGTTGTTAGGCAAAATTGAATTGATTTTTTTCTTTTATTGATTTCAGGTACTGGTATAGACTATAGTAAGTATAGAACGACCAACAATGCCTGTAAAGTCCACAAAACTCGATAATTTACAGGTTGTACGGAACTCAGCGTAAACGCCTCGTTCTGTACGAACCCTTAATCATGATCTCGTTTTTGAGCTTGTACAGCAGGTCAGGCCATTCTATATATTAATTTTGTAAATATTTTTCCATTTTTCCTTCTTTCTTTGCGAAGATTTTAGGATAAATTGGATCTTGGGATTAAGACTGTGGTCTGTATCCTTATGTCTCCATTTGGGGAATTTTTTTTTGCTCGTTAGTCGCGAAGCCGCCTTGTTTTTCACATTCTATATATATTAAACAAGTCTATTGCACATATACTGTACTTGGTATTTTTCATATTTGTAGTGGCTCATTAGGTAAATGGTAGGAGTAGGCTAGTGTTTAATAAGAAGAGATTCTTGATATCTTTTTTTTTTAAAATACTGAAATTTAGAGATACATTGGGCCTACATTTGATAATTAAATAGTAAAATGAAGGAAAATTATGGAACAGATCAATATAGGCCTAATATTAGGAAACGTCCTTACTGTGGACGAAACGGTATCCGTTCGAGGTCAGTCGTCCATTTCACACGGCCTGACTGTGGTGTGAGGCTAAAACTCCAGGTGGCGTGGCGGTGTCTCTAAGCACACGTCATGGCCCGAGGTGAAGTGAAATAAATGACACTGTGATCATGAATACCACGATGTAATTTTACATTAAAACCGGTGTTTCCATAAACCAGTCCCAAGGTTAACCCTAGACGGTGTTTGTGTTGCAGACTAGAGCGAAGAACTAAAGAAAAAGAGGCAACGAAGGACAGGTTTGTACATGTATAGATTTTAAATGTACCCGAGGGAATCTGCTTGTATCTTCAAGCAGTCAACTTGTATGACAAAAAAGAAGGCATACCGTCTCCCTTTTTCATAATTCACTATTACCATACGCTTCAGCTAATATGACCACCTGCGATACCGAATATAAGAAGTCTACATGCATATAATATTCCTTGTCATTTTAGAGTGAAGTAACAATGTAATTTTGACATAGCTTTCCTATTACAAGATTGATGGGGGACTGTAAATATAGCAATTTCATATATATATATATATATATATATATATATATATATATATATATATATATATATATATATATATATATATATACATGTATATATTAAAACATGTATCAGATACATACCCACTTGTGTATAAGAAGTTTACATCAAGAGACAGTAGACGTCGTAGAAGCTATAAGCTGCGCATACATGTTCACCTTCAGGGTCATCATTGATACGGCACGATGTCCCCATCCGTCCCCCAGCCCTTTACTCAACCATCTATGACCTGATGTTCTGTCAAACTACAAGAGACGAGTCGAGTCAAATCATTTATCTCCCTCGAGATGACCACATTGTATGCACATAAAAAATCTCAGCGTATATATAAAGAATAATGTTTCGGAGTACCGACAACAGCGAAGCAGTGTTCAAGCTGCCCCTTGACCCGACACAAAGCCCTGATTGACTACGGTGTAGAGGGCTAGACTTGCTCAAGTCTTTGATTATGAATATTCATTAAATGATTAAACACGATAAGAGTAAAGTTCAAGTATGTATCCTTCTCTGAATGGCCCATGAATCAAATATCATACCTGTATCCCATCGAGGAGGGTAGCCATAGGATGCAGGGACTAGAACCAGTCGATGTAGGGGTCTATAGTCTGTTAGCGAGTCCAGTATGATTTTGAAATACATGAATTCTCTTGGTTGAGTTAACAATCAAGTCTATATATCTGGTTAGCAGTGAATAGTATTTGACCAGAAAATCAGGTTATTTGAAGGCCTTACTTAGAATCAACATAAACCCTATCTGTAAATTTGAAATATTCAAGGGAATACAATGCAAGAGGAACGAGATTCGAGGGAGGGTGTTCGTGTCAATGTTTTCATACAAGTTTAGGATGTCAGTCACAACAGATTCCTGATCAAATCCACGTCCCATAAACATCCTATCTATCATGGCAATAGATCCTGTGCATGTTTGCAAATGTGGCATATTTCTGCTGCCGCGAAAAGCATTATCAATAAATGACAAGACTAAATATTGGAATAAACTGTTTATTCCGTACACACACACGCACTATGATCCGGTTGCCGGAAGCGAATGGTTTATATTCAATATAGATACACGTTGGGACTGCATTATCATGAACCATTGGGGTGGGGTGATATCTTAGAGAGGCCATAGGTATACATGTAATTAAATAGTATCATATTGTGTTAATTAAGTCTACTATATCCACATGGCACAACATTCTGTAATAAGGCCAATTTAAAGATTTGAAGAGTGCCCTTTGAGTAGTGCGCTCGGTGTGTCACACTTGATATCGAATTTCAACCGTGTGCCACGATGTTTCCATTGCACACCCTTAACTCATAGATTTGATGACTACTGACTGTTGTTATTGAATAAAAACACATTCTGCAAACATGTTTGTACTCAAACGAGTTATTATGACCAAATCACTCTGAAACACGATGGTGCTAATGTTTATGGTATTCGTACATACAGGAACAGGAAACCCAAATTACAAATGCACATACGGTAATTGCATGCCTATTGATTTCTGTGTGAGCCGGGGGTCTGTCCCTATGTGCTCGGGTTAGCAGCTAAACCCTGATACACTGGCCTCGACACCAAATCAAATAAGCGTGAACACACCCCTCCCCTGGTGCGGTGACCTGCTAATATATATATGTTCAACACACGATACAGATCATCTAATGTGAAGATCACTTAAGCAACTAATTTCATCATTTGTATTCTCAAAATTCATTTAATCCTATTTTAAATTTGGACGATACTACAGTAATTTCATAAAAGTACTTATTGAAAAGTGGTAGATGAATATGTTACATACAAATACATGTGTATGTACATATATATGGTAATACCAGATGGGCTTCCAGAACGGGAGACGCGCTTTTAGTGACACCCATATCAATCAATGATAATCAATGCAAAAATTGATAGACATATTGTTAAATCTTACAGAATCATTACTTCCAATTTGATTGTTCAGAGGTAGAATGCGATTCAAATTCAAATTGTCAATTGAAATTGGAACTTTTCTCCTGTAACATGAACGTTAGGAAAACGAGATATAACGGCCCAGACTTGTACGAAGCATGCACCCACTGGTAAGTCCCACGAGGGTTAAGTCCTGCAAGTGGTAAGCGTCGAGCCTCATAATGACCGAGGAGCCCCGGGGAGCGGAGGTGGACAAGTGCCTTTTGACGGACTCCCCTCACCGCCACCAGGTGTCAGGTCGACCAGCTGAGGCAATTTACATCCCGCTTTGGACCACGTCCCCCTACTCCTGTGGGCCTCACCTGTACCCACCTGCACATAATGACCTTACACCTGATCGCCGCACTTCACACCTAGCACCTAAAACCGGATGGTAATTTGTGAAAGCTACGGGATATTTAAGTCTAGGATTTGGGATTTGGATCCTGTTGCGTTGTGTTGTATGACCTCCTCCCTCCATTTCCCCTCGACACCACTCCTCCCTGCAAGCCCGCCCCCACTCTCTTCTATACCGACGACGCCGTAACCTTGGTATAGTCCATCCCGGGGTTACTCTTATGGTCACCTGTGGATGGTCTATCTGTGTAAGGTTGATATTTTGTGGAGTTTCATACCATTAACCTTGGGGTTATTATCATACTGCCTGAAGAAGTCTCGATAACTGAGACGAAACGTTGCGACCAAATATTGAATTTGCCCCCCTATTTCGATGTATAACAACCCCCAATAAACTTTCCTATCTTTAAGATCAACTCGTCTGTTTTTTTTGTGGATCTACCTTCAACTTGGTTATGAATCTAATTTACGAGATGAGGGTGACAAAGTCATGGTGTAAAATGGAGCTTACAACAGGGACATGAAGCCCATACCATGCAGGGTGCAGTCCAGCACACAACATTGAGGGAGAATGCCCAGTTGGTGGATCATTGTATGTCTCAAAGTACTTCGTGAAATACATATCTACTACAAGTCCAAGCCTTTCGTATCCCACCATTGTATATCTGTGGCAAAACACCAAATCTAATACAGAAAACATAAAATGTTAAGAATTAGTGGGCAAGGTAGACTGTAAAATACATACATTTTATCCAATCAAAATTTATCTAGATATAACTCTTCCTTGATTACAGAAGTGTTACACACACAGCCTAAACATGGTTCATTGCGCATGATCGCGTCTCCCCCTGAGTTTTGCTCTTACACCCAAGATGGCTGCCCAAAGGGTGTCATCTGGGAAGGATGTATCTACCCCTCACTAACGAATGAACCTGGTCTTTGTATGGCACGTCTCAATGACGCCCCCAGCTACAGAATAGGCCTCTGGCCACCATCAGAATTGCATTTATCAAAACACTTTTGAGGTAGAGTTGTTGGGGATGCCGTCCCAATAACACTACCTCTAAACGCTTAACTCACCGTGACTATGTACTAACTGAGAACACCACACACAGATAAAAACGTGAAAACCCTTCAATAGAGATTTTCCGGTATCTTGGATGTCTATGTGGTAAGATCTAGCCATACATCAATCTATGGACCTATAGAGGGTTTTCTTATAGTAAATCTTCCTCACTTGGCCCACTAGTGTGGTTATCTCCTCGGGTGACATTGAAGTCATGAAGTCTAAGATAAATGGAGTTATTATCAGTCACCGTTGCAACTGGTACTGTAATCAGCAGGTTTTTGCCAATGTTACCGTTAGTAACATGTTCAATATAATACACAGCCGAAAAATCACTTTATAAGTGTGCAGCTATAGTAATTTCTAATCTATTTCAGAATACAATCCTCCTTAGTAGCAGGAATTTAATATATCCATAGTATGTTAAAGATGATAAGTAGTACCTCGTAAATACGTCCCTTATCATATATTTTTAGTTTCATATTTTCTTTAACACGAAATTAAACCTCCTACGTGTAAACATTAATAGTATACTCTAGAGAATACACTGTCCATGGTGTGAATAACGTTTCTATCAGGGTTGTCTAACCTTGCGTGATTAAATCCCTCGTTTTAATCAGAACCCGTTCTGTTTCTGTTTGTCTGAACTAACATTTATTGAAAATACGCTCAGTTAGTGGACATTCTGAATATACACTTAGAACACACCATCCACATCTGTATGCGCGTACTGCATGTATACACGATTACATCACGGTATTTAGTCAGCCATTACAATTCCATTAGTGAGATTGACCAATCAACACAAGGCATGAGGAATCTGAGAGCGGACTGTTGTATAGACACGCCGACATGCCCGAATAATCTGATACAAATATACATCTAATCTGTATACAGCTATGGTCAGACCAACCCACCCTTTAGACTCATCACGCTTGTGGATTATCAGCTTACAGAAACCTGTCAGTCCACTGCGAATTCACTCAGATATCGCATATAACTTAAACTCCAGGTTGTTGAAGCATAAGATCTACATAACAAAAATTACAGGGAAACTAGCTTAATGTTCTTCAATTCTATGCCATCTGCTCCAGGCGAAGACTAGTCATTGAATATTTGAAATTTCAATTGCTTTTACATAAACCGTATTCATGAATCTTCACGAAGATAGAATTTCATGTTGGCACGCGCTGGAACTACTCTCGTTTAGAAAAGGAAAAGGAGACACTTTTCTAAACTAATCCTTTATTATTAGGTTAACGCGTATGGATATATTACTAGTGCATGGCCAGATCATGCTCATATGTGCACTATACTTCACATGATCCAAGGGTTTTTTCATCGATACTACTTAGTATAACCAAGAAGCACGCTGCTATTTAGATAATGAGCAAGCAGTAAATATCTCAGAGTTTCATACATAAATGAACAATATCTCAATAAGAGTGCTTGTTGCTTGTGAGCATTTCATTTTGCATAACATGGGGAGGTCTCATCGACATTCTCTTCTGCAAATAACTGAACCTGATATCTTCTTGTATACCTGTCTCAAGGCCATACACCATAATTATATCATACACCAAATACGTCACGAGGAAGATTCTCACCTGATAGAAGACATCGGCGTCGTAGCAGTTGCTGTCACTGAAACACGACATGGTTGGGCGTGGATCCTCGGCTGTGCCCACTGCTTGAAGTGGTCGTGCCGAAAGCTGTGGGCCGTTCTCAGGGTGCTTACTTGGCAGTCTCATCCATTTTTAAATCTCCCAGTAGGGTAACCGCGTTAACATGCCCCAGCACAGTCACTGCTCTCTTGATTGACAATCATGGTGAAGCGATTGTTCCTTGTCCCTTGCCTTGGCACACATACACCGGACACTAATAATTCCCAACGTGGTGATGGTGTATCTATGTACACATGTGTGCTTCATGATCCAGACAGCCTGCCATATGAGCGCTGTACGCCTAGCTGCACTGCGGATCACCCAGGGACCGATTCTACTGCCATCACTATTCTGTCAGGCCTTGATGATTGGACAGGTCCAGGGTTATTACCACGACACACTGCCTCGTTTATGTCAAGTACAGAGGTTGAACGTTGCTCTAACCTCCCGGCTCTGTGACTTTGTGTCTATGTACATGATGGGAGGACTGATGTGTGGGGAAACTAATGTTAGTAGTCGAGTATAAGTAACACATGACCGATTATCCAATATTTTGAAATATGAAACTTCATCTCCGTCAAGCTGTGGAAGTAGACTGTGCAAAGATCACATCCTCAAAAATATCTCGATAAAATTGAGAAATCAGGATATATCTAGGAATATTCCTTTGTGTTTGCTTGCTCTCACATATAGAATACACAAACTACATACGCTGCAATATGGAGCTTTGTATCCTACTCGGGAAAACACTGTCCAAATCTAGAAGATACATACATCTAAGTACGACTCTGCATGTACCAGCATAAATATGCCTCTATGTGTAACAGAAAGGATGCGAGTATATATGTAACACAAATATGCAATAGATAAAGCGATGCGACGTCTGAGCATAACGTCTAACTCAATAAAGCCACGAATGGCAATTTCACCGCTTTGTTAACAAAGATGAATTAAGGCTAGAATTGTGCCTGAGTATTCAAATCTTATTCCATCCCATTAATCTGCCCTGACATAACAGTCGTATATGCTAAAAAATATATTTATACAAAGCCTTTCTGTATTCTCCCAGACGATACAAGGCGAATATTCTAACAAAAGTTTAATAAACCAACAATATCAATGGAGATCCTGCGCTAGTTTTCTCTTTGAAATAACAATCTAATAGGAACATGACACAGTACTGTTTTGCAAACAGAAAATAACTCCGTATCATACTTTGTGAGTGTCGCTGATGTGTTATAGTCTATGCCATAATACAACGCTCCTGTAAACTCCAATGTTTGTCTGTCTCTGTTTTAGGAGTGTCACTGCCGTCCCCAAACACGGAGGCCTAATAACACATTGGTGTTAATTAAATCTCACCGCCGTTAAGTCACACCAGGGATTGCATTAAATGAATTAAATTAGAAAACCTGCCTAAAATGGAGACTATTTCCATCAGTGCATTCCATCAATTTGGGAATAAATCTGAGTGAGCGCAAGGAAGATTAATCCCATGTCCTCTGCCAGGGTCTTGCACTAAACCCCAACACAATCCAAATTGCCAGGAGACAGTCTTCCCTCTGATGTCATGCAGGTCAGGTTGTCAAAATAGTGTAACTTGCCCACTTTAGTGATCACGATGGTCCGTTGATTTTATATCAATCAGCATTTCCCTCCCCACCATCCTTAAAAACACCTTTCAATGAATTAAGTGGGTGCTACAAGTGCATCTGTGACTTTTCTACCCTCAGTCTATTCTCAGTCCTTTGCAAACTGATATCCTCTTAATTGAGAGAAAAGAAGCCATGTCGAAAGTGGACACTAATCCCTGAGAGCATAACTTTCAGTGTGTCCATTCACGTGTTGGGCGATGTTTGAAGGAAACCTAGTTATCATCCTCGGAGTATCACTCCTTATCGGGTAACCCGGCGTAATACCTCCGTGATCCGCGTCTAAACTGGCTGTCCACGTACTCCCGTAATCCCATTAATCTCACCACTCTCTGTAGGCAATCCTCACCTGAAGCCAATCACCACGCCCGCACAGGTCACGTGGTGCTCTAGTGTCCACGCCGGGATTCAGGGGGTGAGATGCCCGCTAAGTGTGGCAGGTGATAAGGAGAGCTTAGATCGCGGCGATAACGGAGTCTGATCCCTGGGCACACTGCTGCAGTGGATCCCGACAGAGGAGGCGCTGGGTGTATGCCCATGTGTGGCAGGACATCAGGGTTCAATCAATGTGCATACATATATATATATATATATACGTGTAAGGTGTCATAGCAAAGCGCAGGTACTAATAGGCATAAATGTGTGTAATACTCCAGGGTCTCAAGTTTGTTCCTCCAGGGGCAGTGGGCAGGGTAGCCAAGGTCCGGTGTGTGGGTGGTCAGGGCTCCCGGTGGTTAACCACCACCCTACACTCAGGGAGGTGAAACAGGTATGATAGCCCAGTCACATCTCCCACCCGCACTCAGCTTATTCACACTCTATTTTGAGGCAATTCAGGGGCGGCGCTCGTAGCAGCGGTAGTAGACGCGGGGGCGGCGGGCGGCACTGACGGACCTTCGAGCCGGGACGAACCGACACAGACGTTGGAGGGTCGTCTCGATCGACGCGCCACCTGGGTGTAACGAGAACTGCCACTAGGGGGCAGCGCACCCGATCCCCGCTAGGTGCCGTCAGCAGCATCAAGCGCTGCAGAGCGGCCGACTGCATGCAGCTCACCCCTCGACAACGCCCTCTCATCAATTAAAATAACGGGAATCGCTCGCCGATCGCTTTCTGTCGCCACACCCCGTCGTTTCGGTAAACGATCCCATCCACTTGGGTCTCCTTTTTCATTTCGAGTAGGGAAAATTGACAAAATGATAGAAACCCTTACGATATCTTAAATCAGGGGATTGCGCATTAACCAACAAATATACATCACTCCTCACTCAGCGATTCTCAAGGCTAAGCAGCCGGCAATGTCTAGGCACATGACGTGATTAAGGCTGAGACGCTCGCGAGATGGATGGTGTGGACTGTCGGGAGAAGTCGGTACTCAACGCCACTCACAATGCACAGGAGGAAGTGGCGGAAGGAGGGATGTGGAAGGGCAGACTCATGATGGCAGTGCAGGGATAAACGACCAGGACTGAGTACATGTTAATAAGGATAGAATCGACAATCTCTAAGTGTACAGTGTAAGAAGGGAAGTGCCAATGTCTGGGACAGATTGTAGGCAAGGAAGAGGGGATGAGCAATGATAGGCAGCGAACAGAATAGAGTTATCTACCCGGTTTGGTAACAGGCACCAGACAGCGCCCAACATGTATTGGGAGGAGAATTACTGATAGCAGGTGGCATGTGGTGGGTAATCGGGAATAGGAGTCAGGCAATAGGTAGCATGCTGTCATCATCAGGTGGCAATAGGTGTGTGGTAGTCGGACAATGTGGTAATTGGTAGCAAATTGATGGGTAATAGGCAGCGACAAGACGGAAGCCAACAGAAGGTAAGTGCCACATGCAATACAGGCAATAATGAGCCGGCAGAATACAGGAGAGAAAAGGTGGGCAATAGTATGTGAAGAGGAAATTGTTGCTGGGCCACGGAGAGCGGATAGAAGGGAGCGGAATAAAGATAATAGAGGGTGTGTAATGGATAATATGTGGAGTTGGTTCCAAAAAGTCGATAACGAGTAGCAGGTACAATCTGTGAGGCAGCAGACAATAGTGACAAAGGTAACAGGTGAATGGCAGCATAAAAAAGGCAGGCAACAGTAGAGTGCTGGCACTGCAATGAGGAGGATCAACAATGAAAGAGCTAAGAAGGGCCTGGGAGTCCGAGACGTGGGGGGATGAGCCCGTATGTGGCAAGGAGAAGAAGATGCCCGCACCCTTACCGGTAATTTGCCCCACTGGTGGATGGGGGAGGGCGATCAAGGGGTAGAGGTTGAAACCTGTCTCGGGTGAATAAGTCACGGAGACACACGTTTCAGTCTAATCTGACACAGGTCTACTCTATAGTGAGGGCACTCCTTCACTGGCTTCAGACACTTGGACAGGCATGTATCGGTTTATAGTATAATGTCAGGTGAGTGAAGTGAACCCTGAAGACCATCTGTAACACTATGACTCCAGACATGGCCACGTATACATACATATACTATACATTGTACATATATATGCTTCTGTTTATCTACCTAGCGTTCTGTTTGTATATTTGCCTGTCTCTATCTAGCTATCTCTGTAAGGGACTCTGTTGTATCCTGGTCAGAATTTTGTGTTGGTTATTGGGTTCACACATGTTCAGCATGGTTGTTCCTCCTCCTTGGTCTGTAGTATCAAAGTTTGATCAAGTTGGCAGGATAAGAGTGGCTGGAATGTCAGATAATAGAATAAACGCGATTCTTATCGCATCCAAGTAAAATTTATCACCACCTTATCCTTGGGAAGCCCAGGTTCATAATTTTGTAGAACAAAATAAAATAAACAAATAATGAATGCGTGATTTTGAAGTTTACCTAGAAACTGACTAACAGGGCGATATGATGGGCACCTTTTGTATTGCTGCTGCAGTATCTGATGATAAGGGGTTGTCAGCCGTCAGCCGGTGACCTGTTCCTGGAGTGGGGCGTGGTCTTACCCCTAGAGGGTGCACGACCTACACCTGGTGAAGGTCAAAGATCCAGCCACAAGGAACACCAGGTGAAGCCATTAGTGATGACCCGGGATGATCCAGCTGCACAGAATATGCATGAAATGTACCAACAGGGTTTACTTCCAGTAAACCTCATGGCTTCCTTGTCACTGTTTCTTAAACCATACATGTATTATCACAACAACCTTTGTACTGACCCACCTGAAATGTTCACACCTTAAAACTCAATGCCGAGCAGTGTATACCGCTATTACTTCTAATAACTATTAATCGAGGATTCGTCGGATGTTCTGACCTAAATTTTACTTTGCAACAAAGAAAAGATTAAACTAACTATAGAACCACAAAAAGCTCCCGTGCCCAAAGAAGAATAAGAGATAGGATGAAGCCAGACCCTTGCTCTGAAAATTGGGTTGTCTTTTTAAGGTCTCTGGGGTTCTACAGCGTGGTAAAAGCAAGGGACATGTCACGGCGAAATCCTATCTATGAGATGGGATGTCAGACACCCAGGGTAACAGCAGTGACACTGCATTAACCCTTTCACTACGCTGTGATACCTGGAGGCATTCCCGGGTGTAGTACGCCATGATGCCTTGAGGCATCCCCGGGCCTAGTACGCTATGATGCCTTGAGGCATCATTTTTTGGAATTCCAGTAATTGCTATTTTCTAATGAAGAAATTGCGAAAATTTTGATAATATTTCCCAAACCCATGTTAAACTCACTAACGGCTAATATCATCAAGGAATTGTTTATATAATGTCATCATGATAATGTCGATATGTCTAAAATGGCTGTAAAATGATATTATATATTTGACAATCCCAAAATCACCAGCGTACTACAGGGGTGAAAATGACCCAAGCCTGGCGTATTTCAGAGCATGCATTGTTCACCTGGAAGCGTATTGATAGGGTTAAACAGATCGGTAGCGAAAGATTGAATGTATTCCTAAAAGAAATTGCTTTGTGTGTGATTTAAATAGAGATTAAACCGAGACTTTGAGGGTTGGGAAGGTGATCAGACATATAGAGACCACCCAGCATACATTAACGTCACGCGAACAGATCTAATCGAGCGTGCGCCAATCTCCGGAACTGGGGATAGAAACGGTGCGCCGCTTTTAGCCCAGATCCGGCGTTATCGGGAGTTACCCGGGCAGCGAGTGGTGGGGGATCAGAGGGGGTTCCCTGTGGCAACACTACACCCAGCACGCTCCAGCAGCGAGTGGTCAGTTTGGCAGAATTAAGCCCTGAACAGCAGTATCTTCTGTCACCCACCCCTCATCGTATACACAGGTGACCATTATTTATAACTGCATCGCCTAACAGCATCATCCTCCCTTATCCAGCGCTCATTATACAAACTGCATTGAACCTGATGAAAATAACATATTATAGGTGATCTGATATGAATTTAAATGGTAAACTTAAATTATTGAGTTATTCAATTTTATTTCCTATTATTCAATTTTATGTCCTGCCATTCTAGAGAACCCCCACACAGCAATGACCATAGAACCATTAAAATCTTGCTTATACTTTCGCCTGGTCAATCATAATATCTTCTTACTAATTTTGTCCAATAACTCTTTCAGCGATGACATACTGTATGAGCTTTCCTGACCTTCCAGCCTAACGTGGGCAAATGTCATGCATACAATGCCTCTGGTGATCTCATTTACGGAAAATGAGATTGCCAACAGCGCTGTATATAATTTCATGTATTGTAAACTACGACATAGATATCGAGTATCGAGCAAAATAAGCATGAGCAGTTTGCCGGTCCTCAGAACACGAGGGTCTTAGCAGCCCACAATTCTGTGGGAAACTCGTGCTAACGATGAGCTATTCAGTGCTAAAATAGAGCTAATGATGAGCAATTCCATGATAAACTCGAGCTAATGATGAGCAATTCACTGTTAAAACTAATGATGGGTAATTGAAAGCTATTAGAACGCGAACTATTGAGCAATAAATCATGCGGGTTTCTCAAAGAGCTCCCTCAAACTTCATCTCATACCTTGAACAGTCCTTGATTATATCATTAAAAGATCTCAATGACAAAAGATTAAAGCTGATATTGTGGTTCGGTCCAGGAGCAGATGACACTGATGAACAATCCCTCTAGCACAATGACATTCCTCAAATACTATCAGTAATCCTAAGTAATCCTGTAAGTATATAAATTATCCTCCAAGCGGCTCTACTTCCGTTGATGGCGGTAGGGAGTCGACCACCAGGCGTTTATGGGACCTCCCTTTCGTACTCCCCCAGCCACAGTATCGAGGTCCCAGTCAGCATGTTGCGTCTGTCACTGTTTTCCGCATAATACCGGCACCGGAGGAGTGCCGAAGCGTTCCTCCAGGTGGCTCGGTCATGTGATCAAACTGTTACACCACTGGCTGACTGACTACATACGATCTCAGGGTGGGGCCGTGGGGATCAGGAAAAGGGCGCATAGAGATGTAAACAAATGAAGATCATTCATGGACATTCCACCTTGCGCGTATATATGTTGATTTACGCCTAGATTCAAGGACAATTTGTGTAATATCAAAATACGAGCATAGAATATCCCGGACAGAGGACACACCTCATACACTTTATGTGTGATCATTTTCATTATTATATACCCATGCAGTGTATTTGATAATTACGTACTGCTGCTCCCTGTACAGTATAAATTGTATACTGAAGCCTGTGCAGTACACTGTTATACTGCAGTGTGTGGGATTTCATGCTAACATGTCTTTAATGCCAATATATGGTAATTGATTAATTTTGAGTATATGACAAATATGTAACGACCCACCATGCTTTGTACATACTACAAAACTTGATGGGAATTGATTTTATTTACGAGAAAAAACCCCAATAATTCCCCATTTCGTTTTGTAGCATGTACAGCACGGTCAGGTCGTTCTATATAATTACTAGTACACTAGCGTGCAGTAATGCGGCGATTAGCCGGCCTGTATGGAACGTGTGCCACACGGAGCCCTGCCCTACTGAGAGCAGCTCCCAGCAAGTGGCTCACCAATCCCCACCCTGTCGGTACATTAAACACACGGTGCTCGCGCCTTACATAATATCCCCATTCAGATTCCGGTCTGAGAGATCAGCCCGTTCACCGTCCGGATCCGCAGCCCCGCGGGGAGAGACTTGACCAACGAGAGCTCTGAGCGTAAGACTCACTGAATGTCTCTCTGTGTGTGTGCACAGAAATAACATTAGGAGCAGTTCGCGTGTGTCAATATGTACTCATTTTCCCTGTCCTCGCCATTTACCAAATACATCAACCATGGTTGTCCAGCTTATATGAATCTAACCACCAGTCTCCGAGTACTAGCAAGCACAGAGAGGCTGTGTAAATATAGCTTCCTTGACTCTTCCTTGACCTGCGGCAATGCTGATACCGGCAATATAGAGCTGGCATCCCATAAACAAACATTAGTAGGAAGCAATTAGCTAGTTGGGATAACAGGGACACCAGAGAGTTACTGCGCATACTAGATATCCCTGGTGAAAGTGTTAATGGATCAGGCGCACCACAAATTCGCACCTACAGCCATATATGATAATGATATTGATCATACATTGTCCTCTCATAATAAGGAATCCAATATCACTGCATGAAAACCGAATACGGATCTATGATACACATTCCTTAGGTGCCTCCTTAGGAGTCTGTGGGTAAATTCTATACGCATACTTTTAGAAACCGTCAGCTTCCAATGGCCAACAATCCCTACATCGGTCTGCTAGGTGGTGAATACTTGTAAAATAGTATTAGCTAGTTGACCAATAAGATTATGAAACGGGGAAGGAGGAAGCAGTATCCGAGCAGCATGTCTGGCACCTTCACAATTCTTACTTCTGAGAAGCGTACAAAAGCTTCTACCCAGCATAATCGTGGAGAGATATATGCGCCATTGTCAGAGCTCACTCTCATAGTGTCAGGCTATACATCACTTTCACTGTGATAGTTCTCACAATACCCGCCACACTGAATCATAATCACACACAAATCGGGAAAGATTCACCTTTGGAAAAGGCCGGCGCATGTATAGATATCTGCAGCTGGTTCATAGTCTGCCATCAACCTGAAGGTGTAACCAGACATATGTTGCGACAAAAGAAATTGTGGGATATTATGTGACACCCACATTATTCTGAATATATTACGTATTAATACGTTAGCAAGCCATACATGCATTCTGAATGCATATCCGGTATTACTCATTTTCACTTTATGCGTACAGTAGAGCATACCACGAAGGTTGGTCCAGCAAGATCAGCTGGGACAAAGTTGAGGACTGGCCAATATAGTAGAAGGTATATTGCCTCTTTACTCGTTGGGTTGGCTGGGTTCCGCTACAGGTGTACTGGGGGTCTAATTCCGCTGGTCCCCCTAGCGGATGACCGGGGAACCAGCGTTCTCATTGGTATGCCAGTTCACATGATTACTAGACTGATGGCACCACGGACAGATGGCACCTGGACTGATGGCACCTTTTCGGACCGATGGCAACATTTTCCCTAGACCAATGGCACCAGGAACTAGACTGATGGCACCACTCACAAAGACACTACTTTTTATGATATACTTGTTTCAGCCTTATGGAACTATGAACCTAGGTCCAAGTTGGATTCAATGGATTTAAAAAACAATTTTGTTCATAGTTTCACGGTCGTTCCTCAGCCCCAGCATCGGCCCACTCGGCGCCGACAGAAGTCCTGGCCAGCAACCCGCAGTTCCCGGCCCGCCACACGGCCGGCCATACACCCTCTTTAACTTTAAATTTAAATGAATTACCACAAGGTTACAGGATGAGCAACAGAGTAAATGTATTTTCCATTTAAACACATAAATCCAGGTAAACAATGAGGTGGTGCCATCAGTCCAGGCACGGGTGCCATCAGTCCGGTTAAAACTAAAAAGAGGTGCCATCAGTCCATGTACCATCGGTCCGTGGTGCCATCAGTCCAGTTACCGTTCACATGGTCACCTACTGGTTACTTAGTGTGCATTTTACTTTGGGAAATCAGCAAAAGTCTAGAACTTAATCGGTAATGTACGCTCGTCAACTCATAGAAATTGCATCTGTGTACATACATTTATGTGTACATATGTATAGGATTGGCATTGTGGTAGATCAATTAGATTTAATTAGATGTTTTGGTATAATCTATAGAATTATAACTTGTACTGCATTTATGTTATTCGCAACCCCCATGTGCCATTATTTATGCAGTGTTTTCGGAAGGGCGTAGGGGGTGAAGTGTTGATGATTGTTAATAACATGCCTCCTGGGGCCTTTTAATCCTGATTGATTTCCAAGTGTAGAACTTTTATTGGCATGAAATCCCACAGTATGCCGGGAGGCGCATTGACCGACACGGAGCAGCGGGAGAAGGGGAAGGGTATGCGGGGAGATGTCTGACAACACTATATGACATTACAGGAAAAGACAAATCAATAGACGACAGACTAATCAATACCGAGGGAACAAAAAAAAATGCATCTCTCATTTTCAGCAAAACAAACCCCTTTGATAAAACGGCTGTCCATTAAAATCATTAGTGGCATCCGGCTACTCCTGGTACCCAGTCTTCCAGATTACGACTGGTGCTGCCGCTTGTGGGGAACCAGTTGCCCATTTTTGACATGGGATTATTGTTTTAAGAGGAGAAATCAAATACATAAAGAAATGTGGAAGATCGAACTTACTCTTAGCACCAAAACTCCTCAAGCAAATTGAAGAATTTAGGAGGCCGGAATGGGAAATTTATTCTCTATATCATATTTTAGATATAGAGGATCAGCATATTGATTTAAAGAATATAAAAAATGGAATTTAAACAAACGTCAGTTTCTTTTACATCAAATATGCTCTAACGTATCACATCTAAGAAGTATGCAGCGTTTCGGTGATTCAAATAATATCTTAAATGACTATTCAAAGTAACGTACCTTACATCAAGGCCACTTAAAAAACTTGTTTCTCATCACCGAGCCATGAAAAATATGACGAGGGCGCTTTCATAATTTCTATCAAGGTTCATCTATTTAAAAAAAAAAAATCTTCTAAAATCGTATTTTTTCTGATGCGCGCAATGATGAGAAACAAGTTTTTTTGAGTGGCCTAATGCCTTTCCAAAGAATGCAATACATGTAAAATGTTACGGAGTTGGATACATGGCCAATATTGGTAAGGTTGCTTCTCTTCTGTCGCTATAATCAGGACAAATGTCAAATAGGTATAAAGGGTAGGGTCATAAGCATTTATTAAGACATTGAGTGCCGGCTCATAAAGTGGACTACTAGAACACCGCCTGTGACGACCTGACTTTATGGATTGGCCAATAGAAGGGGAGTTCCCTACCCTCGTCTGTGTACACGTGGATTACAGGTACTAGCAGGGGGCATAGATAGATGGCGCTAGGGCTGGGCGATATGAACTATAACACTCCGTCTAGTAAGACTAAAGCTTGTGATCTGTATCTAATAAACTAGTCACAGGTTGTCATATATTGATTAAATGTAGCATACTAAGCGATTTATTTGAAGAAGAGAGGATTCAAATATCATTATTATATGTAAACCATCTGAAAAATGGGTTAAATGTGTTTATCAATTGCATTTAAATCTGGTTGAAAATTCACAGCATTTACAATCGCCTCAGTTTATGCAATCAACAATGCGGACAGATATCAACCCGAAAGGGTTGGTTTTCATTTAGAATGCAAAACATGCAACGCCCAGTATGTAGGTCAAACAAAGAGAAAAATCAAAGAAAGAATCCGAGAACATCTAAACTGCATAAAGAAACATGAAAGCAAGAACGAATTACCAAACCACTTCAACGAGAAAACACACAACGGGACCCAGGACGTCAAAGTATATATACTCGATTATATATATAGACATCCCGAGTCAAGAGAAGCCTCAAGACTAAGGAACAAAATTGAGTTTAACTGGATCCACAGGCTAAAAACCCACGCGCCAGAGGGCCTCAACACGCTCGACAATAGATACGGCTAATCATCACAAACACGATCACTTCAGGGTCTAATGCCACGTCAAAAAATTTTTTTCCAACCAAAGCCCCATTTGGGACTAACGGAACGAAAAAAATTACGCAAAAATGATCCCCCCCTCAACCCTGAAGAAAGTGAAGATTAGAACGACAGAAATAATAGAGAGAACGAATCGACTATTTTTTCTTGAATTTAGGAAAAATAATGGAACTACATACTCCGCTGCTAGAATGAAATTCTAGCAGAAAGACCACAGAAGAACACCTACCGCACCTTGCCTGATGAGACTGGTTAGTAGTCGAAACCACGAGAATAAATATCCTCGCTACATGCGGAGATATACACTATATGGTATGAAATACCATGTAGTGCCAAAAGACAGGATGGCGACAGATTGGAATGGGGATGGCAGCATGAAAAAACCTGCCACTGGGATTGGAATCTCTCCCGGTATAAGATCTCTTGATGATAGTGATCTTTTTCCAGTTGTGAAACATCTGGCCCCCCATAGAACCAACCAGCGACGGTCGGGTCGAAGCACTCGCACGCCGCACGGTTCTATTCACCGACGGGAGACCTGAAAATCAACATAAACAGCTCTCGACCAATCAAAACGCCGCATTTCGGGGTATGCTGACTGACAGCGGCGTCGTCCGCTTGTCAATTTCCCGCTTCTCTCTATTCCGTGGTCGCAAAGCGTTGGGTGAAGAAGAGTCAAACCTTGCTACGCCTCGTCTACCTGCTTTGGTTTTCATTTATGATTGTTTTTAGTGAATCAACTGTTAGTGCTATAGAATAGCCAGAAGGGAGATCAATCGATTCCTTTAGCATGTAAATTACATCCACGGTCTTCTTTAATACCCTATTGTCCAATATGGTATAATTTCTTGACTTATGACTAGTTTACATAAACTCCTATCACAGACGTAGCGCACACACTTTGGAGCCGTGTCGACCCCTAGCGGCACCGGCCCGTACTAGGCTGGATTCGTCGTCAGCAGGCGGCCTCCAGGGGGCGTGCGTGATGGATGGATGGATGGGTCGGGGACGGGCAAAGGTGGCGGGAGAATCCTCTGTTATGAGGAGCGGGTGTTTGATGTATTGTGAAGTGAAGCCCACCCCCCAGGATGATCACTCTACTTGACATGGGTAACCCGGGTCCTGAAAGTACCCCCTTCTATCACATATAAGCAGCAGGGGCTTAACTGACGTCAAACGGGCGGCGCATGGAAAGGAGAATTTCTGCCAGAAATACTGCCGTGACTAAGTTATAATACACACTTTTAGAACTTTCCCTTTAAATGATGAGAATTGGTAAACACAAGCGAAGTTACCACATAGATGAAACTTTAAGAGTCTTCTAATTGTCCCTGGTTCCACCACTTTTATTTATTTCCAACGTTATTTGCCACATTCTCTCCGTCCATTCTCTTTACGCATTCTTATCATAAGCCGTATCGGGGCTTAATATGTGTATTTCGACCAAGCGACAGCATAGGTGCCTTTGTAGTGTCATCTACTCAATCGTGTAGTGTCCCATTACATATTTACAAGCCCATTATCATTATCACCATCCTAATCACTAACTAGATGGTAATGGGATAGTATTATAAATATGTGCAATGACACCAGGACCGAGATGTGTGACGATGACAAATTAGAATTTACATTACGATGATTTAACGGATGATAATTACTACATTCTAAGCGGTTTGCATGCAGAGTACAAGCACAATATTGCCGTGATTTATGTTATATGTATATTCTTAGTTTATGACCCGAAACTCATTATCTCGGAAGTAGGCTTACTGTGGCTCTGGAAGTAAACCCAGACATACAGGGATCTTAGTTGGATATATATGAAGGAATTGGTAGTCCTATATACCTATGGCAGTAAACTCTATGCTTACACCACGTTCTGGGGAATGGAGTAACTTATGTATACTACCCAAGGCTGCCGTATACTACGCAAGGTTGCCATATACTACCCAAGGTTGACATTTAGACCAATCAGATTGTCTCTTACAAAATTCATATGAAAAGCGCAGTGGGGAGAAAACATAGAGTGCTAAGTTACTCAATAAGGTTGGATCTGATGCTAATTATCGTTATTAAACCATATTTGAAGGTATATAGAAATAGGAAAACCCCATTTCCGGAGAGAGAAAGTCAAAGTTACTCGATAAGGCTTGGAAGAATTACTGCCCGCGGCCAAGGCCTTGGGCAGTATTTTCTCCGAGCCTTACCTCGTAACTTCAACTTTCTCTCAAAGGAACATAGTTTCCCTCTTATATTTATCATGTGGAGGTTGCTACTTCAGCGAAGATGTAAACATGGAAAACACGTCGGTGTCAGCCACAGTCTAGGACTGAGGGTCTGCAGGGAAGTTCAAACCACTGTCACTCATTAGTATCTTTGCTTTATACTATAGAAAGGAATTTTATGAGGATTTCCATAGAAAAGTGAAAAGCTGCCCTCGCTGTACATGTATGTTATCATCCCGTGACTAGCCATACTCACAGCCTCCTAAGACAATAACCACGTAAGCCTCTACTCACCTGCAAGAGAAAAGAGAACATTAATTAGTGCCGGTTGATAAATGGGTAGTTGTAATGACGCGATGACAGCTACTGTCGGTGTTTTATGGTTGTGGGTGGGGACTGAACGCATACCACTAAGCGTTCAAGCCCTGCCCAATCCATCTTTCCCATCACAGCTCACCGTTGATGAGCTTTTGCATTCCCCCCTGCTCGATCACAGAAATATCACTCAGGAGAACTATATTTATCAATATGCATGCTCGAATCTAGTCAAAATGGATACATCGTATGTGAAAACATAAACGTGATTTATTTCACTTGCGAATTGGAGGAAGTTTTATATAATAACAAATGATGTTCTATTCCTTTTAAAGCTGGAGTACTCTTCAAAGCACAGGCTACATGGAGCTGACACTCTCCTCTGTGCTATATATGTAGAGTTGTTCAAATGTATTGATCTATTCACGTTGTCTTCCTTCAAACATATATATCGCTTAGAGCATGTGCAGTTTTACAAAGGTTATACATGTATAAAGTGCGCCTTCTGACTATTATAGACGCACAAGAATGCAACATCTCTATCTTCAACCTCCAGTAAAATACATGAATATCAATTCTATTTTCAATACGTAACAAATAATCGTTCACTATCCAATAAAGAAACTATTGATGACTGCAAATTCACTACCACCATGGCAGTATGGATTACTCACATTCGTATGTATAGTTCTAGACACCCATGCTGGGAGAATATATATGCTCTATACAGTAATTACCATACGGAATACAGCGATAGAGCAGACGAGACTTTCCTAAGAGTAAATTCAGATGGCGAATTAACTAGGCTTACGCCAATGTGCCATCAACGGATCATGTCGACTGCTCTCAGGTATAATTATGAATTTAAATTACACTCTCAGCATTAATTAGCTGCCTAGCAGCAGCAGGTTCTCCCCGTCATATAACAATTTGATGATCAAACGAACAAAAAAGATTGCTACTCCCTAGAAAGGACCATATTGTCATCCTCGAGCAAAGAATACATTGCTACCCTCCCCACCTCCGATCAGAGGACACACTCTACCATCACAGCAAATAACACATTGACACCCCTAGTAAATGACAAATGGTCATACCCTTGTACAAAGAGTACATGGCCACCCCACATATTGGTAATTCCTAGTCAAGCCCACGCTGCTACCCCTTTAAAAAGAACACGTTGTTATCCCTTGTACAGAATACATTGGCACACCTAATAAAGGACACAAATAAATCATTGTCACCCCTATCAAAAGACACATGACCGTCCCCTATATAGCAAATAACCATCCGCTCTCGGAGAACATAAGGTATCCACCTCGCATACAGCGCATTGATATGGAAATGACATACATATATAACCTAGGTACAAACGGTTTCCTGTCTGTTGTCCTGTTCATAACTTTCTTGTTGAATAGCATATTGCTATTGCTAACTTATAATCTTACATTCTGTATCTGTATACAGTTGGCACATGTTGAATTTAGGACCTTCCTTCAAATTGGCCAGCATTTTGATAAATGTGAGGACAACGTTTCAAGTATAGAATCCATCATTCTTAATGTTCACAACTGTCCAATTCGGACACTACTTATCCCAATAGGTGCATGAACCAGTGTCCTCATGTTCACCTCACTCCTCGACCTCGGCGATAACACCTTCATTTCAATAAACACGTAGTAAACAAGCTAAACCACTCAGAAATGCGACTCGTGGCTGACTTTGAAAGAGACCAGCACCTTCACACTGTCAACATTGATTAGAATACGTAATAGGAAGAGACCCGAAATGAACTCGACAGGAATTCATTAAGGTATACCTCCGCGACCCCCTAAGCTGTGAAACTGGTATTTATCAGAGGGTAATGGGACAGATTCAAACGGTCAATTAAGTCACAAGGTACAATAATATTTCACACTCAAATTCAACAAAGAGGTAGTGCCTATACTAGCTTTCGATCTGTTGCAGAATAATAATTAACTGGAAAGAACCACCTTCGCTTTATCCTCTCAATGTTTATTTACCTATGTATTAAAGAAGAAACCAACAAGTTTTGGTCAAAGTCGTCGTTCTCCACTGGTGTGATATGAACAAGGCGACAGCCGAGTGAATATCACATAGCACTCAAACGAGTTGGAGAATGACTTCTTTGGCCAAAACAAGTTGCTTTCTGTATTTATCTCACCCCTGTCCACACTAAAAGAATGAACAACACACAGGATATATACCATGGAGAACGGACTGCAATACTTGTAGGGGCATGGAGAACGGGTTCCCAATGTTAAGCCTATGGACATTTATTCCAGGGGTGAGATAATATCGATCTCACACGCAGGAGGAAAAGGGTTGGAATCCCAACAGTAATGTTGTAACTCAGTTTTTGGTCTGTTATGGGTTGGATAATTTCTTATGGGACACATATTCATCCCTTTCTATTGCTATAGCGCAAAACACACTAAGGAATATTACTATGAATTATTCCAAGTATAAGATGCAATCTATATTGTTTATGACAGTGGAAGATCTGTACTCCAGAAGAATGAAATACAGTCTCTTTTAACCAAAAAAAGAAAAATATGATCTACCCCATGTAAAACTCTCATGTGGCAATTAAAAAAAGAGATGAAAAAAGTTACAATTTTAAGTCTTTCAAATCAATAGGCATTTCATGGTGAATGGTATAAAACCTTTCTAGTTCCTCTAGTCCCTCTTTTACCCTCAAAATATACATATTCAATAAAATATCATTGCATCTACAAGAGCGCCCATCATTTCCTCCCTCACATAGCATGAAGGTGAACAGGGTGCCAAGAGGCAGGTCTAGTGTACAGATCACCCACTAGGTGGTAGCACAGTGCAACCATCTTGTTGTTACGGTTTGGGCGACAGATTTCCTCTTATTCAGAATACTTTTATATTCAGTTGCCTCTTCAACTGAGCGGAAATTCAGAATGGTCTTCATCTAAAAGAAGAACAACTCCTTCTTCGATTATTTTATCTACGTGGGTTTTCTTATAACTCGAGCTGTGTCATCTCAGGCATTTCTAATGTCCACAATCGTGCATTTTGATCTTTCAATTTCCGTTATGTAATCAGTAACACACAAAGATTAGATATTGACCACATGACACGGGGAGCGTCTTATGGAACGCCCATTGGAGAGGGCACTTACAGTCATTTCTCTCAAGGGTCAGGGGTTAAAGGTGATACATGTATGTTGTGTCTGCATCAACATTAACTGATACTATGTTTGGTGAGTAGAACGGTAAAACCCGCAGAAAGTTGGGAGGGATTAATTGTAACAGACCAGAAACTTCCAAGAGACTCAGATGGTGGGTGTACTTTCTCTTCCTTCTCTTTAAGATAAATGAGGTTTTATTAGGTATCAGCATATTTTATAATATAATCACCGCATATTGACTGGTACTTATGAATGCATGCAATAGGAACATCGATTTTATCATTTCGACGTCCCATTCGATTATTTATTAATGGCAATGAGTGTCCCTAATATATTTGTGATAAGCATTTTGAATTTAGGGCTTGTCGAAAATATGTAAAGTGTTTTTATGAGTCAATACCAGACATGGATAAAGAGGAGTAAAGAGACCGTGAGAAACACATTGTGGCCAACAGGAGACATTCTTACAGCAGAGTCGTCCATCACCATCGCTGAAATAACGAACTGAGCCGATGGGAAAAGAGGAAACTCCAGGAGGAGAAACAATATTTATACCGGTTCCCAGTTGCTCGTTAAAATACACTCAGGTCCAAAGGGAACCGGCGTTTGAAAGGTTTACTGTTTCCTGTGAAGTCAGAAGCACCCCTGGGACCTTCAAATCCTGTTTTGCAACTAGTCTGAGTGGTGCTTGGGTCCTGCGCTGGAAACAGATATCTAAGTGAAACTCGCACACTTGAACTTTTAAGGAGGGCAGCTAGAAAAGCAGTAAAAGTGTAAACCAGTATGGACCTCTATTGCCAACCGTGATACAACTAAGTGCATGCAAGGTTAATTTGGTTGCAGTAAACCTACTTTGATAGGACCATCACGCACAGATATGAATTTAGAAAAACGATCTCGTTGTGTTGAGGCGGTTTTCTGTTTTTAAACTGCCAGGGTCATATCACGGCGGGGTCGAATCTGCCCGACGGGGACAGCAAAGGACGTGTAGAACCTAACCTTTTGTTAGAGCGTGCTTGCACGTACATTATATATACCGCCTATAGAGGTTAGAGTACTCAAATACGTACTTCCATCGTCCTACAAAAAAACCCAGATCCCTTCACTATATGCGTGGTATTCAGTGTTATATTGGGGAAGGAGCAGGGTGCCAGTGTCTGAGGGTCTTAGAGGCATGCCCAGCTGACCATTACCAATCACTTGAGACCGAAATACCCCAAGACCCAATGGTGCTAGATAACTTTTGATCCTAGAGTCAGACAATCGCAGAAATGGCAAGTTGACTGGGTGCATGAGGGTTAGAGAAAACTATCCATAGACTGAATGTAACCCAAATCTTTTAATTGTTATTCATTTATGATTGCACGCTCATTCATCAATGATGAACACACCATTTGCTCCTAGTTAAGAGGA
Source organism: Alentia gelatinosa (assembly GCA_950022655.1). Taxonomy (NCBI): domain Eukaryota; kingdom Metazoa; phylum Annelida; class Polychaeta; order Phyllodocida; family Polynoidae; genus Alentia; species Alentia gelatinosa. The sequence continues at coordinate 108,755,275 of OX465581.1, forward strand.
GGGACTGCATAAAGAGCGGTCTCTCCCATTTACATCCCCGATATACACACACATCCACTGTCAGGTATGGGTAATTTATAGACAGACATCATCCACCAGATAGCTACCTATACTCATTACATGTTCCCTAATATTTTACATCGACGTATAAAAATATCCCGACATCCTGTACACAGCCGTTGTCCACTCTGACTGACCTCTTTACAACTAGGTTTGACTGTAATTCAGTACATGTAAACAGGACAGACAGGGATGGGAGAAAAACATGCAGTATTTACACGCCGCCTCGCGAGGCCTGGCACGGCGAGCGCCCGGCGAGCAGCTCGACCCTCGTCCTCGTTTACGTGTACATTATGAGCTGCTCACCGCGCTCATCAGTACCACATGGCCAACACAGGTGGCGCCACTGTGCTACTTAACTGAGTGCTGGTTGCTGCACGTGACAGGGGTCACAAGGTACTGGAAAGCAGGGTGTAAACTGGGGTTATCGCGAACCTTTTTTTTCTCTCATTAAAATCCTTTTATTGAACACTATAATAACTATTACGTGTATTACGTGATAAGGTCTTTTGTCTCTGGAACTCGTCACAAGTTGTCAAGTTGATGGCCAAAATTGCAGTGTCTATATACAGAGGGGTATTGGTTTGTCAGAAAAGATGTGAAATACGTGCACACTTGTCCGGTTTATATGTTTGAAAATATGCGTGTCGTTTAGATATTAGTAGACCACTTGAAGGGGGTTCATTTTTTGTATCTACTGCTGTTGTTGCACAGAGGTGAAATCCCCCTAACACTATCCCCTGACACGCCAATAGCTCTCGAAGATGTAAAATATATCTCACTCTCCATAGAGCCTCCCTATTATCGCCCGGGTTAAGGCAAAGTTCTGCTCCTGATTGACTGGCCACACTACGACAACATGAACCACAGTTTTCTGATATATAATTGGAGAAACTGAATACGATTTCGGATTTCCATGTAGAAATAGCTGAAATTTCCATTTCTGGCATCAGAATTTCAATTTGAAGATTTCTGAAAACCGTTAAACTGCATTCATTCTGGGTTACGGGTAAAGGGTCTATCACCATACAACGTCGGTAACCAGCGAAAACCAGAACTTGTGAATAGACTAAATTCTGGGATACCTCAATAGGGTCTATAGGTAGATCTGATGTTGATCGTTATATCAAAGGTGATAGTCTGAGAGACATAGGAACTACATTTATCTTTTTAGAGCGTGCTTGCACGTGCCAAATACATCATCTAGAGGTCAGAGTGGTCACATTGAACTTTCAGTGTGCTTCCAGAAAATTATCCCTTTACTATCTGCATGCTGTTCACTGTGATAGTGAGAATAGAGCAGGGAGCCAGTGTCTCAGGGTTTTAGAGGTGTGCCCAGCTGACCATGACCAATCACTCAAAACCAAAATACCTCAAGCTCCACTGGTGCTTGATATCGTTGGATACTAGGCTCAGGCAGTTGTAGAAATGGCAAGTTGACTGGGTGCAAGTGGGTTACAGAAAACTATTCATTCACCACTTGCACATAAGCGTGGCGCTGCAATCGGGTTGCGCTGGTTGCATGTGGCTAGCCACTGCTTTCCGGGAACTAGCCACAAACTTGGATTCGAAAACGAGGCGTGATACGTTACCTGGGTCGGCAGCATGGCTTCACAACCATAAGCACAGAGTTAACTAGAAATGTAATTTGTTATTGTGTCGTGAATAAAAGGCCGAGCTTTACAAATAAAACATTGTTAAAAAGCTAAAACTTGGGCCTATTTGTTGGTATACTATCATATACCTGTGCTGTGGCAAAGATTTCCAGTCATATATTGAACATCTGGATTATAGGTAAAAGAAAAACCAAACATGTTACCTTCCTGTTTTCACAGTGATTTAATGAAAAATCTATCGCGATGAGCTATAGAAATAAACATCCTATCTTTTTAGGCATTTCCAGATATTTAAAATGATACTAATATTACCAAGTTGTGATAGATATTTCCTGAGATAATGGACTATTAAGACGGATGACAAAAAGAGCACTAAAAACATGATTTTCTGATATTTGATAATGTTTTAAGTCTGAAATAGTATACCTGTTACAGAAGAAAAATCAAGAAAATGAAATATATAGGGAGATACATATTGTACTTGCAAAATATTGCAATCTTTGACAACTTTGTATCAAAGCCAGTATCAGAAATGCAATGGTATCAGAAAATCTAACTTTTAATGGTCTTATTGACTCCTTGTCATCTGTCATATAATGCTCCATTACCTCAGGAAATATCCATCACAACCTGGTAATATTGGTATCATTTTAATCGTCTTGAGATGCCTAAAAGAGTAGGATGTTTATTTCTTTATGTCATCGTGATAGATTTTTCATTAAATCACTATGGAAACAAGAAAGTAACATGTTTTAATTTTTTTTCATATAAACAATTCCAATTTTTATCCTATGACAGGAAGTTTTATCCATAACACAAGTATATCATGTATATCCCAACAGATAGGCCCAAGTCTCAGCTTTCTAACAATGTATTGTTTATACAAATCGGCAGATTAGTGTAGATGTGAGAGCGATTTCCATCTTTCAAGTTAAAGAGACACTAGTATTTTTATCATTGCTCAGGATTGAGTGGAGAGGGCTCGCCTCGTTTTCGATTGAGGTACATAGGCGGCCATTACAAGATGGCGCAAGTGTGAAGAGGGTCTTACCCAAAACTTTTAATTGTTGTTCATTTATAATTGCACGCTCATTCATCAATGATGAACATCCTATTTGCTTCTAGTTGTATGATAGGCACAAGCTGTAGCCCCAAACAAACCTAATTGCTCAGCCCGGTGGTGTACTGTCCCTAAAATATCAGGACCGGTTCCGTAAACTCAGTTTTTGATTAAAGTCATTAATAATCATAATACTTTATAAAGTATGTAAGCCACATTTCTGAAAGTTTTGACTCCCACCCTCTCAATTTTGTACGCAATAGAACTTACGCAACATTTTAAATCTGTACCCCCCCCCCCTCTATGGCCGACCTCATTGTGAGAAGTGTCACTGCCACTGAACTCAAAATAGCAATTAGTACCATAACGAAATGTACTTTATAGATCGTAACATCGTTTTTTGAGTGGAAAGCCTGTGACCGAATAAATAGGATACACACAAGTAGAAACCCCCAACTAAACAAACACGAGATATCAAATACTATTTGCGATGCTGAGAGAAAAGTTTTGATCCCCTTGAAAAATATAGAACGATCCTTTAAACCATGAAAGGTCGGGTCGTAAATCAATGGACTTCAAAAGCAATGCTCAGACTGTGCAGGTGTGGTAAAGATTAGCGAAGTGTTTCTGTCTAAGCTGTCCACCCATCCACAGGGACAGTGCTACCTCTGTGTTTGATCCGCTGCGGATAGAGTTCCGTGAGAGGGATCTTTGTTGGCACGTGCTCGGAGAATTCTCACGAACGTGAACACCTCCCTCCCCCAATCCTCTCACCCTCCCGCCACAGCACAATGTGTAAACAGCTGACTTCACTTGTCCCGGTGCTGCCCCCTCGTGGAGAGTCGGGTAAACGCGACATGAGGCGTTGGTGGAGGCGGTACCCGGATATAGAACCCCCGGCCCACAAGCCCGACTATATTTAAGCGGTTCCAGGGTAAATATAGCGCCCAGGGAGCTCTGAGACGTATATCCACACGTATCGTGCCTTTGGAACATGTAGTAAATGCACTCTCCATACAGAATCTCTGTAACATTAAGTATAGGAGGAGTACAAATAGAAACCAAAATCCAACATGAAGAGCAGTGCTAGGTCTCAACAACGAGTATATATATAGGCACAATGACGCTGTCTGGTGTACAAAGGAGGTACTAGTAGTTCATTTTACGAACGCACCCGTAATGTTTCATCCATGCTGCTATTTGATTTTCAAAAGTACCCCTAAAATTGACTTATCTCAAGATAACGTCATATCTGAGGCTAAAATGACTAAAACATATACAATGCACACGAATTCCATTCGACTATCGCATTGTCATAATGTACCTTATCTGTAAAGGGACGCATGATGGAAACACAATAGGATTTTGTTTCAATGAAATGCATAGGAACAACAAGCTTTTTACGTAACATCCCAAAACAAAGCCTGCAGATTGATTAATAGACCTCTTTTGTTATCGTCCCAGTGGATAAGCCACTGTAGACTGCAGTTGATTTTTTTTAGAAAAGGTCCTACATCTAGAGGTCATGCATAAAGTCCCTTTCCATCGGTCGACTTTTTGGCACCGATCTGCAGTCGGGAAGCACCGATAAATTTCTTTTAGTTTACCGACGTGAGATCGGTTAATGGAAACGATAGAATATAGAATGCTCACAGATTAATTTGGCATAAATCATGTAATAATACCAACTAAATCTGTGTATGCCCGAAAAATACAGTAGGAAGCATGCATGTGATGCGCCCTCTCAAAGAAATTGGTACCGACAGATTTTAGGGTAACTCAAAAAGTCTGTCCCATTTTCGTCGGCAATGGAAACAGGATTTATAGAGTAAGAGCAAGTAGGGGAGATTGGGAGTCCAAAACTCTTAAGGTCTATTGTGTACGGAATGGAGAAGGGGTAGTGGTCGTGGGGGTGGTGCTGGTCAAACCTTAAAAAGAAATTGCATATGAACTTTATGTATGGCCCCCAGGCACAGCACGTTTAGTTGTTGACGGGACCTCGTCAGGTGTTGTTTCTGAAGGGTTCACCGCTACCTGGACGAGTAAACGACCAATCTGTACACACTAAGTGATTTACCTCCTGCTCCAGGTGGGCGGCAGAGGGGTGCAGCTGGTACACGAGGGTCGTACAGATGCCTAATCACCTTTACCCCACCCGACTTTCACTCACCTCAGCACTGCAAGGACATCAAAGGTCAAATGGTTTGACTCGAAGGGTTAAGTTGTATGACCTCTCTAGCGGTGAAGCAGGATCGTCCCTGGATGAAAACGCACCCCAACCCCGCTGCAGACTATAGAGGAAACCAACTTTATAGTCAGAGCTCGTGTCCCATCGAGTTTGGATTCCATAATAATCCACAAGGAGAAGCCGCGTGAATTACGTAGCAATTCAAACGAGATGGAATCGAGCTCTGACCCTAGACTTGAATAGGTTTCTGAATTCATCTCACCCCGCATATTGACTAGTTGGCTAACATTTGGTACCGATAGTTACCTAACTTTTGGTACCGATAGATGACATAATCCCCCATTGGATATTTTTTCCTAAATATCTCATGGGGGTTGGATGCGAGTTCCCAATGTTAAGTCTATGGAGAAAAAATACCAAATGAAATAACTACATACATATCGGTACCCCTCATGCTGCCACCTCCCCCTTCCAGAGGGAATTCCCCAGGGGCCTAAGAACGCCGATAGTCTGAGTGGCCACGGAGCACCTCTTGTGCTTTAGCCCTTGGGCACCTTGGGATTGTTATAACCGTTCTCAGAATCTCCGAGACTACACAAAGTCTGCTCGATCCAGACAACCCTGTAAAGATCCGGCACCAGTATGTTACTAACTGCCAGCACTACCAGTTGGTTATCCTGTTATGAAACAAATTAACAACTATCCTATTTTAAACGGACAGCGAGGCATTCGCGAATTGGGATATTCCTACGGAAGTTGGTGTATTTGCAGCGACAGATATCGTACATTCTCCACGGAAAACCTCTGTGAAAAGTTCTACATGTCTTTGGTGAGTGCAGATCACAGTCGGATTTATTCCCCGAGTCGGTGATAATTTTGACATTATAGAGTGAATGGAAACGGCTCACCATACATAGATTCCCTGCTGAACTACTGACGCTCCCAACAATGCTTAGAGTAGCTGAACTTGGGGTCACAACACTGTTGACTTGTATGGCCTCATAAATATAGTTATTCACTGAGCCGTTCGCTTAAGTACCAAACATGTTGGCCAGAGCCGTCCATCAGGAACCCCTTCCGAAATATATTTATCTTCTTTGTTTTTAGACATAAACATGTACATTTTATTAGATAAGTTTTTCTTCAGTCCAAGATGAGTCAGTCCTCTCCAGACCTTAAGATGTGTTTACCTGTGCGTAATGTGACGGCGTCCCGCGTGGCGGCGCGCACATCATCACCACGTCTCGGACATGCGCACTTGAGATACGGCTTATCTGTAGCGCTCATTAGTTAATGGCTATAACCTGGTGTAGGGCTGATAGTTCGCTGTGAGTTTGCAGTGGAATGGTGTAGGAGCGATGAGGACAGTCTGGAGGGACCATGAAGTAGGAGAAGATTGATTACAGACACTTGCCCTCTCACTCAAGCCGACCATAAAAACATGGGGAAGACATCCTGCAAACTGACCACGACATGTCATCGTTAGGGCGGCAAAGATCGGAAAATACTGCCTGTGTAAAGATCTCCAAAAGCAGACTGACGGTCATCTCGGACAGAAAATATTTCATTTCGCTGATCCATACAGCTGACACTTTTTTTTCATTTCCATACTAAATATTGCAGACAAATAGCCAAATTACGATAACTTTACTATAGATATGCCCGACAGAGCGTTTGGTATAATGGCGTAATTTAGTGAAACATGTTTACTTTATTGTTACGGCCTCTCGTACCGTGTTTCACAACCGCATTTTCGTTAAATAATATCAAACGCTTTGGAAATTTTATTTTTTTTCGTTATTGATTTTGAAATTTTCGGTATGTCATTTTAGTCCGTATGATATCTATTTGCCTTTTATTTACGTATTTTCCGTGTTTATTGCAACCAATCGTATTCAAAGTATGGTGGTACGTCGCCATACCGGCACAGTAATGTGGTACGTGTAAACTACCACTTCCATAGCAGAGGTTGGTATTCACAGTAATTTCTGGCATAGGTATATAATACGACTGGTGCCGCTATATCATCAACTACTTTCAACTTTGTGCTATTTTTTCTTATCTTCATGTTCAATGTTTGAGTAATGTCTAATGCATGCTGTGTGTACTATGTTGTGGAGAATCTCGGGCTGAGGACACCTTGCAGTACCGGGTTGGTGTAACAGCGGGAACATATATGTCCATGGTAAATAGGGTCAGCTTGCTGTAATAGTGACGGATGGGATGAGACTATCAGCGGGACTAATTTGATGTTAATGATCTTCAGCAGACGACATGATTAAGCCTTCATGAAAAGTATCCTGTACAGTGCCACTTCAAGTAATTAACCCATACAGACCTGGCTAACGGTGACCAACATACAGCACAGCATCACGCAGATGAGGGTGTTAATGGTGATTCCTTTTAGATTTGTTATGGCCATAGCTAATGCTGGCGTTTGATACATCTCTCTCAACTTTTAACTCGCCAACTGAGTTGTTGGTTGGTTGGTTGGTTTGATTTAACGTCCAGTTACAGGTTCTTGCCAGACTTTCTCAAGATTCTTTTACACCACAAGGGTAGTGATCGAATCTATGTGATGAATTTAGGCAGAAATCTCACCCCTACACATTTACCGAGGTGAGAGTTCTTTTACTTCCCCCATCACAAAGACATGGTATGAGAATGATTGGAGCTAGAACCCACAACCTTGGGATAACAAGTCCAGTGCCTTAGCCACTGAACTCCCCACCCCTGCCAACTGAGTTGTCCAATATTGTACCTCAAACAATACATCGATGTCTAGATCAGGTTTGTTAGCAACTTCATAGATCATGATTATGTTGTTATCGCGATGTGTTTAAAACCCAAACAATTATACCAGACTTAATACCATCCTTGTGGATAGGAAATCTTATTTCTGATATTACGAGATAGAACATCATTGTCAACCTATTGGGGCCCTAACCTGTTGCAGCTGATGTATATTATAATAAATGCACCTTAGGATGTCTCTTCCGGCACGTGTGCCTGGTTGGTGATTAGGTCACCCGAGGCTTCATCTAGGGTTTCAGATCCCTGTCAGCAGATCATGTTGTCACCGTCAGAGATATGTAGTGTTTGTTTGTTGTACAGTTGTATGTTATTCCGGATCTAGTGTGAATCACATACAGGAATTGTGACCTATGCTCTGACCGACGAGAGATCAGGTCATAAAAACAAGCCAAAATTCATCCACAGATAATGGCCGTCTATCATAGGGATTATTTCGTCATATAATAATAATAATTATAATAATAATAATAATAATAATAATAATAATAATAATAATAATAATGATAACAATAATAATGTTAATAATAATAATATCAATAATATTTTTTTACCATAAACCCGTAAAAAATCAAAAGACACAAAGGGATATTCAAAAGAATTAATCAATACATTAAGGTCACGAGGGAAACCAAGAAACCTTAAATAAACTGACAACTGGTATACCCGCTAGACTTATATGGAGAGAAACAGACACTGGGGAAGCGCGCGAATTTGATGAAGTGCCCTACCATCAAGCACAGGAAGTTTATCTAATCTTACATTTGGTAACATATATTCGGCCCTATAATCGATTTCAGAGTGCCAGCCACCCACCACAATGTACTCTTTGTAAATGAATACTTCACCATGGAAGTGATAACACTATTCTACCCTCATGTGATTGGTGCACTCTATGATCACATTTCTGTTACACCTATCATATGATCAAGGATTCTGGTGAAGTAGAAAATGAAAAAAAGACCCGGAAAATCGCCACTGTGTATTATGCTTACATTAAGGTTATATGATAAAGTGCATCCATTTACAATCGTTCCGGACCATTGAGTTACACTGTGAAGCCATATAGTGAGGCTACGATTGCATATATCGCACATATACACTATATACAAGGATGTTATGAGGATGGGGCTCTTCTAGGCACAGAGTGTAACTTGATTTACCAAAAATAGTATATGCATTTTACATAATGCGATACAGAATACTGACGATTATAACAAGATGTATATCACCACATTCACAAGATCATATATACATGTGTTTTCATACAAATACCGAGACTTGTACAGAGCTGCTCATAGCTGATGAGGGATGAACAAACCTGCTCATGTGCTGAAAATTTTTCAGACCTAGTCATACTTGTTCAGAACTGCTCAGACATTCATCCTACCCTTAATAAAAAACTCCATAGGCTTATCATTGGGTCACTGTATTCGGTCTGGAGTTCAGAAAAATGAAAAATATCGCTCTAGTGGGATACACTTGACAAATGACGTCATCTGTTAATGTAGAAGTATTTTAGATGGGCGGGGTTGGATAAATTCTAAACCCATCTCGAGTTAGTCGTGTTATTGTTCATTGCACTCCGGCACGATCGCGTATTTCTGATCTCGGCTTCGCCTTGCGCAGTAATACGCGATCGTGCCGCCATGCGATAAACAACAACATGACTAACTCTTGTTTAGTTTCTCCATAGTACAGAGCTACCCAGACCTGTACAGCGCTGTTTAGACCTCAGGGGTGCAGAGCTATAGGTTAGAACTGCTTAAACATGTAGTAGTAGAGGAGCAAATGGTCCCCGAAAGTTTGGGACAATACTGTGGAGTTGTAACATTAGAGAGTGCAACATATTCACAAAAGGTTGAGTGGGTCATGTCTAGGATCAGAGTTGACCAAGACACATCAGAATGTCAGAATGGGTCATACATACAAAGGAGAAAATAATCAACATTAATCACCATGAGAAAAGCAAAGATGAGGGTTCCCCCACAGATTGGATTGTTACCATGGCAGCCATTCTTCCATGAAAGGGGAAAAGGGCATATTTTCACAGAGTACGCTTTTAGCCAAAGAATGATAAATTTACTGACAGAAACAATTGCAATATTTCACCTTTTCTTATAAAAGTATATATTATATGTCAGTAAGTATCATGTTCTCCTTCTCTTACCATGGAAACGAATATGATGTTACACATTTTGGAACAAACGAGCATCAGATTCAGATTCCTGAGGTCATAATTGACTGTTATGGCAAGTTTCATACAGTAGACTTCCGGGGGTCAATCTGACCCATTGTTAGGCCATTTGCTCCTCTGCTATAAAGAGATGAAATTTTAGATCTGCTCATAGATATTCAGAGCATCCCAGCATATGATGTCAGCCCTGATTCCTAACTTCAGCATGACTTTTGGTTATTAAAAGCACGGGGTCTATAGAGTACATACAACATATGACTCAGGCTTATCTCATTTGTAAAGCAAAAACTGCGGAGAATTCCGGGCAAAATATAGAAAAAATGCTACGCAGTTGCAATTAAATCCGTTAGTACCTAAATCCGCAGTGTTTCAGTTTCCATCTATTACAGTACATATAATTATTGTTCGTCAAAATGTATGATGTTTCTGACGATTCGTACAACTATTGGTCCTTGCAAAGCAACACTTGATTACTGACCTTCTTTTTTGCACCTTCAGGCAATGGAGAATAACTGGCAAAATATCATATTATGTGTCATTTCATGAAATTTTTCGAGATAATTTAGTATAAATTGCCGTTTAGTTCGTGCTTAACTGCACACATTGCCTATTTCCCCAAACAGGCGTCAGTGCCGATGCTGACATTGATGAGGCATGAGGGAGTTCCTCTTTAATTCTATACTTGTGTTCGTTGTCACTTATCAAAACACACACACACGCTGGACTACCGAAAGCAGACACATATGACATATATATGTGCTGGCCTCATGCGGCGACTTCCTGTCACGAGACAAGGTCAGATATCAATGAGGGGAGCGTCTGCATTCTTAGTCTGACAAGGGATGATTTATAGCCTCACCTTCCGGGGGTCTGCCCTCCATGGTACATCAGGAGCTACTTCATCAAAGAATAGAAATAAAATCTGTAGAATTGTCTCATTCAGATTTAAACAATCTGGCATCAATGTTACTGTTCAGAGCAGGCGTTCACCATCGGAGTTGAGCAGGAAACTAGTTTTAGAAACCGGACCCAATAACTCTCAAACGTTCGTATCATTGATGGTTGAATCATCCTCATCTTCCTATACTTTTCAAGCTCCAGTGGCCATCATTAGTGTATCAAATTGGCACCACACTATTGCACTATTAATTTATTTATTCAGAATGATGAAATACTAGCTGATATTAAGGTTGATATTATATACTATTCCCATTAAGCTACCAATGCTTCATGATTTTATCGATCCTCACAACGAGTATCCCTATACTCGTTGATCCTCAATAGGAGTATACATGTGGTATTCTCTTGATCTTGAGGTTGTATGACATGTCGCCAGATAGGCGTGTCCTCTTCATGCGTGGGAAGTCGTTTCGGTTTATATTGAGAAGAGGACCACTTTCTGTTATCGGGGATCAACGGGCTAATATAACTTGAGCCCTGACCACAGCGCCACCATACCCCAAAATAAACAAACTAGCCCCCAGAGATCCATGGCATCGTGTCGGCACTTTCTAAATGGCATGCAATTCAAGATGACACATGGGAGCGGTGGATATTGCCCTGAGAGAGAGTGGCCATGCAGACCTTTACAGTGATAACCTCTCTAAGCCACATCATCGACCCATGCTCCCACCCCGTGCCATTCCCAGAAGTTATCAGTCTCCCGTGACCTACTTCTAGGAACTCTCCTGGGCACGATCCACGATGTGGGTGGTTTCTGTGAGCGCCTCCAGGGATGAGTTTCGGGGAATTCTATGAACCCAGGGTGCCGCATTGTACTCATAGCAAAGACCCCACTGGTGGAGGGATGGGAAATGCGTAACAGGTGTAACCGTGACAGCCACAGCTACAAAAACCCTCCGTCGAACGATGGGGAGAAACACCCAGCTATGTCCACTGACATAACTCCGCGGACAACACCAAGGAGTGGCCTACACATGAGGGATATATGTAGGTTGTGCCAATATTATTGGACACTTTTTAGGCGCATACTTTGGGGGTAAAACAAGTGGTCGGCTAGAAATGTAACGGGGGACTCTCTGTTTATCGCACCGATACTATGAGGGGAGGAATGTCGTGCTATTTGTGAAACTACGTCCAGAACGGTGTGTGTATTTACCTAGGTCGATACGGATTACATGTACATAATCGTACAAGTCAGTCGGGTTTCTGGTAATGTTAGTTGTGAGGCGGGCCAAGCTAAACAAAGCCTGGAGGTGGTCAGTGCGGGGCTGGCTTTGCCGTATTGACCAAGCCCTGTCTCCGGGAGGCTGGCCGCTGTTTGTTGTCTCTGGGGCTGCAGCATACAGCGTTCATCGGGAACTATGGCGTAAAGACTACACACCATTCATAATACATAATGCAAACTTGTTTGACCAGCGGAGTTATCTGCACATTTCAGATATAATGGTGAATAGACTGTTATGATAAGTTAACCTGTGGATAATAGATTTTGCATCATATGGATGATTACAGAAAGGCAACCCGCAAAGCAGTGGATGAATTTGCTAGGCGATCTACAGCATCTATAGCTCAATCGTGCGAACAATATATAGGGCACATAGCCATTGTGTCATGGAGGCGAGGTGTATTTTTGTAGCATTGTCCCACGACCATCTATAGATTATAACAGCAGTTAACAGTGGTTGTCCTCCGACTTCAGTGCCGCTATCTTACAAGTTCCTGGAGGATGATGGGTTATATGGAAGCAATACTGCTATGAATCTACTTTTCTATTCTTCCATATATCTGATCGTCCCTAACCTTTGGGGTAGGAGGTGAGGCATGAAATGCTGATCGGTTAAGATAAAGGTTACATAGTTCATTTATTTCGCAGTCCAACCCCACTGTACCTGCCAGTTACTCTGCCTAAGAGAGCGTATGAGTTAGTTGGGCCTTGAAAATAGTGGTCAGAATACAAAGGCTCTGTCAAAAATTTCCAACGGAGAAGATCGGTCATTGAAAAATATAAATGGTTTCAATTATACAATGATTGCTGCTACTTTCTAATGGACTTTGGAATGGAGTTAAAATGCTATTACGAGCTTGTATTGTGTCGCTCAAGTCACACAACAATATCAAGACAGAATATTCTTTTTTCTGTCAAACAAGGTTAAGTGTTATCTGCTCTGTGTTAAGGCACGATCTGGAACTCTCGTTGCTACCATTAATCTCCCTCCAGGATCGCCCTCTCTCTTGATCTGTACAAAGTACACTTTATTTACGCTGCTCTATTACAGGATGCCTGTCACTGGACCCTCTACTGTTCCTCTTATCACTGCAGTCAAGCCCTGCCCTTTCCGGATAACCTTAGAGGGTGTTAAAGACCTTTGTGGTCCCTGGTCGTTCAAGCACAGAGTGCCGTGTTTCCTGACTGGTAATGGTAGTAACATTTGGTGCCATTGTATTTTACTGTATTCATGAATAATGACGCTAATATCTGTCACCTTGGACCTTTTTAAGCTATAGAAGGGGATGTCAAAGAGCGGTATATAACGTATTGCTCCCTCAAATAAATTATCGTTGCTTGGCATGGGAAATGTCTATTTAGGAGCTTCTCCCGGGCCTTTTACCTGTATGGATCATGGTTATACCAAAATATAGATTATCAAGTCCTTGCCATGACTTTTCCTTGACCTTCAGAATTAATGTGTTGCCTTCGACCATTCCCTGACCCATAGTGTCCCTGTTACTAGATACCCGGATAGGGTGCACTACCAGAACCTGTTCTATATAAGAATAGGGAGAATACTTGCGGGGGTTCTAGGAATCTGCACCTAGGATCAAGCTGAGCTTTCAGCCCCATCCAGATCCCCTACCTCATCTCCTATCCTTACCCCCCTACCCTATATCCGCGAATCCACCATGCCTGCACACTGAGCTGCGCCAAGCCTATTCTGATATAACACATATCAACATCAGCCTCACCATTTGCTCTCGACTTATCAACATCAACCTAAACCCTTTCTTCACAGGCTGCATCCTATACGTCGACTATAAGCCGAAGATCTCTGCTGGGATCATAACCCTTAGGCCTCTGCACCCTCATCCCATTCGGCTAGGCTCGTGTTTACACAGCAATATCATAAATAACCACTAAATTGCGATTGGAATGACTCACGTTATTTGGTTGTTTTAAAAAAAAAACCAGGAAATTAATATAGTAAAAAGCTTTTGGCAATGTAAAAATCATCACACGGTCCTCATGGGGTGCCACAGGCCCCCGGAAACTATCAGGGGAGAACATTCACCGCGACGCCTGCGGGGATGACGCCACCTAGCGGCCCGTGTGAACACGTGATATGAACACGTGACCAGGTATCATCCATCGTGGTTCGGGTGTGGGCCGGTGGGGGCGCCACCGTTGGCAGGGATCAGGGAAGATGTCTTCATAAGTCGTCGACCTGCTGTAGACGGTGTTATCGTGTAGATTATCACGTTGGTGTTAGGTGCGGGACGGGGAATGGCGTAACTGAACGGGAATGCTGCCGTAAACAGGGATTATCTGTAACCTCTTTGCGAAAAACAAGTCACTGGTAGCGAAATATCAGTTTTCAATCACAGGAGATTTTGGAAGAAAAGTTCATATATGGGAGACCCAGAGACAGTAAAATAAAAATCAATATGTATCATAGATTATATATTTATCGATTAGGGGATTATGAAAAGGGGTTGTAGTGATGTGGGGTCGAATGGACACACTGATCTATATGGTAAAAAAATCGAATTAAATGTGATCTAGGAGATGATGATGTGTCACTTGTATTTCCTCCTCTGCCCTACCGCCTTGAGCGTGGCACATTGCGTTGTACCACTGGACTGCAGAAAGAGGGGTCCATGGTTCGAGTCTAGTCTAATATTTCATTGTCATCCACATAGAACCGATCTCGTCATGGTATGGCCGAGACCATTACTGTAAATTTAGCAAAAAATATCCAAAAGCCGGCATGCCCTAGGCCATATAGGGCAGATAGGTAATGTTTCATGGGCGCCGCCATTTTGCCACCCTCCCCACCCCCACCAAGTGTTCTTCATTGACGGAGATGAAAAAGCTATTTGTTCTCTCTACTGGAGGTGCAAAAGTATATGAGTGATAAAGGGGAACTATCCAAACTCTAGACTTGCTCACTTATGTGTATAGAACCTTTCATGTATGAAAGATCACGGGTTTAATCTTTACGTTATCCTACTCTGGAATGGTTGTAGGGAGCCAAGCGAGCAGTGGTAAATCTTTGATAGCCAGGTGCATTTCATAAGAACAGAGTGTCATAATATTAGGAAACGTCCTTACTATGAACGAAACCGTTCCTGTTCTAGGTCAGTCTTTGATTTTATACTGCCGGACACCATAGGCGGAAGGCAGTATGAAATCAAAGACTGACCGAGAACGAGAAACGTTTCGCCCACAGTGAGGACGTTTGCTTATTATTATATACATTAAATCAATGAAAAAACAACATTTTGATGACTTATTAAGTCACTCTCACAGCGGGCACGAACATTATTATTACTGCACCCCTAGCAGCGGGCAGTATTTCATAGATATTCGCACACAGGTATATAATAATATAGGTTCCATCCCCCCGAAAAGGGGCGCCATACTATCAGCCACCTGGTGAGTGCTTCATGAACTAACAATGGCTCTGTCCCCTATATATCGGATATCGTAATACCACACATGGTAGGCTTGTATAGTGCTTTATGCGCTAGGCAACAGGCATGTCAGAGGACATTAGATTGATCTGCCTATTGTCCTTAGCGGTCAGGACCGAACCTTGGGAGTTTTCCAGGAGAGACACCTGCACTCGATAAACAGTGAAGTAAATCTTAGAAATCGGGGTTGGACTGTTGGGGTTAGGACTGAGCAATGAGAAAAATGGGAAAATACATTATCAGTATTGAGATAATGGTGGAAACAATTCGCTGTCCTATCGGGCAGTGCTGAACACATCGACATTTGAATAAATCCTGCTGAAACTTCAGGATCTGATCAAGGCATCTGGTCTTTGCAATAACATTTTTACTGGAGGCGACTGTCTCTTAATTCAGCCTTGGTGCTTTATAAGATTTTAAATTATAATCAATGAAGTACTTCTGGTTATGCTCCTGACACGGAAGAAAATGTGTGTGGCAGAATGTGATCCTATTCACTTCCTCCTGCCTTTTCTGAACACTGTAACTAGATATAGCAAACAACTAACATACGTTGGTACTGGGCACCTTCAATAACAGTGAAGTATATTGGGTTTATACTTTTACTTCGCATTATCATACCCCTAATACAAAATCCCATAGGCTTAACATTGAGTTTCCGTATGCCACGCTGACTGGCATACAGAGTTTTATATGCCACTAGTAGCATACATAATTGTTATCACGTAATATTCCAAAATCGAGGAGACAGGGTAGGATAAAATCAAAACCTGATTCGTTTAAATCTTGGCCACTGCATGCAACTTCTGGATTTTGGCTCCGGACTTCGCCTCATGAAGTCACTATGCCAAACGCCAGTCATGGCATACGGTGGCCAAGATTAAAACTCATCCAGCTTTACGATATTATTGTATCTCTGGGATGAGAAATAGATAATAGTCGTTCTTATTGTTCGGGAACCTAAAAATGAAACTTACAAATATCGACTGCCAAGTACTCTTACAAAGGACGTCTAATTACATCGGTAACTATTGCACTCGAGCAGCCTACTCTAGAGTCTTGGAGATCAATATTTAAGCCGAGTAATTTAAACAAAGTGATTTTTAGTGTACGTACTGAAACTACATCTAAAATAGTCTACTATCTGGAGTAGATGTTTCACAACATGAGAGGTAAGCAAGCAGTGAAGATGGTGAAAGAAGATCAGTTCTATGGATGCCAGCCCTGCTGCTCCGAGTCGGATGTGACTGCCGGTGTAAAGACGGCCATCTTAGCCTTTGTCCTGCATCTTGGCGCATGTGTAATAGGAAGGATCCAAAGGGTTTGGATGTACGAGGCGTCTGTGGTCCTGGTGCTGTATACATAAACCATCGCTACTTTATCATCACTATGAATAGATATTCAGAGTGACCTGCTTGGGACCATGGGTCAGGTTGTACAGAATAGTTGCTGAAAAAATACAAAATTGCAGCTCTGGTGGTAGTGTGTAATACATATTTAGGTGGTTATTCGTCTATATTGCGTACAATATCTGAGTTTTGTAGGAGACAATATCAAGCCTACAGAGTTATAAGGGATGGGAACAATTCAGATGTATCGTTGTGGTTATGTAGAGTTATGCTGATTTGGTGGTCTGTATGCAAAAAACAAAAATGATTCTGCTCATATATATTTTTGTGTAACATGGATGTAATACACATTCAGGTTGAGTCTGGACATTTTCTCTACCAGAATCGGCCTCGTGGTGTTGCTATGTCAGTTTGTTTTTAAACCTCTGACCCTAGACCCTTGCCTGGACGTATCCAGGCATGTGCCGTGACGTCACACGGATTGTTCGCTTAGTGGTATCACGTGACCTTCGGGGACCCCGCCATATTGTTTCAGTAAATGGGGCCACGCTGTGAACTGATGTGTAGGTTTTTCCCCTCTTTGGCCTCTGTCTATAACATAAGGAGTGATGAATAAACTAGCCCAAGGCTACAAGTGGCGGCACACATAGGAGGCCTAAGAACAATCCACTTACTCGATCAAAGGTTTTCTGAGCGGTGTTTTTGTTGCTGAGATTCCTCCACAAATACACGCAGAACTGGACAATAACTATGGAGTTGATCTTAGTAGGGAGCATTCCTGTCTTACCCAAGATGTAAACATAGCACGTACTCTCGGAGTGGGCCCAAATCTCTTAACTCACTTATCAAATGGTTGTTGTTTAACGGTGTGTTTATCATGCATTCCCTAATAGTGGGACCTCTCCCGCTGAAGCTGTTACTTCCATCGATTTATTATGTATAGGAATTCATTTATTCTGAATTTCTATATCCCTTCCACGGAGATACATTCTGTGCGGTTGTACTTTGGATACTGATGATTTATAGATCGGGTAGGATAAGAAAAAAACTATCATTTCACATCACATAACCATCAGAGTAACTATATCATATATCAATGTTAGAGGATTATTCCTTATTCAGAAACTGTCCTATTTCTTCCCGGATTATAGTGAAGTTACGTGTAAACCATACCCGAGATACCCCAGTTCTTAGTCAAATACTCCTAAAACCGATTTCAGGAAACTAGTCCATGTTCACAGAGATAGCTTTCCTCACTCCAGCATCTGAATTAAAAAAGATAGGAATCAAGGGAAGGACAGCGTATGATGCCCCTAAATGAGGACACCTTTCTATGAATAGAAATCATTACAGTTAGAAAGTCAGAGAGGTCATGAGAAATGAACGATAACAACTTCCTTCATGATAAAAGTAGACTGATAAAGATCCCAAAAAGGGTATACAAACTTTGTAACCCGTTTTAAAAACAGTCTAAATATACGAGTAAGCCTGGGGTTAAAACGTTACAAGCCCCGACATCCGGATTTCCTTCAGGGCGAAAGCAGGAATTCCCACCCCCTTTAACACCTGCGCGTCTGTCAGAGGTATACTGTACCCATCTCACCTGTGAGACCCTCTCTTTGTAAACTCCCACACACCTCCAGCACTTGTTCACTATGCAGAGATGGTCGAGTGACAGCCCCAGTGTGTACCTTCAATGAACTCTCAGTGTTTTTAAATATTTCACCACAAAATGTTTTGTATCCTATTCAACGCAACAAGCCAAAAGAGTGCGGGGCTTCGCCGAAATGTTATTAGTCATTGAGTGTTTTTTTGGTACGTGTTCTTGTAGTATTTTGTTGTTGTTTATTTTTACATTGGTGAGGAACGGTTGACATTTACTTCTGGATCTGGACAAACATAACTGTGGTGGTGGTGGTAAGGGGTATTCCCCCCATGTTGCCCCATGTTCCCCTTTCCACTGAAGTGAGAAGTGGGAGTTGAGTATGTTGATCGTGTTTTTCAAAAACCAGGTGCAAGTCTTGAGAATTATTTCCCACTAGAACTCAGAACTCAAGTCCCTGTGAAGGACATCCTACTTAATTAGCGCGTTAGCAAACCCGTGATAAACTATTGCATTTTGACACATAATCATGGGGCATAGATGGCATCTATCTCTGTTCTAAGTAGTGGCAATGTAACTTTAGGCATACATAAGTGCTTTTCTCCCTATAAATTTAGTAAGCCAGGTTTTAGGAATCGGGGCTTGGTGTAGATCTCACTGGGAGAGCTTAATACCCTTCTATCCCCCTCTCCCCATGAGGTTTAAGTCCCGGCCATATGCCGCTCCGATCCTCAGTCGTCAGAAATCTACTGAGAAGACAAAGCTGTCAGTCCAGCTGTTTTATCACCCTCTCTCTGCACTGTTTGGTGATTTCTGTGCAAGGTCACGCCTCAAGGTCATGTCAGGGTTAGACCCTCAGGTCATATTGAGTTCAATTTGCAATCTGGCCAGATGGATGACCCCACCTGAATAACCCCACAATAACACCCGATGACTAGTGTGAAAGAATCATCACATTTATTTGTTTGATATAACAGTTTTGATTTTTAACCCAGTAGTCACGATCTTGCAAATTCAAATCTCAGCTGTATTTTTTGTGACTATATGATATATATATATATATATAGGCCTATATACACATCTGTTTATTTGAACGATACTTTTGCAGAAACAACTCATTGACCAAGACCAATCATCTTATGAAAACGTTCTTCTGGTGGTAATCCCTACTTGAGCCTTGCAGCAAATACTCAGGTTTCTATACAATGTTTCTTCTTCTATTCAGAACTAAACCCCAGCCCAGAACCGCACTCAAACAGATAGAAGCAAAAATAGTAAGGGTTCTCCCACTCCCTCAACAATCCCTTTTGTCAACAACCGGGGGAGATCTAGGGGGAGAAGTTGTTATAGAATGGGTTTTTCTAGAAAGAGGACTGGCCCGATCGGATGCCACCTTGTTTCAAGCTTCATTCCCGTGGAGTAGGAGGGTGTTGAGGTACAGGAGTGGCAGGGTTGGAGGAGGGCGGCTGGCAGCTGGGCGGGCAAGCAGCCAAGCAGGATCTCAGAAAGATCTAGGGATCTCAAGCATGGAGGTGTATCCCGTTACTCATTGTCTTGTAGGTGTGTAAACAGTCTAGGGGTGTCAGAGTCCCGTACACCCCCACGAACTACAATTGCCCCCTCCACTACCCGGTTCCTCCTGGTTCTCCTACTCCAGTCCAGTCTAGGAACCCGTCTCACTGCCGTCACCCGTACACACCTCTCCACTCACCTCTGGAAGCTATACCCTCACCAGCAGGTGAGGCCAATCAGTCTAAGTGCCTCGTATAAGTGGACACGTACACGCCAGAGAAACGATTATTTTTCGCTTAAAAAAAACCTATTCTGGTATAGTAGTTGATAAAAATTGTGAATGTCTGTGAATCTAATTTTGGAGATTTAGTACAAGTAGAACTCTCTATGTTGCCAGCATCTATGAAGGAAATGTGTTCATTTTGAATTATCCCCAGCCAGGCTCTCGTATAACGCTATTGTCTCTTTGTATAGAGTATCTCTAAAAGGTCTTTCTGTCGAAGCTAATGGTTGATAGTACTAAAAGAGGGCAAAACGTCGTCCTTAAACAATTCTGGCAAATCAGAATTATCTTTTAAAAATCGTTTTCTATTCATTTATTCCAACATGGGGAAATACTGAAGTGGGAATCTGCAAATTAAAATCTCAGAATAAGTGATCAGGGACGAGGGGTGGACACTTTTTAGACAGCAATACAACAGGTCTAGACCGCCTCTAGACACACTAATCTACACATTTGGGAATAAAATCTCAGAATAACCCCAGACTTTGTGAAAAAAACAGTAATAGTCCCCTTCAAGTGCACACTGCTTGTTTCATTCTCATTTGTTCTGTACTATATCCATCTCGATGAAGCGGAATTGAACTGACAATAGTGTGGGTTGTTGTTTGAATTTTAAAGATGCTAGCCAAAGTGGCCGTTCGTTCATAAAGACAGTAAGCACCAGGCCTGACTTATTCTTTTCCATGTTCCAATTAAAAAAACATCTCCACGCCTGCTCTGCACATAAACAGGAGGCAAGGCGCTCTCTATAGGGACTTCTCTGAGTTAACAGTGTACTGAAGTCCAATATAGATCTCAGACGTTTTTACCCACTTTATGTCCCTGCTGTATGAATCCACATCACGCAATGCTCGTGTACCATTGCCTTAAGTTAATATCTTTTTACTTGTGGTATTGGAAGAAGGAGGAGTGGGACTTAAAATGGAAGGGCGCATTCGGAAAACCGAATCATGTTAGAAACGCCCTAGCCACGTCATTGGGATGGTGGAATTCCATCCAGAGTTAAATACTTCATTATTCTCACCGTGAGTGCTTTGGCGGGAGAACATGAGAACGGGAAATGGCGTCGTAGCGCCGTTCATTGGTTTTTAAATGATCTTAGGAAACCAGAGATTTGCCAGTAACCACAGCGGTTAACGCAGAGGTTTTGCAAGCAGCTTCTCTAACATTTTCATTACCAATGACAGGCGGAATAGGTTGTCGCTAGTTAGATTATTATCAACATTTTGCACTATATCTGCATGCCTAATAAACACTTAAAACAGGATACATCAATATGGCAATGTTCACAATGGCCTCCGACCAATGATGGAAAAATATACATTGGCCCACTTTTATAAATTCAAGTTTATCCTACAGAAGTATTCCACATAATACTAATGGAGTCCAAATATGCCAGCGTTAGTGGCCGGCCTCTTTAACGGTGTTAAATACATAAATGAACTTATAGGGAGCAGTGGGGGAGTTTCTTCACACGTACATACCCGCCACTTCCCCCACACACAGAGCATAGACGTGGGACTATGAAGACATGACGATACAATACTCAGCCATGAATAGGTTACGTTGTGGAAGCCCGTGGGAAATGGTAGCGTGTAGCAGGACGAGCCCCTGGTGTATATCTCCGCCATTAGGCGCCGTGTGAAGCAGCGGGTGGTGCTCCCTATTTACCCACCTTTAAGTGCACAGTACTGGAGGTAGGACAATACCTTTACAGTGAGAGTGGGATGGTCACAAGGATGTGATCAACCTATGTAATGTGTTGGACACACTAGTGACTACTCGCTGTAGCATAAAATTACTCACACCTCATTTACATTGTGTGCATTTGAAGACTCACTTGGTACTTTAGAAACTATTGGTACATTAGCCACAGACAATACGCTCAAGGCAACAGCACTTCTAGCTTCCATTAAAATAAAGTCACTAAAAACTAGATGGCTAAAATCAGACATAAAAGAAAATATGGAACTTTCCAAACTCCATCTATGTGAGGACATACAATATCATAAAGTATATAAACATGTGGAAATTCTGCAAGATCTTCCAGCGATTTTCTCTCAGCACGGTGGTCTAGCTATGTCTATATTAACTGTTGTTTGAATCCTATTTTTTCCTTGTACATTAAATCAGGATTTGATATCTACGTTTATTTTGGTATGGGTAAACCGTATTTTTCAAATATTTTCTAACCGTGTAACGAAGATCACATCAGTTTAATCATGTCTAGTATCAGAAATATCGTTGGGATTTCTAACTTTTCCTAATTGTTCCGGTAACAATCTAAATATTT
The DNA here is from genome assembly GCA_950022655.1 of Alentia gelatinosa. Lineage (NCBI taxonomy): Eukaryota > Metazoa > Annelida > Polychaeta > Phyllodocida > Polynoidae > Alentia > Alentia gelatinosa. The sequence goes on from OX465581.1 coordinate 108,777,899, forward strand.
GCCTATCCTCAAACTGAAGTGATCATAAGACATCCTAAATATGGATAAAACTGTCTAAATCAGTAATCAGTGCAACATTAGTAAACTGTGTTGCTCATCCCAATCACCTTAATTTTATTACGCAGACTTCCAAGTATTATACGACCATCGAACACATTAATTTTCCCCTTGAGAAGACCATTTAGTAATCGGACCCATTTGTGTTAATTCCCCTAAACGCTCCTCATTAATAATTGACAGAGAACCAACAATCAGCGGTCGGTCAGCTGAATGAAGGTGCTGTCCCCTACCTGATGTTCATACCCTGCACTCCATTAGTGACAGGGTAGTGGACAAAAGCGCGGGTTGATCATTGTGACACAACGCAATAAGCTAAGCCAGCCATTCTCGCTTTCCTCTCTGCCTACAGCTGCGGATACTATAGATCCTTCTGAGGTCCTCCAAGGTTAATATCATACAAGGCTGGTATTTATGACTTGAGTATGGTATAAGCAAATTCTGATATCTACAGCATAAGCGTAGATATTACCAAAACTTAACTATTCATTATCTGTGTGAGGGGTCTCACAGCTAATTCCAGATATCTAAGTTAGTTCTTATATTCATAAACCCAAAACTTACCAACAACCATTTAGGCCCCTGCCTTATTCATGATATCTTCTCATTGCATCGCACTGGTACTCAGTACCTAGTTGGTTGGGAGCAATTAACTGTCATTTCTGTCACAAACTGGAGTGAGAGCTGACACCCGAATGGCCAGTGGCACAAAAAGAGAACAGGCCTATCACAAAGGTCTTCTTCAGCCCAGACGGCTGTTGGCACAATCAATTGCAGACTCAAGTCAATGCTGGTTTGCTGCGTTGAACGCATATGATCACGTGATAACATGAAGCACGTTGATTGGTTCACCCAACGAGTATAGTAAAGTATACTCGTTGGTTGGACTGACAGGCTCAGGAGTGCACAAACTATCCAGTTTGACCAGAGCGAACCAACAGCAGACCCACCGCAGACGGCACGCAAAATTCTCTCGGATTCCCTCCCGATTTTCTGGTCTTTTCAGTCTGATCTTGTTTCTTTCTAGTTTACATGCACGGCAGGACTGTTCGTGTTAGAGACATGACGCAGGTGGGTCACGTGCACAAAGAATGGATACATCTCGGCCAGCAGAGGTATGTAGCCAATCAGCACGCCCGATACTTTCGGTGTTGAGCTGACCACCACAGTCTGGCCAGCCTTGTGCCTGGTCCCTGGTGGGTCGTAAGACCGTGTTGTGGTCCGTGAATTAATGGGTCCTATGAGGGACATTGGTCAGGAACGCCGCCATACGCGGTTTGCCAAACCGCACCCTCATCCCCCATATATATGCCCCTAGATCCCTGTTCTATCTCACACCCGACCCACGCTCTCCATTACAACAATACCACTCAGCCCGCGATATAAGCCTTTCCGATAGTCACGTTACTGCCGGCAGAAAGAGCCACCTCATTTTTCATGCGGGTCGCCATCTTTTTTCCGAGACTCTCTCGTTAACGGTCTCTTGGTAATTTACCAGGCGCATCCCATTACTGAAATTACCTAATTAGTCCCTAGCCAATCAGCGCCTGCGGCTTATAGCCCCCACTGGATTCGTCCAACTGCCGCGTGAGGGCGTGCCGGGCCACGAGATCTCGCCAAACCTCGCCATGCGGTGGCGCTCCGAGCAGCCTCCGGGAACGAGGCTTGATCGAGATGTTGACCTTGTGAGTGATTTTTCCCTTGTTTTTGTTTTCGTTGATACTTCAGATAGGATTAGTGAAATCGGTAGGAATGGGCATATGTAGCCAAGGTGGGTAACAAGACACAAGAAAAAACATTTACATGTATACAACATAAGTATAGATCAATTATGAATGTTAATCTATAAGTATTTGTACATTACATATGATGTTTGCAGATATAGAGCAAAACGGAGCTAACCATCATAAAAATCCATTCTGATTTCTTTTGCATTGGTCTGTGGTGAAACGATGGAATACAGTTTTATCCCATCTGTATATTCTTTTAGCACATTGTATAGAGCGGAAGATAGTTAATGACTCTCATATGCAATAAAGAGGTCACTATCGATAACCCTTAGTCCTAAGAACATGATAAGAGAAACTGAATGGACTGTATATTCAGCTTAGAGGTTCATATCTCTAACAATCTATAAAGTGATAACACGAACTAATATTTGCTACTTATACCATCTGATCTACTCAATAATTCTAATCCATGGTCAACATCTATGGTCAACAGCCAAAATTGCCTCCATCACTATTTCACGGTTATGAATATCATGCACGATCGTTTCTATCTGATACATAGATAAATGATGGTAAGGTAGGTCAGCACAGCTGATATACATCAGTATATGTAGGTCCTTGTGAACCTTAATGAGGCTGGACAATTGGCACACTAATTAAGTCTTGGCATTTATATCCTAATCAACATTAGCGTCATTAAGCTTCATCTATCAAATAGATAAGCTATACTGAAACGTCTACACCGGAATATGTACGTGTTTGTCTATGACCGTGTCTCATGGACAGTGTGCTATTAGGAGTCTTGTACCAACGAATCGAACCCAATAAAAATGTAAAAAAAAAAAAGGAATTGTTCCAACCGGTCTCCTTCAACAGCTTCGAAACTCCACGAATGATATGCCAAGCCCTCTCATGACCTAAGACTCCAATCCACTGAGCAGTTTAGCTCAACGGGCTATAGGTCCGTTTCCATTGGTGTACGAAAACGGTGTAGATCTTTTTTAGTTCTCCCAATAGCTCATTTCCACTGTGCCTCAGCAGAGCTAAAGGTCCGTCTGTAGTAGATCGGTGACAGCCAATGGGATTGGGCTTTTAGGAGAACTCAAAAGATCTACACCCTTTTCGTCGGCAATGAAAATGGGCCTTATGCCCTATTGCGATGACTGGACGACCTAACTGCTGAAACGCTCCATTAGGGAAGCTCCTCCTATCCAGTTCAAATATAATGTGTGAGATCTAAATCTAATAACAAATGACGAGCTACCCCCTGATGAAAACGCCTTTTGGATCATTAGTAGCCCATTCTTCGTCTCGACCTTTTTAACAAACCCAGGACTTGACACTTGTGGAGAACACCTGATTGGAGTAAAGGGCAATTAGAGACTGGTTTGAATGGTATCCAATCATTTGATTATTGGTCTGACTTCACACAAATCTATCAATGTTCAGAGCAGGTATTTACCATCAGACATCATCCACTTTACTATATACCCATGCCGTATTTACCATAAATACGCACCGTTTCGGCATATGACGTAAAAATACTGTACGGACAGCCGGTCCGTACACTAAAATACGGACCACCTTGCCATACACGTTTATTAACATATCGGTTGTTAAAATTAAATTAATGATTTTTTTTTAATTTTGGGTATAAAGTAAATATATAACGTCCAACCATGCTTGTACAATTCACAGAACTCGATGATAATATACGGTTTGTACGGAACTCGGCGTAAACGCCTCGTTCCGTACAAACCGTAAATTAGCATCTCCTTCTGTGAATTGTACAGCATGGTCAGGACGTTCTATATAATTACGGCAAAAAGGAGAGCAGGTTTCAAAACTACACTTAGAAACACCCCCTATTATATAGCTGATGAAACGTTGTGAAGATGCAGCAGGAGTGTGGGACAGCGACCACCTGTTTTTTTTATCACAATCACAGCGCCTTTCTGTGATAGTGCGATCAGCAATCTTCATCGAACTTACTTATTAATCTGTAATAAGGAATGAAAGTCTCCTAGTCAGGTACAGCCTTCTTTTAGCGAGAAAAGGATAATTTTTTTATGTTATATTTTACTTTAGTTTTATTGGCAGGATATTTTAGCCTCTGTATGATGATGATACTCTCTTAATTGGTTACCCAATACACCACCTTCCTCGACTAGTGATCAATTACCATCCATCTTTCCGAGCGATGTTAATAAAGAAAAAACCTACTTGCAGTCCATTTGGTTACGAAAGTGATATAATCTATGTATTATATATATAATGTTAGAAAGTAGTATGATAGATGGATAGCATAATAGATGTATTATATCCAGCCTTGCTTAATGTCGTTGCTTTGGCCCCAACAGTCTGTGAACTCTGAACTCCTATACATACACACAACAAATACCATCGTCAATCTCTACTCAATAGTTCCTGGTCTATAAAATGCCTTCAATCATAGCCCAATACCAACACATACCAAGTACACCGGGCGAGACCTGAGAGATTTACCAATTTCTTGTCTTCTTGTATAAATACACTGCGATACATCACGTCGCAAACATCTGCTCTCTTTCAAAAGCTCACACTTCGACGTCGTTTTGATAACATAACAGATGATATCAACAAACAATAAACATATTCAGCACTAGGAAAGAGCCCTGTCTCATCTTACCGCCCTGAAGGCTCAGCAAACCTTGTTCTTCTGTCGTTCACTGAGGCGTATGAATAGAATTGAATGATGGTAACATCCAAGAAGACAGTACTATTATATTCAATGACCTGGAAGGCTATCAAAGGAGCAAGTTTCGTGAGGAGTATAGTGTATGAGCAACAGATCATTCATAGCAATGAACACAGTGTAAATAAAGATGTACAGTAATCATATATATACTGAAATATCAAGTACATATCATTGAAGAGTACAGAGACAGCTTCATTCATTAACATGATTTAACGTCATTCATGAACTTTGGGTTCTAATTAAATGCAGTAAATTGCTATCATGCTGCAAGAGATGTCTATTAATAGTGATAAAAAAGGGGCCTGTGGCCTCGAACGTCAACCAACATGTGAGATTGTTTGAACATGATCACCATTCACGGAGGTGAGAGGGTTTGATTGTATGAGACCATGCCGAATCAGGAGGCATACATACAGCAGTGGGTGCGAGGAGAGTTCTATAGGAGTGCAATATCCCAAGCATGCTTCTAACGCCTAACATGACTATCATTATTACATTGCTTCCAAAATCTGGTTAATGATAACGGTTGTTTGACTCCTACCCCTACTAGGAGGAGGGCCATGCTTGTAGGTATTTGACATGCTTGACATGGTTCTGGTGAGCGACTTCATTGTATATATGCGTGCTTTGCTATGGGGATGTTCTGATTTAATCTGCGGCCGTGTTACCACTTTTTCTATATGTGTGATCGTCCGTATGATTCACACCGTGAACCATGCACACGTATAATGCGGTCATGCTCCAGTGGACAACAGATACGAAGCGGGCCTACCATCAATGCAGTACCTATATATGACAAACTCATTCGCCAGTTATTTCTTAGTAGGGATATCTTGAATTTTATTAAAGATTACTCAAATCAATGATAATCGAGATATGTTGCTGATGTTTTTGTTCAATATATATTCTTTAATCAATTCATTCAGTTTGGGAACTGTGCATATATAGTACATATAAGCTTGCTAGGTAAAGCTACATTAAACAGTGACAAAGCTAGGCCACCATTCTCCCCAGTTCCTGTGCCTTCAGAAAACAGGGTGAGTGGACTAAACACCTTCATGTAAGTTGTATACACAGGCGGCCACCCACAGAGTCAGGTGCTATTCGTAGAATTCCCGGTGTAATGATCATACAATAACACCAAAAGATCCACTCGCGGGAACCTAGAAATGAGTTTAAACAGTGTTCTGATCATTCTTGTTCCCTATCTTTTGATACTTTTATATAACAAGCTAGTCTCAGGCTTGTGGAACACAAAAATTCGCTCTATATTTAATTTATTTATTGCTTTTTATGGCTCTTGACCTTTTGTTCTTTAGTTGCTAAAATATGATATTTCTGACCGCGATGACGCCGTCCTTATTTCGTGCCTAGAGGTACAGTAATGGGGAGGAGGCTTACCCGGGGAACGGATTTATTATACGTCAACCCGGCAAGTAGAAATAGCAAGGCAGCGATTTCTGTCGTTTCCTTCTACATGTATTTTTTGAGCGGTCTATCAGAATAACTTCATTATGGGCAATAATTTCCTGGGGCCTTATTAGATTTCCATTATGGAATTTTCTGCTTTTCAAACTGAAATTCCTGTAGGTATAATCTAATTGCCTGTAAACGTATTTTGGCTTTCACCCAGGTATGCCCAAAGGCATTATAAATGATTCGAGAGTCTCAAGACCTAACCAGATGTGCAGTCTTGGCTGCAACCATGTGTTCACTATGCATAAAGATGCACAGCAACAATATCCATGTAGTATTTCAATACCATACTACTGAACACTGTGCTGTCATACAGTATGCACATTACTAGCCAATGCACTATCATGCTGTAATCACTAGCTAAATACTGAGTTAGTGTTGAAACCCCCGCATAGTGAAGTGAGATATAGAGTGCTCTATAGTGAGTTGCTGGGAAAGGAGCATAGTGAGCTGCACAGTAGAGTATACAGTAAGCTACACAGTGAGCTGAACAGTGAGATTCTCAGTCAGCTGCACAGCGGCTGGGGAGTAAACGGCTATCAACTGCTAAATGAGCTGCACAGTGAGCTGTACAGTAAGGCCTGGAACCCATCTACACCGACGTAGAATTCAGAGATCCCGATGCACTCAGACCCACATTCTATTCAGCGCAATCGTTCATCGTAGAGCGTGTCGGTGTGCATAGGAAACCATGTGGATTCAGCCCTCTAACGACTCAGTGAGCTGCTCAGTTAAAACAGAGAACCCTGGAACAGCACGGTCTCAATATCAACCCTCTTACCACGTTGGTCTCAAACAACCTGACGAGTTGGCGCACAGAGTTGAGGGACCCACTCCTCACCAGGTGGAAGAAGCCGCCGCTGTGACCTCCCTTGGCGCCCTTGGACCCCGTGAACGTGCTGGTGCCGGGCTGGTGGGCGCCGGGCCGCGCACGCGCATTCGGGGTGAAGTCGGAGCGCACGTCGGCCGACGTCCACGTATGGCTACGACGTAGACCGGACGTCCGCCGCTTTAAGTTGGCGATCTTGGCTTGCATTTTGCCGCGTAGCTCAGGCATAAAGATCACGTAAATCCAATGGTGGATATGAACACTCCTATTGTCGTACAGTAATACACTAAGGTATTATTCACTGGGTGTATTGCCATACAGACGACATCGTTGTGTGCAAGGTATACGGCGCGGTTGTGATATAACTTGGTCCTTTATTATAGGTATTGATGTATCTGGTTAGCATGATCAAAGTGCTGACTAAAATGCTTTGTTATATCTTGGACTGTTTAATTCTGTCATTACAAGAATGACATGACACCCCAATTAGTGTTAGCCAAGTACTGCAACTGCTAGCTGTCAGTCGTTTCCCATGTTGATATTGGTTCCTTATGTATTCCTATAGAACAGTGGGAATACTAATGATGTATATAACATACGCCTTTAGCCAGTTTTATTGACTAAATATGTTATCTATACAGACGCATTCACTTCGGGATATATCAGGTCTGTGTTGTATTATTCATTTATGCTGTAAATGTGTCATATCCATCCAGGATACATAATGACTAACTACGTTATATCACTAGATACATCACATGGGAGTTTAGGTAATACCCAGACACAGTCCGGCTGCACGATCATTTATATAAATGGCATATATAATGACACCTATGTATTACCTCATATACCTAGCGAGATACCTGTATAATCCTCAGGTGAAGTAAACTCCCACTGGATACTCATTAAAAGTTCATAAAACAAGAGACCGAATACCATCTCTTCAAACGTAGTCCCTCAGAGATGGGTCAGCTCTATGAGGTAGCGGATACCATCACACACTGTCATACTCCTGCCCTACACTGTGGTATATCAACCAGTCTCTATGCTCATTGGGTATATATAGTACCCCCAAGGGGTGAGTTGAATCGTGAAACATCCAGCATCATCCGCAACCATATGGCACATGTGTAAGGGCTACACATACCACCCTCACAGTCTTACGTACCCACACCCACAACCCCATCTGTCATCTCAAATCGGTAAGTAAATCCTTTGTCGGTGAGGTATTCATCCGTGGAAACAGTTATAATCCTCAGTGTAGACTCACAATGAGCCGTTTTGTGGTATTGACGGACGATGGTCTGTTTAGAAGGAATCATCAATGGGTGTTGTTAGAATGAGAGATCACGTGTGAAGAACTGGTGAAGTCTGTGTGGATGAACGTGAGGCGGTGGAGGTGTTATTGTATATGTCTCTGTGTGAGTGTCGTTCATAAGTACACGGCGGCCGTGATTTACATACACCAGCTGGACCCGGATGCTGGTGAACACCGCTGGTTAGTGGTCGCTCTCATACACCATAAAGACGCGCTTCAGTTTCCCGCGCGGCGACTGAAGGCTGATTGTCGTCTGCAACCCACAGACACCACGTCGGTCGTTTCGTGATCCCTACAAAACGTTTCATTGCTTTCTGACTCTCGATATATCCGGTGCGTGGATTTATATCAATGGGATATTGGCTGGGTATATTATTACATTCAAATCACACGAACCTTTATGGCTGCAAAAATAACGGTGTGGATATCTAGCTTTGGAGGCCGATATTCTCTCGTATTCAGTCCGCGTGAGTTGCCACTCAGTGCGTGCTAGGCATACACACATTGAACTAGAGATACCAATAAACACCTTCATACATCACCCACTATATAGATATCCATACAAATCCCTGCGCAGCCTTCACAGTCAGTCTCACACCTCCACTCACTGAGATCACTGGCAGTTTGATCTTCGTGTAAAGCCTGTTGGTCAGGACTGCGGCGGGTTGGTGTTATGACCTCAGGGTTGATGTGAGGTCAGGATGAACGAGCTGGAGCCTGCGGAAACTGGGATGGATGGGTTGAGCATACATGAGGCCTGAGCCGGTGATGGTCACTGCAGACAGCCGCGATCTTCCGCCCTGATCCCGGCCCTGATTGGATCCGCGCGGCCCGGTTGGATCGCTGCCTCGGCTAATGGGACGGTGATTAAGCCAGGAGAACCGGGCCTCCTGCCGCCGCTGTTTGCACTGCCGCCACCAGGAGCATCCACCGAGCTGCTCAGTGCCAAAGGGGGGAGAGCACGCCTCGTTTGGAGATCACTGAGACCTTATCGAACCCCCGCCAGGCGCAGGGCGCCAGAGTGCGGATTTGGAAACATCACGTGATCTCACGTCGCGTGTCGATACGTCGCGTCCTGATACGTTGCGTCGCGTCCCGCTTTTCGAGAACCAAACTGGAACGATTAACGAAGATTCCTCTCTTTCTCCTGCCTCTAAGATCCAAATAGAAAATCAGTTGTTCAAGAATGCGGGACTCAAGTAGGGCAACGATCACGTGACTCCCAATAACGCCACCTGGCGGAAACTGATCGTGCTCAAAGTAGCGCCTCTAATGTGAATGGCATGAATTAGTCACATTTGCAGGCAGCTTTAATTAATCCGCGATAAAACGGAGAACAAACACGGACCAGGATAAGCTCGGGTGCCGCACGCACCCACTCCACCACAAACAACAACAGCTGGTTCTACACCCGGCTTGCGCTTCTTGGCGTGTTTGCGACGTTCACACAGTGGCCGCTGGGCGCGCTCAGCTCACCTACTTCAAACCAGGTGTGGCGGGCGGCGAGCTGGTCCCAAGTTCATCCCGAGCTACTCCTGTATCCTGTGAGTACTGACTTAGAACTGGGAATCCTGTGTGAAGTCTTGTAGGGGTCTGATGATGAACAGGGTATATTATATGCATTCACCCATGACTGTTACTTGCGCCGTTATGTGAAGTTTGCCAGACGGGCGGGCGCCAGTATTGCCCTCACTGACCCTTGGTAGAAGGACAAGCAGGGGGCTTCTCCTGGCAGTCACAAGAGCGCGAGTCTTGGAGGTGCTGGTATAGATAGTCTAGCGGCTCCGGTCGTATTGCCTTGACACCTATATCCCGCGCCGCCACTCTGAGTATATAAAGTCGCCTGGCACCGCTCTGGTGTCGTGCACGGGTCTCGCACACACTCTCCGCCCGCCACCTCGACACTCCTCTCTGCCCGGCAGTTCACGTCCGTCTGCGTGCCGGACGGAGGAGCGCCGACTCCCGGGCCAGCTCCGGGGCCTGGGACAGCCAACCACGGGCGCGTTCGGAAAACGTCGGAGGTATGTCACGGGGGACCTATAACTCAGAGGAGCCGGGGTTCTCGGGGGCAGGTTCCTAAATGATCAATGTCAGGGAAATCTTCGTCGATCTCAGCCATTTACGAATGTACATTTATATCGATCAAAATTGAGGCAAGTATTGCAAATTGGATCTTATTTTAGTTCTTTTCCCAAGTAATATTCAATATATTACTGCAATGCTCCCATGATGAGAATTCCATAAAGTGCTTTTAGGAGGAAGAGCCCGTTGTCTGGCAACGGTGGAGAAAGACGCTAGTCGCCTGCATCTGGGATTTATATATGTGTATATATTTATAAGAAACTAGGCAAATGATAGCAGGCGTTGTTATGTGCGTCAGGTTGGAAGCAGCAGGGTAAAGATGATACAGCCGATATCTTGGCGGTGTATATCCACTTCGTACAGCTAGATGTTGTTTCAGGGTTGCGCCTCTGACGAGTATATATATTACGTGTATCTATATAGACACGCTATCAATACCACCAACCTTGAGCCGCCTATTGCTATCATTCTCCTTTATATTTGATACCATAATGTTGCATTTTTAAAGACATTATAGTGACTCTTTTTCACATCTTTTGGTGCTAGAATCATTATCCATTATGTACAATAAGCAATAACAAATATAAAAGCTCCATTATGATTACCTTTTGCTCATATAGCCATCCCTCATATCCATCCACCGAACCATGCATCATATTTGAGATTGGCGCAGGAAGGGTGAGGTTCCCAGTGAAAGACCATTGTTCAGGGGAATCAGCCATTTTGTAAGAGAGATAAAACTAATCGTGGCGCCTGCATAACATGAATGGTAAGGGATAAATGAGAAGATTTTATGAGAGTTATTCAGAATGTGATCAATTCTTCATCGATGAGAAGATTTATCATCCTAGATTTCACAGTAAATTCATTGTTATACCACAAGGGCCAAGGAAATATTAGGAAAATAAAATATAGAAGTTAAGTTTTTCAAACATTCTCTGAGATAGGGCTGTGCTGAGATGCTAATAAACTTCGAGTTACATGTACAGAGTAATTATTGAAAGTACGAACTTACCCCCTCCCCCACCCCCACGATCATCTGGCTGCCGCGACCGCAGTGTGGCGCCACTTGGACACTGGTGTCCACACTTCCGGTTCCTGTCCAGGTGGCTCTCGGTCTCCTGATCATTGTTTTCATTTGATATGTTTTTTTGGGGTGTTTTTTAAACACTTTTATTCGGGTACTATTTTTACAGTTTTCTGCCTCGGCTGGGCTGTTCTTCCGCCAGGTCCTGCTAGCATTTAATAATAAAATACGCATTCTTTAAAGAGCGACATATTCATGTCTTTCTACGTTTCCCATCCCTTAAGGTAGAACATGGCAATAGTCAAAGAAGACTCAAGAAAAAAAGGGTAGTAACTAGATAATTCTTTTTTCCGATGACCGGAGTTAGACATATTCCACCTACAGTTAAACGAAGAAATGACAACTAATAGTAACTATATAGTTTTTACCTTGGAGGACAAATCAACAGAGCCTTTGTATAAAAATCGGATTTATTCCTCTAAATTCATATCCATAAAACTATTATTGCACGCCACTAGTCGCCTTCGTGAATGAAATGGAAAATGGGTAAGATGAGCAATGGCTGGCGTGGATTAAGACCGGGTAAACACAGACACTCAGACAATGATGTCCTCTGAGTGACTCTGAGTGACTCACTGCTTGGAGAGGCCTGCGGCTGGCAGGCAATCGGCTGGCTGCCAGCCGACTCCAGATATATTGCACCGACAATTTACACGTCCGTCGGACACAAGCAGGCCGGCTGGCCACACTCTTCAAGCATAGGCATATTCGTGGTTGAGGTTCTACATTGGCCGGGAGATCAATGCTTTTACGATTGGAGAGGATGGTGCCAGTGAGTACTGGATCTGGCTACGGACTGGGAATGGGTGCGGCTGGATCTTCAGTCGTTGTCTATCCGTAGCATGGCCCTAAAGGTCGCACACACATCGTCTCGCCATTGCACTTATTTACAATATTGCTGACGTATTCCCATATATCCACTTTTTACAAGGATCTAGAGAAGGAGAATGACAATGTCAAAGATCACCTATGTATCATGACCTTCATATCCCATGCATCCTCCTCGACTCGAGCGAATGATATAACAATGTATCTGAGAAATTTGTTCTATGGCGTCATTCTTATATAAACAAGTTCAGGGTTATTGATATACTTGTAATCTGCAAATATATGAGTTGATCATATATATTCCCACGAAGCGGAGAAACGGGCATCTTCATAACCTTAAACCTATGTGAATGTTTCATGTGCAAATACCTATACAAAGACATTGCATCTTCTAACAATCCTCCATCATTGACTGGTGAATTGCGGTCTTTCTCTGATGAAATAGAATTGGTACGTCTCTGACCACTTGGCCCCTTGTATCTACTGACCACATCCTTCTTCTAGGGCCACCTCCGCATTCTGCTCCAAGCACCACCTGCCGCTCGCCTCATCGACTCAACCCACCCCCTCCCACACTCCCTGCCCCACGGTCAAATAGAAAGGAACACAAAGAAATCACTGGCTTCATTAAGGAGCTTCCCGAAATAAACTCAGGGTATTTCTGGTGGATCTAGCTCACTGTCCTGATTAGGTGACCGGAGTGAGTAGTAGTTGGTGTGATTCTCGGTAAATTTAAGAGTTGCTTGTTTTCTGTAAATGCGTCCTCAAGTCGGGGTTGTTAAGGTGGTCAAGACGTGTGAATACTTAAACATTGTAGGCAGAATACGATGGCGGCGGGAGTGGCCATTATGGACATCATAGCAGAACTATAGAAGAAATTAAGAAGTCGTGGTCAAAGTTGTCGTTCTCCACTAGTTTGATGCGGAGTGATATGAACAAGGCAATAGTAGAGTGAACATCACGTAACATTCAAATGAGTTGGAGAATAACGAGTTTGACCAACATGAGTTGCTTTCTCTATTGTTTCAACCCTGTAAGAATGGACGAGATACAGACCATGGAGAACGGACTGCAATATTCATAGGGGCATGGAGAACCAGTTTCCAATGTGAAGCCTATGGAACAAAAATACCAGGGGTGAGAGAAAGGAAGCTCTCTTGTGCGTGCTACTTTGATATCCCCATTATAAATGCGTATACATGTAGCTTTTCTGTTTCATAGAAGTAAGCTAATGAGGTGGTGTATGTATCATATCATTAGATGGTCTCTTTTTGGGCACATTCATACATGATATTTAACACTGTGCTTTTAGCTCATACATAAACTGCTGAGCTTCGCAACAGCCATCATTTTCGATTCATCCATCACGTGACCGGAGTCTGGAGGTCAACACCACCTGGTGGCAGGGTGGGCGCCTTCCTTCCGCGTCGTTTAGTATTCGGAAGCAGGCTACCTGTCTGGCAGTGCCTGAGCCTGAGCCTTTCAGAGAGCAGATGTATCGGGTCTCGGTATTGTGGTTGTCATTGTGGTACCGGGCTCCTGGGTCCTCTAGGGTTATTGCTACCACTTCTCTGCTTACCGCTCCTTCTGTACGTGATCCACCGTTCGTGTTCCACCGGGCTTAATGAACAGCAACACACGGCTGCTGTATGGTCGATATATAGAAATAGGTGCAGTGGACCAGGCCATATGTTCACCGGTAACGGCCGTACGACCAAAGCCTGCGAAAAACTGATAAAATAGATTTTAACTGTTACCCGCCGGCATCAGGCCTAGAACAGGCCTCAAAATAAAGGGTGTATTCCACCAGATAGGGTGGATTTCGGCGACATCAGGCTTCTATCAAACGTACCTTTTGTGTACAAATCCACACGGCTGATACGGTCGATGCAACACGGTAGTTGTATGGGCACCGCCGACAGGTAACAGACAAAAACTTTATTCTATTCAATCGGATTTTACTGGTCCATTGCCGTGTGCTGTGACCTGCTCCACCACACTTATTTCTATATATTCGCCTGACAGTCGTAAACACGGTGCCCATACGGCTGACATGCAGAGCCATTCATTAGGCTAGGTGGAAGATGCCCTTAAGCATATTTGGCAGACGTCTGGCGGAGTGGAAATCCGGCCTTTTCGGTTAGACACACCCTTACATTATACCTCACCTGCTGTTTTGATTGCAGCACTTTATATTCTGGGAATTAATTATTGACAGAAATAACTCAGACCTCATTATGGTACTTTTATTTCACAAAATAAATAGATTTGACCATAGAGCATTCTGAAAACAATAGCCACATCAAGATGACTATATGATATACAATGTATATACTGTCAGACACGATATTCAATATATTTCACACCATATTCTCATACCCCTGAAAAATATTGGACTTTATCATGTGAATTTTGAATTATTGTCAATGTTTTAGTTTGAGCATTTTCTCTGTCCCTATGTCAGACATAAGGAAATGTTTTCCAGGTCACCATTTTATGTCGGTGTGTCTATTTGGAATAAGTTATCAAACCAATGTCAGAGAACTGCAAATGATTCTAGAAAGTCATTTAGACAAGAAACATTATTGAGAATTAGAGAGTATATAAAATAGTATTTTGTTACCAGTGTCAATCGTTCTCTTTACAAACCAACCATCGTATGGTATATTACTTTTTTCTGTACGGTTATGTCATTTATGAATTATATAAGCACGTCTCATTGTATGTACCATCAAAGTTTTGCTGTTGGATCTTTGGAAATCCGCTCGATTGTGTGGAAGAGCGACGATTGAATTTGTCGAATACAATTTGGATAATAATAAAAAAAAAAAAAAAAAAAATAGATTCTCGGTGTATCCCCTTCCGTTACTTCACCCTGATTCATAGTTTCTTTTTCGCACTGTGGGGGCAGATCCTTACTCATCCTTAACGCTCCTGATGATTCAGCATTTACCGATAAGTTATTTTTATACCTGAAACCAAACATCCATTCCACTTGTGTCATACAAGCTTTATCGACTACCTATCTGTAGTCAGACGTGAGATGATACTCACATAAGCACGTTCAGATCTTTGAGCGCATAGGGGCTGTGTGCTTATATCTCCCACAGCTATTTTTCTTTTTTCTTCTTGCAACTAGAGCTATCCACACCAAATGATTTCAGCTTATTCAAGTGGATGTCTCTGACTCCAAATACGTTTCAAATGATCTAAAGATATCCACTGTTCAATTTAAAATGTGCAGCATATGTAAGCAAATTTGAATTTTAAGAATCTTCCAATTGTAAGACCTTTGACAAAATAAAATTTCATGAATTCATATGTCAAATAGTCCACACATTAAGGACTTAAACTAGAATAAATTCCTTATATTCTTGTTTGAATTTATATTGTGAAAAGATAGGGTAAGAGAGCTCGCCAAAGCACAAAAGATCAGTCAATAGCCGCGGCAGGTCCAATACACCGGTCGCTGACGTCCTCTACAAACAGGCTCTTGTATTCCTACGAAGTCTGCCATACCCCACCCCGGGGAGATACTGTCTAGACTAATCACACCGTCGGGTGTTTTCTGGTGTAACTCCGGACAAGTCTAAGATAACGCGTCTGATACTCGCATATATCTATTTCCCTTAGGAAGCTGTGAAACACGGACTGGTCTGAGCCTTTGTGCTCACTAGTACTACAGAGAATGCGGAAATTCCAACTCTTTCAGGATTAGGCACACATACACATGTCCAACAGATGTAATCTCAATCCCAGCCCCCTCATAACCCATCGGCGCTTGGAAAAAAAAGTAGGTGAAATAACTTCCATGGCGAATAACCTCCATGAACATTTCCTTTCTTGGAGCTTTTTGCCCCAGTGCGTCACTTATCCTACCATACCCCTGGTGTGCGCATGCGCGCTGCACACAGTCACCGCAAGGGGACGCCACTTTGACCTGGCGTACCTGATAACACTGTAGGTGGCTAATCCGAGTCGCATGTGCGCTGGGCGGAACACGTGGCGAACGCATGCAACATTTGGCTCCTTTCTTTTTGCTTAAGACCTTTTTCTCCGTTATGTTTACTCTGTTTCTGACATGGTTCATGTTTTTGATCAACATCGAGCAAAATAAGTAGTGACACATTCTTGTTTGTTCGAGTGTCACACTTCATGTACGCGGTTGTACACTATAGGAAGAAAGGAATGGTTTTGTTTGTGCTAGTGGCTCGTCTAGAAGATCAGTCTCGAGAATATTTCGTGGAAAACACGAATCGCAGATTATACACTTCCGCTTAATGGAACTGATCTTACTTGCATCAGAAAGAACGCAAGGCTTCAATAACCTATTATGTCCGAGTCTGATACTATCACAAGAAGCGATGTATGTCTGAGACAAAGAGACGGATTTGAAACTGACTCGACACGATTGTCGGGAAAAGATCGCAGATAATCGGATTAGTGCAGTGTGAGTAAACCTCGTCGACTAAATACTTTCAAAACTCATTTGTTTCAACAGAAATGAGAAAAATGTTGAAGGCAAGCGACAAGGTTGTCAGGAGAGAGTAGATAAAGTAGGTCATATCTAACAAGCTCCACGACCCGCCCTAATTATCAGCTCTGTCATGACCTATCAGAGCGCGAGGAAACATCACGTCGGTCAGTGACGTCAGTTCTGTTTGACAACTCCATGAAAATTTGTCTTGATTGAGATCGACTGGCTCTGTGGTGATGGGGCGGCGAACGATCCCCTAAATCCCAATAAGCAAAGGCAATTTCATACCAAAGGGAGTACATGTTGGTGATGCAAATAAATCATGAAATTTCCCTGACGCCAGTACCATACTTACACCGCTATTTGATCAAATGTCTGCCTATTAAAATTTTCTATAAATATTGCATAGTCACCTTCTCCTTGGATAAATCATAACATTATTCATATTATCAACAGGACAACTTTCATCAGCCATCTTTAGAACCGGCACAGAAGGTTGTTTTATGCTGGAATATAGTTATGTTTATATATGTGTATCAATAACACAGCTAAGGACCATAAGCTATCATATATATGCAGTTGCAATTTAACAGGATTCAAAATAATCAATGGTAGAAGTGGTAATTTGTTTGTTGTCACATGTATTCAAATTATCAGAGACAAGATATAATGAATCATAATTCTGAGACATTACTTCAATATTTGGTATAGAACTTTATGGATCTCCAATTAAATCACAGATCTGACCTTGATGCTGTCGTGACATATTTGGCTCACAAACACCACCCAAAGATCCAAATCGGAATCAAATTGCCTTCACTCTACAAAGTAGCCACCAGCTACAACAGAGGCCCTCATAGACCTCCCGTGTTTTATACACGAGAGTAGATTCCTTGGCAGCACTCCCACCACACAGCGACCATAACACAATTAACAATGATCTGCCCGCATGGCGTTTAGCCGCCTGATCGCACCATCAACTCTCACAACCCATGTATCTCTAACAATTTCTGTAATTACAGAATGTTATTCAGTGCCCTCGAAGTAGCATCCTCTCTCATTCTCATACCTAGTATAGATCGGATTGGTATCAGTCTCCTGATCGTGTGTCCTGACTTTCATAAATGGAACGGGTTATTAAAGTCGTCGCACTCAGATTGTTTTGTGGATATCTTTAATCGAGCAGAGACTATTTATATCTACATAATATCCTATTGCTCCATTTTTGGTAGGGAAGTAAATGCCAAGTCTACAGGGTCAACATATCTAAGTCTAATGACAAAAGTATTGGCCATACAGTAGACGATCTTCCATACTAGGGTCACACAGATGGACTATCGTACAGTACATCACACGACAAAATAACGTAGACGCACTATACTTATACAATGACACAGTACTGGAAAAAAACAACGTACAGGTCAAAGGACAACGTACAAGAAAACGTCTAAGGCCCGGCGTCCACCTACTACGATAGAATCGTAAACCTCCCGATATGCCACCGATACAAAATGTCAAAATCGGTGCCATATCGGGAAGGTGCAAAATCGTAGACATATGTCTAGACTTGCCAATCCACCACGCATTGTATGAGGGATTTATCGGTGTCTAATCGTAGAAACATGGTCAACTGCCCCGATATTAGGTAACCTTCCGACGCGATTTTGATTTTTGTATCGGGAGGTGCATCGTAGGGCATATCGGTGCCATATCGTAGTAGGTGGACGCCGGGCCTAAAGATAAAATACACAACAGAGAGGGACAGATTCACTAAGAAATCTTTTACAGATAGGTTATAATTCCTGATCATTCGATATAAGGGAGTGAGTTATTTCCTTGATAATAAGTTGCAAGTCCATGGTTCCAGAGAGGTCTTTGCTACGCAGCTCAAGATAATGAAATTACAAATGTATCAAAACATGCATATGCACTTGTTTGTGGAGGTATCTGTCACATACTGGTGTTGTTCAATATAGTGTGTGGTAGATATTTGATATTTATGACTGCACTATGGTATTGTAAACACTTCTCTGGATAATTCGTAGACACACTTTATGGATCGAATATAATGCAAACATTCCCTCTGTGTTTCCTTTTCTGTTTATCCACAAGTCTGTTTATCCACATGGGTATTTGAATACCAATTTCGATCAATGGAAAGAGAAGGTTACCCAAACGATTTATGCAGATGAATTTAAGACCCAAATAAATTGTGACCCATTGGAATATACTGAAAAGCCTCACTGACACATATAAACATCATTGTATAGATCCCCAAATAATGAATTACCTCTACCTAGCGAAAACTAGAAGAATAATATAAGTATTCTAGGCAGTGCTAATAAGGGGCAGAAAATCCTCCCGGCGACCACTATACTGAGCATATTCCTGGCATTAACCCTATGACTATTCTCAATACAATTGTAATCCAGCAACGAGGAGAAAAAACGCTGCATGGAGGGTTTCTCCTGGAAATCTAGTACCGACTCCTCCAGTAGGGTGTCATAATGAGAGTGAACAGGTGGGAGTAGTGGAAGGACGGGAGGAACGGGAGGGTTACCCTGGAGTCGCGCCAAACCCAGCTCAGCTGCTCAACTAGTCTTAGATATAGCAGGAGTTTTTAATTGGCCACCGACTTCGTTGCCCCAGAATCCTTTTTCATCCACACACCTGTAAATCAACTAGGTATATTGCAGATCTAGGGACTACCTTTCTTTTTCAGCCGAGACATGTACATACATGCTAGGCAATTACCCAGCATTTCGCTCTGTCAACATATATTCTCCTTTCTCTAGTCTAGCCAGCCTTACTTCTAAGCAACAAAAGCACATGAAATTGAGTCAAGTCCAGTCATTGGCAGCCAGACTAAACACAGTAAAATCAAGTATTTTATGAATCGAGTATCATGAGTTAACAGGGTTCCTAAGGCCGTAGGGATGGCTGTTCAAGGTCTTTGACTCAAAAGTACGGCTCTCCTGCAGCGTCGGTCTATATATTTGAGACAGAAGATCGAGAACAGCCATCCCTACGGACTCAGTAACCATCTTTTCTTATTACTATACACCTCCCAATAGTTTAAAACACCGTTTTAGTAAGTTTTCTACTGAGCGCTTCACACACCGTTCCCGAACCGAAGTCACTGCCATTCACAACAGCCCACTGTTACGGCGAGCGCAAACATTACTCCATACCTGTTCGGCCACAGGTGCATAGTAATACTTCGGGTAATTTCCTTTTCACAAAGAGCAGCTACACCGTACTACCCGTCAAACGCACGATACTGCATATTCTGGGATTCATATGATTTAGGCGTTATATCGGTTCCATCCCAGAGATCGCAGTCCATAACGTCATGTAGATGTTCCCGGTGGAATGACTCAATGCATTTATTAGTTCTGACAAATAGGTATGACGATAGGTGGCACACTGCACTCGACATATAGGTGTGTAAACGTGTCGTCAGGAAAGGTAGGAGCTGGCACTAACGACCTTATTGAATTCCTCCTGGGTAGGATGCAGACAGCACGAGTAGAGATCCCTCAACAACTCCTGGTTTGAGGCTTCCACACACGAGCGTGCAATGGCCGGGTAAGACACCAAGATTCCCTGCTCAGGTGTTAAGACATGACCTCAGGTAAGGAGTTGACTCCAGGTTAGACGACTTGATCCCAGGTGGCCCCAGATAGGATGAGAGCCAAGATTAGATGATGTGACCCCAGCTAATAACCTGCCCCCTTGTGAGAGGGTGTGACCTCAGGTAAGATAAACTGCCCTCCTGTGCCAAGGTGTGAACCACGATAAGGGGACGTGATCAAATGGGATTCAAATATATAATCGCAGATGAAACACACATTGATAACTCGGACGTATTCGTAAGTTTCAAAAAATATTTCGTATTTTCTTTAAGTACTCCAGAAACATCTTAACATGACATGTCCCATCTCATCTAAGACTTAAGTGTACAATGTGTTTCGACGCAGTGGATGACGTATTAGCGTGACGTGTATGACGTCCAGTAGAGGTTGGGGTACTTTTTACGACCTCAGTGTACTGACTGCACCACGGCAGCCCCGTCCGACCTCCAAGGCAGGCGCCCAGGAGGATGTGCATCCTCCATGCACGGAACCTCAAGGATTGGTTTATGGGAGCAGGAAAACACGACCAGACAGTCTCAACGCTCCGGGGGCTCCAAGAATGCGGCCACTTCAATACCACACACAACATACGGAAAAGCGAGAAGACCTCCGTGGATAAGGGTAACAGAAGTGAAGAGCCAACTTACATGTAGGCGCGTACCATAGCATTTTTTTTTTATCAAGAAGTGTTTATCAATAATTCAGTATGAATACTCAGAGCTATTGATACGATCTTCCATACAATCATATTCAAAGGTTGAAAGCTAAACAAGAGTCATATATAATTAATAGTAAAAAGCTAGTATGAAGAGTCAACTTAGTGAGAACGACTGTCCTGGAGGAGAGGGTATGTTGCTCGTGTGTTTCTATCGTGTAAAGACTAGTTTTCGTCTTTGTTTATACATGTGCAAGTAATCCTTAAAAACACACGAGATAAAAGATCAAAGTGTTCAGAATGCTGTGAGATGGGTTTCAATAGTGAGGGCGTGTACAAGTTATAAAAAACCGACTTCAACTGGCCACTACGCTTGAAGATCTGCCTGAGACAAAATCTTAGATCAAAACAGCTGATAATGAGCCACACTGATAGATGTATCTGTTTGCCACTGGGACCTTATGCAAACGTGAAACCAAGAGGCTTATGGCAAAATCGGACACATTCAGACGGGCAATCCTATCTGGTCTGGACAGAAGCTGCCCGTGTGCGATAGGCCCAAGAGTCGTTGATCATCTGACCGAGTTACAAAGCTGAACTGGTTTATGGGTATTTACTACGGACTTCACACGCAGTTGCTTCGTTCCTCTTATGAGATACATGGGTCTTTATACATCACGGTCGGTGAGGATGTCGGGGCTGTCTATAAGCCATTCCCATAAGGCCACACAGTAAGGGCCGCCATTTTGTAGAGAGGACCAATGTTGATAATACAGATCATGTGTAAGAATCAGCCTAAATATGTCACTGTCTGCCGATGATCAGCTCAAATCTGGTATTCCAAGTATGTCTTAAAAAGACATTTGCTCTTTTTGAGACATGATATATGCTAAATATTTACAAACAGGAAAAAAATGAAAGTAGACCCTCTAGCCTAAAACTCAAAGGTTAATGCATTTGGTCCGCACTTTTCACACCTATATTGACAGTAATTTTCATGGTGGGTTTGCTACTCTCCTGGTGAAAATAACCTTCTCTTCAAATAACTCCACTAACGTTGCACATAATAGGGTGCCATAGGAGTATAAGTCCTGTGTGTTGTTATCGTTTGCGAGATGGCGGCGCCTGCGGTCATCTGAAAAGGCCCCATGGAGCTCCTGGTCCTCACGTCTGACGTTACTGTCTCCACCAACTGGCGTCTCGTGTCCCAGCAACCAACCTCCCGTCAGCCCCCGCGCCACCCCCGAGCCTCTCTCTGACCCCGGCGGGCATGAATCACTTCCGGTAGCCACCAGAGGGCGCGCTGGTCACGTGGCGGCGGAATCTGCTGGTCACAATCTGTCAGCGTTCAGTGTGCCGGCGTGTTTACACTTAAAGGAGGAGAAGAAGGGTCTGGGGAGGGCGGTAGGGGAACAAGGGGGAGGGTGGGGGAAGAAAAGTGGATGGGGATTGGAGGGATATGAAGGAGGACGGCAGGGATTTAAAGAGGAAGGAAATGAAGGCAGAGGGGGAGGGGAGGATTTTGGGAGTAATGCAGGGATGACATGGGACGACGACCTGGAGGGAGAACAGAGATTGGGATGGGGGGATGGGAAGGTGGAGGGATTGAATCTATAGAAGTAGATGGGAGGCGGTTGTGAGGCTGTGAAAGGGAGAATGTTGAAGAGATGGGCATTTATGTATTGCTTGTTGCTTGGAAAGCAATGAAGAAAACAGCGTTCAAAACAATGTTTTGACTCACCGCGCATCCCCGGTGCAACGCAGCCGAGCTACTCAAGTTGTGACATGCGCCTGACGATGTCTGCGATAAATCAGGGTGAGCGATAAAGAAGGTATATAAACGTCAGCACGTTGCAATATACGTGCTCGTAGTGCGTAATACGTCGCACGTTAAGTCAAACTGAAGGTCATAACGGACACTTTAATATCGGTGTGACGTCGGTCAACATCGACCCTCACCTTCAATAAGGTCAAGCAGCAGGCCCCTGACTGCCAACAAATTGTCAACATTCCGATGCATTGTCTCGTTAAGTTTTCTGTTTCTTGTTGCATTGTTTGGGGTCTTTGACAGCGTGTTTTGTTCATATAACGGAACACTTGTGAGAGAAAGGGGAGTGAAATCTTCAGGTACACACTTTTAATAACTAAACAGGCCTGTGAAGCCTTACATTGGAAGTTATAACTAAACCGAGGATATATGTTTCTCTCTCGTTCTTCTTTGGAACTAACACTGAATATTTTACTGTGGTGCCAGAATGTCAGGCATCTGATTAATGGACTCAAGCTGTCGATACAGACTCTATGGCGTTCCACTTGTAGCAATAACCTTTTTGACGGTCTGCACATAAAATATTTCCACATTTCTGTGATGGAGACCTATCGACGTGTAGCGTGGGATCTCTGAAGTTGGTGAATCAGAGTGAACGTTAGTACACCAGGGTCACGCTAATTCGAACGTGTGATGAGCACAGACTCGTACTATCTCCCACTACATCTCACATCACAGATCATGGTTACAGATAAGGGATGTGGTTTAAGCCAATCATTGGTATTGTGGTCATCCCCAAATCCCTTGTCGCAGAAAATATGCATTAGTTTGTAATTAGGGTCAAACCAATGCTGATCCTTGCACTCTCTCCGCCAAAGTTTCATAACTTCTTATTAAGCACTGCATGACGTGAAATTTCCATGTGAACTCATCTCAATTCATGTCCCACTTGATGAACATAGAAAGACTTTTTATGAGTTCTTCTTCCTGTAGAGGAATGCAAGTTCATCAGTTATTATCATTATTGGATTACCTCAACCAAACTAGGGTACGCTACCGGACCTTTATACCAAGTCCGTGGGGTTACAGGAGAACTCGACCGAAAACGGACTCAACCCGTATCTATGTAGATGTCAGGAGAAATCGATTAGAGAACTCGACCCGTTTCAGATTCTTATGGATAAGCCATTTTACTATTGAGGGAAAGATCTGACTAGTTAGATTTTAGACAATAAACCATACGGTATACCAGCAGATATAGAAAATATGTTAGGGATAGGGTTAGGGTTCGGGTTAGGATTCGGGTTAGGGTTAGGGATAGGCTTAAGGGAAGGGTTTTCCGTTTGTTTTCTTCCCCAAAAAAGACCAAATTTGAAGTCAAGAAAACTAAACAGTGTATTCACAGTTACGATAATATATCTGAGCTTGGAAGATTTAAAACGGATCAAGTTCGTTACGGGTCGAGTTTGTTACGGGTCGAGTTCGTTACGGGTCGAGTTCTCCAGTATTCGTCCTGGTACTGTCAAGTCTAGGTGATTGGGTAAACATGACATTGAGTTAGGAGGCTTGGTGTAGCTGGTATAGCTCGTCGGCAGCACATGCTTCTGGATATCAGACAGCATGCTCTTCCTCTTGGGGTGGGGAGGCCATAACTATTATGCCTGTCAGCAAGTCCGCCAGAACACAATGTACCTGATCAGTCAACCGAATAGATAACCGGCCAGCCAGTCCACACCATATCCTGCCAGCCAGTCAACAGGGTAACCGGCCAGCCTCCCACAAGACAACCAGTCAGCCAACCAAGATGACGACTAGCCAGCCAGCCAGCCAGCCAGCCAACTAGATGGCCAGTCAGCCAATAAACCTTCTAGGAAATCTCAAACCAACCAACAATCCAGCAAGCCTAATATCCTGTCTGCCAACAAAATAGCTTGCATGCCAAACAACGAACCACCGGGCCAGGTAGCTAGAAAGATACGCAACCTGTCAAACACAAGCTAAATAAACGAACTCACTAACTAACTAATTAGCCAGCCAGATAGCTCGGTAGCTATGGGCAGACACGCAATCTGCCCACCAACCAGCAATGCGGTCGACTACAGAAGGGCTGCATAGAGTTACGTGGCCCGAGCGCCTGCTATCTGAATGAACCACGCATTCCAAATCAACATAACCGTGATAACCGTGATAACCCTGCGCTGGTCTTGTATGGTTCATACCCGGCCTGCAATGGAGGGGTATCGGGTGGGCCGGGGGTTATTCAGTGCTGGCTGGGAGGAGATGTGGCGTTTACTATTGTAGGATTACGATATCAGGGGTGGCGAGGTACAAGTCCGCCGAAAATCCATATCATCCCCTTTGTGCATAACTCTGCTTATCTCGTTTGTAATGACCAATTATGATCAAGCATGGTATAAGTATAGTTTTTAACATAATACATATGCATCAAATGTGCTTTTTATATCAGGAGCTGGAGATTATTTTTGTAAAACAATCTAAGCTTAATCATAGACAGCAGAAAACTTCTTATGACTATTTCGATAATTTTTATCCTGTTGACCAAGAGGGATCTAATCTGAGTAATAGACGTACGTAGAAAAAATGAGTTAGGCCCGGCGTCCACCTACTACGATAGAATCGTAGACCTCCCGATATGGCACCGATATAAAATGTCAAAATCGGTGCCATATCGGGAAGGTGCAAAATCGTAGACATATGTCTAGACAAGCCAATCCACCATGCGTTGTTTGGGGGTTTTATCGGTGTCTAATCGCAGAAACGTAGTCAACTGCCCCGATATCAGGTAACCTTCCGACGCGATTTTGATTTTGTATCGGGAGGTGCATCGAAGACGATATCGGTGCCATATCGTAGTAGGTGGACGCCGGGCCTTACAGCCATATCATCTCTTATACAATTTGTATTTCCGAAATAGGTCAAATCAGACTTCTTTATAGCTGAATTATTAGGCCTTGATTTTGAAATTTATTCTCTGATTGGTCTCCTATTTCCCTTCGCTCTACACAATATAGTTGACGATTGAATATATAACAATCCCGTTTTTATAAACCGCCCATAAAGCACACAGTCTAGCCATGTAATCTCCCTTCTGACCTGTGAGCTTCGCCCCCCCCCCCTCCACTTTTCTCCGAACGGCCTTCACAGAGTGGCTCCATTAGCCAGAGGAAGTCCAGCCCCCAGAGCGACGCCGAGTCGTGTCTACCAACGTCTGGACCAAACACGCAATAAGCTGCGACGCCCACCTCTACGCCATGATAAAAACAGTGGCATACGATACTCGAAGTTATGTATTTATAGACGTGGAAATTGCTCTGAAAAATGAGGTCTATATGGTGATTCAAAGATATGAGTATAGCTCCATATTAGACCATAATCAATGTACCTATACAATCATTTTTTTCAAAGGATACTTATAAGACTAAATTTGTAAAATTTGTAGATTACCTAAAATATAGGTCCAATATTGCATTATTTTTAATGCTATTCCTACCATTCTTCAAACTTGATGAAAATTCCTCATGTTTATACTCAGTGTGTTGGCGTGACAAGGATGGTTCTCTGTTTATTTGTTGTTCGTAAGACTCATGTCCTTGGCATTCGGCCGCAGGGTTGTTTTATACTTAAAGCATGATGTATATGGTGAGGCTCAAGGGCGCATGTCTGATACCTGACCCCTGTGTCAGCTTTGTATCAATCTCTGACTCCCTTAGCATACACCCTGGGCATCTACCTACGGCAAATATTGTTATGAACTGAATGGCCAAGATTATGGAGCGAGCACCTGAATAGAAAATACCTCCTTTACTCCGAAGACCTCGAAATCCATTCCCAGAAACCCATAACGACATCAAATTATGATAATTTTGAGTAATTTGGAAGCAAGCGAACATGGAAAGAATCAATAGATAATCAAAGCGAACACTTTGTCAAGCACGTACGGTATTATCAATGCCTTCCACTCATGGTACATATTACTATATGTAATCATTCTTGCAATAAGTGATTTACAGCAGGTAAATATTGCATGTATGTTAGTGTGAAGTAGCAGTCCCGAAAGTGATCATCCCATTAACAGTTGTGATACGAAACCTTGCGGCACCTATACCTCTGGGTCCAAACAACAGGCAATGCCTCTATCTCATACCGGTAAACAGCAGGGACGTCATTTGGGGTCTTGAAAAAATATAGTGGAAATACATATTCCACTTAGGTTTGTATAAACAGGTAACTTATATACATCTAGATGGTTTCTAGGTATGTTACTAATGAATTCTATATATAGGTTTCTACTAGCGTACTCATTAGGTATGTTATTTACAGATTACATGTATTATATTGTCTACAAAATGTATTAATTTTGTTCCTGTGTGTAGGATCTTAGTTTGTAAATCATAATGGATCTTGTTATATTTATAACAATGTTATTTCAAATGCTTGAGATTACTCAAGACTGTTACAAAGGATGAACACTCTCCAAAGTACGGTACTATCAGTAAAACGGAATTGATGAAGAGATGAACACTAAGATAGAAATGATGGAGAGCAAATGAGCAACCTGCACACACTATCACTTAACACTAGTTCACTGACTGTCTCCACTAAGGAACTACTTTCCAGGGGTGGCATAAATCCATATGTTCAGCCGTTTCCCACGTGACAAACACTAGACATCACGGATTCGGGCTACTCCCTCGTGTTTTGAGATTGACTGGTGCTCAGCCTGTGTTACCTCCGTAAGGGTCCCCCCAGCGTATACAATGAGAACCAGCGTATTTCTGATATGGACTCCAGAGACTACCTTAATATATCACACCCAGAAGAAAGAGAGAAGGCGAGAGCGGATTTAAATAGAGCACCGCTGTACTCTCAGAAAAGGCTCGCCATCGAGGTGCCTAAAGCTGGACTCCCACTGCCTGCGATATGGCTCCAACATCGCTACGATATGGCTATGAATAAGAACTTCTGCATCATAGCCTGGGTAGAATGGTGGAAAATTCGTTTTTTTTAGAATGTCATAGTACAAAAGTCAGAGTGAAAAAACTAATTTTTCCAGCCGTTTCTCTCCAACAGGAGCTGAGAAATAACGAAAAAATTACACTTTCAAAAATAATTCACCGCAGCGTCCCTATGTTGAAATTTTGAAATATTCTCTGCTGTAGTGTGTCGGAAGGCTTGTCGTAGAGTGTCGGCAGCTCAGTATGTTCCAGGCCTTACACAGGATATATGTATATTGTGTATTTTCACAGGTCGTAGCATACTGGTCCCCTCATGCAGAATGGTTATAATATTGTAGACCTACAACAGAACCCATGATACTTGATGCCACATCCCACATATTTCGAACATTCTGTGGCATGGGACAGAAGTCACATATCAGAAGTCAGAGGTCGTGGGAAGTCAGTGGTAGACGGCCATTAGTATCGGGGTGGGGCGAGAAAGGGCACAGGGCAAGGGACCATGTAGGGTATCTTTACTGTGGTCGGAATCCTGGGAAAGTTTACTGAGAATTTAAAGCTCTAAGTCACAATCTACCGTCACAAGATGGTGGTATTTCCATTACAGCCATCTCCCTATATCCCCTGAGGACATTCATCTTTAGGTAGGTATTAAAGGGGAATATCAGGGAAATATCATTTATCTGTTGGATCGAAGTTGTAATGCTGTCATTTATAACCCACACTGGTCAGTCGTAGACATCATCTTCAAACACAAGAAAAGAATTTAGTGCATAAAAAAGACCCGTGCCTCCCCATCGCGCTGATTACAAAGTACGAGGCGCAGCTGCCTTTTACTTCCCTGTCGCCCGGGGAACAGAGCAGCGGGCCATTTACATCGTCCTACAAAGAGCCTCATTCATATTACTGTGTTCTGAATTAAGTATGGGCCACCAGGGAACTATTTCTAAACCAGTAATGAAAGTCTCTTCCAAGGCGCGTTTCAGAGCATCAAGTTCTGATGAATTATGATGTGACTAAAACTTAGCAGCTATATCAGCAACTACATAATAATGTATGTGTGGGATTGTCTGAGGTTCTGAAGAACGTGTTGGGCTTTGGTTTGGAAACTAAGTTTCTTGTGTTTCATTGATTTGGCAAATTATGCTCATCGATCATGCCTTACCTTTATGAAGGAACCTCTCGTTTTACACGATCTTACCTGTAAATAGAAAATAAGGAAACAATTATTACAAGTAAACTTTACAGTACTTATATGAAATGTATATTCCAATCAACGGGTAAGTGCTTTCCATACTACTCTTTATTTGATTCTTGCAAACGTAACATTTTTTTGGGGAATGACCCTATCATAAAAATGAACTAATTATGTCCACACCCTCAACCAAGGACAGCAGGTCACAGTCCTACAGAAATCTATTATATCTTCCACCTGAAAACTCCTTAAGTTATTAAGAGAGATGTGGTCGCACATGGTTCTGTAACTGGCGGTGTCTGATGCAAGTGAGGGCTCGGGAAAGTAAAACGTGCCGGGTGAGGGAACGGGGACGCCAGCACTGTGTCGCCGCCTAGTGATTACCGTCTACACTACATCTACAGGCGCTGGCATGCATGTTGGCTTCTCGTCGTATTAGACCACCCATCATTTGTCATAGATATCTTTACAATTATCACTATGAGAAACAATTTGATACGGTTTAGAAAAATCCAGCCATCACACAGTGGTAACCTTTAAGATTTATGCTGTAGCTTGTCTGAAGGAGATGCCTAATATGTAGATATATATGGAGATATGTAAAGTGGATATGGATATCAAATGTTCCACTTCGCGTTCCACTGCGTGTTCCACTGCGTGTTCCACTGCGTGTTCCACTGCGCGTTCCACTGCGCGTTCCACTGCATGCTCCACTGCGCGTTCCACTGCGTGCTCCACTTCGTGTTCCACTGCGTGCTCCACTGCGTGCTCCACTGCGTGTTCCATTGCGTGTTCCACTGCGTGTTCCACTGCGTGTTCCACTGCATGCTCCACTGCGTGCTCCACTGCCTGCTCCACTGCCTGCTCCACTGCGTGTTCCATTGCGTGTTCCACTGCGTGCTCCACTGCGTGCTCCACTGCGTGTTCCATTGCGTGCTCCACTGCGTGTTCCATTGCGTGCTCCACTGCGTGTTCCACTGCGTGCTCCACTGCGTGCTCCATTGCGTGTTTCAGTTCTTTCCAGAACTTTATGGCCTCCGCAGGAGCACGCCGCTGGTTGAGACATACCGAACTTTATTGGGTATTTTTTCAAATCATTTTATGTATCCTGGGTAGATACATCGGTTTGTTCAACCGTCTTGAGGGTACCTCCCAGCCTTTGAGTTTACATTTCTATTGCCTTTATTTTAGTATTGTTTTGATCACAATACAACTATTTAGTCTCTTAATAATCACCAAACAGATATTAGGAAGGGCAACCAGTTGGTTGTGCACATCACTTATGTAAGTTAATCAGTACATCCAAAAGTTACAAAATAAATCATTTGCGTCAGAAAAATAAACATTCAATCAGAGCTGCCTCTTCAAGATGAAACAGTGCTTCATCTTGATTTACTATATATAACGAGAAGAAATCACTGTGTTTAATAATGTAAAGATTTGTTGAGTCAAACAAAATTACAGTTTGTTTTATCAACATACTGACAACCTGAGTATCACGCATTGGGACCTAGTTATTCCTTCCTTGAACATTGGTCAATTGCTAATGTATCTCAGGTTGTCAGTATGTTACACCACCTCTATAAGTGACAAATCGAGTTCGGCCGGTTTAAATAGTTATATGTTGACACCTAAATGTTCCACTTTAAATAAAATGTTGGAAATTATAGCATGTCAAGATACAATCAAATTAAAGAAATAACAACAGCAATATAATAAATAGTAACCAAGAAAATTACAAAAGGATATGAATTTTACCCCCGCAAGAAAAGAAAATGTAAACCCCAAACCTTGAAAGCCCACAAAAACAATGCTCGTTTCAAAGCCGTGAATAATCTGTCATCTGGATAGAGATCCGTAGGTATTATGTTAAAGAAAGCCAAACGTCTTTGATGTACTTCACAGAAATATTTTCAAGGGTTACTCAACAGCTACAAAGTACTGGCTATTGAGATGAGTAAACAGATGGTAATTCCAAACGCCACCAAGTCAAGCCTCCCAAAGGCCCCGTCAGAGTGCTCGTTCAACATTTGACTTACTACAGAGGTGTTCCCTTACAAGGGGGGCTTTACAACGACATGATCCAGGGCCAAGTGTCTATAGTTGATTCCACGAAACCTTAGCACAGGGTATACAGCAAACACAGACACTTGCATAAAGATATCTCCACAGAAGGAATGATATCTGAATGATAGACCCTACTATGTATATATGTATCTGGATGTATATACATATGTATGTGGATGTGTATTACATTCACACTTACAAGAATGTATATAACTTTTCCATCGGGATTTATGTCAATCCATTAGGAACAGAGTATAGCGTGTTGATCTAAGGGCTTTACATGACTCGACCCACAGGGATCCGGACCAGAAGTGCCCCCTTGTCCGCCAGGGGGCAAGGAGAGTCAATGTTTGTAGTAGGCGGATACAGGAGGATCTGCACGTGGAGCGCCTCCTAGTGACGTTTAACTGAGTCAGGGCTGACCGGCACTCATTGCCGTATTTTTGATGATTAACTTCTGGATGGAATGATGGGGATTTTAAAAACTAGGAACAAATAGAATGTTCATCATTGATGAATGAGTGTGCAATTATATATGAATAACAATTGAAAGGTTTGGGTTACATTCAGTATATACGGATCGATCGTTTTCTTTAAGCAACTTGCACCCAGTCTACTTGCCATTTCTTCAACTGCCTGAGTTGAGGATCCTAATATATCAAGCACCAATAGGTCAATCAGGTATTTCGGTTTTGAGTGATTGGTCATGGTCAGTTGGGCATGCTTCTAATACACTAAGACACTGGCACCCTGCTCCTTTGCCAGTAGCACAGTGAGTAGCACACAGATAGTGAAGGGATAGTGTCTTTGCAGCACGCCGGAAACCTATATATGACCACCCTAACCTTTAGGCAACGCACGCTCTAAAAGTATCTGACATTGAATAGTGCACAATCAGGTGTCTACATAAGTAAAGATGCTTTTCTTGTCTATATGAATCAAGGACAATTCAGGATAGTATTCTAATTGTATTCAAGCTGTAATTGTTAGTATTTTCATAGTACATGTATGTCTATATTTGTAAAATAGGGCGGTATTGGGATGATGCACTCAAGTATGCCGTCGAAATGGTGTTGTAATACAAATCGTGCCAATCTAATTATTATGGTGAAAATGAAAAGATAGAACTGGACTACAAATCACAAATTGTGGTATATTTCATATTGCATATATAGATGCATTAAAGGACAAGAACATTTCAAGGCAGTTCAGGTATTAGCCATATTTCATTTCTGCTGGTGTGTGAAATTCAGTACACTCACTATAAGAATGCCTGTGTCAGTGATGTTGGACAGACAGTAGCTCATATAGAATTACTATGTTGTCGCTCGTGTATGGTGGCCGTACGCCGAGGTTTGTCTAACTGTTGTACTCACCAAGGCCGTAGGCCGAGGTGAGTACGACAGTTAGACAAACCGAGGTGTACGGTCACCATACACGAGCCACAACGTCGTAATTCTATTATTATATGCCTTCAAATGTCTTAAACAATCATAAATTACCTTTTTATGACCATAAATCACCATAACGTCACACTCAACTGTTCGACAAAGACGTCAAATACACTCTCATACTTGTTGGTATTTCCCATAGTCCTTAGCGGCAGCTTTCTACACTCGCCTATCTGAGTTTTGCTTTCCGCGTCATTGGCACCATACACAGTATCTACGGTTCGGAGATTGAACGACCGTAGCGCCTCTAGTAAGTCAGCTGGTACTAAATTCAATGGTCGGAAGCAAACGTCGGAGAAGATTGTCAACATGCACTCGTCTAAAAGTGTATAATGACCAAATATCAAGGTATTTGACAAGAGACAACCACGTGATACAGTTTAGATAGCTTAGATATACAGTTAGATACAGTTTTAGATAGCTTAGATATACGAAATAAATCTACGCTGTGTCCCGACACTGGAACTAGGGTAGCCAACGTAATTTGACGTTGACAACGCAGAGCGGTGAAGTTATAACGTCGGCGAGTGGACTTGTTATTGATTGTTTTAGCATATTTGAGCTAAAACCAAATATCCAAATGACCAAATATCGAGGCATCTAACGTGAGACATTCACGTGATACAGTTTAGACTATACACTACGAATGGCGTACATATGCGATATTGAACGATAACATCACTCGCCTTGCCGTCTTGACGGTGCGGCCCGATGACGTTATCGTCGGGATTTCCCAGAGCTTAGGGAACCCCCGATAATGACGTCACACATATACGGCAGCCTTTGTTGACGCCCGCTCGGCGAGGGTCTATGTTGTGATCGATCAAATACACATATTTAAGCTATTTACACTGTATTGCGTGCATGCTGTACGTTATCCACCTCAATATTTGGTCAATACACGTGATAACTCGTTGCGTTGCGCGTGTAAGACGCATTTGAACATGCGAAGTGAAGAGAACCGCCATTTGCAATTTTTCTGCCAAGATTCATGTTGTCGGCCTCTCGACCAATCAGATTGCGTTATTTTTCAAAGCACTCCGTATGTCAGTCAAAGCACTCCGTATGTCTGTCAAAGCACTCCGTATGTCAAATCCAAAGGCGATGCGTACTAAGCTAGATCGAGTAACTTGGTTGTATGATATCAATACTATACCCCGAGGAGCAGTATGTATTTACACTTAGTTTGTGCATAGGTATATAATAATGTACTTTACTATATACCCATGCCGTATTTACTGTAAATATGTACCGTTTTGACATATAACGTAAAAATACTGTACAGACCACTGGTCCGTACACTAAAATACGGACCACCTTGCCAAACACGTTTATTAACATATCGGTTGTTAAAAATTAAATTAATGATTTTCTTTTTTAATTTTGGGTATATAGTAAATATATAACGTCCAACCATGCGTGTACAAGTCACAGAACTCGATGATAATTTACGGTTTGTACGGAACTCGGCATAAATGCCTCGGTCCGTACATACCGTAAATTACCATCTCGTTCTGTGACATTTACAGCATGTTCAGGACGTTCTATATAACTATTGCACACAAGGCATCGTATTCCATCTACAGATTGGCGGAAACACAGTCAGCCTTTGTTTTTCTCATACAATTAATTACAAGATGAACCATGCCTCATGCATGACTTTAAAAAAGGTATACAGACAACTTACAGAAAGAAATGTTCTGCACTGGTTCAATGACAACCTGTCCACTGTGTGTTTGACTCTTTGTGTTGCCCTATGCCATCGGTTGCTAGGGGCGACCTAAAAAAGAGTACGGTTCCTTCTACGTTCGCTTGAGCAAGCAGAACTCCCTTCTTCACTTTACCTCTCCTCTCACCCTCCCACACACGTTCTACCGGCCCACTGAACAGGTGGGGATCGTAGCGTTGACCTGTGACCTCTAGTAACCATGGTAACCAGGTGACCAGCTGGCGGTCGGACGTGCAGACAAACAGAAGTTTCTGGCCGGCAACTTGGCGATGTCGGTGCACGACCCGACACACGGGTCAAGGTGCCAGATATACCCGTAAGTGAGAATGTTTGCATGTCAGCAATATGTACGTGTCAGAAATACTGATATGCAAGTGATATTAAGATGTCAGCTTCAATTACAGAAGTATAGATATGACAGCAATATTTACATGAAACGGAATTTCCACTCCAAACAATATTGACATGCCAGCGATATTTTTCATATCAGTAATATTCACATGTGAACTATATCAGAAAGCCAGCAATATCTACCTCATACGCAGTTCAGGATTTCATACGTGTCAGCAATACACAAACTATCAAAATGTCTCCAATAATAGAGTGTACAATTACCTCGACTGCGCGCCGACAGTTACTTCGTGACCCGTCCTCAGCTGATACTGACAAGATGCACGGTCTTTTCCATTCATTTCATCTTGATTTTAATCACGCTGACGGTAATCACAGGCTTCACATTCGAAAGAAAATGACCGTGGAGAAGAAATAACCATCAGCCATTTTCCGTAATGATTCAAATACGGCACTGCACTCAATTCTTGTCTTACTCGTGAAATTTGAACACCTTGTGCAATTTTAGACCCGATTTTGTTTGCTGGAATTCAATAACGGAGGCGATCATTAATTCAATACGTTATCACGTTTTGTTTTTCAAGAAACTGCCGCGCCATCTTCTTCCAGTGTGTAATCAATATGAACACAGGTTAAAATGTGTCTTCATCAGACCAGCCACAGTCCTTTATTAACGGAAGCCTATTTTTCTTATTGCCAATTATTGCTTTGAGACTAATTACCAAATACCTCACCGTGGCCAGTTGATGTCAATGCACGTACTTAAAACCTTTTAATTTGAGAGGAAACCACTCCCGCCACAAGCAGTTGCAATGTTTGTATTGATCTAATAAAGGCTATGTACTTTTAGCCTGAGCATGTTGATGTCTGGCAAAGCAATATTCCTGCTATTGGATTTTCAATATATACCTCAGATGGTATGATTCGAAATAACGGCATTTTTATAACATATTCTTCGATGATAGATATCATATCTAATGAGGAAACCTATTGAGAAAACTCATTTTACTAAGACAACCTATCTTGATGAGGAAACCTACCTTACTAAGGAAGCACCTGTAGGTGGTGCCTTCGGATTTTCGATAGTCGATCTCTACTTTGATCTCAGTTGTCATGTTATCCATTGCCTGGTGTGACACTACTCCTTTCTGTCTCTGTCTTCTGGAGATTTACACATCAAACACTGGACATCTCTACTCTCAATTGGTGCAAAATGTGTCTGACGGTGCTCGATCCACGCACCGTCTTAATGATTTCATTTCGGCTTCCTGATGATTTTTCCCGGTAGTAGGGTGATTCCTTTTGGGAGATAACATAGTGATGAATGGGGAACCAATTTGCCGTCTTACACCTAAGCCCAATCCTTAACATCGCCTGGAATCCTATTCCCTTAAACCAGAAGGGTATTAATGATAGGCGCTGCGTGTAGATCCTCTCCAGGGGTAACCAGTCACATTGCAATCCTCGATTTTACGTCATCCTCACTGACTATACCCTGTGCCGTGCCACTTGGTCCATAAAGACACATCTCAGTAATGGCCGAAACCACAGAATTTAAGATAAATTAAAAACCTAGTTGAAGACAAGGGTCACAGGGCATGCCTTATGTGCCATACCGGATATCTGGAGGCTTCTTTTTAACTCTTTGGCGTACTTTCACTGCTCTGATGTATGGTTATCTGGAGAGCCACACTGAATCTATGAGGAAGGGCATCAAAACCAAAACTGTCAACAATTCCGAGTCCAGCTCTCCATCCAAAGCACCAACCTGCCCCTTTTCTGGCCTCTCCTTGTTACCTTCTTAAAGCAATACACACCACCGTTCACACGAAGGACAAGTGGTCCGAGACTGAGTATAATATCGGGGATTGGTGGTGGGGGTTGTGGTGACAGTCCTGTCCGGTCTGAGGGCCGCTCATTAGGAAGGTCACGGATGGTTGCACATTTCTGCCCTGGAGCATGCTAATCAGGCAAGGTATGGGCTAATGGCTCCTTCGACCCTGCCTGTGCCCCACCCCAGCACAAGGCCGACTGCCGATCACTGCCCCACCCCTCTCTCACACACACCCTCACGGTGGGAGGATGGGATGGGGTGATCCAAATTAATGAGGCCTGTGGGTAAGGATGGATCCCTCTTCTGTCGCTCTGCTTCCTGCCTGCCTGCTCGCCGTCATTGCAGTGCCTGCCGGAAGCACCTCATCTTCTCTAGGAGTAGATCCTCCTGACTGTGAAGACCGTTGTGAGACGAGTCCGCGAGGCCAGCAGCATCCTACACGTGCCTGTGTTTACTCCGATACCCGAGCCCTGTTCTCGTTCGTTAAGTCATAGGTCAATGTGTAAATACCAATTCCTGCTTTGTATGGATGGGTCCTATGCCAATAATCAAGTCAGGAGCAAAAATCAGCAAGTTCAGTCGAAACTCACTTACTGCTCATAGTACACTGATCTTGACTGCTGTAATGTTACCAAGGCGACTGATACACTTCTTGTTTTGTCTCCAGAGGTCGTCGACGAATTCCTATCTTTCTCCACCCCAGTAAACAGAAATGACGTTTTTGTAGGGTGGCAGCTACCAGTTCCTTGGAATTGGCTGGAGACTGTGACAGAATGCCTCAGAAGGGGCGAAAAACCCGCTTCTTAGGTAATCCTATACTGCTACCAGTGTTTCTGTGTGCAGATAGCAGGTTTTTTCCCCTCCACACATAACCTTCTTCATGGTTCTGTCTTTACCTTTTGCGTCCTTCTCGTTCACTTGTCCTCCATCAGCCCCGGGCCTGACCGAGCGTCTCCCCCGCGTTCTCCTCGCGTCTCCAGCAAAGACGCGCGACCCGCTACACGCGCCACCTCTCGGCGAGAAAGGAAATCACCCATATTTATTCCTCACCGATACGTCTAAGCGTGTGTGTTCCGGGGGTAGGATGTAGATATTTAATAAGAGGGAAGGGGTGATGAAGGTAGGCCACGTCCAGTTTATGGCAGAAGGCGGGGGCTACTGGCGAGATGTATCTCTTATGTTCCTATTAAGGCCCATTTCCACTGGCCGACGAAAAGGGTGTAGATTCTTTTCGTGTTCTCTTAATAGCCTATTTTCATTGGCCATCACAGAAATACAGTCAGGGACCACGGATGGACCTTCAGCACGGCTGATGCAAAATGTAAATAGGCTATTAGGAGAACACACAAAAAACCTACACCCTTTTCGTCTTCCGATGGAAATGGGCCTTTAAGATACGCTAAGCTAAATATTCACCTTACAGCTATTTAACAGAGACTATAGAATCCCCCTGAGCTAAACCACAAACATTCCACGACGCTCGACCTTCACTGTTCTCTGCGGCGTGGGGGCGGGGATGCCACGCGCCCATCTGTTCATCCTCACCACCCAGTGCCACATCCACAACCGTATGTACCCCCTCCCGTCCCTGCTATGACGGCCCCATGACGATATAACATGGCTTAGTATTTCGATCATGCGGTTCTATCGTTGCTATTCCTTGCAGGTCTGGCGTAGAAATTGTTATTATAATGGCACATATAGACGATATGGAGAGAGTTTCATTAGATTGTACAAAAGGAGAATTAAGCAGTAGTGAATGGATGTCTATAGAAAGATCTGGTAAAGACATTTAGACATTAATTTGGAAAAATACATATAATGCGAGAGATTCCAAGAGATAGGAAGTAAAGGACTGTCCATAGTTTAGAGGTGAAAATGAGTATGAAAAAGAGTATCATTAGGAACTCTTTGTCAGCAGTTATGTAAACTAGACGCTGTGGTGTTTTTGCACTTTTGCACTCATTAATCATTGTTGATATAATAAATCTCTGGGGTCGTCAAGTTTATATACCTGGGTGCTACGCTCGGTCTGTACCTTAGGAAGCTCCGTCACAGGAAAAATACATTTCAGGCCATATTGAAGGTGAAAATAGCCACATCATTAAGATCCCTTCTGTAACATGATATTAGCCTGTAATATCTGGCTCAACAGCTACGTGATTATAAATCTCGAAGACCTTGATTAATATACTTGTGGAGTGAGTAATAACTAGTACCTTTGAAAGTATAAATGTAAATGACTCAAAATGAGTTATGAAGCATAAATGTGTACTATTGTATAAGAAACACGGACAACTTTGTTGTATTTTTTCACTGTCCGTCCTGTATTGTCACTGTGGCGTGTTGTGTTGTACTGTATAGTCCTGATCGGACCTCATTACGGAAGATCGCCCCTGCTAGGCGAGTAATGTAGTCGTAAATATGTTATCTGAATAAAAAAAAAAAAAAAAGAGAAATGAAAAACATATTCAGTTTGTTTTGAAATGTTCTTGTCTTATTCCCATTCATAAACTTATAGATGTTAATTGAACGGAGACAAAGATATATAAGCGATTATTATCAAAGATTATTGAAACCATGAGGGTGATATATGACTCTCCCTTATGAAAAAGATTATCATTAGGGACTCCCTGGCAGCAGTTATGTAAACTAGACGTTGTGGTGCTTTTGCACGTTTGTACTCATTAATCATTGATGAAGTAATGAATCCCTGGGGTCGTCAACTTACGGGGAACTGCGGGTCAGTAAAAACTGGCAAGCGAGGACGGATGATATCTGAAGGTGCAGCAAGAATCTAACAACCAATCAAACATTGCTTGTCAAAGTCTAAATAACATCTTCGTAGTGAGTGAATATATTCCCATTATACAGTCAAAGTAAAAATGTTTCACAATTTAGGACATCAGGAAATGAGCAGAAATACAATAGAACAAAGAGGTATTGACCAATCAGTTTGGATGGTTATATTCACTCCCTTGAGTATTGACCAATCAGGAAGCAGAGTGCTATTCACTCCGTTGAATTCGCATACTACAATTTTTTTTTTTTTAATTTTTTTTTTTTATTGTGGAGAATATTTTATTTTCAACTTGTACAGGATATATACACACAAGTATTTTAGCAGCCATAAAGAAACAGATACATTTCTAAATGATATAGGGTTGTCATGCACTGGTAAATAATCTACCCTGTTTCTACAGATTTTCGAAATACATGTGTCACATCTCACCCATGGAATATTATTTCTTCTCCCCATTTTTTTTCAATTTTTTTATTTTCATACAGGACAAAACATAACAAGACAATATGACAGACACATCAAAACAGCATTTGCAGTTAGTTCTGCCTACCCCCCAAAGGTCCACACTCCCCCCTATTGGATTGTCTCCCACAGTTGAGCTAAATACTTAAATTTATGCATGCGACCTTCCTTCATATATACATATTTCTCTATCTCTAATTTCCTCTTCAGTTCCACCATGAAAGCCATAATATCCAAGTCATTTGCATAAAAATAATTTCTGCCGATGCACAAAGGATTTAGCTTGTAAAATTACATAATTGACCATCCTGGTTGAGGAGGCAACACCATATCTTCCAAATATAACCTCTTTTTTAATAATCTTTAAGAAGTTGTCAATAAGGACATTTTTCAGCCATCTTGTTATGGCTTCCCAGAAAAACTTTGTCTCTGGACATTCTACCAAGAAGTGCATTAAGTCATTCCTTTTTGTACAATAGTTACATTCTGGGGAATCAACAACCTTTCTCTGGGCTAAATATTTATTGCATGTAATAGTACCATTTAAAACCCGGTCCTGTAATGATTGCAATCTTGTGTCCCTAGAAGAGGAAAATGGTATTCGATATATAGTCTCCCACTCCTTGGAGTTGATTTCGAGATCTTGAAAAACCTTTTTCCACCTACCCATACAGCTCGGGATTCTAGCTATCCTGTCCCTTAGAATCATATAAATTCTTCTACTGGTTAACCTCATAATATCCACAGGTTCTTTTCCCGGAATTTGATAGATCAATTTTTTCCCACCTTCCAGATCTTTTTCCTCTGGTTCTAACAACCTCAGCCAGGGTATGGATGCCCTGAGACCCAGAACATCAAGAAAAGTCAACTGAGTACCATATTTTTCATTCATCTCTACATATGTCAACATTTCTCCCTTTTTAAAAAAATGTCGCACTTGCCATATCCCCGCCTTCTGCATATGAGCTT
This sequence comes from Alentia gelatinosa, assembly GCA_950022655.1. NCBI lineage: Eukaryota > Metazoa > Annelida > Polychaeta > Phyllodocida > Polynoidae > Alentia > Alentia gelatinosa. The sequence continues at coordinate 108,818,415 of OX465581.1, forward strand.
TGACAGGTTTGGACAGTCTAGTGGGTATAAACATGTTATTCCATATGGATTCATTTACAAATTGTGAGTCTTCTCTGGGTTGTATATTGTATTGACAGTCCCAACTCATAAGCAGTTGCTTGTGAAACCTATTTTTCATTTCCAGTTTAGCTTTTTTATTCTTCTGTAGAAAAAAAATGAAGAAGGATGTATCTAGCTTAAGCTCCCTTTTGAGCAGGAACGTCCAATTGCGACCTTCTTGATTGATCAATCGTTTAACCCATTGTGTCATTGCCACTTCTATCATCAAACTTAAGTCTAGAAGTTTTAAACCACCATCTTGGATATCTAATATCAATGTATTATATGCAATCTTCGATGTTCTACCATTCCATATGAACGATGTAACTATGTCCTTAAACATTTTCGGAACTTTAGGTAGAGTGTGGATGCTTGAACAAGGAAACAGAAGAATAGGAATAAGCAAGGAATTGACAATACAGATTTTCCCTTTTAAGGACAAGGATCTATTGATCCAAGCCCCCACAATAGTCCTACACCTTTCCAGTCTCTCCATGAAATTCCATGCCACAGACTGTTCCTCCGTCATATTCCTCGCAAACACCACACCCAGTATCCTAATCTTATCAACCTCTTTGAATTTACACTTAATTCTGCGCTTATGCTGTGGGTTGAATGTTAAAACCTTTGATTTGTCTACATTCAAAGACAACCCTGAAAAGCTGGTAAACATTTGAATAACAGAGAGGAGCTTGTCCATTGACCTTTGGTTTTTGAGAAAGACAGTAATATCATCTGCAAACATACACAACTTAATACCACCCCACTCAGTCACCACCCCTTCTATTTCCTTTTCGCTTCTTATTATGGTCGCCAAAATCTCTGTGGTTATAATGAACAGATATGGTGAGACACAGCAACCCTGCCTTGCCCCTCTCTGGGGGTGAAAATACCTTGTAGTATACCCATTATTCAGTACACAGCATTCCTGCATATTATATATGGTTTTGACCCATCCAATGAATTCTTCACCAAACCCGAAAAGCTGCAGAGATTTAGTTATCGCGGGCCAGGTGACAGAGTCAAAAGCCTTCCTAAAGTCCAGTGAGGCTATACCTCCCTCATCCATATCCAAGTTTTCCAGTGTTAAGACATCATCTATTTTTCTCAAGTTAGTGCCGATGTACCTATTCCGCACATAGGCAGTCTGGTCGTTGTTAATTATTTTATACAACATTGGTCTTAATATTATTCCCATAAGCTTTGTCAGTATCTTATAATCCGTATTGAGAAGGGTGATTGGTCGCCAATTATTCAAGTCTTCTTTAGCTCTCTTATCTTTTGGGATTAGTGTGATTGCTCCCCTTTTCTGTTCAGTAGACAGTTCACCAGTATGGAGTGAGTACAATATTGAGTTATATAGAGGGTCAGAGAGACTTTCCCAGAAACACCGATAAAACTCCAAGGTCAGGCCATCTGAGCCTGGCGCTTTTTTCAGATTGAGTTCATTTAGTGATTGCAATAGCTCTGCTTTGGTTATAGATTTATCAATAAGCTCCCCTTTCAAAGACATCTAGTGAAGGTAGGTTTTGTTTGACATGAGTTTCCAAAACCCTGGCAAATTCCTTTTCAGAATCTTCCATCCCATTTTCTGTCTCCTTTATAGAGTACAAGTCCTTGTAGAATGTAAACAAAACTTCCCTAACCTTCTCAGGTTTTGCTACCATAACACCTTCTCTATTTAAGACCTGTGTCAATAGCTTGTTATTATAATTCTTTTTTTCAAGGTTTAGGAAATAGCTGGTTGGTTAATTACTTGAATCTCTTCTACCCCTTCCTCAGAGCTCCCTAAAGCTGTGTTTCCATCCTGCTCTGTGACCAATTTCTCAAGTCTCTTTTCCAGATCAACCTTTTCCTTACATTCTCGAGTTTTCTTTTCCCTTGAAAAGGAAACAGAGAACTCCCTCAGCTTGAATTTTAAGAATTCCCACCTGGTATTTGGGGTAAAATCCTCAGAGCCAGTACAATTCAATGTGTTTTCGATGAGCTTCCTGACTTCTTTTACATAAACGGCATCATTAAGAAGATCACTATTATGTTTCCACAACCCAGGCCCTCTTTTCATTTGCTGTTTTTTTAAGGTGATAGATATAGAGCAGTGGTCTGAGAGGAAGGCCAACTCTATCTCACACTTTCTAATTCTATTCTTAATCGTATTAGAGACCAACCAGTAATCAATTCTAGAACCCTGATCCTTCCTGTGGAATGTAAACCTACGGCTTTTCTGGTTACGCTCTCTCCAGATGTCTGTCAGCTCCAGAGCCTCAATTACAGAGAAGAGTTTAGACTGATATCTGAGGTTTCTGAATGGTGTGTTGGTATTCCTCCTGTCTAATTTCGGATCTAGTGGGAGGTTAAGGTCTCCACCTATCAATATTGGAAAGTCTGCAAACATCATCAGCCTGCCGAAAATCCTGGATAGATTTTCAATCTGATCATTCTCATAATTCTGTGTTGGAGCATACACATTCACCAAGAGCAACTCATCTGATTCTATTGTCAATCTAACAATAATGAACCTGCCTTCTGGATCCATAACTGTTTCACTGATTGTATAGTCTAAATTCTTTCTAAAGTAAATGGCCACCCCTCTGGAGTTAGTGGTTCCATGGGAGAATATGATGTGTCCTCCCCATTCACTTCTCCATATGTGGGCACTAGAAGGACCGCTATGGGTTTCTTGTACTAGAGTAATGTCATATAGCTCCCTCCACCTGGAATACAATGCCTTCCTCTTGACTCTGTCACCCAACCCATTTGCATTGCAGGACCCTAGCCACAAATCACCATAACATATGAACTAGTCCAGTTTGTGATCACCCCAGATACCAACAACAGTTTGGCATAAAGACAAGTCTGTTTGGAAATATCAGTGGAATTGGAAGTGGTATACATAAAATCCCCCAAAAAACACAGAACACATAAACATGTATTACACATAATCCTTGCAGGTCTCTGACTCTGCAACCCAGTATCTGACTTTAACATGTATACTCCTGATATACAAACATATTACTCCTTACGTAACTCTAATCAGACCAATCCGTGACCCTTGATTAAGAAACCCACAGAAAAACACATCCGTGAAAGGAGCACTATTTCCTTCCCAAAACATTCCAAACAGATTCCTTCAGTATAGTGAGAGGGCATCGACCGGCCCCATCGCAGTTAAATAACCTTGGAGGGTAAGGTTCACACTCTACATGGTAAGTTAAACAACCAATCAAGACTCAAGGGGGGAGTCCAAATTAAAAAAAAATCCTATCTCCCTTGCTGCACATAATTTGCACACTGTTAACTGTCAGTTTTGTTGGACAGACCTTAACCTCTTAACCTACAACTTAACTTCTTAATCTATGCTGTCCAAGTAAGCATACACATATATCTGCAGACATGGTGCTAAGTATAAACCTATCTAGGGCTTAAAAACGCACATTTTCTGTATGTAACTACGTAATCCAACACACTATTTCCAATACAAAAAAAAAAGAAAAAAAAAAAGAAAAAAAAAGGCATTAACAGCAACCTCAACATGAGATAATTTCTCTACAAAACCAGAAGCAAAACTCGCCCCCCAAAAAGTCCCAGCCGCCAACTACAATTTCCTGCTGAAAACCTCATTGACTCGAAGCTAATTCGCTGCAGCAAGACAGTCAACACAGTGACCTCCCCATAGACCGTGCAGAATACCGTCTCGGGTGCAGAGGTCCCATTTTTAGTACACACTCCGTGTCGGACCAACGTGGCCGCCTACGCGGGGTGTACGATTACACAGGGTTAAAATAAATATCTAATAGGCCTTTTTCCATAGGCCGTACGTTATCTTCGTGGTTACGCAATGCTTGCAGCCAAACATACCCCTGGCAACGTATACTTTAGCATTGGACCACTGAATGTATGAAATTAATACATTTATATTACCCATGTACATCATTTCCATAGAGATATAAATGATTACACTGTATTCTACAGTATTCCAGCTCCAATTTGGTATGTCATACATGTATATTAACTAAACGATACTTTAGATATAGCTTAGATAACAAAGGTATACCCAAATTGTATACACAATAATACATTGGCAGGCCTAGCTATGATGTGCTTATCCTTCTCCAAGTTAAAACCAAGATAGTTATCAAGGATAAAGTTTGACAGCTCAGACTCGTTGATACAATACCCTAGCGTTAGGGGGCGCTGAACGGCAACACCTGTATAGAGGGATCCGTTCCGAGCAAATGTATCCGTTAACGCGGGTGTCCGCTTATGCAGGATGTCCGTTAGGCGGGTTTCTACTGTACTTTCAAAAACGACTAAGAAATAAGAAGGATATTGATATATATCTGCCTTCCAAATTGCACGATACCCACAGGCACTCCCGGTGAAGGATGCTATGATGCATCTAGGTAGTCACAAGGAAAGGAGCCGTGATGCAGTGCGACGCTAACAGGTAAAGGCGTCATAATGCTTCAAGGCCTCATCAGGAATCCAGCCATGATACCCTCAGCACAGGTGTAATGTACAGTAATATAATTCAACTATGTCTACTACACAGGCATGGAAAAACGACACACGAAATCCGTATAAAAGTAACCTGATAACGTCTTATCGGAATACACGATTTACTATAAACTTGCTCAAATCTTTGATTATGAACGTAGATTATGATGGATAAAATAAATTACAATGTGTAAGGTTCCTCTTACTGGCGCAGGAATTCTGTGTGAGCCAGACAAAGGAGAGGGTAAGGGGATAGGTAGGGGCCATGTGCCGTGGCGACAGGAGGGTGCACACGCTCACACAGGAACTGAAGCCAGTCTAGATTCACTATATTTGTAGGGGCCCGCTCTACGAGCAACTCACCCAGGCGACCAGCTCGCGTTTATTATCTCACCCCTGGTATTTTTTCCCCATAGACTTTTGGGAACTCGTATCCAACGCCCTTTGAGTATATAGAAAAAATACTCAATGGGGGGTTATGTCACAAATATTAACCAATTAGTCGATGTGAGGTGTCAGAGTTCGATCCCATCTCGTTTGAATTGCTACGTGATTCAGGTGACTTCGCCTTGTGAATTACTACACTATCCTTGCCGAAAATTCCCTTTTTTCATTCATATAAAAAAGAAACTCCCCCCATGCCTTAATAAGCTTTTGTGTTGTTTAGATCTTTCCGTTGACCCAGGTGGTTCTTGTTCTTGGGAAATCAACGTCTAAGCAACCTTAAAAGCTTTTGTGACCATTTAATGTTCAAACAACAGCGCAGTCTGTTCTATCTGAAGTTACTTTAAAAGGTCACAGTACTATATCTGAGGGTTGCGCAAAGCATTTAATTATGAGAAAGTCACATATCGCACTATAATTGCAATAATGAATCATTTCAAAACCGGAGCCTAAGAATTGTGGTAAAGGACAACACTACGTTTTTTACAGCTTAATTCCATCGTAAAATGAAAATGCCTCATCTAAAAGATCAGAATCAAATCATCTACTAAATTACATGTATAAGAAGCAATCGGACCACATTTAAATTGAATCGGAAATAAGGCCCACTAGAAAAATGAAGGTGCCATTCTGTACACAACGGATTATTTGTATGTATAGTCATGTATATCAAAATCTGTATTAAGCAATGTATACATCGAAGATGATATTCTTTGTTTTTGTAGTTGGATTGATGTATGATCCCAAGTGATCAAAGGACTCGCATATAGTATCTGATAAAGTGAGAACACCATGCAAGCGTGGATAAGGCGAAATGGACACTTCGATGAACTCACACTAGTGACACTCTAGAATATATGTTATTAGATGATAATCAGGTGGGATACACCTAAGAGTGATAAATATTTACGATACTGAGTGCTCAAGAACTTTTTGTGTAAACGGGTAAGTGTGTGAATTTGTACCAAGAAGATACTGTAAGGACAATTCACACCGGCTACACTGCTGACATCCTTATATATATATATATATATATATATATATATATATATATATATATATATATATATATATATATATATATATAATATATATATAAATATATATATATATATAATATATATATAAATATATATATATATATATATATATATATATATATATATATATATATATACATATATTAGAAAATATTGGATCGTAAGTCACTAACGCGTTTCTAATCTGTTAAGGTGGTAATTTGGCTGCATGTAGAATTATCGTATGAATAACGCATCTGTCATCAATATCTGCAGCATCAGACCATCATTTCAATACAGTATTTGTATTAAAGGACCGAGCTCCTACTTTGATAAAACCTTACATCGCTCTAACATTACTAGAGGCTGACTTGTATTATGCCTTGAGACATCCTCTGAGTCAAAGGGAAACCATAACCTGTTCCAGCGTTAGTATAGAACAGAGAATTGTTACCAGACCGTACGTGGCCTATTCCTGAAAAAGACTAGTAGAACCGCTCGAAACTGTGATGTCACAAATGTATAATGATTCCTATATCAATAATGTATCTAGGATATATTGTATCATGGAAGCATATTTGATCTGCTATCGAACATTGGACTACAATAAGGATAGAACTTATAAATGATGGATGATCTAGAGTCTGCTATTTCAAAATTAGATTTACAAGCAGATGTTTGTACCCATGATATAGCGGCTATGAAATGATCTGCTATTTCATGGATATATCAGGGCTATGTTGTATCATAGATGATTTTAGCATCTGCTATATATCACGTATAGATATATGATATTTGCTGTATAAATACCAGATGTAGGATGTGACACACACACGAAGAAGGAACATGTGATTCGTTATGGGAAACAGGTTGTCAAGAATCTTTCAAATCCAATTTACAATCGCCTTAGGGATTGTCTTTACCTCTGGGAATTGGACAGTCTAGCAGTTTATATAGAAGGGAGCATTAGGAGCGTGAAGCTGGGAAATGGCTACAGCCTTGGGAGTGTAGCCGTAAGTCTAAGGACTGCGGACATCTAATTACCTCTAAAGTTGCTTCCTCTCCCTCAGGCAAAGATGAATAAATGAACAGAAATGTATCCTTCAATCGCCGCAGAAAGCTCTTATGAAATATATCGGATACACTCATTTTCTTTGCACGTGCAGCTTCGTGGGTGAATATTATCGAATTGCGGACCCAGATGCGTCCTGTAATCCGAATAAAGTCATTATCTCACTGGGCAGGCGCTCTCTGCTTGTAATTATAGTTACAATATATTTTATTCAGCAGACAAGAAGGAATACTGTTACACGATGGAGGGAATATATATGCAAACACATCAAATCGCACATGTGTATAAAATCACCTATGCATACATATGCAATGCTGGCTAAATGAGCAATCCACTCAGGCGACCAACCCGCTATTCGAAACCAGAGTCATATAAGTAGAACACTTTAGTTTCTAAGCGGACAACGCTGTTTATCCACGAATACACCTTTCGTCAAATAGAGTATGAGGTTGTCCATATATTCTGGATATAGACGGAGTACATCTCACTGGTCCTCTTATATCTTGTGTTTCTATTCAAACACAGTTTCAACCCAATTGCACCAGTATAAAGCTTCATTACACACCTGTGCAAATTTTTCTTATACTTACTGACCTGTGCTCCCTATATCGTAAAAGTCATGTATGGCCATCTGGACACACTAACGGACACAAAAAAACGCCCCTCACCCCTAATGGCGACGGAGCAAGTATTTGCCGGTCCATGAGTTTGCTACAATTTTTAATTAAATACCATGTCAGTTTTCCCACTTTATCGTAACTAGGCTATGTTTAATACTAATATTCACTGGTCTTTAATCATTCTGAAAATGTCTACCCAGCTTGGCTATTAAAATCATTCTTAGTACAGTGCTAGAACTACATCCACACATAAAATATGACTATTCTCCGACTGCCCAACCTTTTCCAGTGTATTCTATATGGCACATTGTGCGCTTGTCTGGGATATACCTGAGTCAGAGACTACTTACGCATCATGGCCAGGTAATGCAATAGCAAGGTGAGCAATATGAATAGCTGTATTCCACTCTGTGAAATATGCATGCAGGTTACATGCACTGGCATATCAGGACACATATATACATTGAACGCACACACGTTTCTCATTAAATGACAATGATATAGCCAGAGAATAGTTTTTCCCTATGCGATCAGCTTACCCAGGCAAACCAGTCCATGATTACGACCACAACCCTATTTTTCCAATACCTAACGTTCACTAAACCGAACATCCCGTAACGATGCAACCACCTGGTATTGGAACCATATACTTAACGACAGTCTCCTGCATGGAAGATAACTTTAATCACATTAAAACGACAACTGACTTACCTTAAGAATGATGCCGGTGGCTGAGCCTTGATTATAGCTTGAAGGATGTGTAGATTCAGTTAGGTACTCCACTCATCCCTGCCGTATTGAAGATGCAGGCACGCTACAAGCACACTGCTCCGCTCTCCTCCGCCGGACATACAGGTACGGCAACGCCTCCGGGCCGCAAACTCCTCCTAGTAACCTCTCCATGACGACCATGTCCTGTCTCCACGGGCACGCAGGGCGGCACACATAGCGACATCAGCACCTGTAACCATGGAAACAAGCTCTCTGAGGTACTTCTCCATTCAGTTAGGACGAGGGGAGGGACGAGGGCGCTTAGGTGAGGAATCGGGGCGGAGTGCGGTGAGGTGGGGGTGTATGATTTTTGTTATGTTTTTAGTTTATCCTGATTAGCTTGTCTGTCTGCTTCATTGCCTGCCTGAATACTCGTCTACTGGGATGCTGACCGGCCTCTGCAGATGCTTAAACCTTTGAAGATGTCTGTAATAGTGATCTGCCCCTATTAGAAGTCGTTCTTATACATCCCGTAGGTAGTTGTTTTCCAAGTAGTGCATGCTTATCTATAATGATGCGAATGTAATATTCATACTTTGTCAGTGACGAACTGAAGGGTCATTTAATCATGAAAGAGTGTGAAAAATTCTGTCAGAATTAAGAACTTCAGATGTTTTTTCTCCCGTAAATTCTTAGGATTTAAAGTTCGTCTGGACGATTCATATTGATTGTTAAGTTGGCAGATATCATTCTAAAGTACTAGACATCCATCGAATATGTCTTTTACCATTATCAGTTTACTATATTAGAATACCATAAGAGGACTTTCCTCACTCAACGTTCTACATATCCGAATCGTAAATAAATCACTGAAGTGTATCTATCGGGGGCCGGCCATAAATGGTAAACACAAGGCGAGGAACACCCGCAATGCGGATGGCTTGGCATACTTTTTGTTGAGCTTTTACGCTTTGACTGTTAAGAAAATGACCCATGTAAGCGATGCTCAGTGAGCATCTGTAAAGGAAGCATGTGTTTTTCAAAGTATCCGTAACTTCATTCTCTTCGGAAACTTATGGCAACGTTTTACCGCACCTTTTTGATGAAGTCAGAACCACACTTTCCCAAGCAAACCATGACTTTGGACAATTACACATAGAAAACAGTAAAGATATCTGGAGAGCCACGAAGGCCTTGATTCACAATGCACTCAAAAGGTGGCAGCATGGTACCCACTTTATGAAGATGATACACGGGGGCGTTATGATCGCAGCGCCTGTGTTAAAAGACACCGTGTTAAGATTGCATGACTAATACTATTATTTCCTAATAGCATTACAAAGCATACTGAAATGCAGTCTGTCATATGTAGCCCAACGATAGTATGACCAGACAACTGGGGGTGATTAAAAGAATAACCTTTAATCATACTGCCTGCAGACCCATTAGCGGAATTTTGCCTTAAATTGGCTACGATGACCTATTGCACATACATTTAGTCACATGACATTTGCATTCGGCATCTGAGATAACTTACACCTAAAAATCAAACTTCATCCATTTCTCTTAATAATCTGGGATTTTACTTTGAAGGCATTTTTCTATGTCATGTGAAATCCCATTTGTTCAAATACAACTAGTAGAAGATGATATTCGCAAAATGTTGCGGCTCATACAAACACACCATACACGGGCGCCTGCACGAGTAGGTCCCACCGAGTCCCATGCACTTTGGCCAATGACGTTCGTACCCACTTCCCACTCTCCAATTCAGCCAGCCACAATAATCGCATTTCCACGACCAGAACCCTCGAGTTATTACATTATAAGACTGTCGGTAGTGCCCGGGCCCGGGCCCGACCTCGCCGCCCGGCACGTGCGGGTGACGGGGAACGCAGGCTGCGTCCCCCGGCGACGGGTCGTGTCGGTGACGTGAAACCCGAGCGTCTCCCTTGACGTATTGTCGGGTCTGAAGACGTGCCGTAGATCTCGATCTCGCAACATGTCGCGATCTCGAGAGGGTTAGCTCTTAAGGTTTGGTGGAGGGGTTGGTTGACGTTAATCTTATCAATACTGAGGCTGCCTCGAGGTACAGCATATTTAAAACCATGCGAATAAAACATTCATGTATAGTTAGCTTGGTGCATTGGTTGTATGTGCGCAAAAAGCGATAAAATACACAAACACGTACATCTATACAATAGATTCCTATCAATCATATAAAGAGTGCTTACAATATACAATTTATATACTCATGCCGTATATATACTGTTTCGCCATATAACGTGAAATTATCGCACAGAACAGTGTTCCGTACGGCAAAATACGGAAAAACCGTCCGGTACGCGTTGACTAAAATATTAGTTGTTATGCCAAATTTAATTAATCTTTTAAAAAGAAATTAATTTCGGATATGTAGTAAATACAGAACGACCTAACTTGTTTGTACAAGCCACAAAACTCGATAATGATTTACAGTTCATACGGAACTCGGCGTAAACGGCGTAAACGTTCCGTACAAACCGTAATTCATCATCTCGTTTTGTAGCTTGTACAGCATGGTCAGGACGTTCTCTATAAGTACTAACATAGATGTATGTGTAAGGTCTATCAGATTTTAGAATACAGATGTTCCGGAGAGATGGGGACTTATAAGGTCTATAAGATTTTAGATTACGGATGTTCGGGAGGGAAGGGACAGATGGAGATAGAGGGATGATAGGGAGGGAAGGAGGCCTAGAGCCAAGAGACAGAGCATAGAGGGATGTAGAGGAGAAATAGCAGGATTGGGCACACCAGGTAATGTTAAAAAAGATGGTTATGGGGTCTAAAGTTTAACACGCTACTACAGCAAGCAGACCATACCTCAAAGATTAGATATGGAGTCGTATGCGGAAGCAGATTGCACTGTGATATATTAGAGGGAAACTATGTTCCGGTGAACAAAAGTTCAAAGTTACGAGGTGAGGATCGGAAAAAATTACTGCCCCCGGCGTCAACCGAGTAACTTTGACTTTTGCTTACCAGTTCTTGGTTTCCCTATTCCTATATACCTTCAAATATCGATAGAGATGCTTAATTCTTTACCTGAAACACTTCCAAAGCAAATAGCCACCCTTATCGAGTAACCACAACAGCTATTGTTTCGTCCCGCTGCTGTATTGTATTACGTGATCAGAGCGGGACGAAAACGTCAGAGCAGGACGAAAACATGAGAGCGGGACGAAAACGTCAACCTCGACACATAACCTATTTTTAATGCACCCCCCCCCCCCCCCAGCAGCGGTATGGAACTCTAGTTAGTTCAATAATGGGTATATAGGAATAAATTTTACACCACGTTTTTGGTACTTAACTAGGCATGAGACACCGACGCCGACTACCGCTACATTCTACCAGAATCGGTCTATTGGATGGTCTAGTAGTCTGCATCCCACCTACTGGTAGCGCGGACAACACAGTGAACCTCCGAGGAGTAATACTCCGAAGGTCATAATTCAATCATCTTTAATCTGATCTAAATATCTTATTCAGATTTCCCTAGATTGAACAGATTAAATATCAACGATGATTATTCAGGTTAATTGATTGCTGAAAACCTTATGCGTCTCCGGGTAGATTTTGCGTATATTGGAATTGGTGTATTGTTATGAAAAGATACCAGAATAGCATTTTCAATACCCGTTTATATTTTGTTTATTGTTAAGCAAAGAACACGGGCACAGTAACCTGGCAATAACATCAGCTATGAGGATACAATAACATGTTTCTGTTCGATAGCGTATACTACACTCTCCACCTTTGGAGTTGCGGGTAGTGTAAGAGCAGTGCTCAGTCAAGGTCTTCCAAGATATGATCTGTCTACATTACCAATCAGGGCCAATGCGGGTCGGTTAGACTCACTGACTCATCCACTAGCTTCTCCAGGGTTCTGCATATGTACTCCTACTCCTACTCCTCCAGGGCTGCTGTGTCTCATTAGAAAATAAATACGTATTTTCACTGGTCCAACCATTTTGTGCGCATAAGCCCTGTTTCTATTGGCCGACGAAAACGGTGTAGATCTTTTGAGTTCTCCTAAACTCCCATTTAGATTGGCCTACACTGATCTATAGTCAGGAACCACCGACAGACCCTTAGCAATACTGAGGCAAAGTGGAAATGGGCTATTAGAAGAACTCAAAAGATCGGCCAATGGAAACGGGCCTTTACTGACTGCCGGGGATTCAATAGTTAAAGCGCAATAATTCTTCTGTGAGATTTCTTTAAAATGATTCTGCATAGAGCATACATCTGGTGCCTACTGAGACATGCAATTATTCCAGTTATATGGCTTCGGGAGAGCACTTGTAAGATGTTTATATTATAATCCGCCTTCCAGTCTTTCAATGAGTAGGAAGCAATAGAGTTACGTTGAGGAAAAATGGGCTTCGAAATTATGCATAAGACAACACCACTTGCACTAAATACCGACGACCAAGGCATCTGTTCCGCTGGGGAACTCCTTCACAAATATATATACAATATCGCCATGATTCAACTATAAGGAGAATACTCTCACCAGACTGAAATCCTGGTAATGTTGTATTCATTACTCACCTTTCGACTTATTCTTAGGAAAGATTCTTGTAAATAATTAGAAATTCGCCACAAGCGCCGTGCATTGTTTATATAAAATAGTTCCCATAATCCCCGTCAGGTGGCCGGAAAAGCCGAGACATTAAAGTTTCCATCTTACGTGATGTCCCGTGGTATACATTGCCCATTTGATATCCTTCAGAAGGCGTTAAACCGTGGTACGAAGTCCCATTTTAAGAAGAAATCGATAAGGTCAAGGGTTCAGTCATTTGCCCGATACTATGGAGTAGGCGGGAGAGTGTGTATACCCTGGGGGTGAGGGTGGACAAGACGTAGTTGTCAGTCAGCATTGCACGGTGCCGGACTCGAGGGGTTCGATGAGAAGGTCGGGGTAAATAGAGTGGAGGCAGTGGGTCACAAGGCCATACTGCCCCGTCAAGTGTTCATCGCCATTCACCCACACACCCTCTCCAGCCCTCCCCACCTCACAACGCCCTCCAGGCGACCGCTGACCCGCACCTCCTCCACGGGCATGCAAGAAGGCAACCCATTTTTAAATGTGGGCCTGCTAACATTGTTATTATTTTCCCGATCCATCAATATGTTGAGGTTATTCATCATTGATTACGTAGCAGAATTTTGCTCATCTACCTATTAGAGGTTTGACTGAGTGGAGAGATATTGATTTAGAAACCAGGCGATAGGATGTGCAATCCTCCCTGATGGTTATCATGTTACGTGACACGACAGCGTGCCCATGGCATTTGTTCTGACACGCTCGCTGGTGGCCTTTACACCATACTGTCCTCGTACTCACATCTCTAACATGTTTACTGGCATAAAACCCATTGAATAAACCTTTACACACTTCCTCTAAAGATGAATATTGTTTTCTGTAATCGAGACCAATGTTTTTCTTGTGTCACCAATAGCTACAAATGCATTATAGATGGGTACCAGCCAACCTAGGTTTTCCCCATTCTAGACAATCAAATACCTGGGATATTCAGTGCGAAGGAATAACTCGCTGAGATGTGCATCTTCTCAACTTATTATCTGAAAGTTTAGGTTGAGCAGAGCAGGTATCTATTGAGACACCTCAGTCTATATGAAATTATGGATATATAAGGTCATATATGATCGTTCCTGGAATATTTGGGTAACAATGGTTGCCTTTCTGGTGGAATCTTCCTTAATTATATAAAGCTTCTAAATACGCTGGGGAGGTAGAAGATAAGGCCTTGCCATAGACGAAATGTTGTAAATCAACTAAGAATTGGAAGTTTGTAAACAGTGGGAATCTGATACTGTCCCAAAAGGAGATCCATTGACCTATGCCTGGTTTTGTTGGAACATATCACACGCGCAATGCATGTTAATCTCCACCGAACTACATCCGACTGACCGCCAATATAGGCTCCTGTCGAGCAGGAATAACAGTTGCTAGATGGATTGGGTTGTGCGGTGAGCTGTTCAAACTGGGAGAGTGGACGTCAGTAGTGGACATGAGGGCGTGCTGGTCATGTACAAACACACAGAGACGGGTCTGGCTCTCACACTATGGCCGACCGTTTACTGTGTCAGGACGGTCTACCATTCACCCCCGTCAATCATAGTCATGCTCTAACGGCTTGCAATGAACATATACCAACCCTCCTGTTCTAGTACACAAACCAAATTGTAAAGCTTATGCCTCGTCAGTATATTATGTAGGAGGAAGCCTATGGAACAATCAACCAACCATTTTAAGGAATACTCCTGACTTGAAATATTTTAAGTCACTGACTAAAGCGAAACTCATAGAGAGCATCAAAGACATATGAATCTGAAAACTGATTATGTATGGAGAAATAGGCACCTGACATTCCATAAATGTAATCTCAAATATTCTACAATGTTATTCTTATGACAGAGGGTTTTTCTGTGTTCATACACTGTATATAATTTTGTTGTTTTGTTATGTATAAAAAAAAATTCAGTCTATTATGTGCTATTTAGAAGAAAAAGGGAAAGGTCAAAACCATGAAAATCAATCGTACACGATTGAGGTTTTGAACCTCTTATTGCTCTCCAATGTAAACACGACGTACAAAAAATGTACACTTATGTAAACATCCCAAGAGATCCATAAAGAAACTAAAAAATATATATTAAAATTTTTTTAAAAAACCCTACCATCCGTCTTTATACGGATACCCAACTACATAAACCCTGCC
This sequence comes from Alentia gelatinosa, assembly GCA_950022655.1. Classification (NCBI taxonomy): domain Eukaryota; kingdom Metazoa; phylum Annelida; class Polychaeta; order Phyllodocida; family Polynoidae; genus Alentia; species Alentia gelatinosa. The sequence goes on from OX465581.1 coordinate 108,833,632, forward strand.
ATTATCACACCCGCCTATTGAGACATACTGTATTCAGGGATCAAAATAGGGACTGAGGATAAAATCGGAAATTTAAAAAGCGTATAGAAAAGGGGCCATACATGATGTATGTACGCAAGAATCCCCACACTTAATCTTGTACGCAAATAAACAAAGAAGGAGCATATGCAAATTTCCGAAGATTTTGACCAACCAACACCCCTTGCTGCATACGTACTTTATGGATGGGCCCTTAATAATATTTGGGAACAGAATGGCTAGGAATCGATATATATATATTCTAGTGTTGCCGGTGTATATGAAATGTCGGAATTCCGTCATTTGTCAGAAAACTTGCATCCAGGTATATGGCTTTGCTGGGGCACAAGATGCTGATACTATGATCCGTTCTCTAGTGTTTCACTGAGTAGGGAGCACTACATAACAAACTCACCCCGGTCCTATCTTAGTAGATGGCAAATAGATCTCTGTAAAGCATTTCTTTATTTAATCCGCCTTTGTATCAGTTCAATCTGCTACCGTACTAAGAACAAATCTCTAAACGAACAACAACGATCAACCGACAGCAACCAGCCTCCCCATCCCCCTCCACCTCCACCTCCACCAGGATCAATTGCACCCAACACTGCAGTCTGTTTCCCCCGAGTCATGACCCTTCAACAATGGGAATAGCGGTACCGATAATATCAAATTCACAATTGCATTTCTTCCTGTGTTAAACACGAAGCAAAGGACCCACGTTCCCATCCGTTCATAACCATCATAAACCTAATGCAACGTTCACATCTCTCTGTTCACATCTTTTATTCATTTACTTTAAAGGACATTCATGTCTCACTACTCAAATATTCAATGGAAGAGCTGTAAATCAATAATGAATACAAATCACACAAATCTTTCAAATTTAAGTGCGAAATAAACCAGCTTCTCTTAATTAACTGGCACAGATGGGACAAATCGGGGATTTTCTGGCGAAATCGCAATATCCTACCAAATGATGCACTCCAAAATTGTCAACAATACGATCTCGATTTAACCCCATCAACTGACAAAGTGTTACACACTCTATGATTTATAAGGATAGCTAGATTTTAACCGGCATTTCATTTACATCGACATCACTAAACTATATCACTTTGAAGACAAACTTGGTTCAAGTGGGAAATATGATGACTAGAATCAAATAAACATGTAATTTCAGCATACGGAAAAGGGAAATGTGTGGGATTACTGTGCGTGAGGCTGGCATACTCAATTTCAAGATCGAGCACTGCAGTAGGCTATAGTGTTAATTTTCACGAAGGAAGAAATAATTACATTTGGAATAAAAAGTATTTCAGAGTATATACCGGCTAAGATATTTTCTGGTACCTATTCTGTGCGTTTTACAGCATTTAATCGACTACTTTGTTCGAGAAAAATGAATCTATATGCAGGATGTCTGTTAGAATTTGGCAGAAATTTATAAAACTTTTAATTGAAGGAACCGCAAGTAATTGTACCATGGGAAGTTGCGAGCACATACAATCCATCACAAATTTGAATAAATCGTTAACCGATTTTTGCTAGTGGAAGAGGGTTTTAGGGCCAGTTGACTCTTGAGAGCACACACCAACCAGCACATTCAGCAGCGATTTGAGGTGCTCCTTCACAAGAAAAATACACTCCTACGATCTTTCACAATTTTCACAATCTCTCAATCGCCTATTTCGGGTTGTTTCGGATTATATCGGGTCTCTGGTTTATTTAGCGCTTATGTCTTCAAAACCTGATATATATACCCCTCACCCATCGAGGTAGCAATCTCGGTGGTTGTAAACCAGTTCCTCCTTGTTGGCACTGTCCCTCCGCCTATGGCGTGGGAATCAGCCGCCTCGCGTCCACCCCTTCCCCGGCCCCTAACCCATATCCTCCGGGAAACGTCACGAAGCCTGCAATCCATGACCCCTCTCCCGGACTGGGTGTATTGTGAGTAGTACATGGCAAGAGCCCTACACTACGGGCATTGCTCGGCGCCACCTTTCATAACGCGGGCAGTCACTATAGTTACACCAGACTAACAACGGGCGATAGGGGTGCCTCCTGGTGGTTGGATTGTGGCGCAGGGATGTGGTGAGGGGCAGGTCCTGAAAGGTGGGGGAGGGGGGCGGCATACGGGCAAGTCGATCAACAGATACCCCCATCCCCTGGTCTAATGGACGGACAGCGTTATGCGACATGCGAGCTGACACCGCCGCTCACAAGGGGGCAGTCCAGTCGTCGCCTGCGAGGTGGCGCCATTGGTAAGTGAAGTCTCGACTCGTCTCGCGAGAATATCGAGCGAATCGTGAGCAGGGTCTTAGTGCCCGCGCTGCCGAGCTCCCGGAGATACTGGTCCAATTCAAATGGACTCTTTTAAAAGGTCACCACTTTACTCTCTCTCCGGTGTATGGCTCCGTTCGGTATAAATGTTTAAATTCGCATCCAAATTGCAGTTATCAAACAAGCCCTTGTGGCTGACCGGAATACGCTCCCACCTCTACGCAAGTCGTTAAATTGTCAGAACTGTTCAACTTCACTTTAGAGGCCATGTTTCCATGACTATAGGGCACATAGCTATTGCCCTATGGAGGCAGCCATCCCACCCGACGCCATCAAAACACCAGGTGGCGGGACCAAATATCAATGGATTTTATCAAAAATATGTTTTGGGGCTTGTCGTGGACAACCTCTTTAGTTTTGACTCAATATTATCTATAGATTATAAAGACTGATAATAGTAGTTGCCCCCGACTACAGTGGTGCTATCTTACAATTTCCTGGTGGATGATGGCGGAGCTAGCAATCACTCTGTGCCTATAGCCCCGCACACAATGACACGGCCCGATCGTCACATACACACATTTGGCGGAAATGGATGGAGGGCATAGACTACTGCGAATAGATGGGGCCATGCCTAAGGGTTTAGGTTGGGCGGACTCATTCCGTCCGCTATATATATCAACCCAGGGAACCCATTTTGATATATATTTTATCATATCCATCTATTCGGCCGGTCTCCATACTCATGGCACTTCATCTGACCATGATTACGAAAATCAATTAACAGGATAAAATTAAGCCGCAATTAATACCCGTTACAAATATTCAATGGAAGAGCTTCCACATTAACGAACCATTTACAAAGGATTCTACTGGTAAGGAAGCTGGCTGGGGAGCGAAGCTCATTCTCAGTAAGCAGAAGTCTCCGGCCCATCCATCATGGAGAGCACCAGCGTGATGCGCAGGATTCATCTTTAACCCTTTAAGGATGCATGATGCCTGGAGGCATCACCGCACTAAAGACGCATGATGCCTGGAGGCATCACCGCGCTAAAGACGCATGATGCCTGGAGGCATCACCGCGCTAAAGACGCATGATGCCTGGAGGGTTCACCGTGCTAAAGACGCATGATGCCTGGAGGCATCATCGCACTAAAGACGCATGATGCCTGGAGGCATCATTGTCCCAATATTAAGAAAAATGTTTTAACAAAGAAATAATAGACCAATATTTATGAAATCTTCAGAAAATGTAGATATAATATATTTAGTATTTCTATTAAAAAGAAATAAAATATTTATGATTATGTATCATATTGCATGATTACAAACTTGGATATCAGTTTTTACTATTATGTGGCCGTCCTGTTGCCAGATAGACTGCCACCAGTATACGTCCTTATGGGAGTAGCTGGAGCCCAGGCAGCCGTCCTTAAAGGGTTAATTCGGCCGGACACTGACATGTAATTTCATTTACGCAGGTGAAGGCAGTCTACTCGAAATATGCCATATGTGCATATGTAGACCTTTACGAGGCAATAGATGTAACTAAGCGCATAATGGAGCTGAGGGTTTTTGGGGAGGTTCAAACTACTCATTTATTGGCATGGATAAAGATCAAAGCATATACTATCTCTGTTTTATACAAGAAAAAATAATTTCATAAACTGGAAATAACAACAAGGATTTTCGAGGACACATGTAAAATGCCATCTCTATTTAAATGCCCAACCGTCTGACGTCTATGATTATTCTACTATTAACTATTTAAATTGTCTGCTATTCACATATCCATCAGGGCCCTAATGTAAATAGCCAAAACACGGTATGATCTAATCTCATGCCACGATGTGGGTCCATATGTACGCCTGGGCCATATCCGCGATGGATTCTTAAAATAAAAAAAATTATTAGGTATGATTCGCCAGTACAAAAGTCTTCGATCTTCCATCAACCTTGTGACATTTTGTTTTCTCCATTATCTTTCTAGTTTATATTGCTTTCGTCACATTTAGTTATTTTTAGGGTAACAAAATGAATAAGGGTGACGTAGTAATAAGTTCCAATCTTGGAAAAAAAAGAAAGTGCAAGTTGATGAAGAAGGAAAAATAGAAAGGATATACATAGTAAGATACACATATAACAGTATGATGACACATTATGTGATAACATTGAGCAATGGAGATGACGAGAGGTAGTCGGGGTAGTTTTGGGGTTGTTTGCGTCGGAATCATGCTTTGGTATTTCTTTTGCTCATGCCCTGAACATATACACACACCAAGTCCTAATCTCAGACACGTCCATACCAGTGAGTCCATATACAACTACAAATTTTCCATACAAAATGAAGTCACCTTGCCATGAACAGAGGCCTGCCTAATGATCTGCTCCAGCCTTTCTAAGTGAGGACCTTCATCAGTGAGGGTAATCAGCAGCTCCTAGCTGACAGGTGTTGACTGAGGGTGCCATAACACGAGGTAATGAAAGACGCATACGGAGAGAGGAGATGATATATCCTGTTTGTTTTTGATAAGGAGTAAGAGTGAGCATAGACTGGCCCCCAGTCCCTGTACCCCTTTACCTACCCATCCATCCTCTCCTCGATACAGGATTCCTGGACCAGTCAAACTGCAACATACTTTATCTTAATTTTGTTTAATCATGAATGTCCACAATCACAGACTTGAGCAAGTCTAGGATGAGTAGTGTCAGGTGTGTTGAGGGATAAGGAACCTAGAGGACGGGGTTAAAAGGGTTTAATCGTTTGAGATTAATTTTGTATACAACCTCTTTGGTCTTTATTAATTATCCATAAATTGCTATTGTTTTGCACGTCGTAACGTTTTAGTGAAACAGATAAACTGGTATTTACCTTTCCTAATGTCAAGAATCCCTTTTCTGAATATAGGAAAGCAAGAAATATTTACCCTGATTCTCTATATCTTGACATGTTGGTTTGTCTGATATAGGGAGAATGCAATGAGAGAAGGTTGTAAGAGAAAGCAAATAAGACACTGAAAAGAAGCTAAATGAGGGTCAGCCACAGAGATTAAAGGTTATCCAAAGCTCTCTGCAGGGAAATCATCAATTGTGGGGCTGAGCATCAGACCTGGACTGGACCTTGCAAACAGAATATCGGATTCTCGGGCAAATGAAAACCAGTGATTTCACGGAAGGCAGTGCTGCCACCTGGGAGGAGAGGTTGACCTTGACTTTGCCTACACGCCCGGCGGCAAGCCCCTAACCTACTTATTGACCTCCACCTCCACCTCATGTCGCCCCTCCAGGCTGTCCAAACCCATTCCAGGGTTCCCAGATGGCTCAATCCACAGTGTAAATGTAATCCTTGCAGGGAAACGGGATGTAGAGTCATTTAAGCCGCATGCCCACAATACGAGATACTGGATACAACAGCGAATGTGCTGAAATGAAAGGCATTGTAAAAGAGGTTCTGATGTTGTGTTTATGTCACAGTGAGGAGGGTCTATATTACATACTCTTCCCTTTGAATTCAATTTTATGATGTTTATGACACGTTCACAGAATCGAAACCCAGTGATACGACCAAGGCACACCCTGGATGCAGAAACCCAGTCGTCGAGGCCAAACAGATATTCAAAACTAGATTAAAACGGGCTAATGTCATGATCTATCTCGTAGAACCTCACAATTAAGACCCCCTTACATATCATTTGTATTAAGTATACGTATTGTTATCAGAGTACTAACTGTGGTTCTGATATTGACTTAAAAACACACTTTTATTTAAGCCTTTAATAGTTCATAACAATCGTATTTTGGTTTTCTTACTCGGCCAGCACCAGTTTACATGATACATTTTTACTTTCGGTAGTCGTTTGAATGAAATGCTTTAGCATTTATCACCTGTTCTGCTTTGTGCTGTTAAACTCCCCACAGCGTCAATCTATGATCTGAACGTTACCGGAGTTATTTTCCCCTCGGGTAATACCAGAATGCTTGGTATAACCTATAGATCCTTTGGGATATTCTAGACTCAGTAAACCTTTTAGTATACGCGTTCATTATCCTTCTGGAAACCGAAGATCATAGAAAGCACCACACAAACATATGCATCTAACCTGCAAAGAGATACGACGGCCCTCATTGAATACAGACCACGGACCCTTTCCTATCTGTACACTGCCTTCAGGTGCTGCGTGATGCTTTAGAACATGAGATTGAAGAATTAAATGTCGTGTGTGTGTTTTCTTTCAATTTTAGGAGGTGGTAAAACCTAGAGGGCATCATATCAGGGAGCAGTTAGAATTGGTATAATTAAAATTACATTGTTCCAAGTGCTGTTTGTTAAAGAATTAATCATTATCAAATATCTCGTGATATGTTGATATTGATACAAAACGCACTGTACCGAATTTGATAATTTCTCTATACCGTCGTGTCTATTCTATTTAGACATACAGATCTGTCTTCGTACTTTTGAAACCGGTAGGGGAGTTGAGGAAACTACTCATATTTCGTGAATGGAATACATGTTCGCAGTGGTTGTAGCGAGGACAGAGTTCAATCCCATTGGGTCTCATTCAAAATACAACAGAAGGCGAGGGCTCATCTTCCATTCCGGGGTCTCTAGGCTGGGCCAACTAAGAGGAGCGGCTGGGGGCGGGGTTGGGGAAGGAAAGCGAGAGCAGTGGGAGGATGGGGGGAGGTGGTTACACAGACATCCAACATCAATAACACAGGAACACCCCCGTTCTGTTACTATGACCCGCCGGCCCCCACTGAGCCTGCCTGTATGTACATCACTAGAAAAAGATCAAACAATTACCTAACCCATGCTGACACCCTGGCATGGGTCGGCACGAGCCCAATACTTACATTCACACACAGTATGAGTTCTGGGGATTGACCATCTACAACAGATTCTTTTGAGCATGGATTCCCCTCTCATATGACAGAAAGCTGACGTGGTATCAGAGCGAGTGAGTCGCTGTCTGGGCTCATAATCCAGATTGATGTATGGGCCTTTCGTCCAGCAAACATTGGCTGTATATGTACATATTCCTGTATAAGTTATATTCCTCTCGTTGTCGGAAACATCTGTAGGTCCTTTCACTTTTAAGCTAAAAGTAGTGGGTAATACACAATATTACCATGATTATGAGCTGAGTGGTCGTAATCTCCGCGTAGTTGACACGAAATAAAGTTCCGAGCGACAGCGAGGAGAATTGCGTAATGTCAACAAGGAGAATACGGCCAAACAGATCAAAATCATGGTAATGTTGTATTTATCATTCACCTTTCGAATAATTATAGACACAAATCTTGTAAATGATTAAAAACTCGACGTAAGCGCCTTGCATTATTTTAAGACAAAATAGTTCCTAAATTGCCCGTAAGGTGGGAAAAAGCCTTATTCTACTGAATAGAAGACGGAAAGGCGGATTGTACTCAGTAGGCTCCATAGGTTTAGTATTGAGACTCCGTATTGGGTGAGTGATAAAATAGAGGCCCTGTTATGTATGGCTATCTTTGAATACCATACACAATTGCTGTCTACAACGGTCTATTATCAGATGGCGCACCGTCAAAATGTTGAAAGGCAAGCTTCTTAACTTAAAATGACACTTTTCGCTTTTGGTACCGGAAATATGTTACCACCCACCCCACAGTATACATGATCATATATAGCTTGGGTTGTGCAAGTTTACTGAATTTGCAAAATGATTCAAAGATTATGTTATGTTATTAATTTATTTACACTTCCAATGGATAACACAGTCCCTATACCTTCTCTATCGAGCACTCTTCGTAGACCTCAAAGCCTATCCAAGATACTTGAACCGCGGACTCATACCTAGAAAAGGCAATCTGAAATGAATTCGACGGGAAAATGAAATCACAGCGCCGTGAGCCGACAGGCTGAAGGACGGGGCTCAACCTATCAGTAGGTGAGCAGTGCTGTGGGTGGTTCGGATCTGACAGGCGTCGACCAACATGTCGGAAGGGTTAGAAATGTGGGCTACAGTGGAAACGAATGTGGTCATTCAACGAAAGACCGACTAAAGCAATTTTGGACATTTCATAATTGTATTGGAAGTTTGGTTTATTCCAGTTGAGTTGGTAAAACATGTAGCGGTAGAGCTTTCCATGTAGCGAGCTATAGAGGGTGCTGTTAGGAGCGCAGACGGCTTTTGGTCTTACGGAAGGCCCGTTTCCATTGGCCGATTTCCCGTCACTGATCTAGAGTCAGGAACCACCGACAGACGTTTGGCACTGCTGACCCAAAATCGGTCAATGGAAACTACCCAGCTTGTGAAATAACCCACAACCATTTCTGCTTAGATTATGCAATGTGGCACCACCCACCACTGACTGAAAGCTTGGTCACTGGGTAAAATCTACTACCCTCACCCATATTTCGATACTGACGCAGAGTCGGTGGCACTATCAACATACTTTCTGGGTAACACAAAAAATCTCCACCATTTTCGTCGGCCAATGGAAGCGGGCCTTAAGAAATCTGTCAATAATTTGAACATAAAGTAACGAAATGCTATCCTGAAGCTACATCTAGTTTGATTCATATAACCATTCTGAAGGCAAAGGCTTGATGTTCGTCCAATTCTGAATTTCGAATAGATATTTGCCTACAGCGTCATAGATGGGGCTGTCATCAACAATAGAATATCCATATTCACACAAAGGCATACACACTATAGTCTGGTCTTTACCGTTCTAGGCATTGCGTGCTCCAACAAATTGGCGTGAAAAAATATTGAGTTTAGTTGAACAGCTCCAAGATGGCGACAACGCTGGTGCCTCTTGCGTGCTTGGCCTTAATCAGTGTCGCAGCTGCAATCAGCCGGGTACTCCCCTCAGAGCACTCCTGCGCGTGCGCGTCACCCGCCACCGCGCCCCCTGGTGTGTTGAGAGCGACCTCCTGGCCCGGTGAAATTACATGTACACTGTCACTGCTGCTACAGAGGGCGATTTCTAAATCCATCCACGTCTCCCTGATATTTGATGGAAACAATTCTTCATAGTGCTGGTGTTTGAGGTGGCAGATGAAAGTGGGGTTTACAGAACAGATATCTATCATACAGAATACGTTTGTAAGGGACTAGGCCAACCCAATTTCACCTGATTTGCCCTTGAACCTCATCACATTAATTCAGCATTTTTTTTATGTTAAACATATCAGAACCAGCATGCTATATACACAGCACGAAAACTTCAGTTTACATATGTTTACGTATGTCTGCATTCCGCGTATATATTTCTCCTCGGGTGTAAATAAGGTCGTCCTATTTGGCGTCATATCTACGCCTGCTTATATACACGTAGATGATAATCCCATACTCGGCCAGCTGGAGTTATGTTTACACAAATTTACGCCTTTTTCCTAATCTTCCGACCTCTGCACCTAGGGAACACCACTGGGTCACTTACCATTGGTCATTGGTCTGTGTCATCTTTTGAATACTGTTCATATGTTATTGATAGTGCTAAAAAACTGATCGTCTGAGACTGGACAGGTTAAACCACAGAGGCCTTCGCATTGTATTTAATCGAAATGTTAGAAACTGTAATGTTGCAAATTTGATGAACATGTGCAATGTGAAATCTCTAGAATACAGGAGGAAAGTACAACTGTTGATGTTAATGTATAAGAACAGAATGAACAAAACTTGGATAGAACCAACAAGAAGACATACAAGGCAAGGAGAAAAAACCGTTTTTGCCCTACCTTATACAAGATGTACAAGCACCATAAATAGCCCATTCTACAGAGGCGCCCGATGCTGGAACGAACTACCCCCGCAAATACAGCTGTGTACCACTCCTGGAGCCTACAAGCGACCTATCAAGGCCAAATTGGATGAGACCAGGCCTCCGTCCGGGACCTAAATGTTCACCTTGCCACATCTCACCTCATCTCATGCACAATGAACTTTGTAACGTTTTTTGGAACCTATTATATATGTATATATATATACATATATATATATATATATATATATATATATATATGTATATATATATACATATATATATATACATATATATATACACATATATATATATATATATTACTCTGTCCAACGTTGTATCTGAGTTCCAACGTTGTATCTGAAAAACTCAACGTTATGACTTTGAGAGATGCAATAATCTAAACAAAAAAACCATTAAAAATATATGGAAAATCCAATTTCATATTGCATCCTTTTGTTCATTAACCATTTAAAAAAACACCAATGTTTGGTGTGTATCAGTCTAGTCTTGATGATATAGCACATGATGTCATTGGAGTGTAGAGGGAGACTGATAGACAGGGACTACAGGTTGTGAGGCTGCGGGTGTGGTGAGGGGTGTGGCGACTGGGGTGCGGTGAAAGAGGGTGGCGGTGGCGGGTTTGGTAGTGTGGTGGCGGTTGTGGTGGCTGGGTTGGTGCAAGGAGGAATATCTCATAATGTGTGCACAAGGGTCTGTGGGTAAATCTCTTTTTTTTAAACATGTATAAGCCCACGTATATAGCTACTCAGAAATATAAATATACGCCTGACGCCCAATACAGCCATTATGTGTGCATATACTTGTTTGTTTGTTTTGTTTGTTTGGGTAGTTTAACATCTGTTCAATTAGACTTACTTTGGGTTTGACCATAGGTAGAAATATCACCCCTACACATTTACCAAGGGGAGAGTTACTTTTACTTCCCACGCCACATAGACATGGTATGAGAAGGATTGGCCTTTGATATAGCAGTAAACCAACCACTGCTGAGGGTAAAGGAGAAAAGTGGCTGCAGTAGGACTCCAATAAACAAGGTCCGACAACCTTGGGATTACAATTCCGGTGCTCTTTACCACTGAGCTAACTCCCCACCCCGGTCGCTTCTGTTATGCTTCCATGCAAGCATATCCGGTCCGCACTATGAGGAGGCAAGGTGACCAAGAGGGTGAACAGATTGGCAATCGCTGTCCACCCCAGCAGACCATGCACATATACAGATGATAGATATATTCTATATACACTGTATATGCGGGTGGCCAATATGGACATACCGGTATAAGGAAACAATAGTAAACAAAGCAAATAAGCATGTCTATGCCATATTGTAAATATTGATAAGCCCATATTCTCATCCGGTGATATGCCGGATGAAATCTCAGTTTCCCAGAAACCTTTCATAGAAATCATATAACTACCACAGAATGTCCATGACAACACTCTCTATCACCCTGGATTGTCAACTTCCCATACAATCGTTGAAATAACCTCACTTTCCACTGGACATGGGAAAAGATCTCTCATGCATGATGAACATGTTGATGGGAGATGTCATGTCTAGTCTGAGTGCACCCCTCTCATAAGATCTCACACTCTCTAAGTGGTATTCTGCACAATGTTCTCACTATGCTCTATGGGAGAAGAATTCTTAACGAACTAGGCTTAGAGCCTTGAGAATCTACTGAACTGCCTCCCGTGCTAAACACGTACATCAGATTCCTATAATGATGCCACCTGGTGGGAATACTGTGTACTTCGCGCCCTAGTGACATTATTCTGGAATACAGAATACCACTTAGAGAGTGTGAGATCTTATGAGAGGGGTGCTGACAGAGGGCTAATCTTTAACGTATGAGCTGTTTAGTGCTTGATTGAGCCAGTAGCCCTGTGTCTTATTAAATCTAGTCTCCTTTGATCTGGATGCAGTGTCCATAGTCAAAGGGAAATGTGCGTTGATTATCTTCTACCTTCTCACAGTAGTGTTATATTTCTAAAGACAAGTACATTCTGCAAGACCTGTATGAATACAAATGGCATTAATGGTGGATGGCATTTAAAAGCATTTACATGTGCTATTACTGAAGGTTAATGTCATTACGAATGCTCAATGCGCTTTGGTTTTAAATTACTCATCACTACTATTCCCTGAACATTGTGTATTGCATAATCATTCATTTTTTTATGATCCATCTGCACTTCTCCGAGGAAAAGGAGGGATTTATTGGCCTCTCTCATAATATTGGAATGATATGAGAACCATTGTCTACCTACTCCAATATACCCCACGAGTGCAGATGATAGGAATGCTTTCTTCCGTTCAGAAAATTATAGAAAGGAAAGATCCATTTAATAAATAGTTGGAAGAAAATCAATCACCATGGTATCTCGCAAAGGTAAGACTGGGTTTAGTTTGATTTCGACAAATCTTCTGCACAGTCATATAAAGTGGGGTTTTTTTTCGTTTTCATTTACTTTGAAAATTTCACTGAAGGTTAGATATATACCCTTATATATCGGTCCCCTAACGGAACGACCTCTCCTATCGTATTGTATACTAGGCTGAGGAACTCGTGTAGGGTTGAGTGAGGAGGGTAGAGAAGAGATATATAGTATAGCCTGCACCACTATTCAGCATCATTAAGACATGTCCGTCTTACTACACAGACACGCTATCGCCAAACAGGACGAATGCCTGCCAACTACTCCTTCCCCACCTCCCCACGGGTCGCGAGCTGCTCATCCATCACCATGGCAACGCTAACAGGTAGCGCGCGGTGACCAGTCGCTCATCAGGCACCCTGCCACCGCTGACATCAAAGACACATCAAAGGGCCCGCCCGCCGCCGCCCTACCCCCGGGACGCTCTGGTGGGAAAGAGATATAACAATTGACCACCCAAGGGCTGGATCAACTATACAACTGGGTGGTTATTTGGAGCGCGGTTATGTGAGTATAAGGGTTCTAAGATGAATTAAGAGGTGGTACATCTTCGCTGTACAAGGCACATGACACTTGGTTGAGCATCATATTCGGGAGGACTGACAAGAAAAACATGTCTACTATATTGATTTTGAATATATGTTTTGCTTTCGAGTAAATTGATTGGAACTTTAAGGAGGCATTTGTTTTTGCTTTATGCTGCATAACTAAAGGTGACAAACACACGCACCTCACCCAGCCAACTGAATTGTCTCTGAACTGAAAGGTTTCCTATGTTTTTTATAAATGAAATAATAAAAATATTCCATGACTAATGAATAAGTTACCGTAGAGTGGATCAGCTGTTGTCATAACGATGTATTTTTTTGGGGATCAAGTTTATCAGGGTTCTCATTAGTACAAGAAGCACAAATGTCCGGGCTCGGATTTTCCGTTCTTCGGCCTGGTCCTTCAATATCTATAAATTTGCAACCTATGCCCAGTTTTGTCAGAGCATCTCAGTGCGTAATCAGTCCATGTTAGATCACAGGCTTAGTAGTACATACTCTGCCATACCCTACACCCCGGAGCTACAGATGCCACACAGCACATCACAGACTTACATTAGTGGCGGGAAAAAAGCGATTTCCTCCCGGAGAAATGAACAACCAGGTCATGTAAAAACCCGAGCAGTGCTGTGATTCGCTCTGCATCGTCTCTCACCACCTCGCAAGCTGCTCTTTTTTTTCAGTTTAAATCTGATGGGGAACAGCAATCAACACTGTATGGATTCTACGGACGGTACTTGACCGGATGTTTGACCTCTGACCGCGTGGTCAAGGTCAAGCACATGTTGGGATTCTTAAGAGAGAAGGGCGACTTGATAAACAAATGTCAACAGAAAGGTCGATATAGGAGGCACGAGGAAAACCAGGGGTGTTAAGCTGCGGGAGTCATCATGAGATATCTATAGAGAATCCTTTATCCTTTTATCTAAGGCATCATAATTCAAATTGGGTTGCCTTATAGCATTCCAAGTAGTTTATATAACATTCCAGATGTTGTAGGATATATTCCTGAAAAACCGGTAAACCGCCTTGCCATATGCGTGGAACTGTCACTATTAGAATGCTTTAATCTCCATTTTTTTAATTCACATTTCCCCCATTTTATACATTTAATTTCCAATCCTTCAAGTCTGGTAATGAGAGTGCTTTCCAGAAGACTAACAGAACAGCGGTCTTGCAGCTTACAGAAAAAGGCAACAGTACACTGGCAACTGTCTTCCTGCATTCCTTTCAAAATCAATGAGAAAGCAGGCGTCCCGATGTCCTTTGACTTCACGCCAAACGATTTCTCCTTTCTTTCCTTTCCTCGCTGCGCTTTCGTAATTGCTGCAGGTTAGGGAGGCTGCTTCGCTGGGATGTCCTCTTAACACGCCATCTGCACATAGAGCCCGGAAAAAGCTCCACCATCGGCCTGTCCTGAAACTAAGCCACGTCTGGACACCACATAGCGGCACATCGGTCACGTGATTCTGTCTTCAGTCACGTGCTAACAGGGGTCAACAGACTTCCGGTCTTGGAGTTTGCAGCGCCTTGTCGGATGTAAAACGAAATGTGCAAGATACTTCCATCTACCAACTTAATCTGTTACTCGAGGTAGGACTGAGTTCCTATTAGATGCTCTTCCCATGTGTTCTCCACATCACTGTTGTATTCACGTTTATAACTTGCAACGCAAGTGGGCTAATACTTATAGCCTTCTTGAACGCCATCAGATTTAACCGTATATATTGTATGTAAAATGCTAAATCTTAATTTAGCGTAGTCTTTCGATATGATTACACATATATACGTTTGTTAAATGATGGAAAGAAACATGTTGGCCCTGTAGTAACTGCGAGATCAATTTAACTCTAGAACATGATGACCAAATGGAATGACTCCAAGCGAACTTCATTCGATAAACTGATTGCAAGGATAAAAGCAATATCAATACCCACGACTCCTTAGAATTCCTTTCTTCATAATCAGACATTATCTTTCTTCAGATCGATCCAGCCTGATGGGAAGCGTCATTACGTTCTCAGTCATGTGCCCCGGCTTGATGTATGCGTGACTGCGAGAGAGAGGGATTTAACCCACTCTGAGTTAGAACAAAAGGAGCCTAGTTTCATGAACGACAGGGGCATTATTTATATCAGGAACAAGAAGAAATCTTAAAGGGCGTCTTCATTGGGGTACTTTTTGACACTTGGCACATGAAACCCAATCCACTTTGGTAAAGAGGGATTCACTGGCAGGCGTTTGATGATGATTTAATTAATGCCCTCTGCTTGTTAGCGCAGCATCAAAACTGTGCAAGTGATGGGAAGGGGTGGAAGGATGGTGAGATGGGTGGGTGGGTAGGTGGGTGGGTGGGTCGGGTGCGCCTCTCGTGGTAATAGGAACTTGGGAGACAGACAGAAAATCTCCTCTCATCATTTGCTTTTTTATAAATCTCCTGATATTACAGTCTCTGGCATACCGTGGAAAACTACGCTTTGGACTCGGCAATTATTTCAGGTCTATAGTTAGAGAAGCCCTTCACGGTGTAAGTATATCCCATTACTGATGCTATTCATCCAGCGATGCTACGCTACAAAACAGCTTTTAAAGACACATTTATTATCCCTGACGGTATTAGGTGTTAATAGTCCGATAAAAGACGAATTGGTATTCTATTTCAAACAAAGATCTACATTATATTCCTATTCGTAGCTCATTCAGATAACTTGATGATAGGTTTACTATTGTGTGGTAGGCAAAACAGGTTCCAAACGTTGGCCGCATCGTCTGTCATTTAATGTAAGTGAACATTCCCCCCCCCCCCAAAGATTCTTTATTGGTTCATTGGGTAGTTGACAGAAAATGACTACATATATCTATAGTTCCAATAAAGGGACAGCCATCAGCTAATAGCTGGTTTTCATTGGCTGTGTAATGAACCACTCGTTTTCACAGTATAGGGGATAGTTGAACAAAGCTGCTCCATACTAGGGGGCGTAGTTGTACTAGTATTGCTCACTATAATTCTGGAAATAAACATTAGAGGACTTCTATCATGCCCGTATTCCCTTTTCCACCTGTTTCCTTATTGCAAATTGAAGTAACAGCGTCCCCTTTTCGTGGTTAACAAAAACAAATTATGATCAGGATATAATTGGTTATAACTTATATACGTAGTTTTCTGTAATTGAGGTGGCGGGACCAAGTCCATCCTCGGGCGCATGTTCAGACGTCACATCCGTCGCCCATTGGAGTTTTACAGGAGGCTGTCACGTTTGCTTACAAACTACCACGTTAATTAAAGCTCCCTGTGTTCTGTAATATGCTATTACACACTGTTTTGATTTAGGCAGTTCTTATACACACGGGTCCCCGGGCAAATAGGGTTTTGAATTTTAATCAGGTGCAAATAGATCAATAAATGTGAAGTCTGAGGCAAAATGCAAAATGCTACCCCCCCCCCCTCTCTCTCTCCCTCCTTGTTCAAAACAAATTCAAATGAAAAGCAGAAAAAGATCCACGTGCCGACTTGATGACAAAAGACAAGGGTCTGGGGAATATGAGCAATTGGGTCCGACATCATCACACATCAAATTTCCATGGCCACGAGATTGAGCCGTTTTTTTCTTACTTGAGAGTAAAGAGTCGAAGAGGCTCAGGCCGCGTTGGCTGTTACGGGGTGCCAATAAGGGTAAATCAAGCTCCACATGTTTTCAGAAATAAAGCGGGCAAAAAGCATTCAACTGTCGGGAAAACGTTCATGAAAAATGGAGGTTTTTTTATTTACGAACAACGATGTCCGCTTAATTGAACAAATGCAACCAATGTAAGGTTGCTGTTTCTTGTAATTTGAATCCGGTTATTTTGTGCTCGCATTCTTAAGGAGACTATTTGTTGAGGCTTGATAATGCTACCTATTCATTAGCAGGCCGATCACAATCAAACATTAACATTATGTATTTATAAAAGTAATAGCAGCTACATAACCAATCATTCTTTTTATCAAGACCTATATAGATAAGAAAAGGTGTGTTGCTGTCTTTGGTGTGCTGATTAGAATTTCTGGAATTAATTTCGAATATTGATTTTAGATTCATCAATCCCAGCCAATCAAAGACCTTGAACTTTCAAAACTAAGGCTTTTAGCATTTTATTCCAGTCATAGACGTTGGCAACCCACGGAATTCACATATAAAGAATATGGTTTCAATTCTGGGAATTATATTTAAGGCATTAACGATTTTGTTCGGAAATCAACATCTCCAACTGATATCCGCCAGTGACCAGCATAATGGCTGTTATGTGACGTCATAAACAAACAATTCAGGCCAGTGTTATTTATCGTGACTCCACAGGTCTTATTCTTCTTGACTAGAATGCGTGCTATCCCTAGTTTCCCTAGGGGCTGAGTCACCTGGGCGTTGCTATGCAACGGACGTGCTCGCCGCGTGTAATGTATGCGTTCACACAGCAGGCACGTCCTGCTGTGGGAGATTTTCACCCAGCTCAATGTCGTCTGCCTGGACGCTGGTTTGCGGCGTGTCGGCCGTTCAGATCACGCACGGTGACAGGCTCGACTTCCGGTCCCGGATCGGCGATCTGGCGGACATGAGCGTCTGTCCGGCGTCTCGCTATCACCTCATGAATATGGAGGGTCAGAGTGGGTTCTGGTGGTTGCGGTTGTGGGGTACATGTAGAGCCGGAAGTGGAGGGAGCCTGGTGGTTGGGTTCCATAATTAGTTTCAATTCTCTATTCTAACTCCAGTAACAAACAAAATGCTTAATCTACCCTCCGCGCTATCTCGAGAACGGGAGAAAATCGGCGATGCTTTAGTGAACGGCTACAACGGCTAGATTCAATCCGTTTATTACATATTTTCATTTTTCATTTTAGATGTATTTTTTTCACAGGAGCTGAGTTACTTCCAAACTATCAGGCCAGGTTGTCGATACGATGTGAAAATCTTCAAGACCAAAATGTACTTTTAGGTTTGCATGCACGACGAGAAAAACTCAACAAAAGTGAGTATCAGATATCAATAAGGTATGGACAGAGCTTGCCAGCCCCCTGATGAAACCAAATCCGTCTGTTGGTTGTATGCATCTGAATGCTCATTGTGATTTTTTTAATGTAATGTGTACTTCCTCAGGGAAAATAAGCAGTCTACTGATTTTTGCCAAATTTATGAAATTTGAAGATTTAACTGACTTGATCCGAGAAACCCTTTGAACCATCAGCCAATAGTTAACCCAAGAACGAGAGACTAGGATGTATCTGACCAGTAGACTGTATATATAATTGACGTATCCGTAACTCCTGAGTAACGAGTGAGAAAACACGTTGCTGGTGCACATGGGATGCCATCTAAAAAGTTCAAAAGTAGAATTGCGTCCTGTTTGCGGCCGTCACCATTGGACGCGGCTCAGTCACATCATGACCTACCGACGTCACGTCACCAATGTACACGGAACAAAAGGCAGACGACGGGAAGCCGCCGGATGGAAACGCCGAAATGGTCGGCATCTGTCCATATCCAGTCTGCGCTGTTGATATCAACAGCTCACTGGACAGCAGTCACCAGCCCAATGGTGACTGCTATCCAGTCAGCTGTTGATATCAACAGCTCACTGGTAAACTTTTTTGTTGCAATTTCTCTATTGACTTAAATAGTTCGATACAATGTAGTCATTTTACATTCACTGTGTGTTCTTTGTCAATAAAGTCGGCGGCCGGTCAGCCTTGGCTCACTGGCCTTTGCAGGTTTTTAGCGGGCGCCGTATAACATCAAGTTTACATGATTGCTTTGGTCTAAAACGCACCGACATGTACAACCTATAAAAAAACCTAGTATTTTAATGTATTTTGTTTGTTTTGTTTTGTTCTCAAAAACCTGTAGTACATGGTATCAAATTCGCCTGTCATCCAGGGCCCTGTTTTCCAGTCGAGACGATCTCAAGCTGAGATCTGCTGAGATCCATGAGCGATCCTGAGACTGTTTGGGAGATCAATGGCGGCAACTGTTTTTCAGTCATGGTCTCAGTGCGCCACAGCGGATCTCAGGGCAATCTCAGGTTGTGATCATTTTAGCTGAGATCCGTAGAGATCATTTCTGCCAGGTACAAGATACTGCACTCAGAAATATTTGATTTGAGACACTTATACCTATATAAATTAAACCATATTTACAGTGAATAATTGTCCATGTCCATCCAATCGAATCCTAAGATTTCATAATTTTCTATTGAATATTTCAAGAGTCAGACATGTTTTTCTTTGTGATTGGGTAGTGTTTTTATTTATAAATATGGAGTGACCTTGACCCTACCCTGCTCAAATAAAATCGAGCATTACAGTAGGTATACACAAGCTTGTTGAGTGGGGCAGTGCCTGCATTTTTCAGATTTCCAGACAAATGTTTATCACAGTCTTAATAACCACAAGAAAACTATGAAATTTGGAACATAGGTATGTCAGATTATTAGTACCCTTTGCTCTAAATATTTTCTAATTCGAATAAGTTATAGCACCTAAAAAATAAGTTATGACAAGTATCAACTGGTCTCAGATTGAGACTGTTTGGTAGATCATTTCACTTGAGATCCCTTGAGATCATCACAACTGAAAAACACTGAAATCACACAAAACGGTCGCCTCTCAGTCTCAAGCTGAGATCCCCAGAGATAGTCTCAACTGAAAAACAGTTTGCCTTTCAAACTGTCTCAACTTTAGATCGTCTCGACTGAAAAACAGGGCCCAGGTATTCTTTTTAACATTAATCTTGAAGCGGTCGGGTTCTGGGTGTGTCCTGTCAACGTCTGATATTCCTCCTGTCTGCGTCCTGTATGCCTCGCGTTGGGTCCTTTATCTCACCCCTGGTATTTTTGTTGCATAGGATTAACATTGGGAACTCATTCTCCATACCCCTGCGAGTATTGCAATCCGTTTTCCATGGTCTTTATCCTACCCCTAATAAAAAAACGCCATAGGCTTAACATTGGGTCACTGTATTCAGGCGAGCGTGCAGTAAAGTGTTATTTATTGCACGGGGTAACAAATGAATTTTTGGAGACGGGGTAGGATAAATACTAAACTGAACTCGAGTTAGTAGTGTCAGTGTTTATCGCACTTCGGTCAAGTCTGATTCTAACTACACTCGGCTATCGCCTCGCAGAATACGCGACCTGCCCGTCGTGCAATACACACTAACACTACTAACTCGAGTTCAGTTTCTCCTATTAAAATATCCTGTGTGTCGTCCATTTTTCTGGTATTTACAGGGGTGAGACAAATACAGAAAGCGTCATTGTTCTCCAGCTCATTTGAATGCTATGTGATATTCACTCGGCTGTCTCCTCATTAATATCACTCCACTTTTTGAGAACGATGACTTTGACCAAAACTTGTTGTCTCTTCCTGTTTGCATACATTAGTTTTTAAAATACCTGTGGCAATATCTCTCCGTATGCCACCCGCTGCTACCAATATCCTACCACTGTGACGTACGGGGTTTGTGATCAGAAATAATACAAAAACAGTCTGACTGTCTTCACACTTCAGTATACTAGGGCATCGAGATATATCTGATAGATAATTTCAACGCGTATTTTTGATGTGCGAAGGCAGGAGTCCAGTTTCCGTATTTTATGCACCCTGCCCAGGGCTTTATCTGGTCAAAATGGCCTGTGTGATTTGCCTCTTATGCGTGTTTTATTTTCGATGGATGGTGTGTTACGACTTGCTTAGCCTGGATGACATTAAAGAAAGATCCACGTGCCCTCGAGACGTGTTACTAAGAAGTTATCAGCATTCAAGGAAGCCAGTTATTATATATACTGAACCTGAATCATATCTGAAGAGAAAGACACTATGCGTAGATGATATTCTACTTCTAACATACTTCCCAAAATGGGAGGAAACCAGGACGATGACCGTGTTGGTGTGATGGGAAGAGGCCCTGGACGGGTCTGTTACTCACCTGTCTCCAGGCGCCAGGTGTGCCGCCAGTCATTCCTAGCAGCGGGCAGAGGGGTGACTCAGCGTGTCGGCACGCGCACCCCACCACAGTCTCACACCACAGAATAACAACCACCTCACAACGGCAACACAGAATATAACTAGGAGCCAAAAGTATGTTCATCACAGATGAATGAGCGTGCAATTATAAATGAATAACAATTAAAAGGTTTGAGTTAGATTTAGCCTATGGATAGTTTTCTGTAACCCACTTGCACCCAGTCAACTTGTCATTTCTCCAACTGCCTGAGTCTAGGATCAAAACATATCAAGCAGCAGTGGCTCAATGAGTTATTTCGGACTTGAGTGATTGGTCATGGTCAGCTGGGTATGCTTGAGACACTGGCTCCCTGATCTGTTCTCACTATCACAGTGAACAGCATGCAGATAGTGAAGTGATAGCTTTCTGGAAGCACACTGAAAGTTCAATGTGACCACTCTAACCCTGACTCTAAAGCCTGATGCCCATCTACCGATTCAGGGTTGAGCGATTAGTTTGCAAATCGTATAGGAGTCGGTGAACTTGTCGCAGGCAAATTACGTAACTCTTCGCTCGATCTGCGGACATTGAGGAGATGGGGTGGTGGATATTAGTCCTAAGCAAATCTGTCTACTAATCGGTGGCTCACCCTTGCCTAGCTATCCTACATCTACTGACTACGGCCGACTCCGTTATAGGATGCCTTGGCTGAGACAAATTACTGTCCGTTTGTCGCCGACAAAGGTACATACATGTTCCAAAATCGGTAGATGGGCATTGGGCTTAAGCTCTAGATGATGTATTTAGCGCGTGCAAGCACGCTCTAAAAACTATCCTAGACCATTTGGCCACCACCTTATACCACCTCGCACATCATCACATCAAGTAATAACCCCTGCGGACCCAATTAACACCATTTCACACTCTCAATAACACCACCACTGTTACGCCGCTTGTAAGTTACTTACAGTGAGGCACTTTTATCAAATTGAAGCCATTGGACACACGCCATATATACATATTCTGGTCACAAAATATTGTATGTTTCCAAATCTTCTTGCTGGAGAAGCCAGGGGCCCGTTTAATAACCTAGGATCGCACATAAAGACCCTTTTCTGTAACTCATACAAGGATTATCGTGAAATGATATAAGGAAACGTCCTTACTGTGGACGAAACGGTTCCTTTTCGAGGTCGTCGACGCCATAGGCGGAAGGCAGTATAAAATCGACGACTGACTGAGAACGACAACGGTTTCGTCCACAGTCAGGACATTTGCTTATTATTATATACCTCAAATCGATGACTCAGCTACTTTAATGACTTATTAATTCACAATGACAGCGGGCACGAACATTATTATTACTGCACCCTAGCAGTGGGCAGTATTTGGTGGATATTCGCACACAGGTATATATAATAAATTTATGTCTGTTCCCTAAGACAATATTAGCCATCCAAAAGGTCGTCCATAAGTGTTGACTAAAATGATTCATATCGTCCCAGGGTCTCTATGGCATACAGAAAACAGTCTACATGTAAGATCCTAGATAATTAAACCAGGTTTTTATTTTTTTCTATCTACCCTCCCTCACCGGCTGTCGCTACGGTAAACACAGAACAACACAGCACTACAATTCTCTGGTCTCAGCATGTCAAAGTGTCAGTTACCAACTAGGAGCCTTTGCAAATGCACCTTAGCCATATGGAAGAAGCTCCCCCCTCAATAGGCCATTACCAGCAGCAAATAGACAAAATACATCGCCATAGCAGACGGTAGTGCTAAGTTTACCTTCATGAAATAATATGCTATTTCGGATCGCCTTACTGTTCGAAAAGCTAGCACTTTAATACTGGTCTCACCAAGACAAATCAAGATTTCTTGTAAACCTCGATGACGAGTTTCAGGTTTCTAATCTTATGGTGTAGGGAGGATTATGTGCGCAGGGAATCTCTGAGATAAAAATACCAGACAAGCCGTCTCAAATCTATGACCCTAATAAGCCTATAAGACATCGACCCGATGGCTGTGCCCGATTCTACAGTTGCCCGACGAATCCATCGGGTCTGTGACAATCTGCGTCAATCGGGTCGATCTACACACCTACCTGATTTTATTACCTTTCCCAATGCATCAAGCATTACAACCATGTCAGATATGACCGACTCTCCCCGACCCTAAGATTTCAATGTATGCACATTTACCGACTGTTCCCGATTCCGAGTAGACCTTTTAAATCGATTTGTAGGGGTGACATGAGCAATTGTAGATCTGAAAACTGTTTTCTGATATCTTAAATAGTACAGAAGTAATCAAACTTTGCATTGTTGGCTATATAGACTTATCACCCGGCCTGGGGCCAAGTCGGGCCGGCTCCCGTTCGCTCTCTTTGATCTCATACCGGGTCATTTACAAGGTTATAAAAGAAGGAAGTGTGATCGGGAATTGTGGGTATGTCGATGTCTTATAGGTATAAGACATCAAAATTTCATTCCCGACTCTCACCGAACCCGATGGTCGGGATGAATCAGGAACAAATTTTGATGTCGCATAGGCTTAAGATCTACAGGCCAGCATGCTACCTGCTGTGCCACGCTGTTGTCATCAGTCTAATGAGATGTCCTATTGATTGACTGATTATCAGAGAGAAGGACAAAAAGGAGCCGGACTGCATCAACACACACAAATCAATATTTTGGTGAAAATATTCTATTTGCACACTGACAACAATAAAAACAAGCCTCTGAGGACGTGTTCAGTATAGATTCCATAATCAAAGAACCTCCTCTAAGCATTGATTAGTTTTTCCTTTGATGTGCTACTTGATGAGAAGCTGCAAGAGTCTAGCCAGAGCTACTCCTCAGTGAGGGCAAAACCTGGCGCTCATTAGGATCTACGCCACCAGCAAACAGGCTTTTGTCTCGTCTAATCATTGAAATGCTAACGAGCCGGAAAATTAGCTCTCTTGTAGGGTTTTGTTTCTCTTTGACGGTTAGACTTCGGTAATGGAGAAATATTCTGTCTCAGATGACATGGCTCACGTCAGCCTGTAACAGAGCAATTGCCTACGGTGAGGTGAATTTTGGTGATATGCTCTTGTGGCTGAGCAACTGAAACGCCTAGCAGATATGTGAGTCATATATAGGACCACAGCAGAATGCGTCTGAACTACTCATACTATGTGACAATGAAAATAAAAACAAGAATAGTCTCTGTAAAAGTATATTTGTCTCATAGTTTCCTGTTCTCCCTGTCTCTATGTTACTCCCTCCTTCCCCTTTCCCACAGATACACACAAATATCATAAGATGATACCTATCATGGTGACGTTATCATTCCCCTCATACACATAGTTCAAATCTAGTCTAATAAGGTATGTGATCAATGTATACAGTATAATTAATAGGTTTTGACAGATCAGTGCAGGGAGATCAATTGCTCCTAGGCTAGACGATACTATTTTATTCCGAATACAGTGCTATAGAATCCCTCATTTCCACCCAGGCCTGAAATGGTCACATGTCGATGTGAAACACAAAGATAAAAGTAAAATACGGATTGTGCATTCGGTGATTTTCAAGTATATTTATACAATCCTCAACCCGGGAAGTTCGTCCCAAGCTTTCCAAGGCACTTAGAAATATTTAAATTAAGGAATTACTCATGAACAAGTATCTGATCCATTTTCGTTTGCTTAATTTGCTACTTGTATATTAAGAAAGGTACTGGATTTCGGTGAATTATAGGAATTATAAACAATCATGCCAATCAAGAGTTGGTCGTATTCAGTGTAGGGTGACGCGTAGATACCTCTCCTAAAAGGATTGTTTCACCCCCATGGATTCTTTACTAAAAGCGGAAACACCAATTTGTTGCCAGTGCGTAGAATATTGAATGCAGTTGGACATGAAATAAGGTCAAGTATGAACGATTGGATGATGACTGACATTTTGATTAACAAGTTAAATGATAACTGGCAATAAACAATTAAGCAGTTGTAGAACTACTTTTTTTTTCTTTTGGTGATAAAAAGGTTGATTCATTAATTTGAAAAAAGGTCGATCAATGTAAGAGGGATGGTTGAAGAGTGGAGGAAAATATTTAAAATGAAAGAAAAAAGAGAAAACCACTCTAGACCTGGCAGGTAGATTGATGTGTGCAGAGTTCTAGGCGTGAGAGCTACGCTCATTGCCAAATACAGTAAAGGGACGACACATGCAGCACAATTCTACTTAGTGTAACTGCAAAGCACATCACACGTGTAGCTGCACCGAGAACGTGAGGTTTTAGAATAAAATGTTTAGAACAATGGTTGCTCGGGGATAATTAAAGAATAGAGGTTGGGCCTTTATTTCAAACGCAAGGCAGCATTGCAAGCCCGATTATGATACGCTATGGCAGCGTTTGTCCTCATAGCAGATATCAGGTTTTATCAGCCTTACATTGTCAAATCTACAGTACTAAACTTTGTATCACGATGAGGTGGGCGGATGCGTTGACCTTAAATGGAATACAATCCAAGATATACAATGAAACATTATAGAACCAATTAGATATCTATAGATCTACATAAAACACCTGGCTCTATATATACATAGATCAGATTGAACGGACATCATTATCCATCATTCTATAACTATTACATGTATATAAGTTAAATATCGCCTGCGGTACCTGCTTCGCCAAACAAAGTACAACAGTTCAAAGTGCAATACAACTGTTGTCGCGGAAAAAGTCGTGCATGTTTGAAAGATGCACTAAATATAAATTAAAAAATCAGAAAAAAGATCCATATACATGGAAGCGTTTTCCCTTATCATAACATCAGAATATGTTTAAAACTGTGAATCCAACATTGTTAAGCACGCAGTAAGCCTGCATGGAAATGACCCATTTTGTGATTTTGTCTAAGGGAAAAGACACTAGCGCCGACTACATTTAACCGTCGGGTCTCCTTAGGCCGGGCGTCCACCTACTAGGATATGGCCCCGATATGGTCTACGATGCACCTCCCGATACAAAATCAAAATCGCGTCGGAAGGTCACCTAATATCGGGGCAGTTGACTATGTCTCTGCGATTAGACACTGATAGAACTCCATACAATGCATGGTGGATTGGCATGTCTAGACATATGTCTACGATTTTGCACCTTCCCGACATGTCTCCGATATTGACTTTTTATATCGGAGGCATTTCGGTAGGTCTGAATTTCTATCGTAGTAGGTGGACGCCGGGCCTTAGAGCCTTCAAGGAATCTCAGTGACGGAGGCATTTCTGGAAGCTCAGTCACCAGGCACAAATAGGCTCATGTCAGCCGTCATCGCAGCCTTATCTCACGCTGGTCAGGCTCTTCTTAATACTCTCATTTCAAGCACATTACAAAGCCGCTCCAGGTTTTTACATCCTGAGAACTGAAACCTGTGACGTAATCCGCATTATTGTAATTCATAAATCTCAGTCGACCTTGACTTCTTATCGTCTTCTGTGAAAAGAGGCTTTCTTCTCCAAACCATTTTGCGTCCGGTTATTTAACAATGTTCCGGTATGCGTTTGGTTGTCAAGAGTATAATACCACATGAATAATTCATTTTGATGGTTCGAAGATAATTACATAAAATCTCATTCTTGGTGGATTTATCATAACAGCTAACGTTAGCCTACTACGCAGCGCGAAATAAGAGAAAGATGGCAGATACTACCCGAGACCAATAGTCCTAGCGGAAGAATCTTCCTAGGATCATGCCAGCAATCGAAGACATGTCTTAGGACAAAAAACCTTCCCTGTTTAACAAAGGGTGTCCCCGTAGAAAGGGAAATCCTGCATAATTAGTCTCCTGGGACTATATTCAGTTTTGGGCTAAAGTGTGGGATTCACACGGTAGGACAGATGGACCTGCGACTGGTGTACTTCACACCTTTGCACCAGTTACTATTTCTAGCTGGGTACAAAGTTTCACAGATTGGGGTGTTCTACAGTCTCAGAGAAACATGGCGGATTCAATTCACATGGGAAGACTTACCAGGTACATAGTCTCACCCCTACACCCCTACACAGGGTACACAGGGTACACAGGGTATACAGGGTACACAGAGTACACAGTCGCCCACCCAGGGCACTACCCCGTGTGAATAGGTGTAATTTGGGACCACTGAGACTCACAGACTGGGGGAGAACGTTGGAAGTCTCACCAAATGCCCCTCTAAATTTTAAACCTGTTTAAAGTCTAAATCTCATGAGATTCTGTTCCTTGTTAGAGGTTATTGTCGCCGACAATTGCAAGCAAAATGGAACCCTGTAATTCACACGAGGAGATTGTGTTCCAGTACCGAATCTCAAAAGGATTTGTCTCAGACAAACGCCGTGTGAGGTTCGTGAATCCCATCGTGTGAATCCCACTTAAGACAAAACAGGCTGTAAGACAGCCAGGGGATCCCTGTGGAAGAGAGTTTCTACGAACAGCAGGTAGTGCCACATAGTGGGTTTTGTGGCAAGAAATTTCATCATTTTTAATTATCAACGATCTAACTAAATATCTAAAATATTTCCCCTCTAACTCTGTGGTTTTGTATTAGTTATATTTAACATGTTCGTCTGATTCGCTGTAAAACCTGCTATGCAGATGCCATGATTGTACTACCTTGTTACTGTGCAGTCGAAAAAAAAAGAATTATATTAGTAAATAGAATAAATTAGGTCAACTTTGCATGTTGATAATCATTACTACACAGCCCGGAATAAAAGAAAGATAGCAGACTAAGGCCCGGCGTCCAACTACTACGATATGGCTCCGATATGGTCTACGATGCACCTCCCGATAAAAAATCAAAATCGCGTCGGAAGGTCACCTAATATCGGGGCAGTTGACCACGTCTCTGCGATTAGACACCGATCAAAACCCATTAAGGTGGGTGGTTGATTGGCATGTCTAGAAATATGTCCACGATTTTGCACCTTCCCGATATGTCTCCGATATTTGCTTTTTGTATCGGTGCAATATCGGGAGGTCTAAATTTCTATCGTAGTAGGTGGACGCCAGGCCTGAGGAAAAGTTTTATTGATATGAATAGAATGAATTCGATCAAATTTGTCTTTAATAATAGTCGAAGTTTAACATTGGAAGTATAGACTGTGTGAATGTGATGATCATATAATCAAATGATGCACAATAAAGGAATGATGAATAAATTAATATTGAAATAATGGTGTGGGTGGGTGGGAAGTTTGTGAGTGAAGTGTAGGCATTGAGTGAGCGACGTGCTTGGATGAAGTGAGTGGGTGAAGAAGGTGTGGGGTATGTGGTGCAGTGTGTGTGTTGTGTATGTGTGAGACGCAATGCTGAGCTTAATAACGCACCAGAGGCAAAAACCTCTGGTGAACCAATTACTGAGCCTGAGACAGATAGGCAGACTCCTCCATCAACATGTCTCATCCATTCAGAAATATACTCGCCCAGATGGGAACACGTGTATGCATGTAACAAGTTGACGTGATGTCTTTACATCAGTGTATGTACGTTATACAGGGACAACTGTAAGAAGAACCCCAAATATCGGCAAATTATACTCTTGTCATAAAGACTTATTGAGTTAAAAAAGATACAAACAAACGTCCCTTTCTAATATGATACGAAGAATATGTATGGAGACTATAACATATTATCGTAAAACCGGATGAGTTTTAATCTTAGCCCTCGTATGCCACGACTGGCATTTGGCGTAGTGATATCACGAGGCGGAGCCGAGGGGTATCCGGAACTAAACGCCAGAAGTTGCATACGGGAGCCAAGATTAAAACGAATCAGGTTTTGATTTTATCCTACCCCTCTCTACAATATTTTAATATCAAAATCATGAATGAAAATCATCAAAATTCCGTATGCCCCTAGTAGCATACAAACGTCCGTATGCCAGTTAGCGTGGCATACGGAATCTCAATGTTAAGCCTATGGGATTTTATATTAGGGATATGATAAATGCATGAACGCTCACTAGGAAATTTTGCATGCACGTACTATTTGCCAGTAGCATTCCTATATACTATAATAATATAGGCAGAACTCCGAAACCTTCCACACACACAGAGTATGGGGATACTTTACTGCTCCGCGTCAACACTGAGGACAGCCCTTCCTCCCTGAGCTGATCCCTGCCCAGCAGATCATCAACTGATGGAGATTACTACAAAAGGCGATGGGGGGATTTACTCACAGCCGGCGGTAATCCGAACCTCGCACCCTTCCGCTGCCTCCCTCCGGCCATCCGGCTTCATCGTTCTCCTTACACAAGAGCAAGTCCCCTTACCCGGCGGCAGGGAAACGAATCGGCTATTTCCCATTGTCTGTGCTTTCCTGATCTTATTGTTCTTGCCCTAATCTTTGTCATTTTCCCCTAATTGCATTCTCCCGGAGAATGCACTCTGACTGTGTACAGGGTATACCATCCCACTAGGCAAGCAACTGGAACTGGATCGATATTCATTTATTTGTTCAAACATGAAATGGATCGATCTTTCAGTTTGCTCACACCCATTACCATGGGGCTATAGCTAGCAGCGAAAACACATATCGTGACCTTGGACTGGTGTTAAAGCCTGTGTTTTTACTGGTCCTATTGGGCGAAATGGTATTCATTGAATTAAACATGTATGTATATACATGGGGAAATTAGTTTAGCACATGAATGCCTAATTAGTAACATTTTTGCTATAACATTGCTGTAATATTGCTATTTGCAGCTGTGAGAAAAGAGCAGCAAGAAGTTCTGTATTTAGATACCTGCAAGATGAATGTATATACAAAGAAGTCAGGCTATGACTGTGAAGAGAATGAAGAATGACAGATGGTTAAAGAGCATTTTGCTTATTAGATATGAGTAGCACATGGGAATTCTGACAGATGTCTTGCCCAGACTGTCCAGCTCAGAGAAGGACAGCTTTAAAAGAGCTAGGGCGCGACAATACCCACTAGCTATCAGTGGATTTATTTTTGTTAAGTTGCTTTACAGAAGGTCGAACCCTGCCAGGCTAAAAGGAGTCAGGTTGCTGATATGTATGACCAGAAAGTCATCCGGAAATGTACAGTACCTCAGTCCTAAATATGTAAAGAAAATATATATCCCTCATTATATTATCAACAAACTTAATATTGAATAGGAACTATGTTTCCCACACAGTACTACCTTTCCCTATGATATAGTAATACATATTTTCCTATGGGAATACTTTTGATAGCATAACGTTTGCAGTCTATGTAGTATGTCCGCTGGACCACATTACAGAAGTAAGTGCCCACCTTACTTGATGCTCTGAATTGGACCACTCTGCTGGCCTATGAGAATCTGTGAGTTCCATGTCAGTGCCGCGGTCTACGAGCAGCTCGGAGCTGTTCCATCATCACTCACACCTCTTCGTTCACACACCCGCCCCACCCGCCATGCTCTTAGCGCATTAAAGGGATCTATAACCATTGAACTCTCGTTTCCCTTACCTCAGTGACGTCGGCACTTTGGAAATAGCAAAATACCAACCCCTGACCTGGGCGTCACGAGGGGGCCATCGTTTTTATAGTTTTTGATCTCTAGTAATAACCTTCAATGTTCACGCTGAAGAGTGTAGAATCCTCGTCATCTGATATCGTATTTTGTAGTCTCCGTGGTGAAGTATTAAAACGTTTATTGCGCCTAACTTAAAGGGCTAACGCCCATAACGGCGACGATGTGTATCAACTGATGAGATCGCTCACCTCTGACCCCATCCCAGGCATGAGTCACGTGCCTGTGGTCACGTGGGCTCTGTCACGTGGTGCTTGATGAGTCACGTGACTGAAGACAAAACACTAGGGTTGTCTCCTCAGGCCATCGATAATAGGCGAAAACGCTAGAAGTGGCACCTACAGGGCTCCCTCTTTTATGTGGTATGTCTGAGACATGTCAGTCATATATATGTAGGAGGGGCTGAAGCTTGCACGTATTATGAGCAAAAGCTAAAAAAAAACACCTAAAAATATATAATGATAACGTTTCCTTATTATTCATCTACAGTGGTGCACATCGATTAGCACGCAATAAATCTAAGTAGCTGAGGTTTGTGTTTCTAGAAGGAACTTAAATATAATCTTGCATTAAAATGTGCCAGTATTTGCGGAGGTTTTTGTTGCTAGCACTATGACAGATTCATTAGAAATCTTCTTGTCATTGGGTTCTTTCTGTAACTAATCCTATGACTTAAAACTGGTTTTGAGAAAACAACCCACATACATTTTCCTCCTGTCGCCTTCTCCTATTTTTACGTGTTCCCGGTCTGGTTGCTCCATCTGAGACCCTCTTTTGTCTTTCTCTGTGTGCTTCTTGGACAAGCTATTAGCCAAAAACCCCGGCGGGGCTCGGGATGGGAATATTGGCCCGTCCCATGGCTACAACAAAAAATGTGCACTAACACCAGGGCTTGGGTCTGTGTATAACCTGTACGTGGGACCTGCATACATAAAAAATGTAATCGCGTGTAGTGTTGGATCGGGTGGAGTGACAGATGTGAGAATGACCTGTGGCCTGAGCGTACTACAGTGTCCCTGTGCATCCGTATTGCTGTTGCCAGAACTAGTAACTCGCAGCCTATAGAAATTGTTACTATCGCTACTTCCCTAGATCGTACAGTCTTGATCGATGTTTCAGAGTTTTGAATGACCCAACTGGAACAAATGTCACATTCACATAGAATCCCGTGGATGAAAGGAATGGGGAGTGATAAGAACTGGGATTCAGAGGTTATCATTAAGTAGAGATGTTCCCACTTAACGGAATTAGGTGATTATCCTAGCTCACTAGTAGCAGGTTGAAGCTGTTCAGAAATCAGCTCACTGAACCCCAGGGAACATTTATCTTTCTCTCTCGAAGGCGGTTGCTCCATCGCCGTGTTTCAGTCTTTCCCCACTTTAGTGGATAAATCGAATCGAAGATGATTCACACAGTTCAAACATGTGCACTGGTGTTGGGTTCGGGTTTGGGAGCATTTACTGTATGCGTCAGCACTGGTAGTAGGGACCCGACATTACAATTATGCAAAGAGACGGGAGGCTAGGCGCCACGGACTAATTGTTATAAGATTTGTTACTTTATGATTCACGATCTATAATATCGTTATACCAATACACTGTATGCGGATTTACCAATCCCAAACTGTGAGGCTAGCGCTTTCTCTAAAAATGATGTCTAGTGTATTTGATGTTTAGGTTTTGTGTTCTTTTATGGGACAACGGCTAGGGTCATGTCACTGCAAGATGGAATCGATTTGTTGAGTATGACAAACAAGTAGGGCAACAGAGACTTGAACGTTGGACCTCTTCTGCCCAATATGCTACTGACTGTGAGACTGCCAGGCATAGAACGTATGGAATATTTTCCCCCCATAGACTTAACATTGGGAACTCGGGAACAGCGCCCATTGAGTATTTAAATGATATACTCAATGGGGGATTATGTCACAAAGGTTAGCGTATTAGTCAACGTGAATGGTCAACTATATTCAGAAACCTATTCAAGGTTAGGGTCAGAGCTCGATCCCATCTCATTTGAACCGCAACATAATTCACACAGCTTCGCCTTGTGAATTACTACGCGATTCAAACGCGATGGGATACGAGCTGTGACCCTAAACTTTCATGGGGTTCTTCTATAGTATTGAGGGTGGTCTATAAACATGTAACTACAATAATTAAGAAATCAAAGTACAGTTTAGATCAATGAGTTGAAGTAAAAATAAAGATGATTACGGTTTCGATGTGATGTGAAAGGATTACCAATATAACAATTCAATAACTGCAATAACTGTGATATTGCAGCATTTGCTTCTATTCCCTGGGGCGAGAAGTAGGGGTGGGGGTGAAAGAATTATCTCGATCCTTCTCCACGTTGATGGGTCTTGTGTCCTCCCCCAGGTCCTCCCCCTCCCTTTCCCCACTTAGCTTTCACCGACACTAATACCGGGGGTGGCGAAATCTAACGTTGAACTTGTCATGGACGTCACAAACATGTAAAGGCCCATCTGTCATGTGTCCTTCCTTCTTCCCCCTCACTCTCCAAACACAAGCTGTCTCCAGGGTTATTATAGTATACATGACTGCGGTGAAAGATGCCCGCGGCCATTATGTCTGAATTCAATTGGCGTTCGTTCGTAGTTGACCTCTGATATTTTGTCGTCTGCTTTCAATGACATATTGACGTCACGTCCTCAAGTTGTGGCTAAGGTCAAACCACAAGTGACCCTGACGAATCCATTGTACGACCCTACCTGGGCGTTGTTACAAAAAACACAAGGGGCCAATCCAACGGGTGGAGAGGAAAAGAAAAGCCTACCCTCGCACACACACTTTTAGTTCTTGAAATAAAGGATATATAGGACAGACAGAGCATGAAATAAAGGAATGATGGGTGGAATCGTCAATAACAAAGGAGGAATACTCAAATATGATCGTGTTTTCATATGTAAAGTACTTTGATCGATGAGAAATCCCCCCGTCACCGTTTCTGATATGGGACCTATGAGTTGGATATCGGCTTGGAGAGTTCGCAGTAAGCATCCGGTCAGATTCGCGTATCATCGGCATCCGGTGTCGATTCTATTACCCGAGCACCAGGAGAATGGCGCCATTTCAGCGTTCACGGTGCGACGTGGGACCAGGAGGAGGAGGCCACGGGGACGCATGCGCACAGATATGGCCGCTATCTGTGTTGGTTCCTGCACTACGGCCGACGCTTTATTCATGACCTCTCTGTCCCTCTCTCCTGATGATCGCGTTTGCAAATCATTTCTCGTGCCGGCCAGACGTTGTTGTCATGGTGACAGCCACTCAACATGGCGGCTACCAGGACTTACACTGCCTCTCCCTGGTGGCGAAATGAAATTCTCCTTCCGGTCTGGGACGCCAGATTGACTTTTTGCTGCAGTGGCCAAAATATTGACCATAAGAAGGACTGGCCATCCATCTTGAAACAGTGCTTGTGTTTTTTAAGAGACTTCGCATGAAGATAAAATAATAACTGCGTTATAGTCAGTATGGTATGCTAAAAAACGATTAAGTAGGTCAAGTAGCTCTGTAATGAGTAGCTATTTCAACCCAATCTGCACAAGCCTTTGATTTCTGGCGCGTTCTTCTAATCGAGTAGTAACCTCTCTGTCCTTTCTCTTTTCATGTTGGGTGGGATTTTTTTTCACTTCATCGCAGTAAACCGTAACAAACTGGAAACTAATGTGCTTCACATCGTCTGGCTTTGGCCATATTTAGACTGCCGCATCAGTATCATTGGCAAACAGAGACCAGCCAGTAAAACAAGCCTCACTAAATATACAAATTACAGATAGGCACTCACCATGATTTTATCGAAAACGAATTTCTTTTATTCGCCGCTTTGTGTATATCTGTAAACATCATTTTCCAGAGTGCTCTAGTCTTTATATTTCTATATCATTCTCTCCTGCCCTGTCCAGGTTCCATCCTAATCTAACTTAATTTGCCTTCCACCACTCCGATGTCCTCCCTCGTCCCAGTCTACCCTCCACGCTGTCACTCCTTGCTCCCACCGGCTACGTCTAACACGCCCCCACTCTGTCCGACGCTATGGTGCTTATCTGGTTAGAAATCGCGGTATAAAGTGATGCAAATTGAATAGAAAAATATAAGTTTATAACATCTTTTCGATATCCCGTCGGTGCAAGTTCCTATCTGTGAAGAGTTAAAGGCAACTCCCTCTACACATCACTGATAATCCATTTTACCGATCCGGGTGACAAACACTGAGATGATTGGGGAAAATGCAATCCGGTGAGTCACGCGATGGCAAAGTATACAGAGCAAGGGCGATGCGATGATGTATTTCAATTCAGATAGACAAACATGGAGCAAGGGGGTATTTGGTTACCATACTCTGTATGAGACTACTTGGCTCGCATGTAGTTTCTCCTATCTAGTTTACTGGACGTTAGGTAGAAGAAGAAACGAATATAATATCTAATTCTCAGTCGGTTGTGGTTGGCAAATATGCGGTTGGCAAATCATTTCTCCTGAACCTTATAATATTGTAAAATTCTGTATCTTTTTTATATGTTTTATCGATTATGCCTGGCTGGATCTGTAGCCTAGTCTAATCAAGTTACTTATTTTATCTCACCCCTGGTATTTTTTCTCCATAGACATAACATTGGGAACTCGTATCCAACGCCCATGAAATATTTAGGAAAGATATCCAATCGAGGAATATGTCACAAATGTAATCCAAGTGGTCAATATGAGGGGTGAGATAAATTCAGAA
Organism: Alentia gelatinosa; assembly: GCA_950022655.1. Taxonomy (NCBI): domain Eukaryota; kingdom Metazoa; phylum Annelida; class Polychaeta; order Phyllodocida; family Polynoidae; genus Alentia; species Alentia gelatinosa. Next base: position 108,868,972 of record OX465581.1, read on the forward strand.
ACCCATTCAAGTTTAGGGTCAGAGCTCGATTCCATCTCGTTTGAATCACATAGTAATTCACGCGGTTTCGCCTTGTGAATTACTACGTGATTCAAACTCGATGAGATACAAGCTATGACCCTTAACTTTCACAGGTTTCCTTACAGTAACCGTTATGTTTACTCGGAGAACGGTAATAGCTGAATATTATCGTAAAACTGGATGAGGTTTAATCTTGGCCACCGTATTCCACGACTGGAGTTTGGCAAAGTGACTTCATGAAGCGAAGCCGAGTGAAGTCCGGAGCCACAACTTCAGGAGTGGAATGCGGTGACCAAGATTAAAACGAATCAGGTTTTGATTTTATCCTACCCTATCTCCTCGATTTTTGAATATTACGTGATAACAATGCTGTATGCCACTAGTGGCATATAAAACTCCGTATGCCAGTCAGCGTGGCATACGGAAACCCAATGTTAAGCCTATGGGATTTTATATTAGGGGTAGGATAAAGATCAAAGAAGCTCAATGAGAGCTTCTTTCCGATGTAATATCACCCCAGCGAATGAAATTTATTTCATCGGCTGCATGCAATAATGACTTCTTAAATTAGGTCATTGCCATTGCTAGTTGACGAGAGCTCACCCAAGCGTTAGGGAAATATGCAGAGCAGGAGACCTTTCCAGTCTTAGTGAGACTACATTGAATTTCACGAGTCTCACAGAACAAGGCTTGGGTCTAGAATTAAATATTAGAAATAATAAAATCCTAATGGCCTCTTTGGACGAGTTCCAAGCATAAAGCGGTAAATTGACGTACCGTGTAACTCATGTAGTGACCTTTATAACCTAAGGAGTAGAATAACCGTGCCTAAAATGGGTTAGGTTTTGCTTGGAGACATATGCAATACCTGATTTGGGAGTGCTTCTATGCCTCTCTTGGGGTTTATGGGATGTGGGGTAACCTTTGTATGGAGGGGATACCGCGGTCTGTAACAGAGTATAGAATATCAGGTTGAGCTTACCGTTATCTACACGGCACTGTGGTGAAATATGGCACCGCTTATTGCGGGACGTGGCTGAGAGGCACTGTCCATGGCAACCGAGCTGCGCAACCCAAGCAGACGACATTTATCTGCGTTATGGATCTGTATAGCGTGGTCCACTCTCCATGCAGATTTTGTGAATTACACCAGAACTCTGCAACAAGCTATGAAGTTTTTCAAATTACGATATGACTTTGGCAGAAATACTGTTTGCAAACACATGGATCGGTCAGTAGAAACCTTTATCTCACAATAAAAGGTAGTTTTCTCACCATGCCATAACTTTCTTAATGTAAAGATACTTCAGGTATTGCATGAGACGATTAGAATATATAAATGGTACCCAATATCAGTTATTTCCGATATCTGCAGCTGACATCTCATGTATCTTTACAACTTGACGGGAGGACATGTGGGCAGGGTTGTCAAGCTTATTTAAAGCTACACAAAAAAAATTACCACTGATCAGGATTTTCCTCACTATCACAAAATGGAAACTTTCTAAAGGGATTCAAACTCCAATTAGAATGAAATTATTTCAGTAATTTATACCTAGCTATTTACAGATATCATTTTGGAAGAATGCGAACACTATACCCACCGGTCAAAATGGGATGCCGTAGCGATATCTGTATCTATAGGGTAACCGCCTAACCTAAACCTCTGCAGGGAGAGTGAGAGCGGTTCTTATTCATAAAGCATGATACGCTTACAGCGCAGGGTATTGTACGTGACGTCAGAGCTTCCCCTAGGAGATACCCAATCGTATAAGGCATGTTCTATACAGATATAAACCGGCTTACCATCGCCAAGCAGATCACCCCATGGACCGTAACAGAGTTACCACAAAGCAGACCCAACATTACCCCTGAATTTTCCCTTACACAGGTTTTGTTGTCCAATGAGTATAATCGTTGGTTGACCTGAGAAGAAATCACCCGAGGTAGTAATCTTGTCGTCGGTTATACGTATACGGTTGACCTGAGAAGAAATCACCCGAGGTAGTAATCTTGTCGTCGGTTATACGTATACGTGTTAAATATGTGTTTCTTTCTTAGAATATAAGACATCCATTACGCTACTTCTATGCACTTCCTCAATCGGTACTTTCTATTGATTTACTAGAAAATATTAACGCGCTAGCCAATTATAAGATGTCCAGAGCTATACAAATTTATTTGTTGGCTATGACCAAATATCAAACCTTACGGAACAATTTACATTCTTTTATTTTAAAATGTTTCTCATTGTGCTGTAGTGATCTGTTAGGTTAGCAATTTATCTATCTTTCACAGGCTCTAGTTGTAATTTGATGTTGGTTTGTCACAACTGTCCAGTTTATGGAATTACAAACGATACAAATCCGGGCAGGGTATACGCAAACTATACCAATGATGACAGAGAAGTACCAAATAATATATCCGTGCCATGAACAGTAGCTGTATTCTGGCGTTTATGAGAAACCTATAAAGGCATATTAACATACAGATAAGTCTGTTGATATGGGATCTTTTATCAGCTGTATTCTGGCACAGGAGCAGTTACTGATGCAAAGCCCATGTAATTGCTTAGCTGGCCAATTGGAACCTGATACAGGAAACCAACCTGAGAAAAAGCAGTCACCTGTTATTAAGATCGTGCTTGTTCACATAATATACGTTGCCTAAAGGTTAGAATAGTCACATATCGACATCGAGCGTCCTGAGTAAAAGACTATTCACTGTGATATTGGGAAAGGAGCAGGGTGCCAGTGTCTAAGGGTCTCAGAGTCATGCCCAGCTGACCATGACCAATCACTAGAGACCGAAATACCTCATTGACTCTTTGGTGCAGGATATGTGTGGACCCTAGACTCAGGCGGTTGCAGAAATGGCAAGTTGACCGTGTACAAGTGGGTTACAGAAAATCATCCATAGACCCAAACCTTTCATTGTTATTCAATCATAACTGCAGGCTCATTCATCAATGATGAACATACATGTGTACTATTTGCTCCTAGTTACACTCCTGAAAAGGAGAAAGTCTATTGGAAACAGACATCGCAGCCTTACATGACCCTAGCGCTCGCCGGACTACTTTCATGACCTACTTTTTCTGCTTGCATATTGCCCGCGATACAGGTTCTATATAAGAGTTCAGCTGGCCAAATACTCTACGCCTAGACTGCGGCTAAAGGTGCTGTTTGTATTAGGCGTGTGATAAATAACCGAAGCACAACACACGTATGAATATCAAGCCACTGTCCCCGCGTAAGTCTGATGGAAGATGTCGGATAGGACCCTAGTTTGCTACGTTATTTATCGCGCCTCAAAAACCTGATAAAGTCATAGCGATCCTTTAACCTCATAAATCAATACCTCATAAATCGGCGGATATCTATCGAGTGGAAATGTGAATAGGGAGAATGGTTATTGAGTATTTATTTTGCACACTGCACTCTACATATGAGTTTAATTAGGTGACAAATTCAAAAATTACACACTATCTTCACGACTTTGCACCACTTTAGAACTCCCTCAGTTAGGGCGTTGATTAAAGTGAGCAGGTTACAGCACTGATTAATAACAGAATCTCACCACGGTCGGCGCTAAGAAACCAGCAGGGCCGACTCCTAAACTCATTCTCGATGATTCTAATCTCTCAATAACCTGCTCTAAAAAGTAACATCCGGAAAACAAAACTTTTATAGTTACCCATTTCACCAAGTATTCGTTTGACTGCATTTTTAGCAATGATAATGTAATTCTGTAAAAGAAGTGGAACAGCTAGTTTAGGAACTGGCGCCTGCAGGACCTCGGGTATGGTGATTAAACGTGAAGGGGGGAATCTGATTATCGTTAATCTCCTGTCGTTATCACAAGTGCTCGGCTATTGGCCCCGAGACTCACCCTGCGTGGCGACGGGTGTGTGTGCGTGCGGGTGCCGGCAAGAGGGGACTGGGTGCGAGGTGCCCTGAGGCGTATCGCTAAAACGGGATTCACACGGTGGGATTCATGTACATCACAGGCCGTTTGTCTGAGACAAATCCTGTTGAGATTCGGTACTGGAACACAATCTCCTCGTGTGAATGACAGGCTTTCATTTTGCTGAGACAACTTTTTTCTCTTGCAAGTGTCGGCGACAATCGCCCCTAACAAGGAACAGAATCTCATGAGATTTTGACTTTAAACAGGTTTAAAATTTAGAGGGACATTTTGGTGAGACAAATGTATTTCACACGTTCTCCCCCAATCTGTGAGTCTCAGTGGTCTCAAATAACACCTATTCACACGGGCAAGTACCCTGAGTCGGCGACTGTGTACCCTGTGTACCCTGTGTACCCTGTGTAGGGGTGTAGGGGTGAGACTATGTACCTGTTAAATCTTCTCATGTGAATTGAATCCGCCATGTTCCCCTGAGACTGTAGAACACCCCAATCTGTGAAACTTTGTTCCCAGTTGGAAATAGTAGCCGACTAGCGCAAAGGTGTGAAGTACACCAGTCTCAGGTCCATTTGTCCCACCGTGTGAATCCCATTTTAGGAGTAGATGTAGTAGTACACGATTTGGGGTTTGTAGCAGGCTGTTTTTGCCAGTGGTTTTATTTTTCTTTCATGTTTCATTTCTGAAAAAATAAAATTGCGGAACAAAATTCAATCTTCCACACTCTACAAGGAATGTGAAGACTGACCGGGATGCAAAGGTTTTGATCCTCAATTCTTTTCTAGCATTTACTGATAATCGAGGTTTTTTTTGTCTCGCTGCAATAACTCAGGCTTGTATCGGAGGCTAGCGTAGGTAGCATTAGCTATTGGGAAGTTGGGGGAGTGGGTTTTCGGGGTTGGGTAGGCGGGTAATGGGGCGGGTCGCCCGACGACCAGCACCAGTTATTGCCAATATTGGTCTGCTCGGCCAAATGGAGGCGAAGGCCAATGTGTGTCAACTGGCGACCAGCTGTGTTGGTCTGTCCCAGTCGCCAGGGAGCGTGCAGTCACAGTAGGTCACTGCTATCCTCAGTCTGTTAAACCTCCATCTGTGGAACCCAATGACTCTCAGTTCTATATGAAAGGGACCTCAATTATCCGGCACCATTGTCTGAGTATGTGTAGGTCGCAAGAACCAATCTCTGTACTTTACTTTGAACCAAATTGAAATATGTTTGTCCTCTTTTAAAAATCCCCCTCGAAGGACTAACGTTCGTTCATACACAGGGAAACCCTGAGTATCAACTATTTCAGTGGATAGAATTTCATCCTGAATGACTCAACCCTACAGATGCTCACAGAGTTGCTGTTCGTAAGGTTATGTTTTTACAATGACAACAGTAGTTACAACAGGATTCATTCAGACTGCCGAGCGCAGCCCTTCATTCTGCTGTCTTATTAGAGAAAGGTCAGTGAAGGACAGAGCGACATGTATTGTGTTGAAGTGTACGTCACAGTTTCACGTTGCAATCGTAGTATTTACCTCCGCTTCAGTGCGAACGCGGGTATAAATCTCTTGATATGGACAGCAATGAATCTTCTCTTAGCACAGATGACACATTTTATAGATCCTGTAGCGGTATGATGTGTATGGCATTTTAATACTAGGTTTGAGAGCCACACATAGATTGTTTCTTATAATATACATGAATTCTACGTTATTAACCTAACATAGGCATGATTTGATATTCTTCAGATTGCATAATTGATTTAATATTCTTCAGATTGCATGATTTAAGGACATGTTTGCTGTTACTGTCAGTAAAATCTGTCTGTCCCCGTGGTTCCTCTGCCCAAGTCTGTTCTTCAAGTACGCTGATAAAAGGCTTAGCATTATTAATAAAAGAAGTAGTAAAACAAATCAAAACAACAAGACAGAAAACATGACAGCATTGTCTTTTCGCCGAGCTACCCTCGGCCCATCTCCCTTTGAAAAGACACAATTAAAGCATGAATTACAGGAAACGAATTCCCATTCTATGATGATTGAAAATTGTAATCAAAAGATTGGTTTCTCAGTTATGTGAGGTGCTAATACTTTTACAATCATTTGAGCCGTCTTTGATTAATACAAGAGAGGACAAAGGGAGCAGTTACAAACGGATTCATTGAAAAGGGACACAGTGGAAACTGCAATAGAGGAGGAATCATGACAGAAACAGGCAATCCTATATTGATTACTGAAATTCGATTTTTCTGCTTATATCTTCATTAATTTAAAAGTATGGAATATCGATGATCTATTAATGTAACAACTTTACTTACAGTAGAACCGGGAGGGGGAATTGATACAAACGGCATACCTGCAAAACAAAAACGAAAGGAACTCAATGTCATCAGTTCATTTCTCCATGCAAGTGATTTCTTTTCTTTTTGAATTGCTTGGACCCTTTAGGTGCAAATTCTTACTGTAAGCTCGGAATAAAACTGATTAATGGGTCGGGCTGGAAAAACGAGAGGCACAATGTAACTCGCGCCACCTTTGACATTTCACAGTGAGGTTTTTACCCCATCCTCCTCTTATTACATCACGTCCCACTTTGGAAGTGTTTCGCCTGCATGTCATGGGTGACAAATATCATAACCTCCTCCACAAATTATGTTTTTCAGATCTCGTGAAAATCCCCGATAGGAATTCTATATGGCTACATTCATATTGGGTATGCGTACTACACTTAAATGTTCACATTAGAACAAGGTTTTGTGATATGCAGCTCCAAAAATGACGGGATGTGACCATGACGCCAAATGAAGATAACTGAGAAAGAACACTTTTCAATTCAATTGAAGAATCGATCGTTATATCGTCTTTATATCCTATAGCAAGGGTACATCATATCGAGGATTCCTATACGTTTTGGGTTTTTCTTTTACTATTTCATACTGTTATAGGTTCGAACATATGGAATGAGATCGCTAGTTGAACTTCTAAAACTAACTATAAAACGTAAATGCATGCGAAAGGGCTGTAACATCCTTCATGTATTTGAATTGCAGTAATACAAATCTTAGATAAATCGTCTATTGGCACACTACGACGAACATACATTGTTTAGCATTCAAGGTTTAGACTATATGGCTGCTCCTTTATTGGAAGCATCTCATGTGCAAGATGACACCCAAATGTCAAACCATAGTGAACCAATAAAGAACTTACAAAAAAAACACGTTGTAAACTATAACCCATGTGCTCTCGCCACTTCAAACATATTTAACTTTAGACTTACTGTGCCAAAGATAGCTAACGGCAGGGAAATAATCGTAGCTCAGAATATCTTATCTTCTTCATGTGTTAGCTTTGTCAATCGTCACTCCTTGAATGACCCGCGATGGCAATTTTCCCAGAGGGCAATTTCACTGTCACATCATGTGAGTCAGCAAGCAAACAAAATCTACTGTGACCAACCTCGGTCAAAGGCAAATCGCGAAGATTACGCAGGTTTAGTTTCAACCCAGTTGGTGATATTCATTTGAAATTGAGAAGGCAGGTCCCAGGATTTGATAATCATTGTTATTGGTATGGGCCCGGGGCTGCATCATATTGGCCCCGACTCAACATAACGTCTTTGTCATAGTCGTAGTAATGTGATCTTAAATGTCAAACACTTCTGATATCGTTAAAAAGGTTCGGGTGGCTCAACAGGTGGATCGGAATCCATTTTTTAATGATCGATTTCTAATATTCTATTATCGTATTACCAGGCACTATTCCCCTTCGTCACCGCAGTATATATTCATTGCGACGATGAGGTCTTCAGAAAAGTATACCATCTTCCATTTGACTATAGAAAAAATATGAATGTTTTCAACTATTCTTTCTTCCACCTGTTCATGTCTTCAGTATCATCCTCTACTTACACGGCTAAACAAATGCCATAATTTGTTATATTTGAAAATCCGATTCTAAAATCAATAAAATGGCACATAAATTCCTTATACTTCGTTCTGATATAGATATGACCATAGTATTCCATATGTCCATAGTATAAGCGCAAAACCCTTAATAGAGGTTGGGTGGGTCAAATGGACGTCAGTCACGATTACGAGTGAACTTGTGGAGGTGAAGTAGGGTCGTGTAACATGAGGTGAATTGAAAAGTACATAGCGAGGCGCGGTGCAGGTCCAAAGGGAGGTCTATTGCGAGGATCAGTTAGCCGATGGCACGCATGTCAGGCAGGAGTAGCGTAAACATTTTCAATTTCAATTCTTTGAGATTCGCTCTGTGAGGATTGCAGATTCATTGCACTCACTCTTTCGTTGTTTTTGTCTTCGTTTGATTTATTGTAATATCTGCAGTTTGGGAATACTGCAGCGCAAGAAATTATAATGCAAACAGAAGGTAGGGATATCAACTGACACCTGTGACTCTAGCAGGTAATACAGATCTTTATCTCATCCCGGTATTTTTCTCCATAGAATTAACGGTAGGAACTCGTACTCCACGGTCCCGAAGGTATTGTACCCACTACCCAGTGGTTAAATTGGTGAGTTGTTTCATCAATAAATGATGCTTTATGGGGTGAGATAAAAATTAAAAGCCCACTCGATGAAAATAACACACTCAACACTCCACCTCGTTTGACTGCTATGTAATTCACTCGGCTTCACTTCGTGATTTACTCCGCAGTCAAACTTGGTAGATTTTGGACCAAGTTATTCTCATCTCATGAGTGTCCTTCTAAATACCCGATGCCAATGCTCGTCATAACAACGTTATAGCAACCCATATGATGTATTTGAGGCAACTTATTGTTGTTACGATGCATAACGTGCAATATCAGTTATCCATAAAATCTAAGAAAATTACAGGGTCAGGTAGCGATTTTCTGCAACCTGATTACGTGATTTAACATTAAACACAATATTACCCTGTCTCGTAATAATATGATATGAGACTTAACATGGTGTGACTGTATGCCACAGTTATGGCATAACATATTTCTATGCCACTGGTGACATACGAAGTTAAAAAATGTGACAGGGTAGGATAAAATCTAAACATCACTCAATTTCATACGATTCTTTATATGCCATTCCTTGTCTTCCGCTACAGATACCACTCAGCTCCGCTTCGTGATATCATGCCGCGAAGACAACTCATGCCATATAAACAATCATATGAAATTTCGTGATGTTTCATGATAGTAGGCAACTAAAAAAGGCACGACATGCAGGTATGACAGGAGGACCGGGTAGATAAGGGGGAGATATGGCAAGGTAAGTGTGAGGAGCAGCACTGGGTAATGCAACGGAGAGGTTGTAAGGCATGGAGGGGATGGGAGGTACCTGAGTGGCCTGTCAGCTCTATAGTTGATGAACCTGTCATGTAAGCTTCATATGTCTCCATCATGGGGGAGCTGGGCTTATAGGTCCAGGGAGGGTGGACGATATACAAAACATCCATCACTATGATATGTTCATGTCAGTTAATATGATCTCTATAAGGAACCCTATATTTGATCATATGTTAAGCCAGGCACCCTCTCCTTGCGACCCGGCTCCGACATGTGTATGAATAAAAATTCCTGCATCATAGCCTTGTCAGAATGTGGAAAAATTCGGTTTCATAGAATGTCAGAATACGAAACTAAATTACCGCATCGTTGCTGTGGTTGAAAGATTCTGTGTCGTAGTGTGTTGGAATACTTGTCTAGTGTGTCAGTAGCTCAGTGGGTTCCCGGGCTTATCATGAGCAGTCCTAGATCCCAACTCTGCTATACCTTGTAGCTAAACTATGGTTGATTCTGTTAGCTATTATTATTATTGTTATTATTATTATTATTATTATTATTATTATTATTATTATTATTATTATTATTATATACCTATGGCCCTATGACCCACACATACTGCCCGCTGCCACCCATGAAGTATGTATAGCCGTACACACTGTGACGTAAGGGGTATGGGATAACATGAATAGCTAAAATTTCGCCATTTTTAGGTATATAATAATACAAAAACGGGCTGACTGTCTTAGTACGTCAAAATACTTGGAAGAATTATTATTCAGATACATCCCTCTGCCTTCAGCATCGGAATGTATCTGATCAATAATTTTACCGTGTATTTTTGATGTATGATGACAGTAAGCCAGTATCCGTATAGAACACACAACGAGCAATCCGCCATTGCACCTAAACAAGTATATATATGTATATATATATATATATATATATATATATATATATATATATATATATATATATATATATATATAATATTGACCTTCATTACATAAATAAGTGAGACAAGGCAGTAGTTGGTGGAATTAATTACATAGTAATTAACAAATATAGGCTTTATTCAAGTAAATATACAACGAGTATAAAACTCTAAACCTGCCACAATAGAGTACATAAAATGGGCTAACTCCCAAATATAATAAGATTTAAAATTTTTCTCAACAAGTGAGAAACACAAGTGTGGTGGTCGGTGAGCAGAAGAGGAATGAGAAAATTACCGTTATGAGCTGCTCACCACCACGCGTAACGAATTATCACCGTGGATATCGCATTATCCACAGCAACTACCTAGACAACGGAAACGGAGTAACTCTGGAGTGAATAATAATGACCATTTCATTCGGTATTTGTATATATATATTAATCATATATATTAATTAATATATATATATATATATATATATATATATATATATATATATATATATATATATATATATGATCTGAAGACCGCTCAGTATATAATCTGGTCCTCTAGGTCGGGGAAGAAGTTCGAGGGAGGCACTTATGATTGGTGACTACGAACCACATTCTCAAACTGGGTCACCGTGTCCCAATTACCAGTTGCTTTCGGGAAATGTCCAGAGGGTATGGTAATCTTAACGGCAATCTCCACAGCTTCGTAATGTAACAAGGTTGTTTCAATCACAATCCTACGCTTCTGGTAATTTTCTAATCAGTACCTCCCCCGACTGGCCCCGGAATACACATCTGTATTGTAACAAGCTCTGTTCAACCAAACTCCCTGGACACTGTGATAAGGAATGCGCAGCACTGCACGAACATCATTATTTCACATGTGAATGCGCCCGGCGTTTACAAGTAGGTATTTTGCTAGACTTGCTCAAGTCTTTGATTATGAACATTCATTAAATGATTAAAGAAAATCGGAATACAATTCATTATAGCATGTGTCCTTCTCTGACTGGCCCATGAATCAAAGACTTGTCCACTCTGACCAGAATCTCCTGTTTATGACCCCAGGCCACTCCCTGTAACCCTATACCTCCTTCTACCCCTCCCCCTCCCCTCCTCCAGTTCCCTGCCTGCCTGTGTTTTCATATCAATATATTTCGCCTACTCCTGCCTATGTCTCGATTGAGATCAAAGTGAGAGTATATCAATCTCCAAGCAGATATCCTGACCAGTAGCAGGAGTGTGGCGCTACATTGCGCCAGTCTAAACGGCCGTTTACGGATGAGACCAGTCCCTGTGTCACTCAGAAGGGGTGGAGGGGTAGGATACAGGGACTGAGGCCAGTCTATTATTTTGCGTATATAAGGTCGTCCTATTCCCCGTGTATATACGCCTCATCTGTAGGCGGATATAAGCATCCAAAATACAGCCAAGACGCGTCCGTATATAGGGCCTAGGCGTTTATATATACATATATATGAAAACAAGTCAATATTCAGCCAATACATGCACTTCCGCGATGGCGTATATATGAATAAAATAGTTGGTTTTCGTGCAGTCCAACCTTCCTTGTTACACACTCTCCCTAATAATCACGACATGCAGCACAAGAAGGCCGAACCGATTTCTGGCCGTTCCTTAGCAACCACCTCCGGCACGTGATGCTGGCAGACGCAGGGACAAAAACATTTGATGGAACAGCCCGAGGACGGGGTTTGGAGAAATAGAACTAATTACTGCTACCATAAAATGAGGAATGTCTCACTGTGAAGCGGTGATAATGCGGCATGTCAGCCTCGCCCGCCTCGAAACCCCCATGCCGCCGGTAATCTATATGCAAAGGGCGCTACATTGTGAGCCTTGTGGGAAAGGACGTCATATTGAAATAGTCACGGCAATGGCCGCTAGGGGGCCACGACTCGTCACGTGATTCGCCACCCGCGTAATAAACGTCCGCGAAATAAATTGATTTTCTATTTTTTTCGGTTAGGGGGAGGGGGTCGCTGCTATCATGATGAGGTTAGATTGTGTAAAGGGAGCATGGTTGGTTAGAGGTTACACGGGTGTCTTGTTCATTTTAATTTTATATTTAATTCTTTTAGGTTATGAGCTTTCCTTTGATCTTATTTTTTATAAAGAATGCGTTCCACTATTTTATTCATTTCGATTAAGATTTACAATATTTCTGAAGAAGGTTGATTTGATACTGTTTTATCAGTGCTTTACATGGTTAATAGTTGGCAGACTTCGTTTAATACTCTTTAAAATTATACTCTGTTCGTGAGTATATACAACCTTTCACCAGCACACAGAACTACAGTGTATCAATCTTTTTACTGTAGTAATTAATGACATTGTGATGCAAAGTTATAATAATTTATCAATTTTCCTTTGATCTTTATGTGATAATCTTGAAGAGGGGTGTAGGCAGAAATCTCTTCACTATCCCACGATCGTCATCTTTCAAATGTTCCTTTTGAAATTGCAAATTAGAAAAAAGATAAAAAGACAAATTTAACTGCTTCAATGACGTCAGATGAAGGCTATATGCAGAGAAAGATGCAATATTCGCAGAGTTGCTTCTGAATAACAGAAATTATGAATGCAACGTCCATGGCTGTATTTCTCATACGAAGGAAGCTGTGCTGTTAATGCTATGAATTCCGTAGATAGAGATCTGCACGATTATATAAACGATATTCTAAAATAACGCTGATCTATTATTACGCTTTGGTGGCTATATTTGAGGTGCACCCCGAAAATATACAGGCCTCCTATAAAGAAACCTATGTGGGATGACTGTGTGATCTGACGATTGCGCCTTTCTGCATGTCTGAGCCTAAACCGACCTGTCTACTAGTGAGCAGCTCTTTAGATCTGTGACACATGAGAAGCGTATCCTTTAATATCAGTGACTAGTCTCCACACTCCCCAAGCATTTAGCCCCTCTCCTAGCCCTCCCTTCCTCCACACACATTAAGTGCAAGCTAGACTGTAGTACGTCCCGTAGACTGGCCTCAGTCACTGTGTCCTACCCCTCGACCCCTTCTGAGTGACACAGGGACTGGTCTCATCCGTAATCGGCCATGTAAACTGGCGCGATTTTGCACCACACTCCTCAAGCAGAGCTCTGGCTACTGGTCAGGATATCTGCTGGGAGATTGATACCCTCTCACTTTGATCTCAATCGAGACATAGTCAGGAGTAGGCGAAATATATTGCTATGACAACACAGGCGGCCAGGGAACTGGAGGAGGGGAGGAGGAGGGGTAGAGGGAGGTATAGGGTTACAGGGAGTGGCTTGGGGTCATAAACAGGAGATTCTGGTCAGAGTGGACAAGTCTTTGATTCATGGACCAGTCAGAGAAGGACACATGCGATATTGAATTGTATTTCGATTATCTTTAATCATTTAATGAATGTAAAATAAAAAGAATAGAAATTGAAAGAAATACTACTGATGTAGTTGGTTTTGTGAATAATTTTCCTAGAAAAATTTAATGAATGTTCATAATCAAAGACTTGAGCAAGTCTATACATCCCGTTGTCGCTAGGGCCAGGGCGCTCTGAGGCGCGTGCGGTCTTGAGACGGACTAAGTGCAAGCTGGCATGTCATGGTTGAGTGAGCAGCACTACACGTGCTCGTTATCCTGTAAGTAGTGTGGAGCGTGACATGCTAGTCTCCATGCCGTTACATGCTGCCGACACATGCTACCTACCTCGTGTGACTATTACCGTCAGCACTCAGAGTCCAATCAATCACGTGCTGTGCCTCTGCAAGCCATTCATTCCGATCGTAAAGGAGAAAACCCACACACAGTCTGGTCCAATACCCTGTAATTTTACTCACGCAACTTGCCTGATTTTAATATCCTGTATAAGTACGTAATGCTATTACCTGTCCTAACAATAATCTGTTTTAATCACTTTAATACCGTATCTATACTGGCTGTTTGACTTAATAAAAACAAATCCATTTTACATCTTGGGCCGCAAATACGATTCATGTAGTGCCTTCCGTGGTCAGAAGCAATAGAGTTACCAGAATCGGTAGAACCGATAGAAAGTAAAAACGACCGTGAGAGAGGTCCCTGAATCTATTCTCAATAATCTTAATCTCAAATTTTCAGAATACCCCATCTTGAAAAGTAACGTTATTTGCTGAATACTGAACTGGTATTTAACCATGTGATAAAACAACCCCATCACGTTTACTAAGCGTAGGACACACCCAGATATATGCGTTGCCTAGGTCAAGTAGAGGGTATGCAACACTGTGGCATTGGTAAAGGTGCATGGGACCAAACTAACTCACTGACACACTGGCGCCTGACATATTTGCTTCCTACAATGGCAGTCGTAGAAGAACTAGTTCGCTTGTTGTCAAGTGGGTTACAGCAAATGATCCACAGATGGGATAAAACCCAAACCTTTTAATTGTTAATATTTTCTCCTGTTTTTTCCACGCTCATTCATAAATGATGAATATACCATTTGTTCCTAGCTCTAGACACAAAGTAGAGGATTTAAAAAAAAATTCGGAACAGTTAGTGTGAGTATATGAACCGGCCGCTGCGGACTTTCATGTTGGCATGTGATTCTTCTCGATATAAGATAAAAACGTATTACATAAAATGTGCTAGAGTGTTTAGTGTCATAGAGCACACCCTGCTTTAAGAGTCTACCTCCATCCAGGTGCTTATAGCCATAGAGCGGGGTCCCTGCTGGGAACAGCTCAGAGAGGCTGGTGGAGCAATTCAAATAATGGACTGGTGTTGTAAGAGTAGCACCTACAGCCCTCTGACCCTCTACGTAATCAACGTTATCAGTAAAAACAACGCTTCCTGGCCCGTATCGACCGGCCGGTCTCTGTGGTGTCATGTATGGTCCCAGCTACATCCAGCCCCACGCCGGGTTCTTTTAACCCACCGCCCTGCCCCCTTCACACAGCAGAACCCCCTTCTATCAGCCATACAAGGGCACACACACTGTCACTTTCTCATTCCTCCTCTACCATCCTTCCGTCTCTTAGACTTCACACTTACAGCCGAGACCTCTCACTCCCACTGCTATAATTCCCATGGAATGTACATGGTTTCCCACTGTTTCCAGTGGAGATATCTCCAAATAGAGGGCTAAGGCTCTGATAAACTACAAGCCCCTATTATAAATACACAATATTGACTGGTTTCAGATACAAGCGTCCGTATGCTCCGATGAGTTGACGGGTAGTAATATCCGAGCGTATGCGAGGATATTGCGGAAAGACAACTCCGAGGAGCATACAACCGCTTGTATCTGAAACCAGTCTATATTGTATTTATTATCCACCTTTTTCTGGACAAGTGGCATGTCAATATCAGTTCGTTTTAGCTATGCACTATTTTTCCATACGCACTACTTTTCCGCATGCGCCACCCGGAGCATACAACATATCCGTATGCGCCGGGTATGTCCATACAAACGCCCTATGTGTTTTCTATGGACACTTTGTATTAGGTGGATAATAAAAGAGGGTATGCGCACGGTCCCTCCACCTATCCTCTTCTTCACTAAGCAACATGGAGAGGCATGGGTTTACTCTATACCGATTTTTATAATACACTGCTTTGGAAGATGCTGCAATGTTCATCCTAACCGCTCCTTCGCACCAGCATTTTTTCCAGGGCCCCTTCCATCAGAGACTCAGCCATTTGTCGATCGTCGAATATTGGGAGCCCAAGCCTTTTACCTCCACCTTTCCCTTAAAAGATTCCCAACACCCTTGACAAAAAAGAAACACTTTGAGAGTCCTCTATCAATATCCAACCGCCTTTATACCTCTCTCCGAGCTTCCCCACACTATCTAAAACACTATAGAGCTCTCTTTCCCCGCTCTGGTGCCTGTCCACTATAGACCTTTAGTAGTAAATGGTTTCACTGTATTAGTGCTGTCACTCTCCTAACAGATGCTAAGAGGCTCCCCTCAAAGTCCTGGCGCTGTCCACACCATCCAATTCCAGACATCCACACGCACACACAATCACGCACACATGTGCGTCTGGAGAAAATCCGTTCAAAAACGCGGAGGGGGGATGATGAGAAGAAATAACTGATTTGATAGGACATAATGGGACTCAAAAAGACTTCGTGAGTGTAGCCACAAAAATAGGCCAATTACAGATTGGGCGATGGGGCACGGGAAGTAGAGGGAAGGAGGGTGGGGGGGGGGGGGGGGGAGGCTACTAAGAGGAAGGAAGAGAAGGGGGTGAGAGATGTGAGAAGGTTTGGGAGAAAACATACGGTATCTAGAAAGAAAAGCTCGTAGCAGAAAATCGATATTTCCCGCCTAATGGGTTCCTGTGTCCGGAGGGGTGTGCTGGTTACCGGGGGGTGGCCAAGTTCCGTGAATTAACGAGTTCGAGAGCAGGCCGACACTAGCGAAATGTCGTCTGGTCGAATTTTGTGGGGTGTAGATGTAGGCGTCTGTGTTAATCGGAAATGTGTCTGAGTGTTGGAAGGATTTCTGGAACATACATTATTTTTATTGTCTATAATTTGAAATCGCTTTGCTTCAGCTGAAAACTGGAACGATTATGCCAACAGAAAACATTCTGGTTTGATTGCGGCTGCAGATAAGCAGATAAGGAAGGCAACGTTATTCTTTTAATCTGTTCTTGCTTGTTATTTTAAAGGATTTTCATGAAAATTCCCATTACATTAGTTAATAAGCAAAGGGATAGTAAACAAGCTCATTCTGATATGAAGGACATGGAGTACCCTTTAAAACATCATTAATCTATCGGGTAGTAATGCACTAGCGATAACCATGGTAAAGAAAAGATAGATAGTACTCGATAAAGCTCTGTTGGATGGTAATGGTTAATGATATATGGAAAAGTGGCAATACATGCGTACAATAACGGTGAAAGAGCGATCCCTCGATGGTCTCGAATGTTAATCAATGTCAGTAGTATAAGGAAAGTTGTAGCATTGACTAATGCCGCACAGTTCCCAATTACATAAAATGTAAAAGGGATAAAGATACAAATAACAAGAACAGGAAAATGAGAAAATCATAGTGCTAAATGTCTTTATAATCCGCTTTCTATAAGTGCCCTTTGCCGATATATCAATAAAAAGAATCATTGTGTGGGAGATTTGGGGCTATTGGTAATGGTTAATCTACGTGGAACAACACGCTTGTTTGAATATGTACAACATTATTATACTGTTACCTTTTGAATTGATACAATATAAAAAGGTGTTTATCAAAGTGTAGTGGACAACATATTGGTCTGAGTAGTTTCACGCCCACTAGACCATCCAGGGAATGATACATCCTATATTGAATGATTCCATGAACAGAGTATATTGGTTAGGATATTTTGAAAAGAGTAGTATTTGAAGGTATTAAACATGTCGAAAGTCAAGACCCAATGACAACCGACGGTGATAATTTATACAAGCATTCAGGGCGATGTGCTGTCATCGTGAGGTGAATGATGGTGTCTCCCTCAGATTGTTATAAATGTTGTAATGTTTATATTCATGTAGATGATAAGAAAGAAACTGTGTCCTCGTTCGCCATCGAGTTTGGGGTGCGCAGTAATATGAACGAGGCGATAGAAGAGATGGTGAACAGGGACTCAGACCAAGCACGAATTTGTTTCTGATTTTATCTTAGCCTGGATATAGTCATCTCTTTATCACCCGTTGAGAACGAGTTACCGTTCTCGCAAGCCTGTTGAGAACGAGTTCTTAATGCTAAGCCTATGGACGTTTATTCCAGGCTAAGATAAGACCATTTACTCTACTTCGTGAATTCCCATGACGAGGATGAAGGCAGTGATGTTCCTCGCCGGGTGGTTGGGTGGTTGGTTGGTTTTATTTAACGTCCAGTTAACCATCACATGTTCTTACCGGACTTTCACTAGGTTCTTCTACAGCACAAGGTTGGTGATCGAATCTATGTGATGAATTTAGGTAGAAATCTCACCCCTGCACATTTACCGAGGTGGGAGTTTACTTTTACTTCCCACATTTTTACTTTCCACACTACATAACCAGGGTATGAGAAGGACTAGCCTCCTATATAGCAGGAAATCAACCACTGCTGGGGATGAGGGAGAAGAGTGGCTGGGACTCGCACCCGCAACCTTGGGATTACAAGTTCAGTGCTTTAACCACTGAGCTAACTCCCCACCTCCCCCCTAGGGCGTCAATAGCATTGTTCTTGTATTTGTTCTTCTAAAATAGTAGATGTATTTCACACTGGCTGCGATGTAATTTCAGAACTTGTTAGTTGTGATGAATGAATTGAAAATGCTAATGCATGACGTCATGTTCAATTTCCTTTGTTGACCGTTGCATTTTACCATCTACACTGTGTTATCAGGAATAATCGTCAATCGGTGGGAATTAGAAGCAATCTGATCATTTTGGTCAATATTTGTTAAATGTTCCCAAACAGGCCATACATTTCGTGGATTTAAATGGCTTCGTTTTGGAAATTACTATTTTCGCTGCCTCTTCTAGCATTTTGATAATGGCGTCCCCTCGACTGAATAACAATGTCTCTAAACGGCCTTTGAATAGAGACATAATATCCGACAACAAAGACCTCTCTTCTTAGCCGCATATTATCTCCCTGATGACACTCGTCGGGAAAGAGCTCTAGAAAATTGACTTTTAATCGAGCTTCGGTCGATAGTCGCGGCCAAGTAATCACGACGAAAAGAAGATTTGAAATTCATAAATCGTCCAGCATCGAACGTGCCAGAAGCGATCAATCACCACCAGCAAAGCTCAATTAATTCAGCCAATTTACAACCTTGTGTGAAAAAAAGGATGGAAGAAATAGAAGCATGTTAAAACGCCATGGAAATAACTTCGCAATCAATCACGTATTCTCTGTCATCACAACATCACTACGACAAAAATGCCTCATAATATTTGTTGAGAGGTTGAGAGGCGAAACAGCACAAGGTTTGCATCGTCTGCCATTATTTTCTGCGGAATACAAACGATATTGGGTCGCCATTGATCAGAATTCTGATTGACTCTTTCCTGACTTCCGGTTCCGCCGGAAGTACTGCCATGCGGGACGCTGGCGTAGCCTCTGGGTGATTGACACTAACAAATGAACGCAGGGTAGGGTGACGCGGGGACCCAACTGGTGGCAATTAATTGTCCTCTCTAGAGCAAGAGCAAAAGGTCAATTTCCTACCTAATGTCCTTGGCGTAGTCTCATATAATCCCGTTGAGCATTTCAGATGTTGTGCAGTCTGCAATGACTTTGAAGCCCATAGGAATATTCTAATAGCCTAAAGGTAGTGAACGTTTAATGAACACCGGTTTGGTCTAAATTATCAGATGATACGTTTTAGGAGAGTAAATAAGTTACCTGGAAAGGACCCACTGATCATAAGAAGAAATCATAAAGAAATGTAAACCTATAAGGCCCGGCGTCCACCTACTACGATAGTAATTTAGACCTACCGATATGGCTCCGATATAAAAATTCAATATCGGAGACATATCGGGAATGTGCAAAATCGTAGATATATATATGTCTAGACATGCTAATCCAACATGCATTGTATGGGGTTTTTATTGGTGTCTAATCGCAGAGACGTGGTCAATTGCCCCGATAATAGTTGACCTTCCGACGTGATTTAGCGTTTTTATCAGGAGGTCCATCGTAGACGATATCGGAGCCATATCGTAGTAGGTGGACGTCGGGCCTTAGTCTGGGCATACGTTGAAACCAGTCCTTTAGGGCTGTCCCACCTATAAGACATTTTTTGAACGATAGCTTCGCTATAGTCTATTTATCTATCTATAATTTGGTAACACATGTTTCTTCCAGATGATTCAAGTAATTTAACACTTTGATTTACCATTCTTACCTTATTATGTAGCTAGCAGCGACTCTTTCAGTCTGACCAACATCGGGCGCGCAATGCCTTCCCCTATATGACTCCTTGTGTCTCCTGACGCCAATAAAATCATCAGTTCTCCAACGTTATATAACGTGCTGCCTCTACTCATATACTGTCATCTGTAAGAATTCACAGTCTGAAACATATTTGACGTTTAATGTCTTGCCTCCCTCTTTTATTATATACTATATTTTGGTGTTTCCTGATCATATCGACGCAGACATGCTTCCGGTATGTTTCCTTCAATATATTTCATGGACCAACACATCTATCAGAGACTGCCATGGAGTACTATACCACTAACATAATTTTCTGTTTTAACAAATATTACACACTATATAATCTTCAATTCATTTCTGGTGCGATTTGGTGCAATTTCCAGTCCAAAGAACATATTATACCTATATAGAACTAGAGCACATTTACATTTAGATGCCACATACTTCCATCATTTGAAATGCTTTAATCATGTGCTTTTAAATATAATTACATCACTTTTATGGACCTTGCAGTAATATTGCACCGATGATGAAGTATAGAAGGGAGATAACCATAAAAAGTAGGATGAAGGAAATTATAGTTCGCGAGTTTTAATGAGGCAATAACCTGAGGCAACAGGACTCGCTGAAATAAATAAGGCAACACAGTAGAAAGTTTTGTTATTTACTCTGTATCATTTGTCATTTTCATGTCAGAGTGAGACTGACTTTATGAGATGAAGCTGACAAATAAGTAATATTACTACATAGCTAAATCGTGACCTTATACCTGACGTGTGTCTATCCACTGTGTTGATTGACTAATAGGGCTCTGAGAATTCAATAGCTAACCAGGTCATATACACGCATTCACAATGCATTATCTAAGAATTCACAATAGATTATTTAGTATTTCATAATGGAATACTCCACCATGAACTTAAGGATATCATCAGGCCTCTTGCCACAATGAGGTAATACCCGGATGCCCCAAAGGGAGTCACATGTCATACCGCGTGACCCACTAAGTATTGCCTACCGGAGGCGTACTTCAGTTCGACACACGTAGGTAGGGAGTGCCATCATGGACGTAGAGACCTGGGTCCCGTTTAATAATCTAGGCTCTTACATGAAGACCCTTTTCTGTACCTCGCACAAGGGTTATCGTTGAATGATATTTAAGTCTATTCGCTGAGACAGTATTAGCCCTTCATAAGATAGTCTATAAATGTTGAATAAAGTTGACTCACATTTTACCTTGATCTCTATGACATACAGAAAAGGGTATACATGTACAATCCTAGATTATCAAACGGGCCCCAGGCATTACACAGGTTGACGCCTGTAACATGCTGCAATATAGTGACTGTAGAGAACCAGAGACACAGAGGGGCCATTTGGAACATGGTAATTTATGGGTCACCCAGATAAGGATTAGGCAAGAGCAGGTGCTTAGAACGTGAATTAAACATGCTGCACACTCCATATTAAACACTGTTTACAAGCGCATATATAATCTGGCCCCATCCCTACTGCATCATCATTAGCGGTATTTACGATGACTTACGCTGAGACAATGTGTTAGTGTGCGTGTTTTTGTGATGGATTTACGTTTTTTAGGATGGGGTGGGGGCCAACAACAGGATGCATTTGGTGGTCAATAAAACACGTTCTTGGTATCTAGATAGTTGTAATGCTAATAGTCTGAATCGATACATCTGGATCGCCTTCTTTTCCTCGGCGGTGAAACTATGGTTGGGCTTCTCCAGATCTAACCTATAGAGTCTCTGTTTTATGTATAGACAGTCTGTTCTTACAAATCTATAAATGCAATTTCAGTCATGGCAACACCAAATCGTAAAGTCTACATTAGATGTAGCGCAGTCTCGAGTGTTTGAAGTAAATATCTGATCCGACAACTGGATTTAGAGAAGTGCCCGATGAAGTATGGGTCGCCATACTGGTGTATGTCATATTTTGTTCCCTTCCATGTCAATTATACTTCTCTTAGTTCCTCATTCAAATGCATCTAATGTTATAGGCATGGAGTAAACAGTTTATGAAATATGGTACCCGAAGGAGTGCCTTGCCACATGACTACCTAAAGGCATGATACCATCTTTCCCATTATTGTGCCACTATGGTGCCCTGCCGTGTGTGTGACCGGAGGCATCATGGACCTGTTTCACTAGTTCCGTGACATGTCTAGATGGTGTGACATGTCTAGATGACGTCTAGATGGTGTGTCCGGTTTCATAAGAACTATACATTAAACTTCATTTTGTGCGTTCTTGCTTGCACTGTTGGTGCCACTTTTCTTGTCTGTCTTCACTTTTGTCACAAAACTAGTGAAACATGTCCATGATGTATAGATTTGTCTAATTCCTATGTTTGGGGTCAGTCTTTTCCTAAGGGCAGCTACTTGTGTTGTCACAAAACCAAACAACCCAATCTGTCTGTATGGTGTCACAGGCATGTCATAAAACTAGTGAAACAGGTCCCTGATCTCTCTTTTCTGGTTAATACCTGGGGGCATAAAGAACGGTCAATCATAGCTAATGATCCGAATATTGAACGGTAGTTCCGGTACCAGACGGTTACAAATGAATGTGGCTGTGGATATAAGGCCCGTTTTCATTGTCCGACGAAAATGGTGAAGATTTTTTTGAGTTACCCGATAGTCTGTCAGTGGTGCCACCGACTGTGCATCGGAATCGAAAAAATCGGCGAGGGTAGTAGATTTCACTCAGTGACCAAGCTTTCACTAAATGGTGGGTGGTGCCACATTGCACAATCTAAACAGAAAAGGTCGTGGGCCATTTCTCGAGCTGGGTCTTTCCATTGACCGATTTTTGATCAGCAGTGCCAAAAGTCCGTCGGTGGTTCCTAACCGTAGATCAGTGACGGGAAATCGGCCAATGGAAACGGGCCTTAAGGATGAAGACCATGAACTCACCTCCGATCTCATCGGAAACCTTTTCAGCAGGAAACCTTTTCCCTGTCCCAATCAACAATGGGACAGCTAATGCCTTACGCTGGATCGCCAGTCATTTGCAGCAGAAGGAAGAACCAGCACAACCTCTCTCCATCACGAAATTCCCTAAATAATTCTACACTTCTTTACAGTGAATGACAACATGAAACAAAGCAATGACAGCATTTCTAAAGATCAAAATTAACCTATTAGAGTATTTCTTTAAAAACTAACAAATTTTGCTAGCTGAATCCCGCAATGCACCAGAAATATGGTGGTAGTTACCTGGCCTATTATACGAGTGAGCACACCAGCCAGGCTTCCAGGCAAGCCAATAGGCCACACACACACAACCACTTCCCTGCAGAGGAGCTGCTCACTCTCCTAGTCATACGAGAGATACGAGAGACTGCTATTGCCATTACAACCGGGTTGTGTCAACTGTTTACAAACTCCTGGTGCAATGAACATTGTGATTACATGCCTTACACCCTCCCCCTAGCTAGCCACACTCCCCCAATAAACATTTGCAGTGACATATTGTAAGCCATCCACACCCCTGCAGAGGTCACAGTAAGCCAGGCGTATTGAGTCTCAGTCATATCACTCCCACGCGGACCATATCAAACTCAATGGCCCAGCAACAAGACCTGCACAGAACATGATCTCAGAACAGCTATCAATTTCGCCCACGCTCCTCGTAAACCCAGGCTATGGTGGCTTGATCTACCTTTACCACCAATGGATGTGTGAGACGTATATAATCGATATTTGTGGTTGAATTGCATATTACGCATTTTGCCGGGAATGGTACCATGTCACGTATACATGAAGTCAAACTGCCCATACCCAAGACTTAGTAATTATATAGAACGTCCTGAATATGCAGTACAAGAAACAGAACGAGATGCTAATTTACTGTTTGTACGGATCGAGGCGTTTACGCCGAATTCCATACAAACGGTAAATTAGCATCGAGTTCTGTGACTTGTACAAGCATGGTTGGCCGTTATATATTTACTATATACCCGAAATTTAAAAATAAATCAATTTTATTTTTCTTAACAATCAAAATTTTAATAAAAGTGTATGGCTAGGTGGTCCGTATTTTAGTGTAAGGACAAGTGGTCCGTACAGTATTTTTACGTCATATGCCAAAATGGTGCGTATTTACAGTATATACAGCACGGGTATATAGTAATGACCTTTACCCAGTCTATAATATTGAAACAACATGCCACCCGCAGTTCATCCCCGATACAATGCACCACCTTTACCAGTTCATCATGCTGGGAATGTCATGCCACCATACCGGGGCTATCGTCACCATCATACACTAAATCATGCTGGTATCTATTTGAGCCAAGAACCCAATGTCACCTGATATACTTCATTATAACGGGTAGGACATGCCATCGCACTCGCTTTATTCTCCTAGCATGTCCCCGACATCCAGTTCACCACCAGATATGATACGTAGCTCACAGAGTTTATTATGGTCATATGTCACCTCACCCAGATCACCATGCCGGGTGCGGCATGCCTCCTAACCTAGTCCATCATGCTGGGGACGACATGCCACCTGATCACACTCCCCCTCTCTTATCAGCCACTTCCGCATGGGGCCTTCGGGCGACGGCTCCATATCCTGTCACCAGGGCAACGGCCAGCGCCGCCTAGCAACGAGGGATCACCATGCCCCGCAGTGCGCGTGCACGGCTGCGTTGTGAGCACACACACGGCACGAGAAACGAGCGCGTGGCAGCTGCTCTCAGCGACTCACCACAAATCACAGATTTACGGCTTGTTTCCCATCCACCAGGTGTCTCGCCAAGAGTCATCGCTCCTCTGTTAAAATCTCTACAGCTCCCTTGCCGCATGCCTAAAACAGCGCTGACCGTCAGGCTAAAGGCCTACCCCACCCCCGGCGCATTAATTCAGCACGATCCCGTAATGCATACAGATCGCCATGTTTACGCGCTCAATTTGCATTGTATTACATCAATGAATAAAGCGGGATTCTGAGAGCATGTTTGCAAACACATATGGTTAGCATATGTGATAAATGCTAGTTTGTTATTATAGGTTCTAATAGATCCAGATATCACATGTATATCCAGAGTTGTAGATAATATTTCTATCACATTATGAGATTACGATTGAGACTTGTATTGACTTGTCTCCAACCTCAGCCGAATGGCATCATGACTAAACGTAAAAAAATATTATCTTGTAGACGGAAAAAGTGACTTAGCTAAGGCTTCCTAAAACATCCCCTATACACCTGGGTCTTTGCTTCAACCTACAAATGCATTTCTTTGCTACGTCCCTTACTATTGAGCATAGCTGGTTTCCCCTTTTACAGGGATAATGGCATGTGGTTTGTTTCCTTAGTACATATATTTTTGATTCTACTGTTTTTACTTGTTGGCGGCAGGCAAAGCAGAGCATTTATAAGGCTTGGTAACTCTTTTAGTTCTGCTTTTATGGCTGCTGGTTTTTTTTGTCGCCCTTCTTGGCAGTAGTACCCCTAGCCAGGCGGCGTAGGTCGGGTACAGGATTTGTTTCTTTCGGTAATATTTTTGTTGTCTTTTTTTCTCTCCTCTTGGCGTCGATGGCTTTGCACAAGCTTGGATGAGGCGGGCACCTGGCACCAGTAATGTGCCGGGTTAAGTAGGGGTAAAAAGGCCGGCGGCTGGCCAGGGGATGCAGGCTTGTAGGGCGAGGTCAGTGGAGTAGTGGGGAAGGACGGGGTTCATAGGCCGCCGCACCCCTAACCCCACAACTTGCCTTACTCACCACAACCTAGTAAAATACGCCCCAAGACACAAGACAGACATACTCCCCCAACAAACGTCTGCTAGGAGATTGAACTGTACCTTCCGCCTCCACACCTTTCCAGCGAGACTGCCATTCAATTCCGAGAGGAAAAACACTAATACAACAACAACTAAAGGCAAAAGGAATGTAGAAATGAAATTGGATAGCATTATTGTAAATAACCAGATATACTTACAATTAAAAAAGAAGTGGGATAAGAAGTGAGAAAAGTCAGAGATTTTGAACAGAAAAGAGACCATGCAAAAATTATCATATAAGCATAAATAGGGAGCTTATATGTATTTGGGAAGATTCATAGAACCGATGCCCATGCCTTCCTTATCGGCAACAGTATGACGATGGTCCCTGAGGTGGATATTGAATTATATATGTTATATATTCTTGTAAAATAACTAAAAATTATAAAATGAGAAACTTGATTAAATCTATTGTCATTTGTCAAGTACAACATAGACGTAGTACAATGTTACATCTGTGGGAACATGGGGATTGCCTCATCTTGAAAACCAAAGACATTTTAAAATGGAATTTCTAAAAGGAAATGATACAAATAAAGAAAAATATACAACAACAAAAATGTTAGAAGAGCAAAGTAGGAGAACAATTCAACATAAAATTAGCTGACGTATATTCAATGTCACAAAGGAATCACTTCAATAAATTAGATCCTTTGATAATAAGGCATTTCTGAGACGGCAAATACAATCTTAATAAATCTTAACCCATTAATATTATATTCTGGTGTTTTTTGGTTGTGTGAGATTTCTACCTAGAATTTTAATAAATATAGGGGTACGATAAATGGAACATTCGCAAGCAATATACTCCGAAACCCGAAGCCAGGTACATTATACAGGTTATCAATAAGGAAATATGTAACTTGATGATCGCGGTGATGTATTATTCTCCACCGGATCTTCTATGGTAATCTCCCTGCTGTATTATCCATGAATGGATTATCTTGCTATGAATCTCGCCTCGTTCTCCTTTCCCTAATCCGAAAAACGGTATGTTGCGTGATTCGGACAGTCTGAAGAAAGACCTCAAGAAATATATATATATTTACAATACATGGCAAGTTTCTCATCATATAAAAATCTAATATAAAGACGATGGGGAGATTGATATTTTCTCATTAAGCACCTGTAGAAGTTGTGATTAGGAGACAGTATTTTTGCATCACTATACGCACCGTCTCGCATCTTTCCGTTATCTGTGATTACGGGATAACGTTGTGCGCTGTATCATACGGAAATAGAATACTGTAGTTGTACGTCAAATCATTATCAATTCAATTATCCTGATGCAGAAGGCAGATGGATTGACAATCTGATTGACAATTTTACGACATGGGTAGAAGCGAGCGGTATATCTAGGATTTACGGGTATTATATTATATAAACACAAAGTAGGTGAATAAACGTCACAACTCTGTGAAATGAATTTTTTGTTGAATATTATTCATTAGGACATCTTGCAGGACAAATATGAGTATATGGACTGATTACTCAACGTTTCGGTATATTCTACCATCTTCATTGAATCGTGATTCTGCCGTCGTCGGGTGGTGATTCTGAAC
This sequence comes from Alentia gelatinosa, assembly GCA_950022655.1. NCBI lineage: Eukaryota > Metazoa > Annelida > Polychaeta > Phyllodocida > Polynoidae > Alentia > Alentia gelatinosa. The sequence goes on from OX465581.1 coordinate 108,896,414, forward strand.
TTGACGGATTGTAAAGTGCTGATTCCACCGACACACAAGATACAACGAGAATGGTCACTATTCGGCCGTCTTGCTAGATCGGGCTAGGTTTGAATAATCGTGTGCTTATTTGTCGCGATGTTTCTTGAGGTGTCGCGGTGGTGGAGCACCAAAATATACACCCGACACCGCACAGCTACGTTTTGCGACAACGGAGGTACGACACATCGCGACACTGTAAGATGTAACAAGATACACCAAGACATGAGACGGCGAGTTATCAGTGTGAGGTCCGACACAACAGGACGAAAGACCCCGATTCAGGCTGGTGGCGTGCCAGGGAAAATTTAGCTTCACTTTCATCAATGTACTTCATCATATTGCACAGTCATTGGCCTTTGCACTGTTACATATCCTCTCAGTAAAGGGTTAAAAGCTAAATGCATGCACAGGAAGCATTAGAAGACAGAAAACCTACTCGTTCTATGAATCTTGTATATGGTTGAGCAGACTGTGTAGTACGTGTTTTCACCAAACATATACAAATTCATAAGATGGTATTCTGAAGCTAGAGTAATATCCCTAGAGTACACATAAGACAATACTAACCTCCGCAACTGGCCCAATTCTCTCTGTAAGTAAGGACCAAAACCCGGCAAGTATGGTGTATCAAATTATACCTCCTTCCAACAGCTAAGGCATTATATGTATATACAAATATCCTCCAAATCGGTTACTAAAGTGTTAATAATTCGCTCTCTGACCACCTGGGTCTAGCCTGTACAGGTGGCGCTGCTTCAGTCCCCACCCCGCGCCCCAAACACGCCCAGTTGCCGGAGTGCGCATGCTCAGAGGTCGAGTACCCGGCATGCTCAGGTAATGACTACATGCGCGTCCCACGTGACTCGGTGAGCCAGCCTCGTGTTGGAAACGTCATGAAAGGCGCAGACGACAGGCGGGGAATGGCGGGGTGCGTCCGGGTTACCGCTGACTGACGGCGCATGCGCATCGTCTGTCTGTATTTGTGTGTCTCTGCGGAGAACTACGGAGAAATACCACTACACAGCTGTGCTTGTTGTGGAAATGAAGACGGCAAATGACTTCTGCAGGCCGTCTCACATACAATGACTCGAGGATCTTTGGGGAGAAGTTTTATCATCAAAGGAATTAAGTTTTAACCTTGCAGAATATATATAAATAAATATATATATATACAACACAAAAATAGCATAAGCAGTATGTGTATACTCATTGACAAATCTACTTTGAAAAAAAATAAAGTGGGTTCAAATCATCAATAAGAGGCCCATTAAAAGATGGATAGGAGTAGACTGATAGGAGTGTTAAAAACTGGGGCTTAGATAACGTGTTTAACTACTTGACATCTGGTGAGAACACATCAATAGACTACAGGTTGAAAAAATTTATGTAGTACATTTATAACTATATGCATGCATAAATGCCATCAATGTTGGTGAAAGGATGTTTTCCCGGTGTTATTCTAACCTTTACCTCCTGTCAAGTGCGCCTCATTTTATATACCATCTGCCTGCTCTGTATAAAGCCAATAGTGAGTAGAATCACTAAAATACATATTCAGTCTATCTCCCAAGGTTAGTAACTTTTGCTAGGTCATTCGTCCGGACTGGGCGATCAGATCTATAGATGATATATAGACTAGAATAGTTCTTGACGTGTTTCAACCCAGGATTCTGCCGAGGTACAGTCGGATGGCGCCGGGATGATACCAAAGTACGTCTTTCGATTTCTTAAGTTCAAGCTCATATCTTCATCAAATTATAACCGAGGATGAGGCGACATATTATCCGTGACGGGACAGAATGTTGTGTAATTCAAGATGAGCCACCGCCTTTAATTACATCGTTCTACTGTTTTGCATTAAATAAATGTAATGAAGGTGTCCTAATGACAATGCATACTACCATATTGTGACGTCCACAAAAGGTGTATTTGATAATATCGTTATTTACCTTCCATCTAACTAAGGGCAAAGTCACAGAGTAGCGAAATGAATGACAACGGTGCTTGATAAAAATGTGTAGTTAGCTCTCACATAGCAGGACCCAAGCAGATGTTCTGGAGTGGCTCCTGCCGTTAAAATGATGGCTGTAGTGCTCGGAGAGTAATGTTGAACATTATGCTCATGCCCGCCTATACTGAACGTCAGAACGACCCTACATTATTAACAAGGGCCTCTTAGCAAATACCCAGCCGCCGTCCCCATTTATATGAGTCGTTCTACCTCTCACTAAACGTCTGGCATAAGCCTGCAGCTGTCTGCCTAATTATAGTGTTACCGGCATTGAATGATAAAACTAAATTTTATGCCTCCTAATAACTCTATCTACATGCGATGTCCCTCATTAAACTAGTTTAATCGTCTGCAATTCAGATTATATATAGGGCTTGCACCAAGGATAGGCGTCCTTGAGGTCTACTCCGCAAAGCTACTGTTGGGCTTCGTGTTAAACAAGTTTTCAAATATGACCATAGTCAAGACATGGTGAGAATGTACTTGTTCAGCTGTATGATGGTTATAGTAGCGAATAAAACTACACAAAACTCATATGCTACATTGATATGTGTACTATTATTCCAATCAGATGACAGGCTCAAGCAGATTCATAACACAGAATTTAGTAATAAGCATACATATATTGGTTTAGAGATATACATTTTATGATATAAATATTATCATGTATACTGACAAAGTCCCGGGGTGAGAGAAAAGTATATTGCGGAAGATAAATCCATTTTATTCGTTTATTTGTATCCTAGACATTTAACTAACATACCTGCCATCTTTGTGGAAATTGAAGTTCTTTTTCTATATTGATTCGATTATCATATAGACCCTGATGATAAACTATAGATTGAATGAAATTAGGTAAGAAAATGTCCATTATTAAAATACTTAGACCCTATATATACAATGGCACTGGGACCGAGAACCTAACCTCCGGAAATACCCATGGCATAACTTAGGTTAGTCGCTAAATTCATCATTCTAGGTTGCATGCCACACTAATATATTGTTGGCTGACAAGCGGTATAGGTAAGGCCTGTAATGAGCCCAAAGGAAGGGCTCGAAGATCATTATCCAGATGGATTGCAGCAGAGTTGACAGCTAATGAGCTTTGTTTATAAAACAGATTGGCTCATAACAAGGTGTTGTGGTCTTAGATCTAAGTAGACCAACAACACTAGCAAAGGCACCGAAACGAAATCTCCAGAGGAGTGAGGGCAGAGTAGTGACGGGTTGGAACTGAAATTCATAACCCAAATGTAAGAATGGAGGAATTTTAACGAAGAAAAAGGGACATCATAATATGAATAGTATAGCCACAAAAGACCGTGAAAATAACTTAACGCCTCATAACAAACAGAAAAAAACCCACAAAGACAATATATTCAGACCCTACCTCTTTTTCCTATTTTCCCTTCCTCTCCTCTCTTTTCTATTCCAAATTTCGGTGAGACAGCGAAGGAGTTCAGGTTACCCGGGACGTGATGGTATTAACAAATTTCTTGTCCTCAATGAACCTTTTTTTTCCTTTTCCACATTGCATTCCCTTTTCCATTGCCCCAAATCCAATTGCTTCTCTTGCATTCCCTTTTCTATTCCCCTCCCTTGCCCTCCCTCCTCCTCCATTGAATTCCCTTTTCTATTGCCGCCCCCTCTCCCCATCTCTTTCATTCCCTTTTCCATTGCCGTCCCTCCCACTTCTCCTCTTGTATTCCCTTTTCCATTGCCGTCCCTCCCACTCCTCCTCTTGAATTCCCCTTTCCATTGCTGTCCCTCCCACTCCTCCTCTTGTATTCCCTTTTCCATTGCCGTCCCTCCCACTCCTCCTCTTGTATTCCCTTTTCCATTGCCGTCCCTCCCACTCCTCCTCTTGTATTCCCTTTTCCATTGCCGTCCCTCCCACTCCTCCTCTTGTATTCCCTTTTCCATTGCCGTCCCTCCCACTCCTCCTCTTGAATTCCCCTTTCCATTGCTGTCCCTCCCACTCCTCCTCTTGTATTCCCTTTTCCATTGCCGTCCCTCCCACTCCTCCTCTTGAATTACCCTTTCCATTGCTGTCCCTCCCACTCCTCCTCTTGTATTCCCCTTTCCATTGCTGTCCCTCCCCATCCTCCTCTTTCATTCCCCTTTCCATTGCTGTCCCTCCCCATCCTCCTCTTGCATTCCCTTTTCCATTGCCGTCCCTTCCACCCCTCCTCTTGCTTTCCCTTTTCCATTGCCTTCCCTCCCACCCCTCCTCTTGCTTTCCCTTTTCCATTGCCGTCCCTCCCACTCATCTTCTTGCATTCCCTTTTCTATGGCCTTCCCTGTCACCCCTCCTCTTTCATTCCCTTTTCCATTGCCGTCCCTCCCACTCCTCCTCTTCTATTCCCCTTGCTATTGCCTTCCCTCTCACGCCTCGTCTTGCATTCCCTTTCCCGAACAACCCTTCTACGGCTACACGAACAACTCTCTTAGTCCACATGGTAATCCCACGACTTCAGTTACAGCATCACGAGATGAGCACTATGTAAGCGTCAAACTTGGCAATCGTTTGTGAAAGCTCTTATTAACATGCGCGACGCATTCAAATAGGTGTATAAGTCATTAATAGGGCTTACCTGTGACTGTGTTTGTAGTTTGTGCTATATAGTCGGGTACAGACTCTAATCTGTTTGCTATGCAACTCGTAGACGTCAGATTTTAAAAGACGTCGTGCCAGTCACTTATATCCGCGAAGTGGTCGCTGATACCCGGCGAGAGAAACGCCGAGCAGCGAGTATTTCCCGCCTCTGTATCGTCCTCTCACACTCTCCGTCCACAATCTCCACCCACACTCTTAGCTGGTACCATCCACTGTAAATAGGAGACTATATTCTAAGGTATGTCTATAGTGATCCTTAAGGAGCATGTAAAGTTAAGAGCGAGAAATGAGTAAATCCATGAGTTACTGTGAGTGTTGACCGTACGGGGAAGCACCCACACGACAACTGACACCGACACTGAGTCCTGCGCCGCGGGCGTCGCTCTCAGCAACTGATGAAAAGGTACAGCGGCGAGAAAAGACTGACTGCTGGCGCCATCTGTCGTTTCGGCCACCAACATATCAAATGGGTTTGTGCCTGAAGGACCGATCGGAAGCCGCATGTGAGTATATTCTCTCTAGAGAAATTAATGTTAAACTGTGATTATTACCGAAAATATCAGTCGGTGGGGGCAGGGGGGTGGGGGGTGGGGGGAGTGGCCCAAATTGATTGAGGACTTGTACAGAGAAGGGGAGGGATGCAAGGAGTGTCACCACCCTGATAGTACTAGGAGCAAATAGGATGTTCATCATAGATGAATGAGCGTGCAATTATAAATGAATAACAATTAAAAGGTTTGGGTAAGATTCAGTCTATGGATAGTTTTCTATAACCCACTTGCAACCATATGTATATATGTGTGTTGTTTGTATCTACATACCAAAATGGGATAAATGTAATCCTCTGTAACCAGCAAGACTGGTAATACATGGAAACCAGTGGATGCACCACTGAGTATTATCAGTATAAATAAAAGTACTAAAAAAAAAAAAAGTCAACTTGCCATTCTGTAACTGCCTATCTAGGATCCAAACACATCAAGCACCAGTAGGTCTTGAGGTATTTTGGTCTTGAGTGATTGGTCATGGTCAGCTGGGCACACCTCTAAGTGACTGTGACACTGGCTCCCTGCTCTGTTCTCACTATCACAGTGAACAGCATGCAGATAGTATAGGGATAATTTTCTGGAAGCACACTTAAAGTTTAATGTGACCGCTCTAACCTCTAGATGATGTATTTAGTGCGTGCAAGCACGCTCTAAAAAGGCCATGCGCTATTGTGTGTCTTTGCGGTATTGTGTGTAACTAGACCCACCCCATGCTGATTCCCGTCACTGAGGGAGCGTACATTAATTATGGCTGGAGGGACACAGTCTTTGCAACATGAATTGGTCAGTATTTGCAACATGAAGTACCCCTTATGGAAATACTGAAAAAGGGTTGCCTCCCCACTCATAATGCCCCTCCCCTTAGGAATAGGGTAAAAACATGCACGCTAAAATAATGTAGCCTTTTTGTTTAAATAGAGATTTCTTTTTAAAGCAAACTCATTTACACTCAGTCAATCGTCAAAGTACATAGCAGTGGTCACACTTTCGACAATACATATCTATACATGTGATAATAACTGAAATTTGCTCTCGTGGAAAACTGGCAAGATCTTGTCATTTGATGTATTATGAACACACTCCCTTCCTCTTTTGAGGAATTATCATCTTCTGAAGATATGTCTTGTATGACAATCTCTTCTGGCATTGTTATACTCAGTCTCGGATTGTACACCGATTTCAATGTGACTGTTGAAGAGTTCTTGCGGTACATTTGCTATGATGGTTTTGATCTTATCGCTCGGATTGTTTTTTGCACTTGAAACCTGTTCATACTGTGAATGAACTGTAAATTACTGCATAAGTGTGCAGTAACTTTTTTCACTGTATAGATAACAGCAGGTGGTAAATATGTCACTTATACCAATATGAATGGTTGACTATGAATTTTTCATGGACGTCACTCACTGACGAATGTACTGGTGTTTGTCCACTGTTGTCTATAGAACTGAACTCCAGGAAGTGACACAACTATAGTTATCTTGTATTACTATAGAAGTAGAACTTTTTCTTGTGATATATTATAAAGGCATTACATTACACACATTAAATTCTTGTCATTAAACAGGAATCATCCTCATAGGTTGGCTAAAAACGTTGACCTGTCAGTAATAGTGAACAAGCCCCCCCCCCCCCCCCCCCCACCCATTGGAAATACAAAAAAAGAAAAGAAATTGCACCCCATGCCCATTGGAATACAATAAAAAAATTTAAAAAAACTAAAAAAAGTTTCCTCCCCCAATTATTGAAAGTTCCCTAGTGGCACGAAGATAGCGAGAGAACCAGTGTGGACCTTACACGTCTGACTTCCTCTGTCTCTCATAGACTGGTTCCCCGTCCAAATGAGTAGGACCGGTATTCTCTGATTTGAAGCGACCTTGAACTTCTGCTGGTCTTCCGGTCATCCGCAGCGGAGTAGCGAACCAGCCAAATTCTGCCGTACCCCCTAGCGAATGACCGGCAAACCAGCGTAATAGAAACCTATTATATAGGGACAGGGAACTAGATTGGCTGCCACCTCTGTCTCCACTCTGTTCTGACTAAGAGATTGGTCAGGTTAAATCCAACACGGCATCTGCAGTGTGCTCCTCAAACCAAGTAATGTTATTCTATGGAGGCACTAAATGCAGAAACATTCTTAACTTACAAATTGATGATGAAGCCTATCTTTATGTTTAGTCTGTCTTTAAAATACACACAATGGGAAATAAGCGCATATGAAAATAACTTCGAGAGTATGAAATAACGCACTCTCCAATCACTTTGAAAGATATGCAAGGAGAGTACTAGACACTAACATCTATAGTCCTGAGCGTTTAAAGACAAATGCGGATAGGTATCGCTGCGCCCCCTGTTGCTACTCAGTTTACACTGGTGCTGCCATCTGGTATCATGAAATCTAAGCATGTTCCCAATGACACCAATAGTTAAGCACCTATCTTTTCAGATGGTGACATAGTATTTTTTAGCATTTCTCATTTGTATATGTTCCCAACTATCAGAATCCAGAATTATTTAAATATAGCAATATAACATCAGTGTCATCTAGTGACGAAGTCAAGATATTACATTTTCCCATAGACACAAATAGTTTAACACTTACATTTTCAGATGGCCCTCTCATAGAAGTTAGTATGGTGACATACCATTTTTTTGCATTTTCTATTTGCTGATATATGGAACTTATATTATCCGGAGTTATTTGCAAAACTCAATAGAATTTAGAAATCACCCGGTCGAAAATCACGAAATAGCAGCAACTACCCAAAAAATCAAATCTGAGAGGATCATTAATTCCTTTTGCAAATATCATCTCTATATATTAGAGGACTCATGTGCAAAGTTGGGAACACTAACTAGCATAATTAGCTTTAGCACAGGGCTAATATGAAAATAAAAACGTCACGTTACGACCGCCCCCTCCCCCACCCCCAAACTGGCTCATATTTATAGGCTGTGTCCACACCCCCACCAGGGAAAGGACTGACACAGGGGAAATTTATTTGATCCATAGAAAATGTATTTCTATCATCATTTTGCTCTCCTTGGCCTTATACCTACGGGGGGGGGGGGGGGGGGGGGTCGTAACGTGACGCGGGTCGTAACGTGACGCGGGTCGTAACGTGACGCGGGTCGTAACGTGATGCAAAAATATTTAGAGCCTCATAACTTTTTTCTAATAAAGATAACGATTTAATATTTTACCATTCTATAGGTATATATGTACCCAACACAGGAAAATTATTTCTACCTTTTTCCTGACCCTACGTGACCCATAACGTGACGGGGTCGTAACGTGACGGGGTCGTAACGTGACGGGGTCGTAACGTGACGAAAAACTACGTTTGGGCTGATAACTTTTTTTCTAGTAACACCCTTTAAGGTGGTGACATACCATTTTTTTGCATTTTCTATTTGCTGATATATGGAACTTATATTATCCGGAGTTATTTGCAAAACTCAATAGAATTTAGAAATCACCCGGTCGAAAATCACGAAATAGCAGCAACTACCCAAATAAACTACCCCTTTAATACCACAAAAGAACTTTTACTAATATTAAAGAGAACCGAAGTTATTAATAGTTTAAGGGGTGTCGTAACGTGACTGCCTAAACTACACCAAAATAGCACAAATTGAGTTTGATATGAAGAAAGCTATGTAGGCCTATCATTTTATGCTGGGAAGATACATATATGAGAGTAATTAAAAACTGTGAAAACTATTTGATTCTATCTCTTTTTAATTTAATTTTATGCATGATTTTATGCCAGTGTCGTAACGTGACGCCCTCACGTTTTTAGCTATAATTTGTCTAAATATTAGAGTTATGTGGTATTTATGGTTTTAGACTCTGCCTTACAATGCCCTAAATGCATGGGAACCATTTAAACCATTCCCCAAAAAGAACTTTTAGAAATATTCAAAATATAGCCCATTTGCTGCCATTTCGTGATTTTCGACCACCCAACTACCCGCATTTGTCTTTAAATGATATACTGGTAACCAGAGCTACACAAAGTTAGCTCTGGTCGGGTTCAATAAGCAGCTGCCTTGACCCAGTAGCAGGACCTGTTTGTTACTCTCCTGCCAGATCTTGCTTGGAGGGCGTGTTTTGTCATAACCTCGAAGCTAATTCACCATTTTGTTATTTCCCTTTTGTGTGTATTATTAAAATAGAACCACCATAAAGCTAGATTTCATTATCAATTTGTTAAGCTGTGCATTTTACATTTTTCTGCTTTTAAAGCCGACATAGAACAAAAGTATTTGGTTTGAGGCGCACCCCGAATGATCCCGTGTGTGATTTAACCAGACCAAGCCCTATATCGTAGAAGTGGTTGGTTGACAAACTAAAAAGACTACTGGTTGAGACTAGGTCTTGTCACTGTGCCGGAAATCCAACGGCTCACACTAGGTGGCGCGGCAGTGCTGCTCAATGGGCCACACGCGTCTTACTCCGATTCTTGATGAACGAAATTGGAATTGCACAGAATGAAAGGGCAGCAAAGATTGTTATCATTTCGAACCATTGGCCTCACAAACACACTATTGTTAAGACCAGGATTGTGCCGTCAGACAAGATGTACATTTTCTCTGAGAGAATGACCTCTCCCCAATTAAACTCGCAGAGAGTTGAAGGGGGAAAACCCGTTTCACACGATAAAACTTGCCCTAGAAAATGTACAGAGGACTCTTGAAACTTAAGCCACTTACCCAGGTGATAGCCTGATATCGAACAGATCAATGCCCGGCGTTCACTTACTACGATAGGAATTTAAAACCTCATGATCCACTGCAATGCATATGTAAAAAAATCTTAGACAATCGGGATCTATATCTTACAAAAACGTCTACGCGAGGAACATCAGCGTGCATCGTAATCGGTGTTTAGGTACATCGTAAAGCCTATCGTAGACGATTTTGAGGTCAGTGGACGGCTGGGCCTTAAGGCCTTTCTCCACTGTGCGACTGGGGAAGCTTGGGACTGGAGGTACCGGCTTAGCGTACCGCATGTACCTCGGATTGCAAGGTAACATCAATTCTGTGTGGAGACTACCCCGCTTGCGACTGGAACGCTTGCAATTTTAGGTACATAAATATCAAACATGTTTGATATTAAAAAACGCTTGCGATCCGGGGTACATGCGGTACCTCCAGTCTGAGACTGGACGTACCAGGTACGCCCAGTCTCAGACTGGAGGGAAAATTGCTGTCTCCACTGTGCGTTTTGCCGAGTTGCACAGTGGAGACAGGGCTTTAGACTCAACTGCCCCCCCCCCCGTATAAATGGGGCATTCACTGCTGTGTTATTCATGTAATCGTCTGTGAAAGACCTCTGATAACTTCTTTATCGTTAAGCTACGAGCCCCCCCCCCCCCCCCCCAGGGGCCGTTTAATAATCTAGGGTCTAACAGACTTACATATTATTGGACAATAACCCTTGTACGAGGTAGAGAAAAGGCTCTTCATGTACGATCCTAGGTTAAACGGGCCTGAGGGTCCACACCGAGTACTAAATCAGAGTTTGTCGGTCGTCAAAGGTAGATGCCTCTACCTGTGACGCCAACCAAACTCTGCAATAGCAGTATTACCAGCATAGAATACTTCGATTTCATATTGTTTGACCCTAATTTCAATAATGGAGAGAGGAGATTATATCATTAAAAATAAAATCCCCCTGGAAATGAGGAAGCTAGACGCTATATACCATTCATGAATGTAGCCTACCAACCAATAATGATCAGTATCGGTTTTCTATAACCGATAATAGACGTTCAATATGATGTCAAAGCTAAAGCGAATTAGATGCAGATGAACATCATCTAATTGTAATATTGACTGGACTTGATGCCCAGGACGGAACTTTGAGGATTGTAGAAAGGAAATTGCGTATTTCCTATACGGCATATAGCCTATGATCCATGGGCGCCGCCATGACGCCCCCCGAGTAGGTGTTAATGGGGAATGATGGGGAAGTGTCACAACTCCAGTCTTGCTCACATATGTATATAAAATGTTCCATGTGGAAAATATCATGTGTTGGGTTTAATTATTATGTCATCCTGCTCTGGGATGGGTGTACAGAGGTAAAGGAACCATGGTAAAACATTGAAAGGCAGATGAATTTCGTAAGAACAAAGAGCCAGAATATATGTTTTGTCCCCCGACCACCTAGTGACTGCTTCATGAACTAACAATGGCTCTGTCCCCTATATTCTTATCATATAAAACATAATAAACCTATCATCTGATGCACAGCGGCAACATTTATTGACAACACAACAACAATTTAACATAAAATATAACATATCTCTGTCCAAAAATACCGCATATGTAACTCTCGTGTTTCACTGATGCGTCAATCTTCCTGGGTATGATGCTTTCAGAACAAATTTAGATAAATGTTCCTGTTAAGCATACCATGGCACCACACCTAGATCATAATGATATAATCAAATGTTACTGGAGGTACTTGGACTAATTAGTGGAGGCTCTGACATTCTTAAAAAGCACCTGCAACCAATAGGACTCTAATGGAAACCTATCTCGTCCGGTGGTAATGAATGAGATAAACATCCCATGATAACAAAGAGCTTTATATATAACATAGGGCAATTATAATTAGCCATCTATATGTATCAATGTTTTTAAATATTCTTTTGTCAAACATGAAATAGAATATCCATTACCAAACTGAGATCATACTTCATCCTCTTGATTATACATTTTAATTACTGAAAACCATCCCAGCTACAAATGGAACTGCCAAAGGAACTTACTTTTATTTCATTGTGTTTGAACTTATATCTGAGAAACACAATAGACAGTACAGTACATACATTTGTGCCAGTAGGTCGGTTGGATTATAGTGGCGTATGACAGTTATTTAACCCAATAATGAGAAAGCATTCCCCTTGCACGCTGAGAATCCACCAACCAATATGATTTATTCATCCATATTTAAATCGGAGTATGGATACGTACCTGTACACACATGAAACACTTTATGTCAGCGGTCTTTACCATATTTGATGACAGAATCCTCTTTACGATGTGAGTTTTATTTACCCGTACTTTACCCTAACGGTGTACTGATTCTGTTTTCTAGCATTCTGTAGTATGTATACATGCACCCATGTCCTACACATCAGGGACTATTGTTGAAAACCCGTCATATTTCGAGTTTAGTCACATTGTATCTGCGCAATCAAGGTAATACAACAAATCAAATATCGTTTCCAAATAACTATTTGATTTTTATGCCTGGCGTCCACCTACTACGATAGAAATTTAGACCTACCGATATGGCACCGATACAAAAAGCAAATATCGGAGACATATCGGGAAGGTGCAAAATCGTAGACATATGTCTAGACATGCAGATCCACCATGCATCATAATGGGTTTTCTTCGGTGCCTAATCGCAGAGACCTGGCCAACTGCCCTGATATTAGGTTACCTTCCGATGCGATTTTCATTTTTTCGTCGGAAGGTGCATCGTAGAACATATCGGAGCCATATCGTAGTAGGTGGACGCCAGGCCTTATATGCACTCTTTTGTGGAGGCCCTGATGTTATCTGCTCCTAGGAAATCTGTAATAGTTCTTGTCGAGACTATTTATCTCACCCCTGAAATAAATGTCCATAGGCTTAACATTGGGATCTCGTTCTCCATGCCCCTTCAAGTATTGCAGTCCGTTCTCCATGGTCTATGTCCTGTTTGTTGCCCATTCCTCTAGTGTGTACAGGGGTGAGATAAATACAGAAAGCAACTCGTTTTGGTCAAAGAAGTCATTCTCCAACTCGTTTGAATGCTACGTGATATTCACTCGGCTGTCGCCTCGTTCATATCCCTCCGGATCAAACTCGTGGAGAACGACGACTTTGACCAAAACCTGTTGGTTTCTTCTTTAGTACCTGATGAGGCCATTTAGCTTTATTTTGTGCGAACGCTTTACTCTTACTACTATCAACGGGCAGATGCGTGCATATCATTCTCGCTGCACTCGGCTAAGGCCTGGCGTCCACCTACTACGATATGCACGATGCACCTTCCGATAAAAAAATCAAAATCGCGTCAGAAGGTCACCTGATATTGGGGCAGTTGACCATATTTCTTCGATTAGGCACCGAAAACCCCTCCTTTCAATGCATGGTGAAGTGAGATGTCTAGACACATGTTTACGATTTTGCACCTTCGCGATATGTCTCCGATGTTTGCATTTTGTGTCGGTGCCATATCGATACGTCTCAATTTCTATCGTAGTAGGTGGACGCCAGGCCTAACATGTTTATCTGACCTCCTTAACCCTAGTTCTGAAATTAAGATGGCGGATCCGGCCTCTAACCTCTACCTTCCTTATAGAAGATGGCTCTAGTTGACGCCATGGGAATATGGCCGCTGATTATTTTATCCAAATACGGTAACTGCTATTTTCTGAATTAAAGCGTCAGTTGCATTGTTTAATATCAGAAATAAGTAATATCTTGTATATAGCTATACCAGACCTTTGCTTACATCAACGATATGAATCACATAGCAGAGGAAGGGTATCTGAAAACAGGTGTATTTTGAGGGAGAGACTGGAGGGCAAATAATTAACCGATGGTGTCCTGGGTTCAATTTGACTTTAGATTAGCTTTTACATAACTACAAGAACATACCCCGAATAAATGAAGTCTTGTTAGAAACAGACTGATTTTTAGATCTAGGTGGATCTATGACTGTTTCCAGAAATGATCTAGATAGGGCATGATCAATTTGCATTTTATGTGGTGTGATCGCATGCTTAGGTGTTCATGCTTGGCTAAGCTAAATCCTAAGTTGAGCTCGGGCAAACAAATGTTTAATAGGCTGGGCCCTGATAGTATCAGTGACAAAGAGAACAATAGGACATATCTCGTCAATATATGCGTTAAATATTGCTTCACCTATTTCTCCAAAACCTCTGGAGTAACACCTAACTCTTCATATTTCCTATTTTCAATCCTGTATCCTCGTGTATTACATTCTATTCTTTCTCTTCAGTTCTAAAAGCCTTCAACATCTAAAGTTCCACATTGCCACGAAAATATAGCTTTCTATACACATCATACGAAAATATCGCTAGATTTCGATTTACCCTTTCTAAAAGCGATATCGTGGTGATATCATTGACAGGCATGAACATGGGTGTCGGTAAGCACTGAACATGCCCTGTGACTGTTGGACATATGGGGTGTAATTTCTCAACATCAAATTAGTTATTTCATGTCTACCCCGTCACATCACGAAGATAGAACAATCGGTATCCAAAGAATTCAACCGATAGCGATCCAAAGATCCTAGTATGATATTAAATATAACCGTTAACAAAGCGTATTGAATGGTGTGTCGCACATAGGGGCAATTTCATTGCACAAAAAGCATTTGGTAGTTTTGAATTTATATCTCAATAGAAGAAAAAGTGATAAGGATGCTATGTTATCAGGTGTTTTCCATAAAGATATTCTGCGATTTACAGCTGATTTTATATGTAGATAGAACCAACCTTATTAGTTATAACTGCATTGAATTTAATCGGGTGACCATCTATTATAGAACCGGGGCAGGTTTCAAGTGTGGACAAACTATAAACGGCATATAATTCACATCCTAAGACGATCGCTCATACATTCAAGGTATTAAGTATGGAAGGACCTCCTTTCCACATTTCAACAACATTTACACTTGTTTTTAGTGTCGGGGTATATTTATAAGGAGGGGACGATCTTCGAGGAGTTCTACTACGACACGTGGTAAACTATTGGCGACACTTTCATTTTATATCACATGAAAAGGTACAGACAGCCTAGAATGTATAGACCTGCCTAAAGGCCCATGCAGCCTATGGAATCTAGACCTGCCTATAGGCCCATAAAGCATATCTTAGCTAGACCAGCCTATAGGCATTTACTGGCGCTTTACATCTATAATTCCAACGCTACAACGAACACTGAGATGCATATGAAGTGGCCAACTAAACTAACATCTCATTTGCTGTGTACCTTTAAGGACAATGCCATGATATCACATTTCACTTGTCATTGAATATCTTCAAAACATAAATATCTTACATACTAGTGTTCACACTTATTTCTGCAGTCTTATAGACAGCTACCTCTAAACAACATTCTATGTACAATCTTGTGTTCTTTATACAGGTCTAAGCTTGTGAACCTCATAACTGGGAATACCCGATAAAGACAATATTTACCAGCCGGATTCATCACCTTGGCAATTATAGGTCCTTTCTGCGCCGTTCTATACCGGGGAAATCGTTATTGCCATAAGGAATATTCACAGGGCAATGGTGAATTGATCAAGTCTATGTAATTTGGAGTCATCCCCATAGGGAGCCAAAGTGAACCCGCTACAACCACAGATAGCCGGTCACAAAATACCATTTCCGGATATAGGCGCTCAGTACTTTGATTATGTAGGTTCGAAATTATATATATATATATATATATATATATATATATATACTTTTTTAAAGTTTATTCTCAGATGAATACATTTCACGAGGTAGTAAGAGAAAACGCCCTAACTGTGGCCGAACTATGTCTTAGTTCGAGGTCATCTGTGGTGGACGTTCGTCCCGACGCCGTAGAACTAAGACATTGTTCTGGCCACAGTCAGGGTGTTTTCTTATTATTACATACCTTAATTCGATCAGAAACGCGCCATTTATCAAGTCCTCGAGTCACAGCCGCTCCATGTTGACACTGTCTGCTACGAACCGGAAACCAACTCCCAGGATGTGCTCTTTGCGCATGTCTCCACTCGCCCAGCAGATGTTAGGCCGCTATTCGGTAAGCGTGCGGTTAGCAGAATATACGATAGGAGAGCGCTAGGCGTGTGTGGAGGGCGAGGCGCCAGGAACCAGCGTAAGCGTGTCTGTGCGTCCCCCGCTGCGGATCGTGTTGTTGTTATCGATGTATTTTGGATATTTGAGCTATTTAAACGGTGACTGGTGAATCCCAATCGTTAGTTACCTCGAGGATTGGTCATTAGGAACTTGTAGTTGCTACGGGGGGCGTGTATCGCGAGTTTAAAGTCGCGATTCGGCGACATTCGCCATGTTGTTTTTGGTCGCGATGACGTCGAATACGCACGACTAGCGTGTTGCGTGGAGTTTGTTACATACACATTAGAATCTTGCAGTGCGACAAAGCGCAGCATAGTGGGCCGGCGTCGCGATATACTACACCCCCGTGAGCGGGTAGTATTTCACTGACGTTCGGCTACAGGTATGTAATAATACACGCGATCTTCCATTGCATCCATCTTTAGATCAGGGAACATTCAGTTATACATTGGTTCTTTCATATTCACCTGCTGACTGGCAGTCACTACGATTGTCTATCTTACAGTATCCAGACCACAAAGGTCACTTAGTTAATTTTAACACAATGTTCAGTTTACATCGGATATATGACTGACAGTACATTCATCGGTGTTATTATTAGCGATTACTTGATAACTTTCAGTTCAACACTCAGTTTCAATCGACAGTACAGAACTAGTCATATATCTGATTCTCCAATCTTTTAGATCCATATTTTTGCTAAACTGAACAACTGTCATCGTAGTTTCGAAACAGAGCTATGTAGAGATGATAGTAGTAAACTACACTTCAAAAGGAACAAATAAGCCCAAAAACAAAAGTCTAGCCTCAAACCCCCATAGGTTTAGCACTAAGCCTCGTTCTTACTGGCCACCGGAAATGGTGTTTTGTAAGTGGGTATCTGTGGTTTCAGCGGGTTCACTTTGGCTCCCTATAGTTCGGCATCATATGCAAACTTTCCTCTGTCAGTCTACACCATGCATCTTTGAATCATCTGACTCCTTCATAACTAATCTTTAGAGAACCATATTGTAAACCATGGAGTATAACACTCTGTACACGTCTTCAGCATTATCATTATCGTTAGGCGCAACATTTATTTCCCTGCTATAGTTGCTATTTCTGACATCATATAATACATTACATTCATGTTTACTATTAGTTCGGATCACTAGGTCTAATCATAATATCAATGATATAATGATTGCAAGAAAATAGATCAGCCATCTTACAACGGTGGGCAAACTATAGCCATTAATCCTGAAATACCATTCCCACTCAGTACAAGTAGTTGAACACGATTGGATTGCTGATATGGTGATGTGCATACCAAATAATCAATGAATAGTCTAGACTAGACCATAGCAGACGTATATTTTGTTGAAGCATGGCATACTTCATCTAAACCATACCACATTCAACTGTTTTCTACTAGAGACAACGATAATCAACGGTATTGTGAACATAACATTGTTGGGTTTCCGTTAACTTCAGGAGTACCATATAATCCGGAGGAAAGTCCCTTGCAGGCTCCTCCTCCTTGAAAGTCATTGTTCTCCAACTCGTTTGAAAGCTATGTGATATTCACTCGGCTATCGCCTCGTAAATATCACCCCGCATCGAACTCTTGGAGAACGACAGCTTTGACCAAATCTTGTTGGTTTCTTCTTTAATCCTTCACGCCCTCCTTACCTCAGTCAATGGATGTGCTGTTCATGTGCTTACTGCTACGACATGTGGCGGGAAACAGTCATAGCGCCCTTGGGCAACTCATGTAAGATGCCCACCTTGTCCTAGACATGTCCGTCTGAGACAAGCTATGAGTATGTTAACACCTATTTAAAATAAGTGTCTTAATACAAGCATGGCATGTGATCTCTCCTCCTCTGCAGTAGTGGGCGGCAGCGGGGCACATCCCAAACCGACGTAGTTGCCTTTTTCCTCTTTAACCTCCAAGATCATGATTCGTCAAGACCTGACACGACACCTAAGATCTCCTTCTTCTCACATTATTCCGGAGAGTCGAGTTCGGACTCACGCCCGTCCCTGTTAAGTCCCCTGATGTGAACGTACTGTACACTCTTCTCACTATAGGGGACGGGCTGACCTTGAGTGCCGCACCAAGGTCGCGCGAAGAGTCCTTCCACCTCCTCCAGACTTTTACCCTTCGTCTCTGGGAGGAAGAATGCAAACCAGACGACACCGATAAGCGCGAGCGCGGCGTACAACCAGAACGTGCCTGTGGATAAATGTACAAAGAAAGATCATGTCATATCAAATGTAACCAGTTAAATAAACAGAGAAGGAGATCATATAATATCATGAAACATCACGAAATTTCATGTGATTGTTTATATGGCATGAGTTGTCTTCGCGGCATGATATCACGAAGCGGAACTGAGTGATATCTGTAGCGGAAGACAACGAAAGGCATATAGACAATTATATGAAATTGAGTGATGTTAAGATGTCATCCTGCCCTGTTGTAAACATGTTTTTAACTTCATGTCACCAGTGGCATATAAATATTTTATGCCATAACCGTGGCATACAGTTACACCATGTTAAGTCTATGGAGATTTATATGAGGGGTAGGATAAAGTGTAAAATAAGCACGTATCTGTGGTCAAATCGAAAGAAAAATAAAGAACGACAAAATATAGAATGTACCATCAGAACGGAACAATTTAAAATAAACAGGAGATTATCAACAGATGATGGACATTCTGAATGTACATGTAGGCAAAATACAGTAATTTGAGCAATCTGTTAATGAGTGTGTGTTACAGTACGGGAAAGGGGATCCTGTTACGGCAATACCAGTTTTGAATAAACACCTTTCCCCAACAACAACAGCCATGCACCCAATCATCATCTAGAAGTTAGAATTTTGTCACAAACCGCCCATGAAGACATTCAGAAACGACACCGACCAAATTCTAAGGCGTCCCAATGGTTACTGTAACAAATCTTACCATATCGTGTGAGAGTCTCGGTCAGTGAGAGGAAGGACATGGAGACTGCCAGATTGAAGATCCAGTTAGTGAAGGTGGCCACTGAGTTACCGGTACTTCGCGCCCACAGGGGGTAAATCTCTGAGTTAATCGTCCATGGCATCGGCCCCATTCCTGAGGAAATAAACACAGAGCCTTAGTGATAATTGGGTGGTGAGTGAAATGAGAAAAACACCAAACATTATTATTGATCAATCGCAGAAAGAAATAGTAGGAAAACACCAAACGTTATTAATCATCAATCACGCGATCAAATCTGGAGAAAATATGAATCATGATTAATAGCCAATTTGGTCAATGGAAGACTCTGCGATAACGGTTTTGATTTAGCTATCATCATTCTCGTGATCTGTTTCAAATGGGACCGTACCGGAGAGTAATTGTTAATATGTGAAAAAGCGGATAGAAGCTGGTTGGACCGAAATAGCCGCGAAGTGTAATGTTCAATGAATAAGTTTCTTTGCATTACATTTGATTGTTGGTCTCAATTCATAGTCAATCTTTATTATTGATTATGCTTATTTAAACTGGCTTTGGATGGAAGTAATACTGTTCCATAAGTTTTGTTTGGAAGTAATAATATTGACGGTCTGTGATGTCCATCCTTCATTGAACTCTATGAGTTAAGCACGCAGTTCTCAGCGTCACCTGAGTATATATGTTGCTGTAAATCCCGTATACTTATATCCCTCACATAAACCTTTTTGTCACTAAACCGGAAGTGCACCGTATGCCTTCGGTTATGCACCGGTGTGATGCGAAAATTTGTTACCCTGCGAAAACTTGTAATTATCGCCCACGAGCATGCACAGTCTTGAAGTCCATGATTGGAGAGTGAACCTTAGACAGTTTGCCTTGTAACCCCTATTTCTTTACATCCACCAGATACCAGCTCAACACTGCGCTGGTCTTGAATGTCTGTCCTATGAGTTATTCTCAGGAGATTCACTAAACAACAGGTCATGAATAAAACAAATATGAGGTATATCAATTGACAAGGATAACCTACTGGGGGAAAAGTTAGACATACTAGGAATAATTAAGAGGAAATGGTATCTGCAGTAGAGAGGTTATTTCTCATGGTAAACGGTATTAGGGAGATTTTTGCATAGAATAGATTGACCATCTACCTGGAGCGAAGAACAGCAGGTAAAAGACGAGACCCATCATGGGCATCAAGGAGAAGGGTGTGGGGCAGTAGTCGTAGGCCCAGGAGAGGGAGTCGTCCAGGGATGTGGAGTTACAGCGCCCATCCGTGGAGGTCAAGGGGTCATTATAGTCCGACTGCAGGCAGGAGGCGTTGTAGGGCCCCGTCGTATCATTACCAAGGTAACAGTAGCCACAGTATAGATCCACCATGCATTCATTACACGTTCTGGAAGAGAATTCCATATGATTATGGTCATTGCTAAATTACTTGATGTATCAATTAATCTTGAAGGTATTTGTATGCACATATTTTCTTTATTGACTATCATTATTGTATCTCTCATACAGGGGAGTTTTGGGTACAGCTCTCTACAATGTGGGACGAGAATCAGGTGTACATTGAACTTTTAAAAAATCCAAAGAATTGGGGCACAGAGGTGAAAGATAGAGAATTAGGAAATGAAACTCTGAGGTACATAGATTTCATATATGACAGGGTGTTAAGTCTAGAGGCCAACCTAAGCCATGATAGACCTTAAGAGTAAGGGAGTCAGAACTCGGACACAAGAGTATTTAGTACCGTTACGAGTAAGGAGATGCTTGATATTAATGACAGCTGGAAGATACACATGCCACAGGTTGAGCTTGCATGCTCTGCGCTGTGATTGGCTGTTGAACAAACAACCAATGAGGGATAACCAGCTTCGTTCTAGTCTGTTGTACATGCCATGGAGGCCACTCATGACACTAACAACCCAGTATAAAAGTTAGAGTACCCTGGACAGTCCAGTAACTAGAGTGAGCGATAATGAGGGTAAATATGCCATTCACTACATGGCTATCAAACTGTAAATATCAAGACCGGAGGGAGCTTCGCCAAAATGGCGACCTTTCCAATTCAGTGATTTATTATTCTAATATATACAGGCAATTTTGATGATTAATCTCCTTGCAAATGATCCTAAAAGATTGGTCACAATAGGGATGTTAGAGACTAGTTGCTTGTTTAATAATCCAGAATAAATCATAGATGTTGTCCTCTGATCGTCCTAGGGCTAATGTCGTTGTATCCGCCTTTGGTCTTAGAGCTAGGAAATTTCAAGGATATGATTCCATGCAGCCTTTGAAATGTCGTTGCATAGATTTATCGTACAACTCTCATTTGTCGTCTAAATTGTACCTCACAGTCGTCTAAAATGCTCCTACACCAAGGACACCTATAGGGCTGTCGTATATTTATCTTGTTTTTAAAATACAGCATAATAAGTTGTGGTTTAAATTGTATTCAGTGTTTTTTTTAACAAAATGGCTGGCCATGGTGGATAAGAATGGAACGAGCGGTAAAGGAAGAAAAGAGGCTCTGGAAAAGTTGGATAATCATAGGTTTATTCAACACTTCCTAGCACATGTGATCCGTTGAATAATCCAGGATATATCTTAGAAATTGTCCCATGTCTATTGGGCCTCAGGCTTAGGTTCGAGGGACTTATCCTTAAGAGACTTCTGCGATGTACTTTCCAAGAGGGATTTTACTGTCCACCAGGGATCTCATTTATGAAACGATATTTAGTGTGGATCGTCCCAGACCTCCCCCATCTTGAATTAGATCTTATCGTTCAGCCCTACGACACATTCAACAGGCCACAGATCTTTACAAGGCGAAACACTCACGTGTAGACGTCACATCGACTCTCCTCGGTTCCCAGCTCATGCATTGTCACCTCAGGTGAGTTGAGCGCTCCTAGCTGGAAGCCCAGACCTAGCCATGCCAGACTAACAACAGCACCTGAGGATATAGGAAACAGGACTCAGAAATGACCAGTATATTTCAGGAGGGAAATAAAGTGTCAGACGCCTCACTAGTGCCTCTAAATGTAAAAGGGAAGAATAGGTTACAGTGTCGGTGCCCGATCGCCAATTGCCTTGCAAAACACAAAGGATTCTAAATATTCGTAATCTCCATAAAACAAAATTTAAATGGGAATTTCTAATACTTCCTGCAGAATCTGTTTCCCGAAACCTAAAAAGCATCTTATCATCATAATGTAATGGGGAATGACGAAAATAATCATGTGCCAGCCCACACAGTAGACCCTCAACCCGGAGCAAATTTGTCCTAATCCTTTATGGTGAATAGATCATAAAACTGCAACGAATTGATATCTGACGCTTGCTTCCGTTTTGTCAAAGAGATATGTCCTTAGGCCGTAGAAAGCTTTATCATGCCCGAAGGCTCACACAGCGTCACACACCACGTCTTATTTGCCATGTAATAGGGAAACATAAAACACTCCTTAAGGGAAAAGGATACTTTCGCAGATTAATTCTTGTCTCCGACCCAACTATTCATTGTCATTTCGTTGTGCTACCGGGCACATCAATCACAGCTGGTGTTTTTATGATTTGGAGTGGGCCTCGTGGGGGGTCTGCTTGGTCGCTGTGGTTTCTGAGCCTCCATATTTAACCTCCACATTGTCCGCAAATATTTACCCTTCAAATAGGGTGGGGGGATAAGGGTCAATAATGGGCTATAAGGGCAGTTAATGGCACCAGGGAATACCGTACATTTTATGGGTGACCGTAATATATTTCTGACCGTAAATCTTAACTGAAATAAACGCTATTTTGATAACGGTTCAAACCCGTTATATATTTCACATCAAATATCTTATCTGTAGTAAACCATAATTTGATAATGGTTGAAAACTGTAAATATGAGAATGCAAAGCTGTATGAATATACAATGCAAATGACTATCAAAACGGGGCAAAAATAAACATCCAGCTCCTAAGATACAAATGACTTCTCAATATATACGAACATAATATAAATCTTGATGCTGAAGATTCTCCAGAATTGTTTTATGCAGTTTATATCTGATATCAGGATGCAATAGTAAATTCCTCTTTTTTACTACCATCAGAAATTTTCTAAGTAGCACATAAGCTTATCCATATCATTGATACTGATGATCAATAATTTCTGAACATTAATTTCTTTTCAACTATGGTGTTCTCAGTGCAGACACTATCACAGGAGAACTCATAGGAATTCCACATCACAAGGTAGCATTTGATATCGGAGGAAAACGTCAATTCTAATTATACTCTAGAAAAATTGTCTTACCGAATAAACTGGTTATGGCTAAGGGCCTGCGCCCGATCTTCTCAACAAGATAGACGCCCACGAAGGTAAATACAAAGTTGACGGCTGCTGTGACGGCTGACAGCCAGATGGCACTCTCCTCGCTCTTCACTCCTGACATTCTTATGATGGTAGCACTGTAGTACCTATGGGTATAACAACAACCAAAACATTCAGACCGGCAGTTGATGGACACTGCAGTCGATGTATGGGCTCATCCATGAAGTATGTTCGCAATGGTTCTGAAAACAATGCCCCTACTTTCCCCCTCCTGCACGTAAAATTTCCCAACCTTTGGACTCCCCCCCCCCCCCCCGCCTCACTGCATTAGGTATTTCATGTATGGCCCCTTACAAAGCTTTCACACCAGGAACATATAGTGGTGCTCAATTACCTGCAGTATTAACACGGATAGAATGTTCTCAGCAGAATATATGTAGTACAGCAGGCTGGCGGCACTTAACTGCCAGGCCTGCTTGGGTGGGCAGCAATTATTAATATGTTCACCTTCTTGGTCGGCTTGCCTCCAAGTGGTGCAGGGTGGATATACTTGCGTGCAAGCTTAACTAAAACAAACAGCTTGGGGAATTATCTCAGTGGTTAAGAGCACTGGACTCACAATCCCAATGTTGTCAAACTCTGTAGGTTTGAGTCCCACTGCAGCGACTTTCCTCCTTCACTCCCAGCAGTGGTTATATATTTACTGTTATATCAAAGGCCAATCATTCTCATACCATGTCTATGTGGTGTGGGAAGTAAAAGAACTCTTACCTCGCTAAATGTGTAGGGGTGAGAATTCTACCTAAATACATTTCATAAATTCGATCACCATCAAAGCAAAAGTAACTCTAACATATTTGACATTGAGCTACCCAAACAAACAAACAATTTTAACAGCAAGTGAGGGTATGTTGACATAGTATTACCTATAGGTACAATTGCAGTTGAAGACAATCACCCAATCTTGTTATCTAATACATCAATCGTAAATCCACGTAATCTCTCAACGACACTGAAAGATACAGATACTATTGAACAGCCAGATGCTAAAATATTGCCTACTTAGAACCCGTGAATAAGTCAGAGGTATATGCAGTCCGTACATGAGTATGATAACAATACTTTAAGACATGGCTGTTTCAGTACAAAGCTACATTGATGATTACATGACATTACAACAACAATACTTACATGACCGGTTTTATACCAGATTTTATCCTACCCCTAATAAAAACGGCCCATAGGTATAACATAGGCAAATTTTATGCGGCATGCCTGACATAAAGTGCGATTTATGCCTCTAGGGGCATTAAAAAATCGACCAATCAGCGACCAGATTGTGAGCTGCTCCGAAAAAAGTTTCGGTTGGACTCAAAAGTTTCGGTTGGACTTCGGTTGGTCGTTCAATCAATATTTATAGATTAGTAATCCAAAAGCTTAGAGACGGGGTAGGATAAATACGAAACCGAACTCGAGTTAACGCTTCGCGTAGTAATACACGACCTTCCCGTCGTGGCATAAACACTGACAAGTCTAACTCTCATTCAGTTTCTACTGAATAATATGAAGAGACGTCACGAGTTTGAGTCTGGGTTTATTTATGTCACACATTTTGTGGGCTCCATAATTTCACGAGTCGAAGACGAGTGATATTGCAGAGCCCACAAAAGGAGTGACATAAGTAAATTCAAACTCAAACGAGTGGCGTCTAGATTTTATCCTACCCCGTTTCCACGAATTTTGAATATTAGAAAGTAGTGACATAAACAACACTTTATGTCAAACCCGTGACATAAAGAAGTCCCATGTTAAGCCTATAGCGTTTTTTATTAGGGGTAGGATAATATCATGAAACATCATGAAATTTCATATGAATGTTTATATGGCATGAGTTGTCTTCGTGGAATGATATCACAAAGTGGAGCTGAGTGATATCTGTAGCAGAAGACAATGAATGCCATGTAAACAATGATATGAATTTGAGTGATGTTTAGATTTTTTTCTACCCTGTCACATGTTTTTAACTTCATATGTTACCAGTGGCATATAAATATTTTATGGCATAACCGTGGCATACAGTCACACCATGTTAAGTCTATGGAGATTTATTTGCGGGGTAGGATAACAATTCCTACACGACATATACATATTCATAAGTGGGTATGCCAATACTTACATGACTGTATTGATGCCGGCCAATTGTTGGAACATCTGAAGACTACAGCCAATGATGAGCGCCCTCCTAACGGCCGGCGTTCTCAACATCTGCCAGATGATCGGCGTGTGACCTGCAGATGGAGCCACCCACGTTAATACTGACATCTAGTGACGAACACAGGAACCAACGGAGTGCACACCAGAGGAATTGTTTCTTACGGCTGAACGGCTTTTAGAAACATGCCCTTGTTGTATGTAGCGACTGTTTTTATCAAAGTTAGATGTGGATGGAGACCATAGCCTGATGTGATTGAACAAAGGTAGTGGTCTTTGTAGCTGTGACTAGCGGCTTGACAGAGAGATGTAGTGTTTAATACCATCGGAGTGTGGGTGTGGGGAGATTTCAGATCATCTTTGTAAAAAGCTTTGTAAGTTCGTATGCCTCTCAGCAAGGATCAGGTAAGACATGCTTCAAGCATTTCCCTCACGGCCTACCACCAAAAGTATTTTGAGACCATGCTCCGACTCATCACTCGTTAACTAGTTAAGTCTGAATGTAACAAAACTAGTCTTCTAGTACAGATATGAGGATAAAGTCTCCACTCCAGTCAAATCATGCTGCTATTTTATTCCCTATCACAAACCTTTACAACGGGGTAAGCCATGGGCATATTTTCCAATTGCTTATACTAAAGGATTAGAGATTAAAACAGAGGAGATGCATCTCAAATTAATGCTTTCAAAAATCATTCTGCGTTAACGATCCAGGCTGTGTTTGCCCGGTTGTTTCCGCGGAAATCTTTTTTGAAACATGCATCTCAAATTAACATACTTCTGGCTTCATTCTCTATCTCTGCCTCCTCACAGCTGTGCCGGATCTTGTAGAACTCATCTTCAATATCCTCGTCCCCGCGTATCCTTTGCAGCACCTGAACAGGATAAAAGGTTAAGATTTCATATGATGGTGTCAAACACTTTGTACCAAACCAAAATATGCATATACGCATGACAGTTGGCGAAGAGGCCTGTAATATATATATTGCATAAACTGTGCTGTAAGAATGTGATTAAATGGGAAATGAATAAATAAATATCGGAAATTACGCTTCCTAACATGAAACATGATATTGACGTCACAACATCGCGCAATGTACCGTCCGCTCCAGGCGATATTAATTCATTCTATCGAGGTTGCGGTTCAGTGCACAGTCCCTTCTACGTAACTCCTCACAAGTGAGGTTCAATGCTTTACACTGGGTCTCATCTTTAAGTAATCTTAGACTGGGATGGGTGGAGAGGAACACAGAAGGCATGGTAAAGGTTTGAAAGTCATTTAGATTTCGTAAGCATAAGGAGCCACAATACAGGCTCTCTTCACCTTTGGGTGGCACCATCGTGCAGATATTATTATATACCCGTGCATGAACTTATTGTAAATATAAACCGATGCTATGGGTGTAGTCATCGCAATTATACTGCATACTATGCCCTGCAGCTTTGTACAGGTCACCTTTTTTATCGTTTACTTAGACTGGTCAGAGCTCAGCACAATGAGGTGCTGGTTTCAATGCACGGCCAGTGCGGTTAGACAAATGCGCTCTCTAAATCATGTTTCTGCTCCTTTTTTAATGATCAGCGGCAAATTTTAAAACAATGGACAGCTGTCCATTTAGGCGTCCCAATACATTTCAAAATCTCCCCGTGACGGCAAAGAGTAGACCTATATATCAAGTAAGGTAGTTTAGGTTGGACGTAACAGAATTATTATAGCTTAGATATGGGAAATTAACCCTTTCACTACGCTGCACAGCACCAAATACACACCCTGAAATTTATACGCTGCTGCAGTACCATTTTCACCCCTGTGGTACGCAGGCACTTTTCACAAAATCCACAGTGATGTCCTTATATTACACCTCCATTGTAATCCAAAATAATTAGGCTTTTATATAATAGTAATGATATTAACTATAATATTTGTTTACATATGTTGGAAAACTCAAAATATTCGCATTATTTCATTAAAAAATAGCAATTACTTAAATTTCGGAAATGATGCCTCAAGGCATCATAGCGTACCAAGCCCGGGAATGCCTTCAGGCACCATAGCGTACTATGCCCGAGAATTCCTCCAGGCACCATAGCGTACTATGCCCGGGAATGCCTCCATGCATCATAGCGTAGCTAAAGGGTTAATCGATAACAACAAGATCTCTCACTGAGATTACTCAGCGGTGGACCACACAGACAGAATGGAGGCCACGTAACTAAGTAATTTCTCAAGGTTGTAAACAAGCGGATAATTTCACAGAGACAACAAGTGGCGAGTAAGCCTGTGACATCACCGGCATGAGCAACTTCCATAAGGTTTGACCAGAGATTCAACAATTCAAGCCATATATATGGTATCAGGCTTAGCTCTTGTTGCATATGCGATTACAAAACCACCCAAATACCTTGTGTTGTACGAATTCATCGAATCGAACTCAATAAGGGATTCTGGATAGGCAACATGTTTTAACATACTACTGTCAGCTTTTTAACATACTACTGTCAGCTACCTGGTGACTGATTCGTGGACTAACAATTTCACAGTGCCCTATAGTAGAGAATGTTGTCCCGTTCCCAGGTTGTAGTCTAGGTGGACCACCTATTGGTAGGTGGTGATGTCGTGTTGCACCCTCCTCCCAGATCTTTCGCGGCGCTACCGCAAGCTAATCTCTGCCTCAACCCAACATTGGTTCTCTGGGTATCCACTAAGGACATGGGGAATCAGCTAAAATTTCAGATTCAAAACAAGGCAACTGTCAAAAGTTATGAAACTCAAACAACTCATATATTTGTGTTGTGAAATATAGGTATTGTTAAATGAGTTTCACAGACAGTCCAGCTGTTTCCTTTTCAGCTTTAAACCATTTTATAATGTGTATAGATCTACTGTTGATAAGACTGCACCTCTGAAGATAAAACCCAGTTACACATGAGGTGATATCCATTGAAAAATGTAATCCAAGAGGCTGTGTCTGGTTTGAAATAAGAAATAACACAAACTAGTGAAAATCATTTTCTGCGGCCACAGGAAATAGAGCGCAGGATCTCTGCTAGGAGAGTGGTCATGTAGCGTCCATTAGGTTCACTCTCAGAGGGTGTTCTTTCCCCTCAGGGATACAAGACTGAACGTCGTCTCTACATTAAAGGCCTTGTCCAAGCCAACTGAAACAGTTTGCCTTCCCGAAGGACAAAAGTTTAATTGTGATAGTTTCCGCGTCTGAAAACTAATCAAGAAAACTACGATAGCAATTACGATATTGAGACATCCTGATGCGCAGGTCTCATGTAGTGAAGTACATGCGCTGCAACCTTGTTTAAAATATAATAATAGTGTGGTATTCTGTGTGGTTATATGGAGTCCACATTAAAAAGGACATTTTCAGCACTGACGACTCTTCTCACCATAGTTCTTCATTGTATCAGCTAGGAAGAAGGGATCGGCATTCCCCGTGAACACTAATCCTGTCAGTATTCCCTTTCTCAGATCACATGACAATCTTTCATCATTTATCTCAGTTTTGTACTTGCAGGGGCTTTATGGTGTCCGAGTAAAAGGAGAGTCGCAAAGCACTGGTTTGAGACGTTGTCTATGCCTCGATGACGACAGACACCACAGAAGAAGTCTACAATAACACAATCTAATTGAGGTCAACAAGGTCAGTCATTATCTGAAGGCCTTCACCTTGTGTCATATTGATAATAGAAGAGTGGATGAAGACAGTGGAGCTTGTAAAATGAATCTTCGTATTGGCATACTACATTTTACAAATGCCATTTACACGACAGGAATCCATATTCTTCCAGCCGAGCGAAGGCCACCTGCATTCATTTGCTGAATGAATACTACATTTCAGGAATGACTCCCGGTCTGGCGTAATATGGGCAGCTGTTATAGGGCAAATGGTCTAAGAACTTCCAACTATATGGTGTTTACTTTAGAGAAGCATTTACTTTGTTTATTTGATCTATTTGGGAAGAATATGTACAGCAATATGCCTCCTCTCTCAACCCAATTTATTATTTTCTTTTCTGTCTACAATATCAAGGCCGGCTGTCTAGCGTCAAATACTCACTGAGTATAACATCGACTTTTCATTGTAAAAGGAAAAAGGGTGCTAAATTTTCCCATTTTCCTTTGTAGGTTAGATCAATATTCTCTGTCAATTTGCAGGAGCGTGGACTGATCCATAAATCAAGGAATTGAATTTGTGCTGCATGCTTCCATCAAAAAGAAATTTACCCTTCCCCAGTTCTCCGCCTTCTCATAACGTATCCACGCGAAAGGCAGACGATATTTGTCTTTTTACATGACGTCATTTCCCGTGACCTACATTGCCTGCTCCCCACCCGCGGTGACAGCTCGTAGTCTCAGCTCATGATGACCACCTGATTCGCTGTCAGCCAATCACGACGCAGATGATGAAGAATCCGTCACAGGCTGTCAATGCGCATGCGTCCTTGAGGCCTGGTGTCACAGTAGGACTAAACTATCGGCCTAGTCCGCGATATGGTCCGTACTTCGAGCAGACAAAGGCTTAGGAAGAATGGCCAAGACAAGCTTCATATAAAGCAGGAGTTGAACCAACCCCAACCTCCGATAACACCACAACTCCTACACCAGTCCCGGGATTGCTAATCATTATGCAAATAGCCTCGAACCAATATCCATCAGCTCGCTCCACACAGCTGTGGCCGTCTTCTTGTAGCCACCTTTAAACATGTAAAAACGGTTTCCTTGCAATTACTCACTTTAAAGTACCCTTTTAGTAGACTTTGGTATAGACATGTCAAAGCTAACAAACTCTCTCAAATAGACGATCAAAGAAACGTTTGAAAAGAATTCACAAGGGCAGAACTGTATTGATAAGATGAGGCAGATTATATCATTAAGATGAAGGCAGATTTGAGCTTAAACTATATGTAAGTATCGATTGTTCTGGAACACACCTTTGTAATACCTCTCTGAGCACTACATCGGAGATCGCGAAAGGAAATTGAAAACTATTTCAAATTAATCCAGTTGAGTCAGGTTTGTGAACAGGCCTCTTTGAATCGTCAAATAATCCAGCCAAACAAAAAGTAAGTTAGACATCAACAATGCTTTCTAAATTCAGTCACTTCAGCCCTAGTCCAACCTGTTAAAATGAATTATATCTACCCGCTATTTTTTTATGGTTCTGGTTGTTTCTATATACATTTATGTACATTTGTGGCTTCAGTCTAGAGCTGGCCTGTCCTGAAACTAGTGCATGATCATGAGTTCACTCTCCCATTTAAATGAGGACAAACACCTAAAGGGAAACGTTAAACCGGATTAGCTGTTCCGCTATGTTTTATGTAACACTGTATCTAGATCAGAGTGCTTTAGAGTATGAGTTATGAAAACACGTGAAGATTTAGAAGGAAACCTACGAGATGAAAAGAGCTTGGTCCGTACTGCAGAGTTATTCACGAAGCGAAGCTGAGTGAAGTACTCTGTGTTCAAACGAGGTGGAGTGCGAACAAAGTTCTTTTCATCGAGTGGGTTTCTGATTTTATCTCACCCCGTATAAAATTATTCATTGATAAAATGAATCACCTAATTAGCCATTGAGTATTAGGTACACGAACCTCATGCCCGTGGAGTATGACTTGCTAATGTTAAGTCTATGGAGAAATATACCGGGGTGAGATAAGAATCATAACTCCATTTTATCGATCAGCAGGAAAAGGTCATATAGGATTATATCTACCATTCTGGCCTCGTCTTCGTTGCCCTTGGTGATCAACCAGCGTGGACTTTCTGGCATGAAGATAAACCCGATAAACTGGATACAGGCGGGCACAGCTCCAAGTCCCAGCATATATCTACAACAGACAACAAATCACATTTATTATTCAACGTCTTCATGTTCACAACCAACACCCACCTTAGACCTACACGAAAAAGCCATCACCCGGGTGGGTAGACCTTTGGCCGGGTTTGACAGCAAGTTAGTCTGCCCTGCAGGCTCAGTTACCCAAGGGTTGCTCTAACAAATGTGTGCCTTTAGCGAGTGCACCTGCACTGGAATTGGCTACGGGATTCCGGAGTATTCTGTAACTTTGTCTACTGAATATGAACCAGATAGACATACCAGGCATTTAAAGAGGTGGCTGTTGTGACACTAGAATGAATCAAATGCTAGAATATCGAAAAATGAGATTAATCTAGAATGAAAAGGTTGATCTATTTCTTTCAATAATACCAATCTTATCGTTACATCCACATGTCAAGGAGTTCTGTGCTTTGCTGTGAGTTTATATTTACCATCAATACATGTCCTTGTCTCCGAATTAGTCCCCCATAAAGGGGATTCATCTAGACAATCAACCAACAATGCAGGCCATATAAACCTTTTATCTGATGGAGAACTTGTTTTGATTCAAAGGATATCGAGAGACATACCAGATTAATCTCCCACTTAAAATCATGTACAATGAATCAAGTCTCCTAGAGAAAAAATGTATATTAAGACCCTACCTCTACATTATATTCATTATAAGTTGTCTCTGATAAGTTGAGAGGCTTGTACTTAAGTTTTCTGGTCGGGGCCACTCATTTCTTATCCATCGTATACAAAGACCCAGTTAAAGTGTATGGGGACTCAGTAAACCACTACCCATTGTATAAAACCTGTCAGATATCATAACTGTCGTATACGGATTCAAATCTGTGGTATACAGCCTTGGCATACGGGAAGAATAGTCCCTTTGTGCTAGAGAGCAAAGAAATAGACCCTATTGTTTTACCCATTAATATGGCAATTACTGGGTTTAATTCATTCGAAAAGATGGATAATAAATGCAACAAAAGATTGTTTTGTGGACAGAACGCTCTGTGAACTACTCGAGGTTGACGTTGTATTATACGAGCTAGCGCTCGTGTATTACTACGCGTCAACCTCTCGTAGTTTACACCTGTGTCACCCACCACTACCACCTCAAGCCATACTCTGAACTTATCAGACCATAGATCCATCTACCCCATTCGACTGATATAATGGCTGATGAAAGATGTTTGAATAATATACCGATAAAAAAACCTTAATGAAAGTCCATGTGGAATCTTTTGAAAGAAACGGACTGCAGTTACCTCAGGTCGAATAGCACGGGCGGCCAAGTAGCTCATATCTGCTCTGACCCACAAAGAAGACACGGGGAGCTACTCGCATGCACGTCTTTAGAGCAGATTACCGGTCACAGTACGGAGTGTGGGGGTGTGGCAGGGGGTGACACCTGACATATTAGTCTCCAGGGGCGGCTAGACAACGGGCTGATACACTGCCAGCATGGGCCGGCTCAGACAGGCGGGCGGTAATCAAGATGGGATACCTGGGACAAGGGAGTAGGCCAGGTAAGGGCTATAGATCAGTTCTGTCGGCGAAACCGTGCAAGACCTGCGCTAATACACAAAACAGAGCCTAGAGGCGGTCAGATCGCTGCGTAATTGTTGTATAAGTATATAAACTTATGGCTAGAAACTCCTTGCTTATCTATCATTGAACTACTCTGCACCGCTAATATTAGCGGTGCATAGTACCACCATGGAGTTGTCCCATTACAATAAGTCCATATAAGGAATAGAGTAGACCCAGTAGCCAATGACTGCATTCGCAGCAAACCCCGACCTTCACCCTGACCTCCTTACATGATATTTTCTAGCGCCTTGGGACGTAGACATCAGTCGAGAGTTGACCTACAATCTAATGGGCCACAACCACCCTCGTAACCTCAACATGTAAGTAAAGATACAATTTTAGAATATTTAAATACTTTAAATAATAACTGATAAATAAGTAATTGGTATTGTTTATCAAAATTGATATTAGATAAAGTGGTTGTGCTTCATGGAGACGAAATTTCAAGGCGAGTCGTGTATTTGGAGCGAGGTCCACAACACTAAGCTCAATTCCCCACCAAGATTAAGAGGGGGCGTCCACCAACCACAACAAGGCTGCGACACGCGCCAACAAGAAAGTTCCTATCGGCTCCTTGTCGCAGCCTTGTCGTGAGGAGGGGAGCTGTCGTGAGCCCTTGTCGCAGCCTGTCGGGAAGTGCACACTCCACCTAAATATTCTATCGTAGACCTCTGCGACACGCCATGACACGGCTCTAAAATCGAACATGTTCGATTTTGTCGTAACCTTGTCGGAAGGCCTCCGACATGCCCCCAACAAGCTTCATGTCGCAGCCTGTCGTGGCCTTGTCGTAGCCTCTTGTCGGGAACTGTGGTCCACCAACCACGACAAGGCTACGACAAGGCTTCCAATCGTAGAGCTGTCGTGGACCTTGTCGGAAAGCCGTTGTCGCAGCCTTGTCGTGGTTGGTGGACGCACCCCCTAAAGAAATAACGAAACGTAATGAAAGCGATAGTCAACACAGGCGATTCTGAAGAAAAGTACAGATGCATTGTTAGGCTATCTGAGAGTACACCCAGGAGTTCTACCTCAATTCCCTTTTCTTTGTTTTACATTATTATCACCAAATAACACAAAGGTGAAGAAGGACATGTCAAAGGGAAATAACACAGGTCAGTATATTCTGATCTCTCAAACCGTTCCGCGCGCTATGTCACGTCATAAATCACAATACCCTAAATGTTACCATCAACACCTGAACCTGAGTCCATCCTTTCATGGTAACAGACCTCAAGTCAACACAGGAGGAGTGACCCGGCTCCACACGCTTCTGAGCAGGTCCCTGGAGATGAGGGCCACACAGGAGGTCCCCTCATGCACCTCTATGTCCGTCCTTCCACCCGTCAGAACCGCCCTGCCATTCCACCCCATTAACAAAGTCAGAGGTCAAGGTGGCGTGTGAAAGGGGTCAGGGTAGCACAACAGTGCCTGTCAGAAACCAGTTAGGCCGTGGTGAATAGTGTTTGGACAATGCCCGCTGGAGGTAGCATGTAGTGGACAAGGCATGGAGAAGTTGTGTAATTGACAAGGATTCTGGGGTTAGCCTGCTATAGAGAATGTGTGGGTCACCGATGGCCCCATCTTCACAAATAGAGGTCAGCTGGTGCCTCCGCCCATTTCATGCTACGTCGGCAACGCTATAAACACCAGGAACCATAATGGCAGAGAGGACACCTTTTCTTGGTGGCGTCCGTCGCATGGTTTGCCTCTTTCCAGTGTTCTTGTATTCTTTTTAGACTCCTTACAAGAAATAATGGGTTTTAACAGCATGTTTGGGATGAGCCATATGATAAAAGCTTGATAAAAGATATCGTGTAATTATATGTCATTTTGAATCAAGTTCTTATTCATGATTCATGGCAGCTATATTATTACCTACACAGTGGTTCCCTTTACGTATTGCCTATTTTTTTTATTGATTTTATCATAAAAGATGGGCATTATCTATATCCAGTGCCTATCTAAAGGTATTTAAATGTGTCAGTGGAGGGTAGTAGAACGTTATATGCATGCCAGAACCAATTGGACAATAGCTCTTGTAGGTGGTTCATATTTAAGACATTATTGCCTGACCAAGGATCAGCCAGTCTAGTCTTGTAAGGAGTCCTGCAGGCGTGTCACAGACTATGCTCAACTTCTGGGCCCAGACGGGAACTCAATCAACTCGCCCTAGACCGAGTTGTCCACGGAATATGCATCTATCATGAGGCCCCATACAACAGCACAGCGTGGCTGCGTTGTCGGACATTTGCTGGGAAAATCCAATCTCTTGGGTTCATAGAAATCTACCGTGTTGAGCTTGTAAAACTTTCCACAATGGCACATTGGTAAATGATCAGCTATTGTACCACAATGAGTCCTACTACGACCGTCAAGGCCCTGAATTACTTTTACTTGACAATTCTCATCATCAACGCCCACCATACACCATGTATATGTAATTGTGAAACTAGGCGCCCCTGTTTTGACACATCATTTCTGACCTGACATAAAGTTATACCGATTCATAAATAATGCAATGACCTTAGATTTGGTGAATATTTGAAGTTATGCTACAAATTGTACACCGGGACTGGTAAATTATAGCACAGTATAATTTATCCCCATTGCGAGAGTAGATTGACATCTAGCGATAATGGGGCTTGTACACGAAGACCCTTTTCTGTACCTCATACAAGGTTTATCGATTAATAATTTTTAAGTCTATCCGCTAAGACAGTATTAGCCATCCATAAGGTCGTACATAAGTGTTGAATAAAGTTGACCAACATCATCCCTGGGTCTCTATAGCATAAAGAAAAGGGCCTTCATGTACGATCCTAGATAATTAAGCGGGCCACCGTTTTCATTTGTTCTCAGTGTGGATTTAAGACCTTTTATCCAGGTATCTACCTCACCCCATCCTAGATCTATGTTCTCCCATCTCCCCGTCTCTCTGCCTTGCCCTGCTAAACCGCGCACCCTATCTCCACCCTCTCTAAATCAGGCAATCTCACTAAAACTACGTCAACACCCCCACGGCCCCTTTTACCTGGAGAGGTGCATTGCGGCACAGAGCCCAGCGTCTTTGATCTTGCTGGCCTGAACCCAGCCATCAAGCAGCAGCCATTTGGGCCTTTCTCCTCCAGGGCCTAACACAAGGGCCCGAGGCCAGCCAGGTGGCTCTCCAGGGCTGCGTGCTGACTTGGCATTTTGTTAAGGAAGCGTGAACTGCAGATTTGAACCTAACTCTATCGATTCATCGAAATATATATATAAATTTGACATGATTCTAGTAGAATTAGTGCTAGTTAATATGAAAATAATATTAGTGAAATTACGGACGGGATGTGAAACCGCAACAAAAATAGATAACATAAATCACTTATCAGAGTTCTTAAAGCTTTCCTAAGAGCATTTCTAGTGGGGAGCCTTTGATCATGCGTAGCTGTATCAAACACATACCAAACGAATATACCTGTCTTTCCAGGCGAGAGTGTATGACAGTCTATTTAAGTTTGTACTCGATGAACTTGCGCTTGCCATGAACTCTTATTCCGTATTCTCAGCATCTGTCGGGTGCACATCCACCACCACCACACCCATCACACTTTATCTCACTTCTCCTCACATGTCGCACTATAATCACATCCCATGCATGTTACTTACATAATATTTGTTCTTTATATAAAGTCTATATACGAAGCAACCTTGTTTAGTTGCCATTCCTTCTGTTACTGTTAAAGGGGTGAAAAGGAATTGAGAGTAATATGGCCTGGCAATTGCTAGAGTATTCATCCTCATTAAAATATAACCATTTAAATGCTTCACATGGTGAATGAAAGTGAATAATAAAACAATCTTAAATCTTCATGGTCCTGCACTGTATGTACAAAAAAACAATAATCAAACGAATTTCCTAAGGAAGTATATGGATGTGCCTCTTTACCCTGGACGCATTCACCAGAGGGAAAATGATAGACCGAAGATTGCTGCTGTGTAGGTGTAATAAAAGTACTATACTGACGAGAGGGAGCAGCTCAGCAATAACTGAAGGAGGAGCAACTGATTGGTCGCCTGAGGACTCCTCTCAGCCTAATAGAGTTTGATTGTCGATATACGTAACTCCCAGCGAAGTAATCACGAAACGGTAATTAGCCCCAAGCCACACCGATGATTGACTCACAGGTATTTCTCCGAGTCCATAGAGTATCCCTCGGGGACCGTCTTAAGGCCAGCAGACATCGACCGCTAGTCTCTGATTCATACTATCCCGATAATCTGAATGGGTCTGCTACATATTTATCACTGCTCAATACTCTTCTTCAGTGGACCAACTGGAACTGCCCCCCCCCCCCCTGGTGGTTTCCCCTTTTATCTGGCCAGTTCGCCGTCTTGTCAGGAAAACAAGCAGACAGAGGAGACTATAATATTGTTCAACGACAAGAATGGATCGTGTATATTAGACATAGCCAATCATTGTCAGCAGTCTTCCAAATCTGGTCGGTGGAGTACATCCAGTTGACTGGTGGTCAAATAGCTTTTATCAATGCTCGTGTTATCCACTATAAACGGTCCTGTTAAGTGTCATCACATAAAATCTAATTTTTGATAATACTTGTTCTGAAAGGGTCAAAGTTTATCAATGTATTAATTGTTGTTATAGGCCATGGTATGGTGGTGATATTAGCTAGGTATAGCGGCTATTTATCTAAACATTTTTCTTTTTACAAAATGGTCTAATTCCACGCTTGTGGCTTCGGTAAGCAGCTCCTTGTAACGAAACTTTTCACAATTTATAGCTATGGTGAGAGCAGTTAATTGGTGCATTATAGAGAAAAGCAATATCGTTATCTACATCTCTACCCACATGATCAAGATGACAGTTTGACTTTTGTAGACGGCATGCTATGAGGTACGTCTTCAGTCCTGCTGAGGAAATCAATGGAGAATACAAAAGGAAACAAAAAATAAAACGACCAAAGAATACAGAGCGCTGTTGGCTGCCGCAGAGGAAATAAAGGCACCATTGACACAATTAAAGGTTTCGGAAATCATAGAGTGTAGTGATATAAACCTCCCATTGAGCTCAATCACTGTGCACACACGTCCTTGTTCAGGAGAAATCATTGAGCTGTAGTTACCTATTACCTGATGTCCACCCCATTCATTACTCCTCAGTAGTAGGCTATTGCAGGATTAGGTCATGTCCATCGCCAGCCCAAACATTTTCCTCTGCCTTCATGAACTCACACTGGACAACTACTCTTCCGAAACCCTAGCTTCCCCAACCAACTGAAGTCGACGTTCCAGAGAGCAGTGATGCAAACTGTAATTGGGGAATGTCTCAATTTTAGATCTATAATTTCTGGTCGCCCTCCTTAGCCTTAGGATCCCATTTATACTAGATTTTGAGTACCATGTCATCCATATTCACCAGAATGATAAACAAATTGAATTGAATAACAAAATTCAACAACTTAACCATTTTGATGTTCAGGCTAACTGGCTTAAAGGTCAGAGGAAGGTGATTGGATACCTTGATCCATTATTGAGTCACGATGGCCGGCAATAGGAAACAAATAACCTTCTTTAAATATACGACATCGTCTGAATTGTTAGTCAATAGAAATGCCAGGAAAGTCGGAAGCTAGAGAAATTCATTAATGCAGCATAGTCGGGCCCCTGATGTTTATGTCTAAAGCACATCAAGCCGAGTTTGTCTTAAACAACAAGCAATCACAGGTATTGTCATATAAAGACATCAAATTACAAAGAGGAGATTTAGTAGATAGTATACAGATGTGTGCTTATAGTAATGACCTATAGAAGCAACGGTATATACGTATTTCCTGTTTTATTACCCGCGTCCTTTCTGGGAAACTACTGCCATTTCCGCCATCATAGAAATATGTCATGACTTTCTTCATTCAGAAACAAGTGTGCTTATTTCA
The DNA here is from genome assembly GCA_950022655.1 of Alentia gelatinosa. Classification (NCBI taxonomy): domain Eukaryota; kingdom Metazoa; phylum Annelida; class Polychaeta; order Phyllodocida; family Polynoidae; genus Alentia; species Alentia gelatinosa. The sequence continues at coordinate 108,935,369 of OX465581.1, forward strand.
AACCTAATTGTATTTTGGAGAAGAATGGAGGAGACCCGCTCCATTCTAGTTAAAATGATCTACTCTACAGCACAACAACATAAGTCTAATCCAAAAAGGACTTTAGCAGACCAGCTGCTCCCACTCCGCTTTCCGGTTAGTTAAATGACCGATTCTGTGTTGTGCTACCTCAGACCTAGCCGTCTGAGAAGTCATTCGGAGATATCAGTCACATGTTGAAGCCCTTCTACAAATATTATTACATACCTATGGCCGAAAGTCTATGAAATACCACCAGCTGTGCAGTATTAATTACGTTCGACTCACTGTGACGTAGGGAATGAGCTATGAATCGATGAATTAGTAAGTGAAGAAAATAACTTTTTCTTCGTGTGTTTTATGTATATGATAATGGTAAAACGTAGTGAGTGAACCCGTAGCGATTCCATTTTCTGTCTTTTGTACATTAACTATGGCTCTCCATCTCTGGCGTCGTGCAGTAGTTATAGAACAAAGGACCTCGAACGGCAATTGCTATGAGCCCACTATCTACATTTTCTCTTCATCATTTTGTGAGGAATAGTATGGATACTCATGATTGACTACATGCTATTTTCTAATTCGTAGAAACGCATGTCCCTCTCATTATTATAATAACATTCTTAAACCAACCATCCTTGCACAATCCTGAAACACAAGATATGGTTAGAATGCATGCATAGAGAAATTCACCACAATAGTTAAGGTAAGAGTTATGTAAGAAGATATTGCAGAATGAATTCTTGAAGTCAATTTTATTGATCCGAGTATTGATGAGTACGTGGTACATTGAAAGTAAGGAGTTTGCTGACAGAAATCCAAACTTAGGATTGTAAAAAGAAAGGCCTTTAATACGAAGAAGTAATGTGTGTATGTCCATGTTAAATGATATATCTTAATTTGCGACTGGTTTTCCCCAAACAAATCAATTTTGGACCAGCTTCCCCCTCTAGACTGGCCACTAGAGCTACAATAAGTTGGGTTAAAATCCAAACCACCTTGACACACAAGCTGTAAGTGTCCGTACCTGTCCCTGCAGAATTTATTTGTGACCGAGACCTTTGTTTGGGGAGTGAGCTATTTCCCACTCTTGCAGCCATTTTCACATATTCATATTTCCTCTTGAGTGTATTTAGAATAAGATAACCATAAAGGTAGAATTTAGTAAGCTATAAATATTTGTTGATAAGTATTTCTGCTCCCAGAAACCACCTATATAAAGAATTCTTGATCTGGGAGTGACAATTCCTGGACACAACTTGAATGGGTTTCTGAATTTATCTCGCCCTTCACATCGACTAACGGGCTAACATTTGTGATATAATCCCCCATTGAATATTTTTCCTAAATATCTCACGGGCGTTGGATTCGAGTTCCCAATGTTAAGTCTATTGAGAAAAAATACCAGGGTTGAGATAAAACCATACCAACCTCTAAGTTGGAACAGAGTGGAGACAGAGGTGGCGGCCAATCTACCTCCTCCTCTTTCAACACGGCAGCCAGTGGCGCCATCTGTCACGGGTGGCTGAGCGGTGCGACCGTTCCTCCGTCTCGCCCTGAAGACGACCCTGCGCCCCCGGTCCCCTGTAACCCCGCGACGGCAGCGCCTCTGGTGGTGGCCAGATAGCTGGCCCCGTATATATATAAGGGGTAACGTCATTTCCCCAGGGCTGGGGCGCGTGCACAAGACACGTCTCGGGAGGGGAGGGGACTGGTGAAGGGGGACGGGTGGATCGGGCGTAGATGGTCGGACACGCAGTTAGGACGAATGGACTGGTTAAATGATGGTAGCTCGGTGAATGGAAGTTATGATCGCATGGGAATGTCGTCATTCATAATTACTGATTGATAAACTTCTTTTGTGTCAAGAATATTATTTGAAAATTATTATACGTAAGTAATTGGTTGTAGGGAACATTCACCCATACCTTTACATTTACATGTATGTATGGTGCCAGGTAGTTATAAGAAATGCAAATGGTGGCGATCTTCAATATTTTCCTGTTATTATTCTAAGTGGTAGTTTACCAATTATAGATATATATCACTGGGAGCGCAGTGGAGGAGAGGGAATTGTACAGATTTGAATTGATGATCTGAACGTCGCAAGCTAACAACTGGGGGGACTCTTGTAGAGACACAAAAGGGACGGGGGTTTTAGAGCGGGACTACCTTGATACGTTAACAGCAGGGGTGAAAATAATGCATGCTGTGAGGGAAAATCGCTCGGATGGTGTGTCAGTAACTCAAGATTAAAGATGATTCATTTATCAGTTTCTGATATGGAGGTCGCTGGTGGACCCTTTCCATGTGAGAATACATCTAGGCATTATTTACCGAAAGGACGAGAAAGCTAAGACATTATGTACGTTAAGGGTGAGAGTACCTTAAGGCATTCATGACAGATTCGGCAATCTCGCCCGCTCAGGCATGCTACCTATAGATCATCCGTGGCCCTGTAGACACTGCTACCCATCGACATGCTCGCTAGTACAGGAATAAACGTATTATCCAACCAGTTATATATGATATAGATTTAGTATCGTATCAGATGCTCATATTCATACACTATACAGCGATGGTTTTGAAATTGAGGAGCGCTAGGCACAAGTGTAGAGTTTACTGTTCTTCATTGCTTTTTACACCCTCCCTCAGTGCTGCTCCTTGACCAGTAGGGGTGGGGTACTTAATGATAATGTCAGCAGCAGACTGCTATTGTATGGGTATGGGATTTTGTGGCCACATACTATTGTAAAACTGGATGAGTTTTAATCTTGGCCACTATATGCCATGACTGGAGTTTGGCATAGTGACTTCATGAGGCGAAGCCGAGTGAAGTCCGGAGACAAAGCTCCAGGAGTGGCATGTGGTGGCCAAGATTAGAACGAATCAAGTTTTGATATTATCCTACCCTGTCTCCTCGTTTTTTCAATATTACGTGATAACAATTCTGTAAAGCACTAGTGGCATATAAAACTCAGTATGAGAGTCAGCATGGCATATGGAAACTTAATATTAAGCCAATGGGATTTTATATTAGTGGTAGGATAATGATTCATACGTATACCCCAGCGTATCAATAGACAATAAACGATGGTTTTGTGGACAGGCGGCCGTTAACCACGAGAGGTCGACGCATAGTAATGCTCGAACGCCATCTTTTCAGATAAATCAAACCCAGTAATTGCCATATTAAAGGGTATAACAATGGGGACCTTTTCTCTGCTCTATAGTTCAAAGGAACTATTTTTCTGTATGCCTTGACTTTGAGGCCGTATACCGTAAGATGTGAATGCGTATACCAGTTATGGTATCTGAGAGGTTTTATATAATGGGTCGTAGTTTACCGAGTCCCAATACATTTTCAATGGGGTCTTTGATTACGTACGATGGATAATGATATCAAAGTCTACCTCTACCGTCCTAGAATATTACACATACCTCATTCCTAGATAGCTGTACCAGACTTAAAAGCAATAATTGATTAATCAATATGTAATTCCTATCTGGGCCTATTCAGTATGTCATTTTATAAACACATTCCTGTGAGAAATAACTGTTATATATTCATCAGAAAGGAAATCATAAGAGTTTCTTAAAACATCTGCCACCGTAACATTACCCTGCTTCCTCATGATACTAGTGAGGAAGTAGTGCTTGGGGCGCATTGTTTCTACCCTCACCACCGTTACACCGGAAGTTAGACATATACAACCTTACGACAGGGCAATAGGGTAGGCCCCTGGTGTCTACTGGCCGAATCCTCTCCGGAGGATAAGTCTATAGCTGAAGAAGGTGGCCGGAGGGTCTGTGGTTGACCGTGCCAGAAGTAACCGTGACTCGGGAAAGTAATCTGGACAAGGTGAAGGTGGCAGATGTGATCAATAGCATACCCAGAATAGATGCGCTACCCTCGGGCACCACCCCTCGTGTCCCTTTAGGTGATTCGGACGTTCTGCTCCGGGGAGAGACGAATCTCTACAGACAGCGGACATCCGCCAGGCCTAGAAGTGAGAGAACGGAAGTGCAGTGCCGCATCGATCTGTTCTCTAAAGAACTTTGGTCTCAAGGTGGGTGGAACTTGGGTACGGGTGCTGTTAAAGATGGTGGTAGGGTGCTTTGCGGCTGGGGCTAACCTTAAAGTGTGGCAGTACGGAGGGTTGACATTTGCCTCGAAGGTAACGGTTTTAAAGCGGCCACCTACCTACCAAGAGGCGCTCCCTGCTTAAAATAGAACAAACTCTTATAGTTTATGCACAATCAATACAGGTTAGAGCCGCTCGTAATGGACCGTGGGCTAATATCCTTGCTGTTTACTATCTGTGGGAGCCATTCCATATATTGACCCAAATAATGCATGCTGGCTTACGGTTTTTGCAGGTCTCCCTATATTGTAATATCGATATATACATCTCATGCTGCTCTGCAAATACAATACTGTCATTTATTTCTACAGGCTGAGACATACTAACAAAGTCCAGACCCCCTCCAGTTTAGTAAACAGAGGCGATATTGCTGTCCAGTATGTGGTATCTCTGCTGTTTCTTCTAAATCACCCCTGGTTTACATAGCAATGTCACATAGCAACATAAGCAGGACAGCCAAACACAAGTAACCCTTTTAAATCTATTTCTATAACCAAGTTAAAGAGTAGTTCCGAGTAGTATATGGAGCACCAGGATTATATACTTGTACATGTTGGGCTGTATTGCGGATAGGTTTCGATAGACCTCAGATCAAACCTTGTAGTAAAGTATGTTTTGGCTTTGGTATCAGGTCTGCCTTGCTTACTCTGCTGTCCAAGGTTGTAGGAGGGTACCGGGTAAAAGCGATGGTCTGTGCACTTCTCACTACAGTTCAAAAAGAAACATATATTTCTTTTATCAATTTCATTGATCAAAAGATTACAAATTTCCCTATGTTGTCGGGTAGGCATTTTTGTACATAATACTCTCTGTAGATTGACAATTTTTCCTCTTGTGTTTGCAGCAGTGAGGGACATTCCAGATACGGCACATCTAAAATAGTTCATGCAACCACTTTGAATAATCGGAGACCTCGAAAAGACAGATTTCACGATGTAATCATATTACGCCTCACTGTTATGCCTTCATAAGATTGATGAGCGAGAAATACGAGAACGCTGACAAGATTCAGCCCATTATACCTAGTCCTACGTTGTTAGGAAACCGCTGAAAAAGGAGCACTATGCGAGTTTGCAATATAGGTGGCGTGCGGCATACAGTCAGCTCTAGGTAGATCAATAGTAAGACGCCATCTTCGGTCAATTCCCGGGCTGAATAGTGGCGGGTATGTGGCCACCGCGATCCATCAACTACCACCAGGAAGCAAAGCGAACGCCACGTACCCAACGCCGAGAAATATCGTCTGTCATTTGTCACCGAGACTTCGCGGCGTTATGTTTCCCGCGCAAAACAAGCAGACGACATTTTAAGCGGCGTCCACATGTCGGAGCTCAAGGAAGATTTGTAGGTTCGATCCGGCGTTAATTGCCTGGCCACTGTTCTGTGTGGTTCTATGCCAACTCGTTATACCCACCCCCAGTACTAAAACCCTTAAAGCATTGTACTACTAGACCTTCCCTATAAAAATACAGTTCACCACATCACTATCATTAACAGATCTAACCTACTTCATTTACACCTTCAACGCACTGGAGTTCTCTTATATCATTTAAAAAATTCTCTCAATCATCAGTTCTGATTCACCATAATATCTATTTTGAGAACCAGTAATTATTATTTCACATCTAAGTTCAACAAAGTTCAGATCAATAGTCATCTGAATTGCTCACATTAAATAGTACTAAACTGTATGCTATACCCTGAACCGGTTGAACTAATCAGATGAAAAATGTCATGGAAATAAATGCTTCCAATGTACTAAATAAGAAATTGCTAGATTGAAATAAAGATGACGAAATCTAATGAATTTGTCGTTAGGCACGAAAAAAAATAGGTGTGTTTCCGGCTACCCCCTTCCTAGGAAAACCTCACTCTACCTAAAATTTCTCTTGCCTCAACAGTGTGTGCGACCCGTAATTTACAAGATCTTATAGATAAATGATATTATCATATACCTATGTCCGAATGTCTATTAAATACTGCCCGCTGCTAGGGGTGCAGTAATAATAATGTTCGTGCCCGCTGTGACTGCGACTTTGTATGTCATTAAAATGTCGTTTTTTTCACCAATTAAAGGTGTATGATATTAAGCAAACGTGTGTAGACGAAATGGTTCTCGTTCTCGGTCAGTCTTCGTTTTCATACTGCCTTCCGCCTATGGCGCCAGGCAGTATGAAATCGACGACTTACCTCGAACAGGAACCGTTTCGTCCACAGTAAGGAAGTTTCCTAATATTAATTTTTCAAAAAGAAAAAGCTAATTTGTTCAATCCTTTTTAGAGATCTTGTAGTTTACAGCTCTTGTTGCAGTCATATACTGATGTCCATAAGTGGGTATGTTGTGTTAAATTCTGAAGGTTGTATGCTTTATTCTGCAACAACAGAATTGGGAGAGCCAGATAAGGTATCTTCCACTGGTGGGATAGGAAATTGCTAGTACAATCAAACTCCTTGCTCGTAGCCTCAAAACATTGAGCTGGTGGAGAAGAAGATACTAATCTCATTGGTGGTCTTGAAGTGTAAGATCTCAGAGCATTTGAAAAGTCTTTCTCTTGAGCTGTTCTACCAGTCACTGTTAATAATTCCGTGCTGCAGCAATCAACACCCTTCAGGCATGTTACACTATCAAGCAGATTCGAGAACCAAAGACAGGGAGGTAAAAGATTCTTACCAAATACTCCAATGGAGGCACTGACCATAACATTACAATTGAAACATTGATATGCTCCTTCTGGATTCTAATAAGAAGTGGTTGACCTTGATCTTAACAGAGGAGCATAGAGTGCTTCAGAACAAGGCTCCTGTAATCAGGAGGAAATGCAGCTTTTGGATCTTGCAAGATCTGAGGCAGCAGAATGAGAGTTTCCATAAAGTGAAAGGGACTGTCTCGACCCTATACCTGGCAGCTGACATGTATAACTTGTAAAGCATTTTATGTGAGATCAAGGATTATAACAAATGGCTTTACAAGAACAAAATCCATCATCATTACTGGTTTCAAATACAAAGGTGTGATGACCTGCAATGTTCCTTGACATTATGCTGTTCAGCTGACTTTACAGCATCATTGTCTTCAAGTTCAGTGCGTTGTATGTCAGAAACTGAGGATTATATACTCAAGAAGAGCTCTGTCAGAGGCAAAATATGTGCTTCTTCAAACTTGTACTAGAGTAAAAAACCACCCTCTCACATCCTCATGAAAACCTTGTTTTATGGCTCTTACATAGGCTAAGATGACATTTCTTACCAGTCTGGTGGCCCAAAAGAAACACATCTGTCTTCCAGAAAAAAAACTTTGTGTAGGTCCACGGTGTGTATTGATTACAGATATGAGTCACTTATGCGAGGCCCTATTGCCATAATGAATGAAAGTCTCATCAAAACCTATCATACAGACTATAACTTTCCACTACGTGAACAACATATAGCCATCATCTTTGCTTTATTTTTAAGCCAGAAATAAAACTTCAATATCAACAAAGGTCTTATTTAGGGAATATCCACAAAGGGAATCTTCTGCAATCTCTTTTAATATTTCACAGTTACTTCTTGCTTCGCAGAGTTTAGTAACTGTCAGGTATACGTGCATGTATTTGATAATGGCTTCTACACAACGAGTGATGAGGTGAGGCGTGAAGGGTAAACAGAGACCTGTGATGGGAACAGGTATTATTAGTAATAATGTTTGAAAATAATATGTGAGAAATGCATCGAAGGTGACTCTGGGCTAATTATGGGTTGCTAATATGCAATTAGACACATGTGTCCTATATTAGGGACGCGGTGTTAGGCTTCCTTGTGACTTAATGTGTTCAAATGACAGTGCATTTAAAACTCATGAGCATCGTCAGTTCGATAACTAGGTTATACATTAACCCTGACTACTGCCGCTTCACGATAATCTCTCATACTCAACTGGGGTTACTTAAAGACTAGATATCTCTGATCTTTGAATTATTATCCAGAAACTGCCAGTAAGGATAGGTGTATTATAAGGTCTGACAAAATTTGCGCCCATGCTTTTATCTGCATCTGATTTCATTCCTCTAATCCCGGTTCCTTCCCGTCTGCACCGAGAAGATCAAAGCAGTTCTCATGTTGAAATTGGCTTCCTTTGAAGAGAGCATCTTTTTAGCGGGATACAAGTCATTCTTAACTCGCGCCGGGCATCATGGCCCATTATAATGCTACGTCTATTAGTAACAGTGAACAAAAGATATAACGGGCAAACTGGCCTCTACGTGATCTTTGCGTGTGTCAGTGACGTATTTCTCACGGCAGGTCACATGCTACGTCATGGCATTCACGTGACGCGTAATTAATGTGAGCCTCCAAAGCCTAAGGCCATCCCTCAGAGAAAAAAAGTTTATGTCGTTAAAGTCACTTAGGTTACTGACATTTTTTCTGTAAGAGCATGATATGTACATGAAATAAGAAAAAATAAGGTGAACCTCGCGGCAATGAATTATTCTAGCGTACCTATTGGTAAGGGGTAGGACGTAGATAATGGATATGTTGACACTCCTATCCCTGATCTGTTTAATTATTTATTCTAGTGCATAAAGACACTAATTCTTTCTGGTTAAATCGATCGTACTATTTTTTTGTTGGAATATCTCTGCCCCCCTAGTTGGGAAATGAAGGGGAAAGTGTGTCTGGATAAATAAGGCCTAGTCGTATTCGCATTCTACAATACCATATTCCTCTGGTACAACAGATTTATATAGACAGTTTAAAATATTTGAAGAGCGACCAACAGCAGTCATCAAAAGCTGAGTCTATAAGGTGTGCATGACGGGGAGCAATATGGCTTCTGGATCTATTCACAATACATTCCGTATTAGAATGCCGTACGCTATTTGGAAAGCTTTTTAGGAAGGGCGATTAAAATAGGTTCTGTCATGGCACAAGATTGAACAGCGCAGATGTCCCAGAACAATACATAAATAAAATACCTACACTGAAAGCAAAAGGAGCTTAAATACGACTTGGTTACAAATGGAATAGATTTATCATTCGCTTTAGGTCATTCTTCTCACGTTCTGCAGCATACAAAACAGTCTTCTTTACATTTGATTGCTTATTGCTAGTCGTGATGAACATAAGAAAAAAACGTTAATGATATATTCCTCAAGTAAAGTCTAACTTAAAGTGCAGTGGATCTCATTGTATCATTGGAGGCATAAGACAGTATCTGCTACCAAATATGGCTAATTGCATAGATATTTATAATCTACCAAATGTGAAATACATATATATTCAGAGTGATTTTCTACCATCGTCCTGTGGTCGGAAAGTTGGATTTATGTTCACGGTTACTGTGTTTGACATAAGGTTGAGAGAAACGTCACTGAAGCATATTAGGAGGAATTATCATATATTCCATCAATATCCATAGGTAGTAGCAGTAGACTTGAATTAAATCAAACCGATTATTGGTATTTTAAAGTTTGAGGGATGGATACAAGAAGTAAGTCCATATTTGAGGCTGATTTGAAAATAAGACACTAAATTCCTATATCAGATCAAAAAGAGACATATAAAGATCACGTTTTGTAAAGGGTCTCATCTCTATTTGTTATCAATGAATCTTATCTGAGCCTCAACTTCCTACACTAGACAGCACATGATTGCCTAGAAGTCTAAGGTTATAACACCCCTATCGCTTTGTATTGGCGCCTCATCTTGCCGGCAAACAGCAATCAATATCTCCTCAGGACTGAGAGGTACGCCACTAGACTGATATGAAACTATATGTAGCCGTCACTGGTAGCTTTGGGATTCTTTTGCCTCACTGGCAGCTATATGCTGTTTGAAAATAAAAATATTGTCAAGCCTGAGGCAGTAGACATCTGATCAGACCCAGCTGATCAATGCCCGGTATTCTTGCACAAGGACAGTATACGGCATCAGACACTTGCGGTCTACGACATAGACCCTGTGACAGATTGTTGTAGGTGCAGTTATCCTCCAATGAAATAAGTTTTATTGCTTTCAGAATTGTATTAGAATCGTGAGTCAAAACCACCAATTCTATATATATCTGTTGAAGTCTACGGATGAAACAAATCCATTTACGTGAGGTCAAATCTATATAAAAAATCTCTAGATCCTATATTCCATGTTTCTATATTTCCTTTAAACATCACCAATATGGGTTGAAGCCTGATGAAGGCCTATTACTGTACCACTATCAATCATCAATTATCTTACACAGTAAAATATATTGTAGAGGATGAATTTTACTAGGTCATGAATATTATTTGCAGTCGCCTATATATTTCTAATATAGGCATCTCACATGTATGCAGACAATCGCTCTCTATTAGCACTACTTTTATGTTTTATACGATCTTTATCATTTTCACTCTTATTTCACTCTTTGGATGCTTGTTAGATTCCAGGAAGAAAGAATAATACTACCCCTAATTGCGAGTGAATAAAATACTTTCGCTGGGCTCAACCCCGTATGCTCAAGGTGTTCTTTGTTATATAAAGAATTGAGTTTACGTCTCATGACTTGTGACAGGTTTTTAAAGAACACACCACCCCTCTCAGTTCTCAGTGATGGGTGACTAGAGTAGTCTGTGTGTAGTACTGTTTTTGAAGATAGAAGAGATTGATTTCCGAGTGTAAAAATAAGAAATCACCCGAGGGTTCATTTGTGAAGTGTCTGGCTGCGTCAGTAGTAAAACCGCCAGGAATCTCCTCTACTCTACCACATGCTGTGATACCGGGCTGTAACCAAAGCAGTGTTCAATGTCACCTCCCCTTTTGGTGCAAAGGATGACAGAGATGCAGATAGAAACTGTTATACAATAACGATCTCAGTATTCTTTTGAAAACAATAGACACTCAACTGCGTACTGTTGAAAACAGAACTGGCAACAACGATTGGATAAGCTAGAATACAATTAAAGAGTGGGACACAGAGAATACACCAGTTTGATGTCTTGCCCGCCAATATGATAACATAAAGTATTAAGGAAATTATGTTTACAAATGTTTCGCCATATGTCATTTTGTTCATGAATAAAGGACAAATATGTTACATACCTCTGCTCTGACCTTTAGGGTGTATTCAGGTTATTTTACCATGAAGTAGCAGCTATAAGTACTCCAGAATGGAAATATCTTCTGAATCATTGTTTATGATATTAGTGGCAATGGCAATTACTGCGAATTGCAAATCATTGACTTTCGGGGCCACTCCCATATTTTTTTTATATTAAAAGTCGAATCAGTATACAGCTTTTAAAATGAGAATGAGGGGTCTTAGACATACACCTGCCAAGCAAGCCATGTCAGGAGTAGGGTCATAACAGTTATAAAGTGAACAGATGACAGTATGATTATACCTTTCAGAGGGAAAAACATAGATTCATGCACTCGTCAGATGGCGTCTCAGAACTAAAATAGCCACAGTATATCTTCTTTTGATTGAAATCATGTGAGCACCAACCTTGTTCACCCTTTATTTCAAAGGGGTCTGAAGAGAAACTGTCTTTATTTAGAAATCTGTATCTCGTGTTGTATACCACGTACGGTATCCCAGGAAGCACTACACAGGTGTGCCGCCTATGAATAGTTCTCAACGAGTGTGAATGGCACTGAACATCGATCCTTGCCGTGGTCACATGTTTCATGATACATCAAGAAATAAGGCATGAGACATTCACTTTGACCCCTGATTTCAATGGTAGCCATAAACCAGAATCACGCCGAAAGTAAGCGTGAAATAATGGGAAAATGATGATGTTAATCAGTTATACTTTTTGACCTATGGTGGGGAAGGCTTAGCTTCTAACACAGATCATTCATACATGCATGAATGATCTCCAGTGGGATCATCAATGCTGTCTATTTTTAGGCCCCCGAGGCATCCTGCGTGCGCTAAAAGAGGTCATAGGGGACGATTCCTAAAACTAGTACAAAGACATTCCCGTGGAGAGAAATCACCTCAGTTGTTCTCAGATTCCCATGAGCGGCATCCAATCATATCTTCATCTGTCAGAATCCAATGCTCTGTCACTCGTCCTAATTCTCAGGGCATGCCTTGGCCATGACAGGAGAGCTTGGTGTAAGATTGAGAGGAGCGAACACTCAGGACGGGCTTTAAGAAAGGCTTGAAGGCGACCTGTCGGTGTTGTTATCGCCTGTCTTTGAGGAGTGACGTCAGTTGGATCTGACATCCTGCCCACTCTCCAGGGGGCAGGGAACATGCGCAGAAGACAGGATCAGGAAATGGACCCGACCTTTTGAAAACTGACACCCCATTAGTGTTTTCACATTACCGCACCCTGTGCATTCCAACCACGGTACTTCCTGTCTCATTTACTGGGTTTGAAGCACCTAGTGTAACTTTAACAAGAATTTCTGTAAAGAGAAGGCTCAACCAGAGACAAAAAACATAAAATAAGAATAACAGGTATTGTTTATTTCCTGATAGAATAAAATGTTTTGGATTTTTGATAATCCTTCATCAGTTAGAGATGACATCAGTGATTTGGTCAGAATATATCAATTATTGAGTTGATTGAGAATAATTAGGTTGGTTGCTTAGAAACTAATAAAGGTTCAGGGTCATTTGATATGTAACAGGTGTACTTTTAGATTGATTCAGTTCCATTTACTTCATCATTGTATAGTTAAACAAATAACCGGATAAGAAACCAACCAATCAAATATCCCGGGGATAATAGAGTTTTGATTCAGCCTCGGCCCACATTATCTCTATAGATATAAGTCTCTTTATTTACATGATTCCACAGAGCCTTTCGCTCACCATGCTGTAGCTTAATTTGGAACCGTCTTCATTAATCTAGGATAGATGATGCAGATCTTTGTTTCCACTTTTAGCGCAGTGTGATAAGGTCGCCTGTCAGCTTTTCATCATGACATTTGCACCAGAAAACAGCTGTCTACGTACGCTCTCTTTTCTTTAATTTTCACTTAACAGAGCCAGGCCGTGGTCTAAAAATAGATTGTCCTTGTTTTGATCCATGGCTTCCGGGTAAGCCTGCGAACCAGGGGATATATGACAAACGTAAACATTTACAAAGTCAGTTCATTCATCATTTCCCTGTAGCAGATTATTGACCCTCTGCAGGCCTGCGCCCTCCTCCCAGGCGGATGTTTGGTAACTAGTCTAATAAACTTGATGTATAGCAGGCAGGAGGTAGACAGGCAATCAGAGATCTAATCCTACTAATTTCACGTTCAATATCTAGCCTGTAGGCATACTAAATATCACCAGTTATACAGGAACTAGACGAAGGTCGTTTGCAAAGTCATCTCTATAGAGAGTTAGTTAATGTGTAGATCTAGATTGCGAACGGTATCGTCTAACTTCCGTCGAGATTGCTATATAAAGAAAACTGGGCATGTCCATGCTTGACCGTTCTCTTATCTGTTTAAGGGTACCACTTATCCAGGTTCGACTATACCCCGATGGGTCTAGAATGCATTATTTACCTTTAGTTCAATAGAGACCTATTTTCTCGATCGACATAATCATATACCTGAGCTTGGCATAATGTGATATCCCCGTTCACATCATCATCTTGGATATATACCGAATAGTGGATACTCCACCCTTTTGCCCGTGCTCTAGATCTTCTTCCGTCGGACACGCTTCCTGTATTTCTGCAGACTTTGGGTTAAGCTTTCAGTACAGGCCTTCAACATTTCAGGAGTCTTTGGCCTAAGCTTTGAATACATGTTTCCAGCATTTTAGCGGACTTTGGGTTAAGCTTTGAGTACACGACTCCAGCATTTCACCAGAATTTGGGTTAAGCTATGAGCGCGAATGGCGATTACAGTGCGAGCTCCATTGCAGTGTGTTTGTTTTTGGGGGTGAGGGTGGAAGGTGAATATCAACAGGACATATATAGGGAGAGATATCTGGGGCGGTAAGATATTCCAGAGGAAGTGTTTGCACCAGGGGCTTGTTAAAATTAAGACGCCGAATTTGGAACGATTCAGTCATTCGCCTTCATATGTAGGGAACGAACTCCAACAATTAAAGAGTACACGACTCCGGAGGAGAGGTTATCAATTTAGAAAAAAGGTGAGGGAAATGTTTTCATGTATAGATGACATGTTAACGTAACGAAGCTGCTCTGATAGGTTTTGGTCAAAGTCGTCGTTCTCCACGAGTTTGATGCGGTGTGATATGAACGAGGCAACAGCCGAGTGATTATCACATAGCATTCAATCGAGTTGCAGAATGACTTCTTTGACCAAAACGAGTTACTATCTGTATTTATCTCACCCCTGTACACACTAAAAGAATGGAAAACAGGATATAGACCATGGAGAACGGACTGGAATACTTGTAGGGGCATGGAGAACGAGTTCCCAATGTTAAGCCCATGGACATTTATTCCAGGGGTGGGATAATGGTACATACTGGCATAACAAGCGCTTATCAAGCTGTGATGTGATATTTGTCCATGTTTGTCCATGTGTCCAGACGAAGATATGGAAGATCGTCAACTTTGATGAATACCATCTGGTTAATAAGTGAAGTCTTTCCAGGAACCCTGAATCTAATTAATGAACTATGTGCAGGGAATAAGGTAATACAATTCCATTACACAACGATTTGCCGGTTCTCCTACAATGACTTTATATATCGGTGTTGGCCTCTGGCAAAACGCGGATTGATATTAACTGATATACCTAAATAGTGTTGATGTAGATTAGACGATGGCTGTGGAGAATTTTAATGGAGGCTTGAGAGAAGCCAGGTTAGGTGCTTTCACAGACGCTTCAGTGGTCCTCAGTCTTAGATTATCACTCACGCCGGGCGTAGAATTGTAATGCGTTTCGTGCGCACCTCATACTTACTACCACTTATCTGTGATCAACGTTAATTATGCACCACAGCATATAAGTATTTTTACACTCGAAAGACTCGCGGCATTGTGACTGTTCTGACTATGCATCACCAGGTATATTGTGGAGTAATTATAGACGTGTTCTTCTGATGAATTATTTCCTGTGTGGAATAGCATAGATGGGGCGTGGTTTTTGAATGGAAATAGTCTCTTGTTTTTATGTGTATGTTCCCATTTAAGTCATATTGCGAAGGGATGGGCTTTCATAACACCAGCTCTCTGTAGGCTTCACCAGGTGATAAAGCCAACCGGGTGATCTCATTTCCATAGCAAAGTAAAACATCTTATTTGCGTATAGATACCTTGTGGGTGACATCGTCACCTCGGCTTAGACCAGAATAAAAAGAATCCATTATTCTGCACCTGCCATGTGCACAGGAAAGCCCTGTATTGGATTGGCCTTTACATGTTGCACATACATGTACATACTAAGCGGCCACACGGTCAATGCTGCGACTTTACCCACTTCCCCATGACGCCATCTGCCGGGCAAATACAACATCACGTTTGTCACTTGCCGCATCTGCTGGTTCCCGGAGGGTGGACATTAATGAGGGCGAATCACCGTCATGTTCGGTAAACATGGGCGCCAGTCGTAACCGGCGGCAACGTCATTCCGCCCTCTAGCGGTTATTCATATCTCCACGCCCGACTCCCCACCTCCCCCACGCCTCCCACAAACACCAAGCCCTCCCATACCCGCTCATCATGCCCGTGATAAATAATACCCTTCCAGATGACAGATGTGCTCTAGGGCGTTATAACAATTAATATCCACACACTATCCCCTTCTCGCCGAGGAAGACGTTTGTTTACATCGTCATGAGATTTGACAGATATAAGTTAATCTTTTTTGATAAATTTTAATAGAAAACAAAATGATTGAAAAATATGTGTTTCAGGATCATGAATCAAACTGAATGTGTCAAGAAATTTCTCTCTGGAAACTTCCCTCTTGTCAAAGATGTCTCTCCATAGGAAATCCCCTCATAAGGTCTGTTTCAATCGGAAGACAAAAACGGAGTAGTTTTTTTAGTTCTCCCAATAGCCCATTTACATTTGCGTAAGCAGCGCTTAAGGTCTGTCCGTAGTTAATGACTGTATATCCTTGCTATTTATTACGCATTGATATTGTACTGCACCTTTCAACGTCTGCACCTTGTATATTTTCTGATTTCTTCGTGGTGAATCAAATCATATTGAGCGACTGGCTGGAGTATGTTCCCTTTAATAAATCAAGTACCTTTAGAATTTGTAATGTTTTATATTCTACCCGATGAGCTGGAAGGTTTGAAAGGGGATATCTTTCTCAATGTAAATATACATAGCCTCTATGCAAAATTAGATCAAGTAATACCTATCTTTCAAAAATGCACCTACATAACGGTTACTGAATCATGGCTGAAAGACAAACATGCACCATCCTTACTGAATGTACCGAATCTATTCATAACGAGACTTGATCGCAATTACGATTATGAGAAAATAGGAGGAGGTGTTGCCTTGTATGCCCGAAATCATCTGCAGCCGTACCTAACGTGTCATAGAGAATATAGTGAGTCAACGGAACAATATGAGATATTAACATGCAGCATTAAAGAACCCAACAGAAAACAAATTTTAATTGTGTCGGTATATAGGCCACCCCACAAAAATGTTAAAGCTTGCTATAGTTATATAGGCATTATACTACAGGATCCCAGATTTAAAAATTACGAAGTGTGGGTATAAGGGGATTTTAATGTAAATACCAAAACTAGAATGAGTCCTAAATTTAGAGTGTTGAAAAACTTTTTAAATAGTAATAATTTAAGTATGCTGGAAACATCAGAAACATTTATATTTGGTAGGGGTAAAAGTACATTAGACCATTTTTATACAAATAGCAAACATGTCAAAGCATCGGGAAACCTGAATCTCTATATATCAGATCATATACCTATTTTCGCGCAGCGAAAGTATACACGACTGCAAACTGAAGTAACAAAAATTACAGGCAGAAACTTAAATAACTTAGATGACGAGTCCATACGAGATCATATGAGGCAGTACATACCTCCAGTGGAAATGGGAGCTGACCTCAACTTACATCTCGAAAATTACATAGAAGTACTGATAGACAAAAGGTGTCCCTTAAGAGAATACACACGGAAAACGAAAGGAGGACTTGAGTTGCCAAAAAGTATAAATGAAATCATAAGGCGTAGAGCAAACTTAGTGAAAATGCTCTCAAAAAGCACCTCAGTAGATCGCTCTGTACTACGGGAAGTAAGACACCTACGAAAGAAAATAAATATAGATATCCGAAAACATAGAGCAAAAATTCTGCACAATCAACTAACTGAATGTAAAGGCAACCCAAGGAAAACATGGCGTCTTATAAATAATGTGTGGTCCCCACAGAATGATAATGCAAGTCTATACTTAAGTATAGGACAAAGTCGAAATATGTCCCAAATTGATATTGCAAATGACATGAATGACTTCTTCATAAACATAGGTCCTAACATACTAGCACTTTTAGGGGATGTAACAGTGGAGACACAAATAGTCACTACAGATCATAAAAAAAATAAAATAGAATTGGACACAGTGACAAACGAAGATACAATAAAAGTAATAAGAGACTTAGAATCAAACAAATCAACCGGTATAGCACATTTAAACTCTATGCATTTAAAACGATTACTACTAGGAAACCCCAACATCACTACCACACTTGTAAACACTGTAATAACACAGGCAGAATTTCCAAATTCTTTAAAATTGGGAGTAATAACTCCTCTTCCCAAACCTGGTGACCCAACATTAAATGTAAACTGGAGACCTATAACGGTAATACCAATGATGTCGAAAATAATTGAAAAAATCGTCCAAACACAACTAATGACACATTTAATAAAAAACAATATGATAAATGAAAACCAATATGGTTTTATGCCGGGCAGATCAACGGGCCAAGCCATCTTTAGTCTAATAAATACCTTGTTCCTAGGAATGAATGCAGGAAAAAAAATGCCTTTGCACTTTCGTCGACCTCAAAAAGGCCTTTGACAGTGTCTGTCATAAAATATTATTCAAAAAACTAGACCAATTAGGACTAAATGATAGCTTTTTAAACTTGATTAAATCATACCTAAAGAAAAGGAACCAATCAGTTAAATTAGGAAGTGTAACATCAGGAATGCAAGACGTAACATGTGGAGTACCACAAGGGTCAGTGATCGGACCTACTTTGTTTATAATTTTTATAAACGACGTATTTAAAAGGATCCGCAATTGTCAAGCATTGATGTACGCAGATGATCTGGTGCTGATATCAGGAGACAAAAACGAAAATTATGTACGAAATGTTATGGATAGCGATTTATTAAATATTTGTGACTGGTTTACGGAACATAAACTACTTATAAACACCAAAAAAACAAAGCAGATGTGGGTAGGAAGAAACTTAGATAAAGTAATCCTACCGGTAAATGATATACATGATGAACCTATAGAAAGGGTCCACCGTTTTAACTACTTAGGAATTTTAATAGATAGCCAACTAACCTTTAAGTTCCAAGTTCAAAAAATAATAAATGAGTCCCGATTAAAAATGCAAAAGCTACGACTATTAAAATACCTACTACCAAAAGAAATTATGGTAATGATCTTAAAACAAACGATACTTCCAATTTTCGACTATGTAGATTTCATCTATGTTAGCTGTACCAAAGAGGATCAACGGTCACTTGACAAATCGTTTAATCAATGTATGCGTACTACCCTTGGTGTACGAAGAGCAAGAGAAAAACCAATAACAGAGCTATATAGCGAGTGTAAAATAAGGCCACTTAGGTATAGGAGACTGCTACATCTAATGATGCACATATACTGGTGGTCATATGACCCAAAGCATCATAAACAAAGTACAAGGAACACACGAACCTCAAACAAAATTGTCATTGACAAAGCATACCCAAGAACTGAAAAATACAAACAGTCACCTCTTTATGTAGGGATCGATATATGGGACAAACTCCCTGAAAGTACCCAGAAGACCTTTGATAGCTCATACTTTAAACTAAGGGTAAAAGAGTACTTACTGGAAAATCTGTAATTATAACACGAAAGATGGGAATATATTACCCAGCCAGTCGAATAAACCAAAATGGCAGGAAAATTTCCTACTTAACTGAAATTTTTCTTCCTTTATAGATTTACTGTATTAAAAGACATCATACTCACCTTTGTACTGTCCTGTACTGTCCTGTAATGTCTTACCCAGTTTTGAAATACTGACCTCCTATGGAGTGTCATCGCTCTGTATATACTGTTGTTTACAGCTGCATGTAAAAACGCCAAATACACTGGTGAATGTATGCTACTTATCTGAATACAAAAAAAAAAAAAAAAAGATGACTGACATTCAGGGAATGCATCAGAACCTGAAGATTACCTTGATTCTCGGCGTAAATTTTGAGCGTTTTGTTCAATCGATCAAAGGACATTGGATCACTTGATTCCAGAGTACGAAGAACGAGGAGCGACAAAAAAAGTAAAGTTCAAAAAGTTTCGAATAAACTGCAATTGTGAGACATCTATATTTTGATGACTATCTAGATTATTCCTTACATTGGCAGATCTACCGTCAGGTAGAAATGTTTGTGGAAAATAAGAAGGAATGAATTACCAATGGCTATTAGGAGAAGTAAAAGAATCTAAACCGTTTTCGTCGGCCAATGGAAACGGACATATATATGGAATGTGTCTGCAACGATGGGGCGGTGTAAGACAATTGGTTTCCTAAGACTTATTTGAACTAGCTTGTCTCCACTCTTAATTTCACTCACTAAACATGATATACCTTGTATAGCCTCACAATAGGTAAAGGTCACCCTACAGTAAACCTCTCTAAGCTCATTAAATTTCCCTTTATTAACGCTCATTACGGTACCATTATTGCTTGAGCGAGAGTTACATCGGTCAGCCAGCGTCTACAGGTGACAGTAGCCATGGGTGGTGTATAGAAAACGGGTAATAATCACGTAGTACGAGTCACATGTTACCTGCCACGTGTCACGTTAGTGTGTGCTGCTTTCACGATAGAATTGTAGAGTGAATGTAAAATAGACGTCCACATTTTAAAAATAAAATTTAAAGTATATATTTCATTCTGTAGAAAACAGTTCTTCCATGAAACATAGATACACATCAGTTGAACAAACTCAACTAGATACGTTTACTTTGAAAATGAGAAATGAGAGTAGGATGAAGTGTTCATAGTATTTTAGTCTAGTCGTGCTGACCGATTATCCAGGCTTAGTTTTCAAGTTAGCTATTCTAGATATATAAACAAGTAATTGAGATCCTAGGTTTGGGTTAAGTTTTTGTTTGTTTGAAATAAATGTACTACAGTGTATTGAAAAAGATTCTTTATATCACATCTCTTAGAATAGGTATCCATCTGACTCTTTTTTCACAGCCTGTTCAAATATTTGCAATATCAAAACTTTGACGCAGTATATATCTTTGGTACTCTATCCGACCAAAGAATAGGAATCCGCGTGTGTCGTCCATCCATGGCTAGAGAGATATCACAATTGCTCGTCCGGTATACAGGTACAATCGCCGATTATTATCGGATGCCCTAGAATTTCTCAAATCTTTGAAAATGGTCATTTGTTAAACTATTATTATCAGAATTAAATAAATTACAATACGTGACCTTCCTCTTAAGGGCCCAGGAACAATTGATCGGGTGAGAAATCGGCCTGGTGGATTGTGCCCTTAAAATATCATCATTTAAGTATTAAATCCTGACAATTTTAACATGCTGACACTGAAAAATACGATGGGACCCGAAACGACCCGACGAGGCCCGACACAACCCGACGTTTATATTTCCCCGATGGGGACTGTGGGGGATATACCATCTCATACCTATTGACCCATGGTTGGTGTACATTGACTGCTTGCTCAATCTGGTTGTCCATAGGGAGGCGATTATGCAGGATCAAGTTGCTATTTGGTATTAAGATTCAATCATGCCCCCCGGGAGTTTCTCATGCATACCGCCAGATGGCGCATCCATCGCGACTTGATTACATGGAGGACGACATACGGCTCCTAGTGGTGATAGTAAGAGATACCACTGTATGATAGGATAAACTTCTCTGCGAGGCAAGGGGAAGGGCCTACAGCAGCCACGAATTATGCTGCACAAATACTAGTCTATAGAAACGCAATTGCAGCAGATGATAGCATGATTTTCACCTCGCGATCTACATATATGGAATATAGCTCCTCGGATCAAATGCTTGATCATACCTAGGAATAAATAAACGGATAATATCAACAGTGTGTTTCTAACTAAATATTGACTTTAGTAATAAGGTTTCCATGTGTTGCATAGGTTGGGTCATTAGGGTTTGGCTGAATTTGAAGATATCCTCTAAAGGTTTAGGTTATCTCTTCATGATTTTCCTTATTACCGAAAGTAAAAAGCACTAAAGTGTGTTTTATCAGCACATGGAGAGGCACTTATAGTAAGATTATAAATATATCAATCAAATAGAGAGTGAAATGAGGTCTGTACACACCTGAGTAGAAATGTGTGTTGCCACTTGCCGTGAAAGGAAGGAAGCTCTCCCGTTACAATTATACCAGACCCAGTTCTCTGGGTGTTCAGTGTCGCTGACAATGCACTCTAGAACCTGTCCAACATCGGATACTACCGCTTTTCCTGTGCTCTGATTAAAAGACCGTTCTTTTAGGTATCATAAATAAGTGCCATTAAATATGTAGGCTTCGAAAATGTGAGCCTCTGGGGCAACATAACATCTTCATAATCCTTTTTCACATCACATTTCTAAAGATCATTGTAGAGTAATTGCTAGACGTAAGTTATGAATTCTACACTAATCCAACACATATAAAAACTTTTACAAATCTGAATAAATAACAAACCTTGTTCATGTAGCACATGATGTTCGCATGTTATCATACTTATCAACCTACCTTGTCAGTAGGTTTATAGCAGGAGACATTTAAGATAATGGAGCACGGCTTTATGAAACTTATCATTTCTAGATATGATTATACCCTTGTCTAACTATACACGCAACGACACTGAGCTCGCTGCCTGAGAGACATTCTTTGAGTATGGACATCTAACTCAAGGGCACATATCGAAGGTATGTACTTTGACATGAAGTAGTATATGAAGATGATGGTTTGTACCGGGCTATGCATTAGTACCCTCAGAGAGTAGTATAGAGAAATAGGGAATTACAGCAGGGTATCCCGTTTTTATACATGCTTGTAAGGTCTGGCGTCCACCTACTACCATATGACTACGATGCACCTCAAAATCGCGTGGGAATGTCACCTAATATCGGGGCAGTTAACCACGATTAGACACCGATAAAAATCCCAAACAATGTGTAGTGAATTGCCTTGTCTAGACGTATGTCTACGATTTTGCACCTTCCCGATATGGCACCGATTTTGACATTTTGTATCGGTGCCGTATCGGGAGGTCTACGATTCTATGGTAGTAGGTGGACGCCGGGCCTAATTAGGTTTTATACATGCTCCGTGATTAGGTTCTGTAGAAGGTATCCATGGTTTCACATCTTTGCCAAACTATTCAAGATAAACATTTCCGATAAACGATCTGTCTATCACTTAGCAAATTACAGCTTAAGGCTGTGATTGGCTAACAGGACTATCTATTCCCTAGCTCGAGCAGACTAGATATGGCCAACATATATACAACTATGATTTGCATCTTACAGTAATCGTGTCCCAAATATTCTTCTATAGCCTTGTATTTGACAGTGGCTATTCGTCCAAGTTCTAGTACATTTCTGAGATGGAAATGGTTTCATAGACCAGGATAACGTAGATCTTGTGAGGTAGACCTTTGTTTTAGCATATGGAGTCGGGTAAAAGATTAAAAAAGAGTGTAAATGAATGTATCATATCAACGTGCGTCACCTACAGATCGTAGTCTTTGTAGTTACGTTGCCCTCTTGGTATTGAATGGGGATGTGATGTTCAACGTGTTACACATAACCCTGTAAGGACCTATTATGATGAATAAATAAAGAAAAAAACCGAAAACCCTGTTAGGTTCGGCTCACCTTGCACACATGTGTCTAGTCACACGTGACCTCAAAGACGACCTCTCATTGGCAGACAATATTTGGCACGTGATCGTGGCCTTACGGAGACCTTTCACCTCTCTGTGTCGCACTCCCCCAGCGCACCCAGCGCCATACTGACCTCCCCCTCCCTTACCGCCCTTTAACACCAATTAAACATAAATGAGGTACGGGAGAAGACGGCAGATGACAGGGATCAGGCAGGATTATATATTGTAGGTAGATTTGGAGTTACAGGATCTTTCAAATGGAGGTAGACATTTTGATTATGGTTTTCACTTAGCTACATATCCAGAGTTTATGAAAAAGTACAAATGAAAATAACTGAAATGGTCCCCTCAGTTTTACATGAACTGTAGGCAAGTACTTTTCCGAAATTAAAAGTTTGTGGTATTTCTGTGCATAAACATAAAAAAGGAGGGGGACTGAAAGTATTGACCACTAGAACGTAAGCGACCACCCTCCGTTCCAGGGCTAAGTATCCGCTAATGCGGAGTGTCCGCTTAAACGAGGTTTCCAAGTTTCCTCCAGTCCGACGTACAAGTGTTATATGTCGATTTAAAGGGGAAACAGAGGCTATTAAATCATGAATTATCTTCTATGTATACACATCAACAGTCCGTAGCTCACCCCAGCTCAGCTCCTGGCGGCTCACCCTTAGACATTCTTGATGAGGTATTCGTTTACACCGGGTTAGAACAAACATTTGATAGAGGGAAAAAATTCCGTTCAGAGCAAGTAAGTGACCGCTTACGTGGGGTGTCCGTCAGGTGGGGTTCTACTGTACTTTTATGGGATAAAACAAAATTTGACATTGAAAATAGAGATCATGACCTTGAGCAATGCTAGTGTCCCTGTAATATTCATCGAAAGGACACTCAAATATTGCTACATCTTAGTTTTTTGAATCTTGACAAAAGATACATTTCAAACAAAGGTAGAAGACAAATAAACATATTCCGAATATATCACATTTGGCGTGTTGCCGTGGAACGAGGGGCTCCTGAGTCGCTGAGCTTGGCATCAGAAACGGCCCCTCATCTTTTCATGAACTCTGGATATGTGTAGCTAATTAAAAATTATAGCTAAAATTTCTACCTTCATTTGAAAGTCAAAAATGGTCTGGTTCTAGAGTCAGTTTTATTCGAGGACCTCTTAATATACTATAGGTAAGTGATTCCGAAAAGTAAGATCTTATGTTTACCTGGAAATCTTCACCCAGAAGCTGTTACCTATATCCAGCCATTCACTAAAAGGTTTCCGAATTAACATGCTGTATTCCATGCATATCAAGTTGAACAATTCAACATTGTCTATCGAATGTTTGCAACGACATTAAAATGTGAATTTTCCTCTATTTAAAAGAAATATTTACATTTGAATGAGACTCCTTGAAATCGTGAAAAAAGGGGTGTATGAAGTCCCACTTTTAAGCGAATTTGCACAAAGAGGGATCAAACGCCCAAAACATCAATGAAAGGGGGGTATTTTTAGATATCATAAATAACTATTACGTGTTCCCACTTTTTCAGGCGAGTGAGGGCTCTGAGGTGGAGAAAAATGGGCGATATTAAGAGATGTGTAGAAGATGAGGGTACCGGACCGAGCACCGGACGGTGAGGCTGCTTGTGTACGCTGCCGGGAGGGGCAGGGCAAGTAGCCGGGTGGCAGGGCGGGCCAGAGAGCTGCGATTGACGGCCGCCCGGGTCCTCTAATAGCCTGGGCCAGGTCGGAATTACCCGGGACAAACGGGGGCGCCCCGTGTAAGCAGACGCCCAATGCCGAGTGAAATATTAATTTCCGCACTGACACGGGTGGGTAAACAGGGCCGGGGACCTGGGGAAAGTCGTCTACGGCCGACCGGATTCAACGGCCGCGTTCAAGTGCTCCTCACGTGTGCGGTCTTCAGCGTATCGTTTGTATTGAACACATGCCTATGTATGTCTTTTACGTTAGCTTTAAGGCGTTTATACAAGAAGGATATGTATGACTTTGATATATCAGGAATGTGTGCTCTAAATCTGTTTTAAGGCATACATCGTTTCCTTAATCGTCTGAGCGTATTGAATATGGATGATTTCTCTGCTCATTTGTTCAGTTACTTATTCCTTTTTTATTTGTCAATATTGCATCTCTCATCTCCACGATTTTTCTTTTTAATTCTGATACAACATCAGTATCTCAGAAATATGATTGGCATTCGTATCAGCTAAACCACGCTCGGTGGCCAAGTGGTAGGGTGTTCGCCTCGAGCATGGGAGGTCGTGGGTTCAAACCCCGGTCGGGTCATACCAAAGACTTACACAAAAATGATACCCACTGCCCATTCGGTTTAACACCCGCCATTAGAATGAGAAGTAGGGGCAAGGGCCCGAGTGGAAGAACGGCTCTATAGCCGAATTCGGTGATTCCCTAATAAAAACTTGCCAAAAAAAAAAAGCTAAACGGCCAAATACCTAAGTAATTAGGATTTACCAAGACGAGCTATTAGGTATTCTTATATTCTCTAGTCTGTATCATGGAACACGAATATTCTCGGATATGAATAAACACTCATTTTTATCCTAGCCTGGTATAAACGTGCATAGGCTTAACATTAGGAACTCGTACTCGACAAGCTTACGAGTACGGTAACTCTTCCTCAACGGATAATGAACAGATAAATATTGCAAGGCTAAGATAAAAACCATATTCGTGCATGGTCTGAGTCCCCATTCTCTATCTCGTTTGGAGTGCCTCAAAATATCCACTCGGCTATTGCCTCGTTCATATTACTACGCACTCCAATCTTGATGGCGAACGAGGACACATACCATACACTCATCAACTTCTTTATTAATGTACCTATGTGCATACATTAAGGTGAACGTCAATCCCCCAAACGCAGTATGTGCAGTGAGGCCCTCTAGTGTGAAACTTGCACACTCACCTCCATCCGTCGCGAGGTCTGTCGCTGAGAAGTCCAGCGACCACGGCAGCCACCAGCTGACCCGTGGTCCATAAGACGGGTGTGAGGCTGACCAGTGTTCCCCGCCGCCTAGCGGGCGCC
Source organism: Alentia gelatinosa (assembly GCA_950022655.1). Lineage (NCBI taxonomy): Eukaryota > Metazoa > Annelida > Polychaeta > Phyllodocida > Polynoidae > Alentia > Alentia gelatinosa. The sequence continues at coordinate 108,961,632 of OX465581.1, forward strand.
AGCTCCGCTATGTAAATGGGCAAAGTCATGGAAGATAGGCCTGCAAATAATCCGGCAAGATGGTCCTCTACACTCTAGGTAAATAGGCAAGGTTATGGAGGACAGGCCTGCAAATAACCCGGCATATCGATGCTCCACACTCCGCTATGGAAAGGTCATGAAGAACAATCATTTACGTAACCAAGCATGTTAGTGCTATACACTAAGATATGTTAATGGAAAAGTCCTAAAGGATAGGCTTGCAAACAAGGAGAATGTCAGTCCTCGGCTATGTGAATAAGCAAGGTTGTGAAGGATGAGACAAAGAGTAACCCAGTATGTCAGTTCTTCACACGCATCGATCACTAGTAAATTGCCCGCACAAGATCGTGTTTTCTTACTCTGATAACGTGATGGATCATGTGATGGCACAGGGTCAGGAATACGATTGGGGTTTGAATGTGACTTCAGACCTGGATTTCTTTTCTGGTACCTTCCCTCTTCCTCTTGTGGTTATGTGATGGGGATCCAATGCTGACACTCCAGAGGGATATATATTTATCCTTCCCGTAATATAAATTCCCATAGGCTTAATATTGAGTTTCCGTATGCCACGCTGACTGGCATACAGAGTTTTATATGACACTAGTGGCATACAGAATTGTTATCACGTAATATTCCAACTGAATCGAAATATCAGATCATGAACTTCTAGCAAACAAGAGGTAAGGCGCCGCAAACAATTTGACACATCATTCTTATTCAATCATTGACAACATTACATATACGGATACACCTGAAACCATCTCCAATTCTATTTTTTTTCTATGAGTGGCATCCCATCTTCAAGTTACCAAGATAAAAACCTAGATAAAAAGTGTTTTCCTTTGTCATTGACGTACAATAATGTTCCTCACCGAGTATTTTTGGTCTCACATTATTTTCCAGAAACAGTTTTGCAAATTACTCTTCCGAGAGGAACTGTTATCAATGATGGATTAAGTCTCAACTCACCTCTTTGTCCGGGGAAAGGAACACCCAACAAGGAAAGGGACGGGAATTTGGTTTGTAAAGAGCAGTGTTAGCTTATCTAATAACCCTGCATAATGTCGAACATTATGCGAATTAAAAGAACATATTTTGAATGTACTACAAAATCTCAAGCATATTGAACATTATCTAAGTGTCCCCTTATAATTTTGTATATCTTGTCCTCTGATACGAAAATCATGGTAGTACCGGTACTTCATAAATGAACTGGAATTAGGAAGCCTTTATTATGGCTCGCATACAAAAAATCAAAGCTCCATGAAAGATAACAGATTTTTTTATCTATGCTTTTCTGTCGTCAAAGCGTGTGCAATGTCTAAATCTTTTCAACACATATTGAAGTTCGTCTCTATCAGGACGTATAATAGTCTAGCAGAAAACTGAGACTTATTATTTCAGTTATGTCCTGGCTTTTATACGTCGCAAGCTTCATTATGACCACAACAATGTGGATAAGCGGACCGCGAGGTTCCCCAGGAGAGAAATCGGCCTTTCATCCGTCCAATGACCGGTGCATGAAATGGAAGCCACAGTAGGGTTGGTTTCCTGCCCCTTTCACAAGGCAGGGGAAGGGGTTTTTTGCGCATGCTTCGTACCAGAGCGGTGGGCCACGTGACTTTGCTTTAATAAAATCGTCAATGTGCTTCAGAGAAAAGGAAACCAGGCAGAGAAAATATCCACGATACTGTGCGGAACTGAACACCGGGAATTCTGCGAAGTAGTATGACACAGAAAAATAACTGTGAATGACGCGGGGAGTTTTCTGCATGGAAGGAGAAGAAAAATGTTTCTCCATGGAAAGCACCTCCGGGTCCAGGCAACAACCAGATTCATTGCATCAAAGGCGAGACATCCAAATAGCAATTTTAGAAAGATTGCATCAAAATAAGTCTGAAGAAATCACCAGTCATACTCGCATGAAAAACGACTAAGTCGAGCGAACATGTCCCTTTTTTTTATTACGTACTGTAAGAGGGTACAAAAGCGGTATCTGCTTTAGCAGTTATTCTGGCTCGCTATCCACGATGCAGGCAACTAGGTCGAGTCCATGTAACTGTCTTCTTCCAGTAATTATTTACATACATAAATTACTTATATATAGTGATGAATGGGACTAATGAAATGGGATAAAAATAGAACCTCCTATTTTGAGCATGTAGGATCGTGCACACAAAGTCTCTTGGGCTTATTCTGATTACATCTGGTTATCTACTTATTTAACTAAAACCCAAATCTGCACCATGTTTCACAGACCATATCATATCATACTTTCATCATTTTTTCGCACTATGTATAGGGTGGTGGGTCTGATATTATAATATTTTATATTGTTATATTGTTATACAATATATAAACCGCTTACAAAAGAGTCACCTAAGGTGATTGAGCATATGTGATATGGATCTAAATCTAGAAGTACCAGCAGACATGCCATAAATAGAAGTCTATCTCTGTGATGAATTTATGCGCTAATAAACAACAACAAAAAATATATTTATTGTCCCATAGGGTCATATTCATGAAAAACACTTTTGTGGAAGGGCAGTATGTTAACACCGTACTGTATGGAGCTCTAACGACATTAAAACAACCCTTCCCAAGATGTATGTACAGAGGCCTATGTATGTACTGATGTATGTTATCACTTAGTCGTTAACGGAGCTGCAATCCATCGTACTACTGCTGACATAGCGCAAAAAGATGAGACAGGGCCATTCCCGATGGGGCCACCACTAATACTATATTTAGGTATTCAAAAGTCTTTGAAAACGTCAGACTCCCCTGGGCTCTTCCAGAGGAGACCCAGCTTTGAATTCTGTGGGTAGATTCTTAAAAGAACCCGACAGAACAACCGTGCTTGAGTTCCCCGTGAATAAAAGTTGGGTCAACCAACTACGACAAGTCTACTACAAGCGCCGACAAGAAAGTTCCAATCAATGCTTGTCGCAGCCTTGTCGTAAGAAGGGGGGCTTTATGACAGCGTTGTCGGGGCGTGTCGGGAAGTGCACACTCCACCAAAATTAACTATCATAGACCTCTGAGACACGCTCCCGACATGCAGTGACACTCCACGACAAAGGTTCAGTCGTAGGAAAAATCGAACATGTTCGATGTTGTCCTAACCTTGTCGGAAGGCTCCCGACAAGCTTCCCAGACGTAGCCTGTCGTGGCCTTGTCGTAGACTCTTGTCGGGAACTGGGGTCCACCAACCACGACAAGGCTACGACAAGTCCTCCAATCATAGGCCTGTCGTGGACCTTGTCGGAATGCCATTGTTGTAGCCTTGTCGCGGTTGGTGGACCCCAGTTCCGGACAAGAGTCTACAACAAGGCCACGACAGGCTACGTATGGGAAGCTTGTCGGGTGATTCAGTGTAAAGGCGGGCGTCCACCAACTACGACAAGGCTACGACAAGTCCTCCAATCATAGGCCTGTCGTGGACCTTGTCGGAATGCCATTGTCGTGGTTGGTGGACGCCCGCCTTTACACTGAATCGGGTTTACTGTCGTTGCACGTAAAAAGATACGCGGTATAATTGTAAACCAGATTATCCCGATGTTGAATCCAACATGGCCGCAGCGTGAGAAGATGGCGAAATGGTACCTTCTATTGATGTCGATTGAATGGCTGTACTCCATACATCACAGTGTGACGTACGGCCATACATATGACATGGGTATAGGAGCGGGCGGTTTATGCACAAGATACAGCTACAGGTGCTACCAGGCAAAATTTCTTTGGGTATTCAGAGCACCTGCCGTGTAGGTTTATTATATTCATTTCCAACCTTCATAATTCTCCCCTCTCACGGAGCTCCTCTGTGCTGGTCCCGAAACACTTAACAAGCAGGCCGGAGACAGCAATCAGCGACCCGATAATCTATGACGTCACGGCAGCTGTGCCTTGCATCATAACTTAGCGTCGTGATGATAAATGTAGGGGAGTCTTGCAAAAGAGTTTCGGTAGAAATCATTTGGGTTTATCACAGGAGGAAAGCGTTGACAACAAGCCTGCTGGTTGAAGATCACATTAATACCAGTAATATCTTTCAGTATATTAGGCGAGCAGGCCCAGCATTTGAAAAAGGAAGAATTAGTAGAAACCAAACGAGAGCCTTGTCAATGTTTATGCCATGATGGGCAGGTTGTGTATTACTACACTCAGCTAACGCCTCGTGTAGTGAGTAGCAGACCTGACCAGAGTGGTATAAACATTGAGAAGGCTAACTCGAGTTCAGTTTCGTATCCCATCTCACCGATATGCAGAGAAAATTTTGTAAATATCCATGTTAGTAGCGTGTTGACACTCATCGGAGGATGGCCGCATCTATCAATGCTGCTGGATCTACTTTCGTTATCTCGTCCCCGATTGGTCTGTTTTTTATTCACCCCGGTGCATAAACAACACTTTATTCAAGGCTCCGTCAGATACACTGAGTCAATGTTAAACCTATGGCGTTTTTTATTATGGGTAGGATAAATAAAAGAGTTATCAGGGGCATGTTGTTGTAATTGTATATATGTAGGTAGGAAAGCGGAAATGACTATTTGACCTGATATTAGTATATTTTGTAGAGGAAACTCCACATTCTCCATTAGGATAACACCGTCTGGTGCTAAGTATCTGGTGCTAAGTATAAATGGCCTAGCTTATATGAACCATTGCCAAGTAGTCAATGGAGCCTGTCGCCGTAGGTAAGCGTGTAGACGCTGCAGCGTGTATTAATTGATTTTCCAGACTAATTGGGTCGGATTTCCTGGACTAACGCGGAAGATAATCACGTCATTATTTTGTGAATCACTAATCGATACTTTAAACGTGATGAACGCCAATTCGTTCTCTTATTATGTGAGGTGTTTTGACAAATGCAGACAAAAATAATATCATTTTAGGTTAGGATAAAACAATACAAGTCGCCCAATTTGGTGTAAAGAAAAAATATATCATTGTTATATCTCAGTTGTTTCACAAAATATATATGTAAGAAGTTGTCTACAAGCAGAATGCAACATGCATTGATTATATGAACGCATTAATAAAAGTATTTCAAAGTTGACCATGTAATACTAGCTTTGATAAATGTTTAAAATGTTAGGTTTTCAAATCTCACCACGAACATTTTTACGTCCTCTGTCCATAATCTCGCATGTAGATTATACGACGCATAACTGATGTCGCAACATTAAACAACATGAGAATGTTTATTCTCATACTCATGAGAATGGACATTCTCAGATGAGAGTGGTGTCCATTCCTTCATGATATCATGTCATCGTCTCTATTGTTGGCAAACAGTCTTTCCTTGATAAGAAAAGAGCTAGGTATTCATCGTGGAGGCAGCCCGGATGTGGTATTGATAGCATCTTGACGTTATTGACGAGTACTCCGGAGATTACAGAGGGAAGGCAAGTGCTCATCTATTATTACGTGATTTGTTTGGTGTACTATAGTCACCGCTTCCGGAATTTCTGTAAGTGACAGCGGCCGCTTACTATTGCAATGAAGCTATATGTCCGCTCTTCCACATTTTCAAGACAAGAGTTGATACATCGAGGGACATCGATTGCTCGAAGTCAAACCCTGGGAGTCCATATGGGTTCGAGTGACTCTTGCAATCACCCATTTTCCCTGGTTCCCTTCACCCGTCTACGAAGTCTGCTAGCACTGCATGTCACGCACGTATTTAGAGGAGGAGCCCTGGATATTCACTCTTCCGCCATTAGCATTTATTCTCAAATATATGCTGGTTTGTGTATGGAAGGTTATGTGGGCTTCATCTGTGACCAGTTGTATATGGATCCATGTTGTACTTCAATAACTATTGATTGGCTATACTTGTTTGGTGAGAGCAGCCGGTTTTCTGACGTTATTTTCGTCACAAGGCCGTCAAATTTCTTCTTTTTTTCTAAAGAAACTTGTTTAAACCTTGAGTGAATAGTGTCAAGCCCAAGTGCAGTACATGTAATTCTACTTTGTAAATATGCCGATAGTTTTTAACTGACAATACATGTACTATACGGTGTGTATATATTCATATATCTATCTAGTGTTCTCTGGGTGAAAAACTATATACCGTGCACTCTGCATAATGTATATTCACAACACTTTCTGTACGTAGAACTTCATTGTCTGTCGTCTGCTCCTGTAATATAAGATATAACCAGTAAGGATCCTCCTGAACATAATCACGCCCATAGTGTACTGTGCCTCGCCGTGGGCCCTGAGGTGTAATCCTTCTCTTAAAACCAGCCTCTTCCTTCTCTGCAGGGAATGACTACGCTTTCTTCTTAAGGCCCTTATTGCTGCTTTCGACTTAGCCCTAAGTAACGGCACTATGACGGTAATTATAATCGATTCTCTCTATAGCGTCATCATTTTGGACCGTAAAAGTAATACATCATCAAATATTTCAGATAACATAAAGGAACACTTCAGGAAGCAGACCTTTAACAGACTCGGCCTAGTGGCTAGTGTAGTATTAACCTGGTAAAATCAAACATCTATTCGAGGGAACTGTTCCGAGCAAATGTGTTTCCTTACGCGGGTTCACCCTTACACGGGGTGACCCTTTTAGCGGGTTTCTACTCTATCTACATATATAAATGATTTTCCAAATAATTTCACACATTTTCGACTAAATCAATCTTCAAACATCAACTATAGGAAATCTAAAGTCGTCTTTCCCGTCTTTCCTTTCACAAGCTAGTACAGTCTAGCTATACCGTAACCATATCACATGCATATCTATCATTGATATTTTCGGACACAAGTATACCTGATTGGAGAAAGCTTTGGTCCCGTCCCTTTGTTCATGACTTTGAACCCTAGACTGTTACTAGCTGGATGATGCTATTTTTAGATTAGAGGACGAAATGTCGTTACACAGGACCAAAGCAAAGTTAATTTCTTGACCAGAATACGTCCTTTCCAGATCTAATCGTAGTGACCTTGTGATGTCACTCTCCGTCCAGAGTGTGCTGGGAATGCTGTCACTCTCCAGCCACAGAGCGCCGAGAATGCTAAATCCCTCTCCACCCCTCGTTCCTTTCTATTAACCCGTGCAGGCATTGAGTCGGGCTGAGTGGCAAGCAGAGAAGTACACAATCACACCCCCTGTCCAAACCACAGCTCCAAACCATAATGTCATCGTGGAAAGGAGTCCTTTCACTCACCCCAGCCACGTCCCGACGCCGGTACCCAGCTGAGATCCACGTCACACACCGGAACCAGCTACAAGAGCGTGATTGCACCACCTACTGGCAGTATGGGGTACCAAAATGAACCCAGCCCAACGACAAATACCCGTTTACAAACTCCTGTCCATACGCAACCTAGAGGTGGATGAAAATAGATCTAACGCGTTCAACTGTTGGTTAAGAAAGAAGCCGAAATTTCCGTTCAGAGGAAAGTATATCATAGTTGCTGATAACTTAGAACGTTTTAGTGAATAACGACAAAAGAAGATTCGATAAATTAATTCATGTCCAAATTCCTCTTGGTATTGTTTCATGATTCTGCTTTCTGAACAAAAGTTCAGCCCGATCTAACGAGAAAGAATCGGTATTTCAACATGGATGTGAGTATATATATATGTATCTGAATTGTAGATGTTATTTTCCTGGACTGGTACATGTGGGGTGGGTTCCATTTGCATAGAGTAGACAGGGTCTTTACCCTGATGCAGTGTGGAACCGTGTAAACATGGAACGTATGCGTGCTGAATATATTTCATGTATCTTCTAGACATCCAAACGAGATCATAAACTACCCCGAAATGTCAAAGATTGGTTGTCTAAAAATACAAATGCACTTGGGAGACCAACTTCCTCTCTCATAAACGGTCAAGGGGTGGATGGCATCAATCTGCCGTGGGTACCTATATCTAGCATGTAGCATGGTGGACCCGTCTTCCACGTTGTGGAGTCCTGAGTGACGCGCCAACAGATAGCGTCATGAGTGACGTCAGAGGCGCGCTTGGTGACGCTAGCCACCACCCATCCCGCCATAAATATGGAGAGGGGATCTAGGCGTCACTAAGGCGGGATTGGGGCAGGTCGTCGGGGCTCAGCAGGCTTGCTCGGCCTAATCTGTAGGCCTGTGTCTAACCCATCAGACCCTGGAGCTGCTCCAGGTCTTACAGGAGCGGATGTGAGCGTAAAAGGGAGGCAAAAGCCTGTAATCTGAAGGGAGCACTAGCTCTACCAGAGACTGTCTACTTACTGATACAACTCTACAATATTTCATTTTCATCATATCTTTGATATCCTGTCCCTTTTTATTGCATTCATTTCCTCTTGGGTAATGAAGCGGCCGATTTTGTTTTTAACGTTTTCCTTACCAATTATGCCTCAAGGCACTCCCGTGGCTAGTGCATACGATGCCTTGAGGCACTCCCATAGCTAGTACAAATGGTACTTCAAGCCATCATTTTTCATTTTTTTGGTCAAAATGACATTATCTCAACTGATTCAACATGGATTTTTACAATTCTGTCAGAGATTATGTAAACCATCTTTAGGCCCGGCGTCCACCTACTATGATATGGCTCCGATATGGTCTACGATGCGCCTCCCGATAAGAAATCAAAATCGCGTCGGAAGGTCAGTTAATATCCAGGCTGTTGACCACGTTTCTGCGATTAGACACCGATAAAAACACCATATAATGCGTGGGGAATTGGCATGTCTAGACATATGTCTACGATTTTGTACCTTCCCAATATGTCTTCGATATTGACATTTTGCATCGGAGCCATATCGGTAGGTCTTTATTTCTATCGTAGTAGGTGAACGCCGGGCCTTATAGTGGTAATCAATGATTAATTCAAAGTTTTCACAAAAGAAACATTGACAATCAACATTAAATACAGTGGGAAAGAAGCAATTTTCTCAACGATTGTAACATAGGTCTGCACTACAGAGGTGGTCCAGTGTTAAGCATGCTGCAACTAAAAATGTAAAGGGGGACAGTGCAGAGTAAACGAAACTGAACCTGAATGATATACCGGATACATTTATTCGAGGTGTGAGTTACCCCTAACGTCCAAACTGAGGAAACATTAAGAAGAAAATAGTTTGGATTATTTTGTATCTCTAAGCTTTGTTTTAAACTTTGTTTTATATGGCATATTGTGAGCCATCACCTCACCTCACCCTCACTCACTCCACTCAATCGCCTCACATCATTCAGGTCAATTCTCCTACCCATCCACATCCTTATTATAGCATAATTGACAACTTAGTCGTCTCTAATTTCAGATGATATATATATAATCATCAATCTCTGGCAATGCTATTACACCATTTAACAAACACCATCTTATAATTTTACATATGTTTTGATTAATGTTATTTAAAATGAATGTTATTTCTCCAAGCCTACCTTACTCTTAACGTGTCCAGCGGGATATGGTAATGTGCCAGTCAGATTATAGTACATTCTAAGAATATAAAATCCCTGGAGGTATATGATAAATGAATGTTGATAAAATATTTCTTTAAGACTGATCAAATCAAATAATTAATAATACGCGTAATAGAATATACCAATATATATATATATATATATATATATATATATATATATATATATATATATATATATATATATATATATATATATATATACCAGCATTGCTTTGCCTTCAGCACCTTATATACACAAATCACTGTGTGGTCAACATCACACAAAACTGATCCCACCCTGCTCGCTTCTGCAAACAGTCCTAATCTAGGTTCACCAGTGGACAGGAGGAGGACATAGTGGACTGAGGGGCCACGTATCTGCAGCTGGCAGGACCACCCCGACTCTCTGTGGATTCCCACGATCCCCTGGATCCTCATGGAGCCTCCATGACAACGTGTCAGTAATTGAGTCTGCCGTTTGATCTCCGTATCTCTGATTGCAACTGGTGGCCACAAAGAAACCCTGGGGAAGAAAGGGACGAGTGTGGAGGTGTCCGGGCTGGGGATGAGAAATGTCTATGGTTTATAGTGGTGGTTATATCGCGACTGGTGATGAGGCCTACAGTCCTATCTGTGTGACTAGCTGCAGGTGTGAGACATACAATACATTCATAAGACAGGAGGAATCCCATATAAATCCGGTGAAGTCTGATCTATAGTAGAGGATATTAATCCCCTCTGATTTTACATTACTCAAATACTCGACCATATCAATATTAGAAATCTGGGGATGTGGTTTTTAATTTAATTCATAATAGTTTATATGGGTACAAACAATGGTCTCTGCTTTGTAATTATTCTGACCATTGGTCCGACCATTGGTTTAAACAGTGCAGGAGTTCCCTCGCCCTTTTTCATTGCTGCAAAGCGATAGCGACTGCACTGAAGTGTTACATCGTGTTTAGGTGGATTTCAAACACTATATAATAAAAAACAAACGAATATAGTGTAATGGGATTATGGGTCATACCTTGTTTGAATAATAAATACTTACTAAACTTGCCGTACAGGCTCGTTTACTAAGCATGCGGTCGCCAAACGCAGTATGCCCCTTCATTTCATCACACTAGACTAGTTTTCCTAAAATAAATAATTCACGTACTAATGTTATATCATTTATATAGAGCACGGAACCGGTTGATTTATACAAGAAACAATCAAGCAGACAAAGAAGAAAGTCATCATTATCCATGTATGAAACCATTAGGAAAGACGATGGAGGCGATATACTGAGAGATATCTCCCACACCGAGTCACCTTTCACGTGGCATGGTTGACATGTGCACTGCCATAACTCAATTTACGTATTCTATGCAATCTCGTGATATCACCTGACCCGGTCGTAGGGTTACTATTGGTCGCCCATTGCGCATAGTCCCTCAATGCAAAACCTTCCAGACCTGGTGCCTTTTATCCGCCCAATATTTCATGACCTTGACCACCATCACCGAACGGAACATTCATCCCATTCACGCTCTGACCACCATGGTAAACACTTCCATCCAACGAGGCAAACTGTTCCTAGTGCACAAGTGTATTATTAGATTGTACAATACTGTAATCACTTTAGTGATTATTAAGTGGAAATTGCAATTCATCCCTTCATAGAACAACGAAAGTCTATGTAATTTTGCTTTCCAGATGTATTAGATAGATAGTGAAATCATCTTCTTCGGAGGCTTAAATTAGAATATATATATATATGCCATTTGACATGATTCATAAAAAGGTCGTAGAAATAAACTACTTTTTCAGATCACATATCACATCTAAGTACTATATCTAAGCAAATGAAAAAAACACTGACATTAAAGGTCACAGCACCTATCTGTATGCAGAACATGCTGGCCAAGTTTCAACATAAACGGCGGTGGCACCACAAGCTGTTACGACCTTTAGCGTAAAAGCCGGGCTAGCAGATTAACCATATGTACCTCACCCATCTCATTCCATTATTGTCAAGCTGCCAGAACGTATTCGAAACATAAAAGCATAAGCACAGTTGATAGGAGCTCAAAACGTCGGTGTATGGGATCTAAAAGTGCCATGACAGAGAAACACCTGCAGAAACAGCTAGAGGCGGGCGATATTAAGGGGACATCCCGGCGATCATTGCGTCCCATCTCTTCTTATTTCTTCACACATCAGTTGGCTGCTCCGCAATCCTCCCTCTGCTTTCACGTACCCGAACCATTCCAGTTTACTCCCTCTGAGAGAAGTGTACGCTGTTCAGCACGTGACCAGGGCCCTGGCGGCGAGTCTGCAGGAGCGCCAGGACCATGCGAGAGGGCGCTGCAATTAGGACCCAAAGCAGTGCGAGTCTCCTCCACCAGGTGGTGCAGGGAGAGGGGCTGTGCTGAGGGCCAGGGCTAAGATCTCTTTTACACTGAGTAGGACACACCTCAGCTTTCTCTGAGTTCGCACGCGCGACCTTCACAGACCTCCACTTCGCGCACGTTTTTTAGGGGGACTCTTTTTATCCCGGGGTCACGTGCAGTTAAAGTAGAAATCTCCAGAAGCGTACTTCTTTGGTTATATTCACTAAAGTGTATGAATGGGAAGACTTTGTATGATTATGACCCATTGAAACGCGAGACCACTACAAATAAAACCACACACAGAGCTGTCGGACTTGTCTGAACAGGCTGCACTCGTCTGGAAGCATCGTGGTGTTAGATGTATAGAGCCGCTCGCTGTAGTTCACTCTTATCTGGAGTGTGCCGAACAGTTGCTGGAGAACTCGACCCGACAGGAACCCGACCCGAAGTTGTCAGGGGAACTCGACCCGTTTTAGAGAACTTGACCTGTTTTATAAAGTAATGGACGACAGAATTTAAGGCCAAGATGAAATATTTCCTATCAAGTACTTATATAGAACGTCCTGATCATGCTGTACAATTCACAGAACGAGATGGTAATTTACGGTTTGTACGGACCGAGGCATTTATGCCTCGTTCCGTACAAACGGTAAATTATCATCGAGTTCTGTGACTTGTACAAGCATGGTTGGATGTTATATATTTACTATATACCCGAAATTTAAAAAGAAATCAATTTCATTTGGCTTAACAACCATTTTTTTAATAAACGTGTATGGCAAGGTGGTCCGTATTTTAGTGTACGGACCAGCGGTCCGTACAGTATTTTTACGTCATATGCTGAAACAGTGCGTATTTACAGTATGTACGGCATGGGTATATAGTAAATGTATAGTATTTATCCACATTTATCCACAGTTGTATTAACAAGATATTTGAGTTCGGATGATTTAAAACGGGTCGAGTTTGTTACAGGTAGAGTTCTCAGAACGGGTCGAGTTCGTTACGGTTCGAAAAAATTCCGGGTAGAATCCAACCAGTCAATGTGCACTCTGTGATCATATGTCAATCCAAAACAAGTAATGAACGACTTACTGTTTTAGGGAAACACGACATCGGATTTGGAAATAGCTTAGGGGCAAGGGTTACGGATAGGTTAAGGGTTAGGATAAGGGTTAAGGATAGGGATTTCTGGTTTGTTTTATCCCCCTGGTAGACAATATTTGAAGCCAAGATAACATACTTCCTATCAAGTATATCATTTATCAATATTTGTATGTCAGCCACGCCTTACCACGTATTTGTCCGTATTTATTCACAGTTGTATTAACTAGGTATACCTTAGTTGGGAAGATCTAAACGGGAGGAGTTTGTTACGGGTAGCGTTCTCCGAACGGCTCGAGTTCGTTTCGGGTCGAGATAAATCCGGGTATAGTTCGTTTTGCGAGTGGTTCTTCAGTATATATGCCAACCAATCAGTGTGAACTCTGTGATCATATGTCAATTTATACTCAAGTGTTCAGTAGAAGCTGGGGACTCAAGGTGACTCCTCATTACCCCTTGGACTGAGTCGTATGGTTTCTACAGTGTTTGCCAAGTTTCATTTTGTTTCTTCTTATCACTGGATAGAAATCGCGAAATAAGAATTGGTACACATGATGCCAAGGAGACACGCTGTACTCGTATGAACCTGATATTCGGATCTCATGAGGAACCACGACGCATAGGCCCTTGAGCTAACCTTCATAAGGAAACATTACCAAAGATAATATACCCAGCAATGCCTAATTTACCAGGGTGAATTCATAGTGGAAGGGCGATAAAAATCACCTCTGAGGAAGGTGATGGGAATCTAATGACATAAAACAACGTCAGTGGGAATTCTCCCTGACAGCGATCTATCACGGGCACGTAGAGTGAAGAGCTCAACCCCGACGTGGTGAAGGCCCCATGTCATTATATTTTTCAGTTTGAAGTGCTGAAAAGTGGAAAAAGCACATCACACGCCTGTAAAAAGGACTGCTTGTATCCTCCATGATCAGTGTAATTAAAACCGCTCTTTTAGTAGAAAGGGCATTAGAAGGAGTAGTTTATGCATGGGTAGCTTATACTAAGCGCTGGTTGGTTTTAATGCATTTTGCACGCTATATCAGAGTGGAATATAGCTCATGCTTTGTCTTATATCCCAGTCTTATTCGTGACTGATCAATATATGTATAATCCTTGTTCAAATAGGATCCGGAGTTTTGATAATAAGATCCTCTAGATAAAGGTAATGTTACATATGATTGATTATCATTAAACTGCAGCTTAAAGGTCAGGGGATTAAGGTAGTTTCCATTGATTATATCTCCGTATTGCAGCTTTCTGGGAGTGAAAGGCAATGATTACTGTTACCAATCATTGTTTTAATTTCATATGTAGTTCAGGTCATTGACTTCGGCTAATTCTCGACGGAGTGCGGCCACGGTAAGACGATTTGACTAGAAGAATCAGGCGGGGAATTACTCCAGAGGGGAATAATTCAATAGCATTGTCCGTCTTTATCCTCCTCTCTTCAATTATTGATGCTTAAGTCTTATCGACCAAGTCGAGTAGCTCGGAGCTTAACTACGTAATACTAAAAAGTCAGACTATTGATGTATGTAATGTGTACGCAATATAGACGTAATATGTATACGCAACACAAGCGACTTAAGCTTACATGAGTACAGGTACATGTCTAGGGATACAATTATTGTAAACGGCTTCAGAAGATTGAATATAGGTTATTTCTACAATTTTACAGCATAAATAAATGTGAAACTAGAGGCTTTTATAAAGAAATAGTTATTTACAAGAACCATATATGTAAGATATCCGTTATGCTTTAAATCAAACTTTTGTTTTATACACTGCATACCGAGGGTTACTTGGCAGCCAGACGTTTGAATAGCAGGGCGGTTGTTTTACGCCCTTTGGGTAGTTGGCTGTAAGAATGATTCACGTCTATTGATCTAATTGAACGTAACTAACATCAGGCAACATCTGACAGCACCACGTGGTCGATGTGGCTGCTATCTGAAAACGGTTTCCTTTTAAATGCGAAATGCGGGAAGCCAACATTGGCCTGTGTGGGTTCGTTTTAATCAGAGACTAATCAACTTGTCTCCGTCAGCCAGGGGATAGCAATTGTGAATGAGTACATACAGCTATTGTGTGCGAAATGAAACACCGAAAACAAAGTTTGAGTGGTTGTGTAATATTCCCATTGGACATACAGGGAGAGGGTAGATAAGTAGACAAGAGTACATCGTGCCAAATGATGGTTGCATCGTGATGGGCTAAATGTACAATGCAGGAGATGAAGGGGTATGAGGCAGGGGTCTGCTATTGAAGCTGATCATTATAAAAGGTATCAGACACTTTGCCAGCGGCTGAAGAGGGAATTAAACGGATTAGCTGGGGATTAAATGCCTCCAGCGTAATATCAGACTAGATTAAGCCGCTCTTTTTGCATTTGAATGTGCAGAGCGTCACACCAGGTAATCAAACTGGGGAACCAACGCCATGCTCGGCCTCGGCCATAATAGGAGGACCGACGAGCAAAAATGGGGTTTGTGTGCCGCCTGAAAATTTTCCAATTTATTTATAATATACAATGGGAGGGGGTGTAAAATGGAAACCTTTGAGCGATGTTGAAAGAATTATTGGGTGGCAGCACCATCATGGAATATTTACAGCCTCTGTGGAATAGAAATGTAATACCTGGATAACACCTACATTATTACAAGTGAACTTGTAAAATTCAAGGGCATTATTTGGCTAGCCAGATACATCAGCATGCTGTAGTTGTTACTGATGTATGTACATGTAGGCTCATCCGTTATATATATGTGTTATTTTGAAATATCCATGAATTTAGAGCTTGGATCTTCATAAATGATCCAGCTTAACTGCAGTCGTTGGTGTATATGCTATAAATGAATGTCTGATTATGTAAAAATTAAAAGAAGAAGGCGAAGATTATACAGCTGTATGTTCCCAGGCATACCCAGGGTTTCGTGGGGAATATTACGTGGTCAAACACACGTTATGGCTCTCCAAAGTTTGGTATTTTATCGAAGGCACATACATGTAGTCTAGCAATCCGAAGAGTGACGTTTCTTGAACCAATATCTATGGGGGAAGTCGTATCACATTTAGTTGCACATCTAAACAAACCCCACTATTTTGATATTCTCTTTGAAAGGGAAGTCCTTACGTGACAGTGCATACATATGTGGGTAGAGAGAGAGAGGGGAGGGAGTCTATGTATTTCCATTGTAGATTTAGTCATGCCAAGCATCTGACAAGGCAGGTGGAAACATGGGAGTTTCATCGCTTCATTCTTGCAAGGTTTCATACCTCACTATCCTTGGCATATTATCGCTTAATTTAGAAACACAAACATGCAACAACTTACCAATTTGCTAGAAAGGACCAAAGGCAAATCCCCAAATTTGACTTAAAGACTCGAGACTTCATCTAAGGAGGTATACAACACAGAGGTATTAACGGAAATACATCAACTAATTTATTTTTCTCACTCGCTCACCTTCTCTCTGTCTCTGTCTCTGTCTGCCTGCCTGTCTGTCTGTCTGTCTGTCTGTCTCTCTCTCTCTCTCTCTCTCTCTCTCTCTCTATCTCTGTCTCTCTGAACATTAAAATGGAAGGAACATATTGTAAAGATCTGCAGTCGATAATTCTAACTTTGTGGTATTTTTGCGTTGAAAAAGCAGCATTATTAATTATAATATATATATTCAATCTATTCTAAATTCTTTCCTCTGAATCCAAGATGGCCGACACTGGCCAGGCTAATTGGTCCTTCCTGCTGTAGCTATAATCCCCCCTTTGAACCCGGCTTTGGCCGGCGGTTGTTTGTTAACCCAACTTCCTGGAGATGCGGGCGCGCTCGTTGTTACAAAGGTGACGCTAACTGGCGCCTAACACGACCGCCCGTATAAGCGTCCCCCACCTGGAGACAAAGGCGCTTCGATGGTATATAAACCCGGGGCCCAGAATAAAGAGTATTCAGTCTTACCTGGATTCTGTTACCTACAACATCTATGCGTTGACTCCAACCTTATTTAACGTATATCGACCGCTAGGAACAGAACCGCTAATGGGTATAGCCTAGAAACTTTACATTGGTGACCACGACGAGACGATTTGATTCAAGTTAGACAGCCAGAGAACCAGAGAATGACCACGCGAATATCGGCCGCAACGTTACTTCACTGAGGCTGGGAAATGTAGGCAACGCGTCCGTGTTCGGCGGATGGCGCGAGGAGTGCCCTGCCGGGCCAAGAGGCCACAGACGCGGCCGTGTGTGAGTGCGAGCACGCTGCCCTGTCCACAAGGCCGGGAAAAGGCTGCAGGACCCGCCGTCACCGCTGCCGCCGTCCCGCGGTCCCGCTGCCGTCAACGTTGATATACGATCAAGGAGGAGACGACGTCAAACTCTATAGAGATGAATGCACGAAGATTTGCCGCCGGTACGTCGCTCTTCAAACCAGAATTATAGCAGGAAAGTAATTTTTATTATAAATTGTGACTGAGACAACTCGTGAAGATTCGGTGCTGAGGAGATATGCGTACCTCTACAGGAACGATGTTGATTATATTGGGAATGTGAATCTGGACAATGTTCTAAGTTATATTGATTATATAGTGTCTGACGGCCGTGAGAGCGTGGGAAAGTCGGGAGTTTGATCCCAGGGCATACGGGACGCCCTGCCTCTGGCACTCGCTGCTACCCTCCTCCGCTGACCATGAGTGGTACCGAGTCTACCGCGAGTGGTCCCGAGTCTACCGCGAGTGGTCCCGAGTCTACCGCGAGTGGTCCCGAGTCGACCGCGAGTGGTCCCGAGTCGACCCTGGGTGGTCCCGAGTCGACCCGGAATGGTCCCGAGTCGACCCGGAATGGTCCCGAGTCGACCCGGAATGGTCCCGAGTCGACCCGGAATGGTCCCGAGTCGACCGCGAGTGGCCCCGAGTTGTCTCAATTCGGCCCCGAGGTGTCCCGAGGTGGCCCCGAGGTGTCCCGAATTGACTCCAAGGTGCCCCAAATGTGTCCCAAATGGATCCCGAGTGGTCCCGAGTGGTCCCGAGTCGACCGCGAGGTGTCCCAGGCTGGTCCATGGGAGTGCAGTGATGAGAATTAACCTAACAGCAGGAACAGCACGCACCCGTGCGCTGTTTGGGTGGTTTACGCAGGACTTTGAGGAGTGGTTTGCTAGGCAAAAGCATTGTGGGGTGGTACAGTGGGATGCTTCACCGGAGGAGCATGAGGACCCCTTCTGGTTCTATATGTTCGGTCGTCTGCAGGAGGAGGCCTGTGGGGACTTTCCAGAGATTGCTCAGGAGCGCATCTTGGATGCAGTATGGCAGGTGGAAAGGAGGACAAGGTTTAAGTTTGGCGGGTATGTGCCTTGGGAGGACACGGTGCCGGTCTCCATGTCTGAGCCTGCTGCCCCATCCCTCGTGAGTCCCTGCCTGCAGTCTGAGATCCAGCCCGAGGCTTCTGCGGCGCCTCCGGTGCAGCCATCTCCACCACCACCACCCCAGCAACCACTGCAGCCATCTCCACCACCACCACCCCAGCAACCACTGCAGCCATCATTGAGCCTGTTGACACCACCCATTGGTCCCTCGGAGGTGTGGGAAGCAGCACCGCTGCCAGAGGATCGGAAGCATTGCCAGGATGGGCCTGTCAGGTGCACCCAGCCTGCGATGCCCCGCCGTCGAATTGTGACAATCAGGCAACGGTATCGCTGGAAGAGGCGTCCTACAAGGAAGAGATCCGCTAAAGGTGTGAGTGACCGACGGGTCATTCAGGTAGTGATTTCTGCCAACCGGCCCGTCTATGACCCGGGAGGGTGCACGCATTCAGACGATATGATGGGCACTGATGGTGGGGCTCATGCAATGCTCCTGGAATGGGGCTCGATGGCTCCAGGGCGCCCTCCTGACTGTAGATGCTGCGGGTAATGAATTGTGGACCCTACATGCCAGCATCTGTCGCGGCTTTTAGCTCGCTTGCACGCACTACCCAGGGCGGGCGAGCTGGAGGCCGACCGTAGGCCGGCGGCCGAGCGCAGCGGCGGGGCCTGCTCAATATCGTGTATTGGCCACTATCCCTTCCCCCCACTCTTGAAGGACCGCAGAAACCCGCTGTCCTCCACCGCCTCCGAGACGCCGGATTCCACACCCTGCTGGCGATGTGGTACTACAACTACGTGGACATCTACCCCATCTGGGAGGAGGGACGGGAGTTGATCTACCGTGTTGTTGTTCCCGGGCTCACGAGCGAGGCCTACCTGGTGTACAAGCTGCAGTACTTCCCCGTGCAGCTGGACGCGTCCCACCTGCAGACGGTCCAGGGTAGGCCCCGTTTGGCCGTGAGCTCGTCGTCCTCCACGTCCTTCGTCCCTGATGTCTGCGTAGGTCGGCAGCCACGAGTGTGCAGGCCTACGGTGGTGTATACCGAATGGTCCTGCGAGTCGGCACTCGTGCGCGGGACCAAGCCGACCTCGTGCCACATCGCCATCACTGCCCGGAACAACGCGACGGCCGTAGTGTCGAGGCCCGAGGCCGGAGGCCGACAAGCTGTGGTAGTCGCCTACCAGTCGACCTCCGTGCTACGCCTCTGCACCGGCCGCCCACCCGTGAACCTGCTCGTCAACGGCCCCACCCTCGTTGACCTACCCCCAGGATGTTCGCTGGAGTCGCGTGGGTGGCGCCTACACGGCATCGCGGCTGGGCACCATACCCTCAATTTCCACTTCCGGCGCCCCCTTCAGCTTTCCCCCCTCAATATATCCTGGCCCCGCACCCTTCCTCCCACCTTTTCCGAACCTCTCAAACTCCTCCCCCGCGTAGTCCTGCCCGTGATGGAAGTAAGCCGCCTACAGGGCTTACGTTCCCCAGCCTCTATCTTATCCTCTGTACCCTTCATCTCCACTTCCTCCATATCCCTCCTAATATTCCTCATCCTCCTGACGGTCTGTTGCTTGCGGTACAAAAAGCTTTGTTGTATCCCCGTAACTCGCTGGTGTTGTAGGTTGATCTGTGTGCGGAGTCCGCCGAGGTCGGCTGAAGAGGACCGCCCACGCGAAGAGATCAGCCTACAGAGCCTACAGGCAGCACCAGCATCCCCTTTTCTGTCCCTCCCTGCCCCCACCATCGTGAGCGAAGATCCCCCGACGGAATCCTCCCCCCAATCCCTACCCGTAATCCCTATACGAACAGAAACCTCGACCGCCCCCATACCCCCCCTCCGCTTACGCCCAACCCTGGAGCGATTAGCAGGTTCCTTCGCGGACTTACGCCCCCAAGATATATATCCCCGGCTTCCCCCCGTGTAACACTTTTTTTTTGTTGTATGACACATTGACGAAAAGGAATTGACCCACGATTGTGAGACTGGAATGATTAAGACCGATAGCATGGTGAAACCCGTGGGGTGCTTGCAGCCTCGCTGAGACCCACGAGTTTTTTTTAATGTTGCTCGGCCATCGGTAAGGGCCTTGGTTATTCGAAGTGACCTTGGTCCTGTGTCTGGTGGTCAAAAGGGTGGCCTTGTGGCCACTCGGCCAGCCCCTTCGCCCCAGACCCTTTGGCCGAAGGATGATTATGTGGAGAAACGACGATTTTGAAGAGGCACGAGGAGCACGAGAGGTCTGCAGCCTAGCTCAGCCTAAATCGTCTGTGTGTGTTTGTCTAAATATCGTGTGTGTACGATATCGTTTGTGTTTTTATCGTTTATAGTAGGAACGATTTTTAAGGGCCTATGCGCCCAGAGAGGAGTCCATGATGGGGCCTGCCCTACTAGTCTGAAAACAATTTTTTTACATATATCAAACATGTTACTTACCGTGCTTTGCCGCGCTAATTTTTCTTCTTGGGTGGGCACGCCGAGAGTGGTTGAGTTATTTTTAGAGTAATTTGAGTATTGAAAAAATTTAGAGTGTTGGGGGAGTGAAGTACGTATGATGCCTACGTATCCCCTGGCACCGGGTGAGATTTTTGCAATTTTCTAGAAAGAACCACTCTCAGCTGCTTCACAACCCCCTATTTTTTAATAACCACGCTGCACGAGCCTTATATACTTAAGGTGGCCACGCTGCACGACTATATGTCTGGGTTGTTCCTATACATAACGTGGCCACGCAGCAAGACATTATTTTCTTTTTCAATTTACAATGTATATCAATGACACCTATTTATTTATATTGACGAGCTCCTGCCTATATAATATGCTATGCTTTATATTTTATAAGGGACCGACCATACTACAATCACAGCCCTGCGCTAAGTATTACTTAATTCTAAAATGATTCTCTTAATTAATGTCGGTTCCTTAGTCTATTGGCCAGAATTGTTTAATATTATTATGTAATCTCAAATGTTATTTTATGTGTTTTTTGAATAGCCCAACGAGGCGACATGGTTAGTATCAAGGTGGATCTGAGACAGGTAGAAATGTTAATTACAAACCAAAAATTTAAGAAATTATAATCATCTAGTGCATACCAACCGCGTGCGAATAGTAAGTATTACCCAGAAATTACAGAAAATTTAAGTAAATAACGAGAAATATCGTTTATATTGATTCTAGACACTAAATTAGGCGACAAGTAGTGATACAGTGAGTTACTATCGGTTAGGTATGCAATAGCTGGAGATGGGCCGATATTTTAGGCCGCTGAAAATTTCTATAAATCGGGGTTAATCGGGAGGACTCTACGATTTATTATGTTTAGGCCACAGTGTTATCTCACCACTCCTCGGTAACTTGAGTAGACTTGGGAAGGGATGAAGGCTGTAGGCGAACGTCAGGTGGGTAGCGAGTGGCGCGGCCCGTACACCCGTCGTCACCAGAAGCCGGGCGCTAGCCGCAGTCGATATGTAGAGAATGGCGATGTCCAGGCCTTAACGTAGTGCTCAGATCCACACTGAAAACGCCAATATTATGTTTTATCACCATGTACATATATGTATATAATACGGCCACAAGCATATTTTCTACAATCTTTGTCAAGATTACGGGAGCTCGTCCTCTTTTTGTGTCATTCAATTTTTTTATAAACTCTACTGTAATATTTACCGTCCTCAGCGGCGCCAAATTGTCTATTTTTAATCATTGAGCACCCCGCTGCTACTTATATGTCATGCCTTTCACGGCGATGTTATCTTCTTTTCTAGTACTATCAAAATGGCTGCCAGGATGTGCGCTGGTGAGGAGCCTGAGATGTGTAAAATTGTTGGAATTACAGTTTTTATTGAGGAAAACGTGTAATCTACGTGTGAACTGAGTATGTGTGACTCACATCTATTTTTTTCTGTAACCCTTTTTATGACCTGATTGTGACATGACGGGCTCCGATCCTCCCGCGAAGTGCTTCGCGTGGGCGGCGGTCTCGGGCTGGCGCCTACGCTCGGACCGCCAGCTGTCGCACTTCGGTAGCCCGGGACGCGGAGTTCCGTCGCGGTCGACCTGTCATCAACGAACAATGTGTGTTCTGCACTTGACAGGCCGATCCTACGTGTATATACCTCTACAAGAGTAACAATCGTATCAATCGTGCTAAAGTGTGTTTTAGCGCGATTGACTCCACCCCTACGATTGGCGAGCGAGTCAACCAAGAGACACTGACGCCGAAGACCGCTCGCCATACACTGTGAGATCCCTGTGATCTACCCTTTTTACATTCATAACCAACATCCTGAAGCAACAGGATACAGACACTCGTATCCCAGCTTTATATCAAAATGGACTATGCATTTATATTTTATAAAGACATTCGCTGGCCATTTTCTACACTCGCGACTGGTTGTACAGCCGAGTACCTATAACCCGGACACGGTCGGAGCTCTGACGCCGAGCGGGCCGCAGTGACATTTTTTCAAAATATAACCTGTATTTCTGTTATCATCTCTGTTACTCTTTACCCGTGTGATCTATATGTGTTAATGGTTGAACCTACCTTGTTTGAAGACCCGATGGCCGCCATTGTTTGCGTAAGACCCGTTTGTTTAGCACGCCGAGATGTGGGCGCTGCCATTTTTGTTGTTTCTGGGTGGTGACCGGAAGTTGGGAATTGCTGCCTTTTCATTGGTCGAGAGATCGTGAGCGCGCGCTGGTGGCGCCTCCGCGTTCGCTCGACGAACTAACCGTTCCCGCGCTGGTCTCAGCAGCCGCACGACTGCTCTGAGACAGAGCAAGGCGGTTAGGTTGGTTTTAGCGACTGCACATCTTTTTCTTTTCTTTTAAAGTTCTCCGTTGCTCTTCGAACTCAGAGTGAGGGACGTTTGTAAAGATCTGCAGTCGATAATTCTAACTTTGTGGTATTTTTGCGTTGAAAAAGCAGCATTATTAATTATAATATATATATTCAATCTATTCTAAATTCTTTCCTCTGAATCCAAGATGGCCGACACTGGCCAGGCTAATTGGTCCTTCCTGCTGTAGCTATAATCCCCCCTTTGAACCCGGCTTTGGCCGGCGGTTGTTTGTTAACCCAACTTCCTGGAGATGCGGGCGCGCTCGTTGTTACAAAGGTGACGCTAACTGGCGCCTAACACGACCGCCCGTATAAGCGTCCCCCACCTGGAGACAAAGGCGCTTCGATGGTATATAAACCCGGGGCCCAGAATAAAGAGTATTCAGTCTTACCTGGATTCTGTTACCTACAACATCTATGCGTTGACTCCAACCTTATTTAACGTATATCGACCGCTAGGAGCAGAACCGCTAATGGGTATAGCCTAGAAACCTTACAATATGAAGTTATGGATGTGTCCTCTTTCATGAGATATCGCTACCAGGGAGCTGTTACAAAACCATAGACTTAACCCACGTTTTGAAACAGTTCCCAGGTCTCACCCTTGCCCTGGTAATAATATGGGAGTACCTGTAGATGGAGGTGCCCTCGGTTAGTTACATATTACATAACCTTATATATATATATATATATATATATATATATATATATATAAGTAGGTGGCAAGCAATCTGGCTGGTGGATCGTTGTGGAGAAGGATCAGACCGGGTCTTGCACAGCAGTGTGTACTACCACACTTTGGTTTGCTGCCACGTCAGTTTCTCCGTTACTGTGAGAAAATCCAGTAAAATTAGGGAATATATGAAACATCTCAGGATTGTCTGGCACACTGATACTTTCCTGAGATTGATTGAGATAAAAATGCTTAACCATTTCATAAACATTCTTTATCAAAGTCTTGTTTTGTCCAATTATATTCTAGTGACATACTTCCGCTGTAAAGCATGGGTTATTCCAAGTAGAATGGCGCTCTAGGTGTTGATAAACTCGCTGCTACGTATACAAATCTCTCTCTCTCACTCTCTCTCTCTCTCTCTCTCTCTCTCTCTCTCTCTCTCTCTCTCTCTCTCTATATATATATATATATATATATATATATATATATATATATATACATACATACATACATACACAATGCCAGCAGTGGTGCATCTAGTAGGTTGGCTCAAATATTACAACTATAAACATAGCCGACACTGCTACGTACATCTCTCTCTTTCTCTCTCTCTCTCTCTCTCTCTCTCTCTCTCTCTCTCTCTCTCTCTCTCTATATATATATATATATATATATATTTATATATGTATATATATATATATATATATATATATATATATGTATGTATATACATATATATATATATATATATATATATATATATATATATATATATATATATATATATATATATACATACATACATACATACATGCATACATACATACATACATACACAATGTCGGCAGTGGTGCATCTAGCAGTATCGTAATCCTCTTATTTCAAAGCTTCAACGATTCTGGGGTTCATGGAGTACGTTTTCAGTAGGGAAGAGGACTTTAAAGGTGTGCACTTAGTTTGACGGCAGATATACATAACACCCAGACACACACGTTATGGGGGTGGAGCTAACTGTAGACAGAGATCACTCGCATATTTACTGCCTCCTATCCGCCGCTTTAATAGATCATGTCTGTATGGTAGTGTCAGGTGCATTTCTCAGACCGCTCTCTTCGGTGTAGGCATTTATCACAAGGCTAAAATACAATTCCTTTTCCTTCTTTTCATAGCCCATTTGCCGTACTGCTGTGTTTTGCTGCTTGTCCGCCATCTATTTCTCATAAGATAGCTCTTGCACATATATGACCTTGGCAGTAGTAAATTCGTATGCACCACGGCCGGAGACGTGATGTCACATCTTTTAAAACACTTACTGTAATTTAACGATTCATTCTTTCTGCCTCTGAGTTCGAATTGAAATAGTGATTCAAATTATGCTGGTGAAAGGCTTTTGCATCCTATTTGATGCTTGAATTTGACGTATACAATCACTCAGATCAGTTTTCCAATGGTATATGCTTTTTTAACTGAAGGAAATTCTAGCATACGTGGCCCGTAGTATACCACTGAACGGAAAATGCCAAACCTCTGGTGGAGATGTTTATTAGAACGTGCTTTTACGCGCTATAAACGTTGCCTATAAAAGGTTAGAGTGGTCACATATACTTTCAGCATGCTGACAAAAATCTATCCCTTCACTACCTGCGTGTTATTCGCTGTGCTATTGGATAAGGAGCAGGGTGCCAGCATCTGAGGGTCTAAGAGGCATGCCCAGCTGGCCATGACCAATTACTCAAGACCGAAATACCTCATTGACCCACTTTAGCTGATTTGTTTCGATCCTAGGCAGTTAGAGAAATGGCAAGTTGACTGAGTGCAAGTGGGTTACAGAAAACGATCCATAGACTGAATGTAACTCAAACCATTTAGTTATTATTCATTTAAAATTGCACGCTCATTCATCAATGATGAACATACCAATTGCTCCTAGTCAGCTAAATGAGGCTTCCTGTGTGTCTTTGGATAGGATGCCTGCCTGCCATTACGGAAGATGCCGTTAGTCTCAGAGTCACTCAAACGGTGGGCTGCCTTCTTCCGGTCTCATGGACGCTACGCGTGACTATATACTCCCCCTGGCGGCCTGCCAGACTAGATGGGCGCCGTAGCCCCCGGCAGAGGTGGGGGTCGGGTATTAAAAGGGTGATGAGAACTGGAGGCATGTCGAGGGGGAGGAGAGGGTGGTGGGGCACTTTTCTGGATACAGGGAGATTTCATCTTTTATTAACACATCGCGCATGCCCTGGTTGGCCTAACCGTTGGGAATATCCGGGTCAACGAGGTAAATCATCCCTAGTGCCAGCGGGTGATGTTACCTTAAGTTACGGGATGTACTTTAATGTAATTCTTCTAGGTCCACAGGTAGGATCGTCCGACATGTTGGGATGATATCCCTGCCTGGAAAAAAAATCGCCAACCATCTCCTCTTTCTGGTCTAAAAGGATTTGTTCACATATTGTATAGTTTCAAACAAGGTTAGTGTCCTGAGTATTAAAATTGTATTTATCTGATAACGCATGTTCAATTATTTCACATATGGTAGAACATACTAAGCAGGGATAGACAGGCCAAATGATTTCAATAAATTGTAATTGATCTATCCCCAGGGTTTCTAAACTGTTTATCACATGGACTTCAATTTAAAGCAATCCTACTCAGTGTAGATAAGGCCCGTTTCTATTGGCTGAGGAAAAGTAGAAAATTCTTTAGTTCTCCTAATAGCCCATTTTCATATTGCCTCAGCAGCGCTTAACGTCCGTCGGTGGTGCCTGACTGTAGATTGGTGACAGCCGATGTAAATAGCCTATTAGGAGAACTAAAAAAGTTTATACGGTTTTCGTCGGCCAATGGAAACAGGCCTTAAGGGCTAGGGTGAAATAAGATGTATTTATATGTATGCAGTCTCTGCGAAGGATGGAAGTGAATGTAGCATAATAAAAACCCTTAACCGCAGTAAAACACTTGGTCGGGAGTATAGAGACTTTTAGGGTCACGAATTTGGTTCTGTGTAGGCATAAAGGTCTGAGCAGGGCCCATAACGAGCTGGTGTATTTAGGGTTGGAGTCGGGTCGCTCATGTATAATGCATGAGTCTGGGCGTCGGTGTGTGATGGTACCATTGTATTAAACGTAACCCTGGTCTCTAGTGAAACCGAGATCTTTGATCCAGAGTGCGAGTTGTACACAATGCGGAATATAAAGTGTTCACCGTTGATTAATTAACATGCGTATGATTTCGCAACAGAATTTAGTAATTTGTTTTATCATTTTTATGCAACGATTCACCGTTCACCGATGAGTGTAAATGAGGTTCATATTTAGATTCAGGTTTGGTCTCTCTCCACTCAGGTTAAAAAGAAAGTGTCTGTTGCGATACGAACAGATAATCACTGTTGGCGCAGTGGTAAAAATCTAACTTGCCTATATTCAGTAGTTTTACTCTTTTCAGGTAAATACTACTTCTATACCTGAAATCTTTTGGGAGAAAATATTTGAGACTTCTAGACCCTAAACGATTGGAACCGATGTTACTTTAAGACTTTCTTTTGTATTCTAAGAAAATCAAATGAAAATATGTAGCACGCACTAGGAAAAAAGAGGACCTCTTCTTCAGTGGTGATATAAAATCGTAAATCTGGTGTTTTAAGGTTAAAGGGACACCCTTTATATCTCGCACAAGGAGGGGGCATTGGTGAGACACTCCTATGTCAGGTTCACGCGACATGTCACAATAAGGCATCCAACACGCCACCTCGCGAGCACCGCTGCCAACTTGCCTCGTGTTCTATACCCGACGCATGACCTCGTAACAGATGCTAATGGAGGCATGCCAACAGGCGTGACGCTCTGATAGAAAATATCAAACAAGCCGAGGACGAGGCATGAATAAGTTATTTGTGCAGTCAACAGTACGTACATACACAAAGTGACAAGGAATGAAGAAGATAGAGGAGTTCAGACCGATGATACATGGTGGCCAGACGACAATCTCCAGGTAAACAATCAAAGCAGACGCTCGTGTAATTCTCTCTGAAAACAGCGAAGATTCACCGATGGATCTAGTGCAGCTGGACGCATCATGTCGCAAGGCAATGTTCTACCAATGGCAAGAGACGGTTCTGCTGTTAGATGATTCATTTGTATGGATGACAGTATAGAGAGTTGATGGGGAAAGGGCTCCCTGGTATCACACTAGCTTTGTGGAAGGTATCATTAATAAGACTATTCATAAAAAAAACCTACATTGAGAATATTTCTTTATCATAGAAGAGGTCAACTAGAAGACACTTGATTCAGCCTGTCTATAGGTTTATGATTAAGTGGCACATATCCTATCTTTTACTCCTGGATTTGTGCATGATTCGTGGCTTCTCATTACTGAATAATTCATCATGAGGAACATCTAGGCGTGTGTCCTGTATTAGGAATGTCGTTGCCATGAGTTTGGTGTGGCATAGAAATAACTCCTTGCAAATATTATTCATATGCATCTTCATGAGAAACCACTGTTATACCATTCTAGTTACAGATCAAGTGATCGATAAAGAATAAATGGCATCTATGGACGCATTCCCATCTCCAATTTGAAAATGTTATTAATGCAATTATCTTGGAACATTACAAAGATTTGGCCTGTTCACCTTCTACCTGAAGCACTACTACAGCATCCTACTTGTTGATAACAAAGTAGAGAAAATGCTTAGGGAACTGTCTCAAGTGTGAAAAGATGTACCATCAACAGAGATCTGGAGATCTTACATGTTCATTTCATATTGTCTATGTTTTTTTGGTGAAGCAGGAAGAGATTAAACCATGTAACGTTTACTATACTATACAGACAGTCGCTGAGCCTAAGTTCTACTTGTAAGTAGCATAGGAAGATATCAATATCTAGCAGGGACTTTCGGAAACAAATGCCATATCTATAATCCCTTTTATATCATCCTACAAATGTTAGCCTAAAGATTATAACCTATAAATTCAGTAGCCATAACGGAGCTTCTTGATTTGCCTCATAGTCTGTTAAAAATTATGTGAAGGAAAACTCAGCAGAAGGAAAGGAAACCTCAGGAAAAATGTCGTACGCGATGACTCGATTCACATCTTAATTTATGAACCCCCAAAAAATTATCCAACTAAAATGAAGTGTTGAATAACAAACGAAACCTATTGTAATCAGAATCCTTGTGATTGAAACAGGTCAAACGAGGTTACAGAGTGAAATAAATGGCGCGATGCAATAAGATGATGTTTTCATCATCAAAACCTCCAAATTAATTACAATCATGCGGCACAAATGGAAGAAGATGATTAATTCATTGGCGAGGGCGATTCCTTCAGGTATTATTTAAATAGTATCGGGAATTATCGCTTCTTTAAAACTGTTATCCTGGAGACGAAGCAGTGCATGGTAATAAGTCTTTTTCAAATGGGCCTGAAAGCGAGGAACAGTGCGTTTAAGATCTACCGATTCAGGGTTGAATAATTAGTTCCCAAATCATATAGGAGTCGATGAACTTGTTGCAGGCAAATTACGTAACCCCTCAGCTCGTGTCAGCCACCCAGTCAGGGGCCATTTACCAAAGTTCCGTTGTCGGCAACTGGATTTATCAACATGTCGATAAACCTTTGGCGAGCAATTTAGGAGTAACGAACGACAACTCATTGGCGACAAAAGAACATCTACCGACTGTCATGTCCTACATCTACCGACTAGGGCCGACTCTGTTAGGATGCCTCGCATGAGACAAATTACCGTTCCCTTGTCACCTACAAAGGTACATCAATATATCGAAATCGGTAGATGTGTATTGGGTTTCATGGCATATATTGCCTTTCAAGCAACCCCTAACAAGTCCTGAATAGTATGTGTGCAGTTTCTCTTTGTGGAGTTTTCCCGACCTTGTTTGGGAGGGGGGGGAGGGCTTTTACTCCACTAATTGGTTGCACAAATTTTGTTTAGTACAAAGTTTAAGACCGTATAATGTGGGTAACATGTAAATGCTCTCCATGTCCGTGGTAAGTGGAGTACCCGCTACTGCTGACAAGTCCAGAACTTACCGCCATCCATCCTCCTTGCGGTAACTGAAGCAGCCGTCGACTACGTTGGCGATGAACTGGCCGCACGCGACCATGACGATGTTGGTGGAGACGAGGCGACCCCTGGCGTCAGTGGGGGCAGACTCAGCTATGTACATGGGGATGGTGGTGGACGTGAGACCTATAAGACAAAGACAACGACGTGAGGACAACAATGTGCGGGGTGAGACTACATGATACACAGCACTTTGTGATGGTGCATGCTTTGTGATTTTCCCTAATTTTCTAATCTCATTAATGGATCTAGTTAGTTGTACTAAAGCGGACATGTCCCATTTCCAGCTGGCGAAATACATACATAATATTGACTGTTTTCAGATACAAGCGGCCGTATGCTCCTAGGAGTTGACGCGCAATAATATCCGAGCGTATGCGAGGATATTGCACAGAGTCAACTCCGAGGACCATACAACCGCTTGTATCTGAAACCAGTCTATATTGTATTTATTATCCACCTTTTTCTGGACAAGTGGCATGTTGATATCAGTTCGTTTTAGTTATGCACTATTTTTCCATACGCACTATTTTTCCGTATGCGCCACCCGGAGCATACAACATATCTAAATGCGCCGGGTATGTCCATACAAACGCCCTATGTGTTTTCTATGGACACTTTGTATTAGGTGGATAATAAAAGGTAGATACATCCTATTAGTCTACAGAAACAAAAATATCTCCAATAGACAAGTGATTCCACTTGTACTACATGTGAAACACATTTTCCAACTCCAATGGTGTCTGGTGTTGAATGATTAGGGTTTATGGTGAGTACTAACCTCACTTTGCGAACTACACGATACACAACACTTTGTGGTGGTGCGTGCGAAATGAATTGACTTCAGACACTTTTATTTATTATTATATACCGGTGCACGAATGTCTCACTTTTACGCAATAGTAGAAAAGATTACACCGTGGCGTAAAATATTATTACTACCCACCGTACCACGTGATATGTTGACACGATCG
Organism: Alentia gelatinosa; assembly: GCA_950022655.1. Classification (NCBI taxonomy): domain Eukaryota; kingdom Metazoa; phylum Annelida; class Polychaeta; order Phyllodocida; family Polynoidae; genus Alentia; species Alentia gelatinosa. Next base: position 108,992,493 of record OX465581.1, read on the forward strand.
CACACAAAAAAAAAAAAATGGCGGCCGTTCCTCTCGCTTCGTACAGATTCTTTTATTTATTAATCACAGAACAACATTTCACTAGACCGGTGATGGTATATAATGAGTGATTAGATGATGAATTTCATTCTGAATGACCTGCACATCATACTCATAATGACCGGAGTTAAGGGATCAACGTTAAGGCCTGTTTCCATTGGCTGACGAAAACGGTGTAGATTGTTTTGTGTTCTCCTAATAGCCCATTTTCATTGGCCATCACCAATATACAGTCAGGAACCACCGACGGACCTTTAGCACTGCTGACAGAAAATGTAATTAGGCTATTAGAAGAACACGAAAGATCTACACCGTTTTTGTCGGGCAATGGAAACGGGACCATAGGGTGAGCTTTACTATGTATACATAATGATACACAACACTAAAACCTGAGCAGCGAATTAAGAAACAAGGCTTTCTTTGACAGGCAGTCAATTGTCCAATGGTGACAAACAATCTTTATTACCATGAGTCACCATTTGTAGGTTCCAGCTCTGCCAACTAGGACGCCGATCTGTTGTTATGTCAGTGACTGCGGTACAAATGCACTATGGACATTTTTAGATGTGGCCAGCATCAATCGTATGGCTTCGTAATGACCAGATTGCGTGATATGCAGAGATCGTGGGTCAAACTGGGATAGGTTTCTGAAATCCGTCTCTGGGAATTCGTGAGGGAAAAAGAAGTCGCGACTATTCCAGACATTGATATTTCTACTATTTAAAATGAAGGTAATTGTCCTCAAATCACATCAACTGGCACGATTTCAATAATTGTTCACTCTTTAGAAAAGGAATACCCAGGGGAAGGAGATTATAGACCGAGATTGACTGGAGAAAATTCTGGGGGCTGATTTTAGGAACTCAACCTGTTATCATAGGGTACAGCCGAACAGTGATACCTGGGCACAGGTGTGTGCGCTGTACATATAAATAATAGTGGTGCAGTCAATGACACTGCACTTGCCATACGCTCTTTGGTCTGAGAACATATTTATGATCCTATATATGTATACATAGGCCCTCATTGGTGTATATATGAACAAATAAATGTGTGCATAACAACCTATAACGTCCCCAAGTGGCAGAGAATGGAACTTTTTGAGAGTGGTGTATATACAACGGAATCAGGCGTATATATGACGTATATAAGACCGCACCATGGACATGTATATACGCCACTAGATAAGGCGTCTACGAGACGGATATCAGGTCGAACTTCTAGACGCAAACTCCTACTGTTAGACACGTTTTGGATACATGTGTAAAGCGGTAGGTTTCGTGTAGTGGTAGGAATGAAGGATATATATGGAATATTGTGAAGAGTATGGGGTGAGGAGTATGGGGTTATGTTACCGCTCACTTAACATAAATGACACTGTGCTTGCCATACGCTCTTGCATATTTACGATCCTATATATGTATACATAGGCCCTTATTGGTTTATAGATGAACAAATAAATGTGTGCATAACAACCTATACTCGTGCAAATAATAACATATTAATTGGATTTTGCACTGTAGGAATGAAGGATATGGAATATTGTGAAAGGAGGGTGAGGAGTATGGGGTTATGTTACCGCTCACTTAACATAAATATCTGCCTAAAAATTGATATCTCATATCTAGCCAGGGCTACCACTGAGAGGTTTGAAATCAATATGAATGAGCTGAGCGCCGGGGAAAATGATTGCCCGACAAAGAAGAACTGGCTTTATTTGTTTTTACACTAAAATATACGATGTATATGTGTATTCTAACTACCAGTTTCTCCTTTAAATGATGTAAGGTAGCTATTCAATAAACGTTTGACCAAGGGTATGAATAGTGTAATTTAGCCTTGGCTCTGACGCTGAATAATGCACATACATAATCCCTACATATTCGGTATTAAGAACTAATGATACCACCACACTAATAAGCATGAAAATAGGATCTTCACTTGTTTCTCATTCTTAGAAGGGATTCAGGTGTGGCTAATGAGACGTTTCTGGCATATAATCCTCTCTATATTCCAATCAGGGTCGCAAGGGGCTATCACTAGAGATGCCGGGGAATAACGGTTTTATAATGCCACTCAACACTTGCAGCATGAGAGTATTAGGGAGGTATATAGTATATATAAAGGTTTGAATGAAAGGCGCAGCAGTCGCGGCGGTCAACCGCCCACGGTCAACACCCAGTCGATCAATGCCCACTAACCAGGGAAACCGGGCACTTCCCTGCAGGGGCCCATGCGCAGCACACGCTTCCGCCCGCCCCCCACCCCCCCCCCCCCCCCCCCACCACCACCAAACGGACTTTCTTCACACAGTTGAACAGCGTGAGAGCTTATGCTTCACATGAACTAATTAGCTTATCCGTGTTTATTTTCCATATATACAGGTGCTAATTAACCTCATTATTATTTTGACCTGCTATGTCTCTTATGTAACCTACTTATATTCTTCGTCATATTATGATGTAATGTGTGTCTCTTATATCAGTGACATGTACGAAACAGGTTACATAACCTCTTTAGTCATAATCATGTTATAATAGTCAAGCATGTATCAGGTTATTTATCTTCATCGTTTTAACCATGTTATGACTAATTGTTTCTAATAATGTAACAGCTTCCCAGCGTGCAGCACGCCTTCTTAGTGTTATAAACCTTTATCCTCCAATGATGTCTTCATTTAAAAACTTCATATTAATTTAAACAGACACAGATCTATCTTCCCTGTGGAAACCAATATGTCTTGTCCACACAGTGGTGCAGTCCTCTTTAGGCCCGGCGTCCACCTACTGCGATACAAATTTAGACCTACCGATATGGCACCGATACAAAAATATAAATATCGGAGACATATCGGGAAGGTGCAAAATCGTAGACATATGTCTAGACATGCCAATCCACCACGCATTGTATGGGTTTTTTATCGGTGTCTAATCTCAGAAACGTGGTCAACTGCCCCGATATTAGGTGACCTTCTGACGCGATTTTGATTTTTATCGGAAGGTGCATCGTAGACCATATCGGAGCCATATCGTAGTAGGTGGACGCCGGGCGTTAGTCTGATCTCTGGTCGACATGCCCCACTTTAGATTTTCCTTACGTTACGGGAATGCAGTGATTCTTCGTCAGTGTCTGATCTGTTCTGTAGCAGTAAGATTGTGGCACCTCATCTATGTCTCATCAGGATTTCCCCACAAACATACCAGACACTGCGCTGTGTTGTCTGCAGCCTTTGCCTTGTGTATGTCCGAAAATGAGGTGCGTAATGCCCGGCGTCCACCTACTACGATATGGCTCCGATATGTTCTACGATGCAGCTCCCAATAAAAAATCTAAATCGCGTCGGAAGGTCACTTAATATTGGGGCAGTAGACCACGTTTCTGTGATTTGACACCGATTAAAACCCCATACAATGCGTGGTGGATTGGCATGTCTAGACATATGTCTACGATTTTGCCCCTTCCCAATATGTCACCGATATTTGCTTTTTGTATCGGTGCCATATCGGGAGGTCTAAATTTCCATCATAGTAGGTGGACGCCAGGCCTTAGACTCAGGAAGTGAGAGAGAGAGAGAGAGAGAGAGAGAGAGAGAGAGAGAGAGAGAGAGAGAGAGAGAGACAGGGTTCTGAATTCTGGCACTCACTCCCACAACCCCTGGACATATTTCTCCGATCAATTACGGGCATTCCCCTGCGCAACCCGGGAGACTAATTAGCGGAGACAGGTAATGGGCTTCAGACCTTGGACTCAGATGATGAGTACAAGCCTCCGAGAACTAGATCTAGGACCGCAGACCCTCTTCCTAAAATGCTTAAGTGAAGTGGTAGTGAATAGGTCGTTATCATGCCATCTTTACAAACCTAATTACTTATTCACATTCACGTTTATATACACTATTATATAGATTATCATCTACAGATCCCATTATCTATATCGGTCGGAAGGGTTTGAATTGGAGGTAGTTTCCAATATCGTGAACAATCTGTAGGGGAACATTCAAAAAGTATTTTACGTTCGTAATTAATGGATGGTCCATAGATAATCTAGGCTTAATGATTCAAACGTCTTCTTAGTTATTTAGTTCCCAGGAAAAGACAGCAATGTGGACAGTCTTTTTGCCAGTGGGGTTCCTCTCACATTGCACTTTATGATGGAAACTCCCCGAGTTAAATTCGGACATACAAAAAACTAAAAACAAGAACTACGATCAAAGGAGAGTTTACTTGTGAACTTTATCCGTCCTTTAGTGCCTTCTCCGTCTACAAGTGTTATTTAATCTTGAATCAAAAAACACCTGATAAAAGGTTAACTTGTGCAATTTGAACTATTTCTCTTGTGAACTTGGATCACGAATACACTTTGCAGCATCATTTTATGAGGAACCTTTCCCCTAAAGAACGCCCATAATAAGTTTAAATCATGTTGAGTCAGTCGATTTCCCTTCAATCCCTGATTCTACTGCCATCATTCAGATATTAGTTTCACACGGATTGTAGTGAGGCGTTATGTCTTCCACGTAATTGATTCCCTTACCGTTCTCATAATTAAACCTCAGGGGATCTGTAATGGAGATTAAATCAGGATTAACTAGTTAAAGCTGGAGTAGGTTACCTTCAAAGGGCTGAGCTTAAGAACGAGGAGTAGTACATCACGAATGCAATCTGAGGTTCAGTCAATGTATGGGTATCTAGTAATGCACTTATAGTATTCTGCAGTGATTGACATTGAATAAAATTATGATTTCTCACAGAACAAACACACCCATATGTATGTAGCAAGCATCGCCTGTGTCAGAATTGAGGTGGCAATTGTCAGTTGCCGTCAAAATGCCTCTCGTTTTACATATACTCGCCGAATCTGCTACATATCAACAATACCGACATTCAAGAGGAGGACCAGACCTCAAGCAGGCACTGCTGGTTATAGTTTCTATTTTGTGGAAAAAACAGGACAATCTTTGGAAAAAAAATTCCATGTCTCTATCGGCGAGTTCAGACAGGTCCCACGCGCATGAACGGGTTGCAGGGTTGTTTTTTTTTCTTCTTTTTTGTTTTTTGTTTTTTTGGGGTTTTTTTTTTTTGGGGGGGGGGGGGATATAGCTAGATAATTTCCTGAAGCTGTATTGAAAATTATCCCGAGCATATACATTTAAATATTTACATAAAGATATATATATGCTTTAAACTAGAATTGCTCAAAACCTTGAGATTGAGCATTGATTAAATTCCAGCTAAATCAGGGTAAAATGTACAACAGTATGTACGTTAATTCTGATAAACCCAGGAATCAAATGTGTCAATTGGCTGAGGTGGAGTGTAGGGGGAGGGATAAAGAAAGCAGAGGTGGAGGGGTAGGACACAGAGACCAAGGCCAGTCTAGCTCTAGCCGTTGACACTAAATGGAGCCGGATACACAGATCTATGCCAAACACTACCAGTAGCCACAGCCATTACTCACCCCACTGAGGTGAGAACTCTACCTGCCACGCTCTGAACCTCTATCTGACAGATTCCCATATTAGTCAGGAGCCAAGAATTCTCACATTCACCCTGCTTGTTGGGAAGGCGGCATGGGAGACGGAACAGCAGTCTAAGGTCAGCCACATAGCTATCATCCATTCGTCTCTCTCCTGGAGTGGATCGCATGCAGGCACCTCATTGACAAGCACACTGATCTTGCTCTGGGATAACGGTGTTTCCGAATGTACCAGTCTGGTATGGACAATTTCTGTATAGGATGATCGCCGTAGAAGGTCTATTACAACATTTGACTGTAAGACTCTGGGACCTGTTTCACTAGTTTCGTGACATGTCTAGATGGTGTCTAGATGGTGTGTCCGGTTTCATAAGAACTAGACATTAGACTTCGTTTTGTCCGTTCTTGCTTGCACTGTTGGTGCTGCTTTTCATGTCTGTCTAACACTTTTGTCACGAAACTAGGGAAACAGGTCCATGACGTGTAGATTTGTCTAATTCTTATGTTTGGGGTCTGTCTTTTCCTAGTGGCAGCTACTTGTGTTGTCAAGAAACTAGACAACCCCAATCTCTGTATGGTGTCACAGACATGTCACGATACTAGTGAAACAGGTCCCTGGTCTATTTACTCTGAAACGTGGTAGAGGTCAGCAAATGTATAATAAACAAAAAATACCATCCCAGGCAGTGCGATAGGCAGAACATATGATTTCTAATGCTTTCTAGGAAATGCAATCATGACCTGATGTTTATCACATCAATCATGTAACGTCACTTAGAAAGTTCCATGCTCAGGCAAGAAAATATCTTGTTTTCGGCATGGTCTAATACCAAGTACAATTATAATCAATACGTCGTAGTTATTCCATATTCATGAAACAAGAAGCTATTAAAAATCACTAAGCTTTATCAGCTGCAGTGCATCGTGGTAATCACAGGCAGGAATGGCAGAGAGGCTGTGTTCTAATTAACCTTGATTGTCGCTTATTCAAATCGGGTTCGGGTAATTGGACATAAAGAGGAGCTGCTTCGTCGCCAAAGCTCAGCATTACGAGCAGGCGCGCTGAAAAATGTCCCTAGTAAAGACGAAGATGTAACCGGAAATTAACCCTCTCTGTCGGAGTGACAGCCTCGTAGTTCTTCTAGACTAAAATGTAGAAGATAATTATGGACATTCATGAACAATTCTCGCCTAGTTGTAGGCGTTTTTGTATTAAGTTGGATTTGAGGGTTGCTTCTTCTTTACCATGATATTGCTGCTTAGCTCTGGGCAATAAGCACGGTAATCTAGCTCATTGGAAATTTAGCATATGGTATTGATATTTTGATATCAAATCTTAGAGGAACTGAACGGCTTCAACTCCTATCTTAATGCCAGTTCTTGATATGACCTTGTAGCTCTCAATTATCCTTCTCTGATATTTTGATTTCACAAATCCTTGCCTTCGTGTATACACTACATATCTACAATGCATATTAAGGAATATTAGACGCAGACTCAGAATACGGCTCGGCCATAACAAAGAGGTAACACAAGAAGGTGAATTGTAATTCCAGTAAATACCAGTTATTTGAATCTCTTTTTACTTTGCCATGGTCAGACTTTTTACTTTTCCTTTGATTATATAACTCTATGTCTTCCCGAATGTCCCCTTTCACAAGACCTTTTTTCTGGACCTTTACTGATAGCAATACTGCATTCATATGGAGTTACATAACTGATTGGATATTTGAATCCAATGGTGGCGCTTTTAGAAAGGGTTACGTAGAGAGAGCCAACTATCACGTCGTTATCGGCTTAAACGGGCCTCCAGCTCCTCATTCAGGAAAACCCGCCTATTCGGCTTGAGCGAAATAAGACAGCTCCACTGGCAGGATAAAAGCCTAACTCAAATAAACTGCCTTAATGCCAATGGCTGACGACTCTTAAGTCCCGTCTAGCCTTAATCAACCTGCCCGTTAACATGCATCACCAACGACTTGTACGGCTGTAATTAGAAATAAATTCGAGTCCACGGCCCACTTTCCTGTTCGTCACAGAAGTGGTTAGTTTGGTAAGCCTGTCAATTAGGTTGAATATCGTCGTGTAATGACGTGGCATTAATAGAGGTCTACATGGAAGTGGTGGTGGGTAGTCTCAATATCTTATATAATGACCTACATGCATATATGCCACCAGGATATATTCCTCCTTCAGTACGAATTGCATAGGATGGTTGCCAAATTCATTGTGTCAGTTTTCCGGTTATTTCCGGGTTTCCGGGTTTTGCTTGTGTACTAAGCCTTATTCATATTAGATATAAAGAGTAGATATAAACAGGGCTCGTACATTATCCGCGTTTTTATTCAAGACCTCACTGGCATCTCTGATTAATAGATGATGGGTTTTTTTTGTGGTTTTTTTTTAAATGAGCGAAGCTATTTTATTAATTTCAGATTACAAACTTTATGCATATATATGATTGTGCAGTACAGATAGATTTCGTATATACAATTTTATATTCTCTTTTCTATAATTGTATTCCTGATATGTGCATCTTCCTTATAGTATTGATATGGTGCTCTAATAACAGTTCTAAAAACTTTTAACTCACTGTTAGGCCCGGCGTCCACCTACTACGATAGAATCGTAGACCTCCCGATATGGCACCGATACAAAATGTCAAAATCGGTGCCATATCGTGAACGTGCAAAATCGTAGACATATGTCTAGACATGCCAATTCACCATGCATTGTATGGGGTTTTTATCAGTGTCTAATCGCAGAAACGTGGTCAACTGCCCCGATATTAGGTAACCTTCCGACGCGATTTTGATTTTTTATCGGGAGGTGCATCGTAGACCATATCGGAACCATATCGTAGTAGGTGGACGCCGGGCCTTAGTACATAAACTGGTATCTAGGCTCGTTCACTTGGACTATGCATCAGTAATTCTCTAATACATACTTGTTTCTGTCTTTATTGCTAACACTCTCTTTTTTTGTTTTTATATGATGTTTTTTTTAATATGGAAGTCGGCATTGATTCATTTCTACCTAGAATAACCTACTTAGAGAAGCTCCATGCTGCTCCTCACCACTATGAACTGGGAAGAAAACACGGTAAATTACGGGAGCATTCCTACAGGCGGAATCACTAGAATTTTGCGCCATGCACACAGATGATTGCCAGTTTAATCTCACACGATTAAAAAAACGTCGTCGTCGTTGTCCGGAGATGGGTTGTGCGCCATTGACAGAGGGCGCTGGTTGGGTACAGTTAATTACATAATCACCTGACTGAAGGCAATCATTGCCTTTACGCATCCAAACCAGGATTAATGTCAGAGAGTTCTCTGGTCCAATGTGCGTTAGGCCAGGATTTCCGGCAGGTAGGCCACAAGGTCCGTTCCCATAGGCCGACGAAAACGGCGGAAATTTTTCGAGTTACCCAGAAAGTCTGTCGGTGGTGGTCACCGACTCCACGTTGGTGACACATAATCGGTGAGGGTGCAGTGAATACCCTGTTTTCGATGTGTTCCACATGTGCATGCCGATGGATTCAGTGGATGGTGGTTTTGTTGCATAATCGTCATTGAATTAGAGGCTTTATCGGAAGTTTCTGAAGTCCTTGGAATGCATAGAGAATATCTTATATGGTGAATTTTCTCGCACGATATATCGTATAAGCGTCCGGAAATACCAGAAGAAAATGCGCGCTTCCGCCACAAGCTATGCTTATACGGTATTTCACGATTTCCATTTTGGCAAATTTCGGTTGTCTGACTTCATCATAAGTGCCTTTCACCGATCCTGCATCGATGGTTCCTGACTGCAGATCGGTGCACAGAAATCGGCCAATGTAAATGGGCCTTTACGTGTAAAGCTGACACGGGGTTTGTTGAAGCGCACGTCACAGAACATTCAACACCGACAGTTAATCTTTCAACGGCATCAAAGACGGAGTGGATTTTAGGTTTCAGTAGAGTTGGCATTATTTCAATGACAAATGGAAGCACAGTTAAAAGACAACATCGACTCTCAGAGAAAAGTTTGTTTTGGCATTGCATTTTGAAAATTAAATCTTCCATCGGCTTATCGGGTATCGTTACTTTGTGATGTGTCTTTATAAAGCCAGTCATAATTAGAAAAGTATCGACTTATTCGTACAGTAGCAATTTCTCGAACCGTCAAGAGTGCCAGCGCATCCGTTGGCACAGATTAGGGAACAGAAAACAATGACATAAGAATCAAATGTGCTATTCTTAAATATAAGTGCAGTGCATTCCAGCTACCTGACTTTAGGTAAATATACTTCAGAACAAAGGGCGTATTCCACCGGACATTCTGCACGGGCGCCGTATGGACGACTGTCAGGTGGATTTATAGGACTAGGTGCGGTGGAGCAGGCAGTACTGATTTTGATAATAATAATAATAATAATAATAATAATAATAATAATAATAATAATAATAATAATAATAATAATAATAATAAAAAATCTATTTTCGATTTTTTTTTTAAATCATCGAATAATTTGCAGTTTTCTTTTTAATCTAAAGTGTCGTATTTTTGTAGATCTGATTCTTATCAGTCTACTAAAAATTAAGAGATTACCATGACTGGTTATGACGTTTGAGTTTTGCAATCTGACTGATATTGGTTCTTCAAACCACATTCTGGGATCCAACCTGACTCAACCTGTCACCTGACTGGCTTTTGTGTTCGCCTTGTGTGACCACCGCCATTTAGGAAACATTAGCTTTCAGAGAGCTGCATCTCTGTTGAGTGGCGGGGGGATTTGCCACGCAGGAATACGAGAAATAAGGCTGCCTATGAATCAGTTATCATAGATGGCTTCCATGCCAACAGCTAGTGAGCAGACTGTTATTAGAAATGATAATCCCTCATTAGGAGAATTCAGTTCACTTCATCATAAAAGACAGGCGTCGGGAGCAAAAGTTGGTATAGATTTCTAGTTTGACAATTTGAGGTAGATTATAATCGCCATTCAAGAAACACACACATACCCACACACAAAATACCCATACAGATACAGACATGATCCCATTCGTGCCCCTACACACAGCCACGAAAGTATCCAGAAGCTCCCATGCAAAAATAACACTCTTCCAATCACAAAAAAATCTTCAGTGTAACCTCCAGACCACCCTCTCCCTCCTCCCATACGTCCTGCCAGCGGAAATGACAAGAAGGTGATCCAACATTCTAGCCTCTCCTCCAGTGGTTGTCCGGAAATAAAGTCGCTGGAGTAAATCAGTCACTGGTGTCCTGATGAGAGATTCCACGGCCAATCACCCCGATCACACCTCGTCAGACAACTACCGACCCCTCCCCGGGTAATCGCCGGCCCACCAGGCACTTCCGGGCCGTCGAAGTGTCTCCTGCCTGGTCACCTGCCCCTAGTGTCATCACTGATCCAATCTGTATTCTTTGCCTCGATAACCTTTTCAGATTTCACAACGTGTTTCAGGTGAACGACATGGCGCAGGGTAATTCTGTTCTCATGTATATATTGCGGAATTCTGTATCTTAAAGAGGGTTACCAGGTTTGCAGCAACATCAATTAACCACCAGCGGGACCGATTGAATGCCACCAGGGCACAATTCTTGTTCTTGTAAATGCAGTGTCCTTCTTTCCAAGGTCTCGTTGTACACACATTAAGTGTCTCCAAGGTTTTTATGTCATGTTCATGTACATGTGCCCGTCCACTCGTGTTTACTCTGCAACGTTAATCTTAAGGTTTTATTGCCAAGAATACTCCTAGTCAAACAAAATTAGAGCAGCAGGAGAAAATACTTCATCGTATGAACTCTTCAATAGCGTATGCTTCCGTGGATGTTCAAGTGAAACACCCCGATCACATCTCGATGTACCAAGATCATAAGATATGTAAAATGGACCTGAACTGTGAAAAGAAAAGACTGAAATAAAAACTTCATAAAAAACCAACAACAACGTTCCTCGTTAAAAATTTACCAAGTGACACGCCCGAACTTATTCAAACACCCAGTATACCTTCATGACCATTCCATAACTAGAAAATTACGAACTTTATATATAGCACATACGCATATTTACCCAAGGGATATGTCCCCACAATGATCCATTGATATTTCTGAATTAACTAAGAAATAAGAAAGTTGTAGACCTATTAAAATCTTGCACAGCTCATTATCCCACATGAATCCCCGAACGTGGGCGTTTTCGTTCCTCTTCTTTTTGCATTATCAAAGTGCTGAAATTCATGGCAATCCCCCGCACACCGAGATATTGCTTTTCCGTGAACTCGTTTCATATAGGTTTCACTAGGTGTGAAAATACCTTTTTACTATCGGGTATAAGCGTAAAAGTCAACCACACTTCCCATCGCTGCCACCTCTTCCTGTCCAGGTTTTATTGGCGCTACTTTAAGAGAAGGGTCAGCTCATGATTGCATACTTGGCACCTCTTGCATGTCAGTTCAAGTCGGGGCTGCAGTAGTAACACTGTGGGTAAGGGTAGAACGACATTGTAGGGATAGAATTAAAAACGATAGAAATAAAAACTTCTTGGTGCGGCTCTTTGAATCTTTTATGTAATATATATATATATGTATAATTGTACTGTAGGGATTGTCTTCAGGAATTTACAAAATTGACAAAGACCTACGCCTTAATGTATCACCGAGTCCTTTGTTGGGAAAGTATCTTCTTTGCCCTATTTGGAAATACATTAGACGCACCATGCAGCAGCATTAAAGTGCTAAATCAGACTTCTAATGGACCGCTCGTTGTGGGGACCTTCCCTCCGTCCACTGTCCACGGCCACAAATGACAGTCATTTTCCACTTGTGTTGGTCGCAATGGTCAGAGAGGCTCCAAAGGGGGACCGAGCTGCTCTCATAGCCCTTCAGTGTTTGTACCAGAAAGAGGCCTGTGTTTCCTCCCCTCTCCACGCGCCTAGCACGGACTCTGATGTATTGTTCCCACATATCCCTCCTCCCCGCTACCCCCTCTACCAGGACTGAAGCCGCTTCCCCGCCCCTCCAGCCACTCCCCGGCTTCTCTAGGCGCCCCATGTGTTCTATTTATAGCCCTCGCTGAGAGCTGCCAGGGCTGAGAGGGTTCCGAGCGGCAAACTGAGTATGGCAAGCCATTTTACTGTTTTCTTCAAAATCACTTAAAACTTTCGCTTTAGTTTTTCAACTGAAAACAACGTTTGGTTTCGGATGATTCCGTTGATTTTAGAATGAATCAAATACATTGAATAAAACCTTCCATTAACAAAAATACAATATTCAACGGTAACCAATTTGACAGGCATTATTCATTAGATGTACCTGGAATACAAACTGGCTTAATGGGAAGCATACATATATATATACACATGGCATCGGGGATTTCTATGTATAAAATGCGATATAATGGCTTGCCTCAAGTAAGAGAAAGACTTACTGAACAACTCGCGGATACATCAACGAGTTAACAGGGAGCTGTGCTAAGCAGCTCTGAGCAGCTCAATCTGATGAAATGTGATTAGCCGTCTCTGTGAAATCTGACTAGCGCTAGCTTCAAACAAGATGCCATGGCCCCTAGTGGCAGCCGGGGAAAACACACAGCCTAGAGCTTTTTCCAACGCTTCACTAGGTACCTATTGTAACCACCTCCTCAGGTCCTTTCCCCATCTTCCATCTATTTTATGACATGCAAGGACTTCGGCTCTTCAGACTTGAGTAGTGTGTCCTTTTACTCTGCACTCTTTCCTTGTATTCATAATTACTATGTAGTTCATAATGGGAGGGAAACCACAAAAAATTACTTTCTAACAAGGATCTAGATGTTATCTATTTGCATATAGTAGAAACTGAATTCACGTTAACATTGTTAGTGTTTATGCCACGACGATAAGGTGTCGAATTACTAGGCGAAGCGAAGTATCTATGCTACCTTGTCTCCACAACTTGAGAATATTCAGAAATATATGTATACGCTCACCGAAATCCAGGCATGAATGCGTTGTTATCCATTTTAGTGAGTCCTCTTTGATCGTGCGAGTAAATGGGTCACGATTCTGACGTCATTCTCGCCAATATCGCAACTGGGACTGCACTCACTTCGCCGACCAGTTGCATGCCTAAAGTGGGATTCACACGATGTGACAAATGGACCTGAGACTGGTGTACTTCCAGTCGGCTACTACTTCCAGCTGGGTACAAAGTTTCACAGATTGGGGTGTCCTACAGTCTCAGGGTAACATGGCGGATTCAATTCACATTGGAAGACTTAACAGGCACATAGTCTCACCCCACACCCTTACACAGGGTACACAGGGTACACAGGGTACACAGGGTACACAGGGTACACAGGGTACACATTTGCCGGCTCAGGGTACTTCCCTGTGTGAATAGGTGTTATTTGAGACCACTGAGACTCACAGATTGGGGGAGAACGTTTGAAATACATTTGTCTCACCAAAATGCCCCTCTAAATTCTAACCCTGTTTAAAGTCAAAATTTCATGGGATTCTGTTTCTTGTTAGGGGTGATTGTCGCTGACAATTGCAATGGAAGAAAGTTGTCTCAGCAAAAAGGAACCCTGCCATTCACATGGGGAGATTGTGTTCCAGTACCGAATCTCAACAGGATTTGTCTCAGACAAACGGCCTGTGAGGTATGTGAATCCCACCGTGTGAATCCCACTGAGTTGAACTTCTTGCGAATTAGTGGTCCCACACGTTCGCAGGGAGATCGTCTAGTCACATGAAAATTCGCATGAAAATTCGCTTCAGCGGATCAAACCGTCGCATGGTGGTCACATTGGAGTCAAGCGCCAAACCCACTAAGGCTTCTGAATTCGCATAAAATTCTCGTGAGACCATGCGACCATGCGAATACATGTGACCGTGTTCATGAACACACATGATGATATTAAAAGGTTTTGATATTGTCGCATGCCGGTTGTAAGTACATGCTAATTCGCATGTGAACTGCGACACAAACGCCTGATCCACTCAAGCGAATTTTTCTTGTGACCTGGCAAACTCCAGGCGTACTTGTACGAACGCTAAATTCGCCTTAGTAGATTTGGTGCTTTATATAGCTCATGCGACTTCACATGGCCATGTGACTGGCATGCGCACGTTTTAATATTTTGACATGGTCGCACATAGTCGCATAATTTTATTCATTATACCGTTAGCAGCAGGAATGAATGGGCGTTCTGTGTGCAACCGGAACCTTTTTCTTAGTAGCTCACGTTCTGGTCGCAAATTTCTTTCGTCATTTTTCTATTACCCTAGTTGCATAAAAATACTTTCTGCCACACCCCATCGAATACAGTCACTCCATGTTGAGCCCATGGCTTTTTCCTCAGGCGCTGGATAAAACGAATTACGTATACATTTGTAATAAGATTTTATCGTTCTTTTGATTCCCCATATGACTGTTATATCTAGATTTTGAAGGTGTATACACGCATCGCGAAGGGGGACTCGGGTAGGGCTTTCCTCATAATACTGTGTGATAATAGTGGGTGATGGCTTTTACGTCAATAAATACGCTTACCAAGGGCCTATCAAACCTAAGTCGATTTATGGACCACCAAAATAAGGATGGTGGGTGGATATCAGCCCTCCACGCCTCTCTTCAGTAGCCCTCTTTCCCATAGTATTTGGAAATATATTTGAGTCTGGTTTCAGGAACTTAGTTACCCTCTCTGTATTAAGGGTTATCAAGGTCCAGTAGGTTAACTCAATATTGGAAATTGTTACAACTTTAAGATTGTATGTTCTGATCAACATCATGGAATTCTTCAACTGCACCGATTTTCATTATTGACATACACGCCTTCTACCACATCTAAATCACGATCATGAATTATCTTCCACTGACGTCCCCTACAATACAACAGCTATTAATCCTCGAATATTCCCCAAAGTGGTTATAGTCATGATGCCCCACGAATATATTGCTATGTTTCATAACGATAACGATAACCATCAATAAGTGAATTGATATTTGTGTCCTGAAAAGTTCATCCTAGTTCCTAATAAGGCCCGTCCTATTTTGCGTCTCGAAGGTAATAAATGCCATATTGCATTATCCACTAGCCCGCAGGGGCTGCGGCAGAAATGACCTGCCCTGGGGCAATGCTACTGGTATGGGCACGGCATAACTCAATTACAGCCAACGTGAACGGGACACATAGATCAGCCATGATATGTGTGCTGACCTCGCAAAGTCAGACACATGTGGCAATCTCCGTACATGTACTGAGGACAGGATATTCGGTAACCACAAAAATCATTTGTATAAGATATATAGGTAAGGCTATTAAACAATCTGTTTAAATCGTAGTCTTATTCAGGTAACTTCACAGTTTCCGACTCAGAATACCTTTGTCAAAAAATGTCCATATCAAACCGATTATCAAGGATTCAGTTGTTATTCGGCGGGATTACCTTTAACAATGCTATTATTTACAAACCAGACGTTTCAGCAGAAACAGTCAAACCTATCAACAATGGGAACGACAGACCGGCAGTGATTTCATGAATGTTTTTTTTCTTTCACTTAAACCTTGATCTGTTGGAATCGACCAATTTTACAATGTGTACCACATTTTATCCTACCCGTCATGTGAATCTCCAGAGACTTGACAGGGTGTGGCTATGCCACGGTTATGCCATGAAATATTTATATGCCACTGGTGACAAAAGATGAACATGTGACGGGGTGATGAGGTAGGATAAAATCTAAACATCATTCAATTTCATTTAATTGTTTACATGGCGTTTGTTGTCGTCTGCTACAGATATCACTCAGCTCTGCTGATATCATTGCGCGAACACCAATCACGCCATATAAACAATCAAATGAAATTTCGCGACGTTTTATGACAGTATTTTCGACATGATAACCTCAGTATTGTATTGTTTCAAACCCACATTGAGTATGATCCCCAGGTGGCTAAATGTGTCTAACATTTTAAAGCAATGAATGGAGGATAGGTCCTAGCAAGTCAACATCTATACAACTGTATATTAATTTGCTAATGTAGACAGATATGGCGCTGGCAAACAAACAAGTTATCTCTGCACTCCGTCTGCAGAATGACGGTCATCAGACTTCATATATATGTACACCACCGCAATCATCGTGCAGCTTTATGGTAAACAGGCGATTACCGGTCCTGCCTGTAGAATTATGGAGCGATGAACAGAAACAAAATTATATGTAGATATTCTGTGCAATATCCGCTTATGTTGAGGAAAGAATCTCTGTTTAAAATGTGCACCATCCAATTAGTCTATTGTGTATAGGAAGCATCTTCTTCGTGGAATCTTAACATCCATTAAGAGGCTAATTAAACCAATTGCATTTAGCCACGTAATTCCCGATATTACAATAATTGGCATTATTCAAGGCAGGACAATGACCATCCATTGCCGTCAGAAGTCTGGTGATTAAACCAGATCTAATTAAGTAATTTTGTATGGCGACCACTTGATATACCATAAGGTTGGACGGTCCTTTGTGCAAAGACCCTGACCTTTGGGTGACCTTGAATGTCTTTGATCATTGACCAGAGCGGCTTGATCCCGTCCACCTCATTACAGACACAGATCGTGTATTATGCACGCCAGCCGTCCATCTTCCACTGATGTAATAGGCAGCCGTCAGTTAATCAACGGATGAATAAGCAACCTCAGGTGGTGAAGGATGATGGTGGTCCGTCAATGTTACATTAACCTGTCTCCGATCCCTAGACTCTACTGCTTCAGTCTCTACTAAGGTAAGAAAGTAATTATTTCTGCTTCAACACGTTATCATTCAATATCTTCCGCAATGAACATTGTATCAAGTTGAATGGGATATTAAATGAATAAACCTGTGATGGTATTGCTCCCTGATCTATTCGCCCTTTTTATATACTACTTTCACCTAATGTAAGTAGTAGATGAAGAGTGGTGAGGCTAGCAGGGCACTTTTGCTATTAATTAACACCAGCTTTTCAGCTACGATTACCCTACACTTTGGGAAGTGTAAGTCATGAACGCTGTGAGTTGGAATTAAAGACGCTTATTACTGCTGAGTTTAATGCGGCAAGATTAGATATGAGATTATCAATTCCTAATAATCTTTCTACTTTTCTCTTTTCTCCGTGGAGATATTGGAAAAATAGGAAAAATGGTCAAGGCCCGTTGGGTCTTGGTCCCTTTTTCCTTTCAGGATTATATGAGATTATACCTATTTATAGACATTATCTGCAATGCAGTATCGTGCCAATCGGGTTTAATTTTTGTGGCACCTTCAGAAGTTTCATTGCTAATGCATGTAAATGAGGACTTCATCCACACGAGTCATAAAACATTCACCATCGTCTGATCGGGTGCCGCTAGGTCGTGCCCACTCTCCCCATCTTCTCCTTCTAAACCTATTGCACTATTTATAGGGTTTGCTTCAATCTTAGCTCCCATGATCAATCATTCTACACCTGCCTGAGCGGGGTTCCAGCTCGTCATCAAACCTAGATGCCTGCCTGTGTGTTCCCCCATCCCAAACCCATTCTGGAATATTTCTTCTCTTTTAATGTGCTCTAATTTGAAGTTCTTGGTGTGAAAATGCACTCTTTTTCTTTTTTTTGCATTCTGATGACTAATGATGCCATGCTAATTCATTATAAGCAATGCAAATGATAATTATTCCTAAATCTTGTAGTACTTAGCTTCCTCCCTGATCATTTTGCGAGTTCTAATGTGATATGTTTACTGGAGGGTGAAAGCAATGTCTGGAAGAAAAGCCTGGTCTGTAGGGAATTACTGTCACTAACTGCCTGTTTCAGGCCGAGTACACGCTGTCATGGACAGCTTCCGCCTCCGTTCCTGAAACGACGGAGGAAATCCTATTCTTTCTAAAGCCCAGGTACCTTCAGCTGATGGAAAAAAGGATTCTAGGTGGATAAATTCACATACGCCACGCCTGCAGCGTTAGATATTTGTACACACTATACATACATGATAAAATCTACCGTTATGGCCCAGTGACTTTTCAATGTTGAATGTGGTTCATTTTTTACTTCATATAAAGCCTATCATATTGTTCTGTTGGAGTAAGGTTCACTATTTAATAAGACATAAGGTTGATCCATAGTAAATCCAATTGGCAACAAGATATCATTGGGGTTTTGAATATGAGACAATCTTACTCTTCCTGCAACAAAATTCAGAAAGTTCACTGATTTCCTATGTCCCCGGGATGCCTGGTCATAAGCTATAGATTCCTTTCTAGTAAATACCCAAAGGCATCAAAGGTCTCTTCATGTGGATTATCCGAAAGTTCCATGAGGAAGTGAAAAGGTTAGAGACAGAACTCCAGATCCAATTACTAAAGAAATCACAGGTCTGACAGATGACCAGTTTTAGTAAAAGAGCCCTTTTACTGCAGTGGGGATTTCTGTAAAGTTAATTTGCTTCAGGAAGAATGCATATGATTATAAGTAGGAGATCTGTCGCTTGGAATGGTATTATGCATTACGTGTTGGGTGAGAGACGGATCTATAAAGACCTCCGATGGGATGTGTGGAGTTATCAGTTGGACCCTTATCAAATACGCATTAAAGGAAAAGATAGCTGAAATTAACCTGTTTTAAATTTGTTTTAAAGGATGCTAAAGATGTCTCCTGCAATGCTGATTTTGTCAACATCTTTTATTAACAAGTTAGAAATATTTTGTGTAGGAAGGTCTATCCGCGTCAGTCACACAACTATGTGCAGTAGCTTGAAAACAGTAAGATATGGAAAGAAAGGTTATTTTTTAGTCTCAACTGTATAGTTAACTGTGCCATGTGTCTCTATCTTGATGAATATGGTCATACATATAATTTAATCTTCCTCTTTCTCATAAAGGAGCCAGCATTGCTGCCTTATACATCTTTCCCCAACATGTCATTATACATGAGGCTCCTCTAAAATTAATTAGTTTGACCCGAGGCAGCTTGATGTCTCTTTTGTTATCTCATCCTGTTCAAGGAACTGTTGCTACCTGTACAACATTTGTGCATGCACAACAAAGTTAAATGTTGCTCCCACGAGATAAGGTTTATACAATATTGATGCAATATACAGGGGCGTACCCAGGGGGGGGGCACAGGGGGCACGTGCCCCCCACGAAATTTTCCCAAGGATGGTCTGTTCCGACTAAAAATTCTCTACACACTGTTTTTTGAATTTTGTTTCTATCTATGATAGTTAAAAAGTTACAGCATTATACAAGAATGGGATATCTCTATGGAGAAGAATTCTCACGGCTCTAAGCCTAGTTCATTAAGAATTCTTTTCCCATAGAGCATAGTGAGAACCTTGTACAGATTACGACTTACCAGATCTTTGGAGAGGGGTGCAGGTTGAGGGGAGTCACTTGAAGGATGCATGTAAGGTAGTCCCAGGTGTGCCCTCCCCCCACCCTCTAAAAGAAATCCCCCTACCTGCCCCTGGACTCCCAAAGAGGCAGTTTTAGAGCCCTTGCAATCATCATAAATAGCCTTAGATCAGTAACCATCCTGGTCCCTGAAACAAAATCCAAGAGGTACTTTGTGTACAATATAGAAACCAAGTGCTTCTGCAGGTTTTGCCCCCTGGACCCCCAGATGGATTTTGCCACCAGACACCTCAGTTGTGTGACCCCCTCCTCCTTGGAATTAAATTCTATATATAGCTTGTATAGTCTTTTGACATACAAGTGCGCCCAGGGACTTCATCCCCTCCCCACCTGTATTACTAAAGAAGCACTTTGCCCCTGACCCATTGTAATTTCTGAATTATATGAAACCCATGTGCTTCCAGGGGTTCTGACCCCTGGACCTCCCAGGTGGGTTTTTGCAACTAGACCCCTGGCAATCTTCACATGTAGTTTCAGGTGTGTAAAAACCCTTCCCCTAAATAGAGTCACTAACATATGATTACTTCACGGGGCTTTACCCCTGACCCCCATGATTTGCCTTGCTCTTAGACCCCTCAATAAATCCCCAAATAGCCAGGGGGTTTCACCCCCTTGACCCCAATGAGGACTTTAATGATGGACCCTTGGTACCTGGTCTCAGCTTGTGTAGGCTAATCTATAAAATCCAAATATTTCAGAGGGATTTGCCGGGACCCCATTAGGGGCTCTCATGGCGATATTGCCATGTGATCCTGGGGGATTTGCCCCCTGGACCACCATGTGGGACCAGGCTGCTAAACCTCTGACAATCTTCCCAGATGGCTTAACATATGTAACCCCCTCCTTGAAAAAAAATCTTAAGGAGAGGTTGTAGAATTTTTGCGATACAGGGTCTTCTATGGGATTTACCCCCTGGACCCCCAGGAGGGGGTTTGCTGCTCGAACATGGCAAAATACCCAGATACTCTAAGAAGTGTAACCCTGTTCCCTGAAACAAAAGCCAGGATAGAGATTGCATATAATCCAAGTTCTTTCAAGGGCTTTGCCCCCTGGACCCCAGAATGGGCTTTTCTGCTAGACACTGACAATATTCACAGATAACCTAAGATATGTGTGCCCCTCTTCAAAGAAAATCCTGGGGGTGGCTTTTATAATCTATAGAATCCAAATGTTCTCAGGGGCTTTGTCCCCTGGACACCCAGAGGGGGTTTTGCAGCCAGACCCCTGGTAATAATTCTAGATAGTCTAAGAAGTGTAACCCCTGTCCCTAGAAAAAAAATCCTGGTACAGGTTGTATAATCCATGAAATTCAAGTTCCTCTGGCGGCTTTGCCCCCTGGACCCCCAGGAGGAGCTGGATCCCTGGTCACATTCCCCCAGAAACAGAATCCGGAATACAGCTTGTATAATCTAAGGGCGTCCGAGGCTTTGCCCCGGTACCTCACAGGAGAGCCTTGTTAGCTGTGCCCTCCCCGAAACAAAATCCTGGGTACGCCCGTGAATAGATCTACACAGAATCTGCAAAATACTGTTCTGGTACGTAACTTAAGGCCGCTTTTTCGATCCTCATTAACTAAATTACTTGAATAGTCGAAAACCAATGCTATAAGGGCTTGACATATTCCTCTACTCTTACCAAAAGTTAGGTTCTTGTTTTACAAAGGTATAATAGGAGATGATTAGCCCTTTTTACAGTTTCTGTTATGCAGCATTCCCAATTTAAATGGCGTATAGTAATTTTTATTAACCACCGAATACGGAGTCTCCTTAAGAATACCATTTGGTGTGAGTATTTTGCTACCAGGAGATTACTGAGGCCCGTAACCGCCTGCTTCTGAAATCAGGAGATTATTGGAAATAGTTCCCAAAATGTCATCGGGCCCCTAGCGAGAGAAATGCGCCACCTATCCTCGAACCAGACTCTATGTAATCACCTCGCTATCGCTCGGAGATTACTACATGTCTGGTCCTCGGAGATTACTGCCGCTCGTATCTGAAACCAGTTAATATTATGTATGTCATCCTTGTTCAAACCGATGTGGTCTAAAAACACACACTCTACTTCATGAGTATCTACACATTACTTGCATCAACAATAGTCTAGGTTCATATATACAGATTATTACGTAGGTGTTGTGTGACTGGTCCTATACTCGTATCCGCAGTAAATATCACAAAATCATAAAAATGTTGACTAACAGAGGCCCCCGGTACGCCGCCCTGTGGCCCTCAAGTGGGGGCAGGTGATTGACATAGGACGGACAGGGAGAGATAGTAGGAAATGGGAGGGAAGAGGTGGTAGTAATAACCATGAGGAAATTGAAATGGAATAGACGTGAAGCAAATGTTCTTATTTGATAGGTGGACATTTGTAGCCTCGTGTGTGTCTGGGAAGGGACTGGTTGTATGGTGCAGAGGTACTAGTCAGGAGCTTTTGAGCATTGTAGGCATGTTTGGGTCTGAAAGTAGAAGATTAAAGAGAATCAAAGACTTCACGGGAATATGAAACTGGGGTTGGTGGACTACAGGTTTGAGTGAGTTGTTTTCTCGATAACGCCCGTACCCTGTCTATGTGGTGTAGGAACTAAAAGAACTCTCACCTCGGTAAATGTGTAGGGGTGAGATTTCTACCTAAATTCAATACATTAAATTCATTACACCACCCTCATGGTGTAAAAGAACCCTGATAAAGTCTGGTAAGAACCTGTAATGGCTAACTGGACGTTAAATCAAACCAACAAACAAACAAAGTTTTTCCAATTCTTTTGGGGCAGAGGATAAATTGTGTTTTTTATCTCTGTCCTAAACAAACAAAACCATAACTCCGTAGCAACATTTAGATCGAGTGCATGATGTACCAGACGGAGAATGCGGCCTTCTAACTAGAAACTGAGCCCTCGATCCTCGACCGACTCAGTATCAATTGGATGTTCCAGGTAGAAGGGGCAAATACGGAGCTGCATCAGGTCAGGGAGATGTAACAGTGCTTATTCCGCTTTACATCGTTGCCATAGGTTTGAAGGAGTGATGATTATTTATCCTACCCCTAATAAAAAACTCCATAGGCTTAACATTGGGTCACTGTATTCGGTCTGGAGTTCAGAAAAATGAAAAATATCACTCTAGTGGGATACACTTGACAAATGACGTCATTTGTTAATGTAGAAGTAATTTAGACGGGCGGGGTAGGATAAATTCTAAACCAAACTCGAGTTAGTTGTGTTATTGTTCATCACACTCCGGCAAGATCGCATATTACTGCTCTTGGCTTCGCCTCACACAGTAATAGGCGATCTTGCCGTCGTGCGATAAACAACAACATGACTAACTTTTGTTTGGTTTCTCCATATTATTGCATTGGGGCCTGTTTAATTATCTAGGCTCGTACATGTTGACGCTTTTCTGTATGCCATAAAAGCCAAAGGACGATGTGGATTAACTTTTCTCAACACTTATGGACGACCTTATTGAAGCCTAAGACTGTCTTAGCGAACGAATTTTAGATATTATCAAACGATAGCATTTGTACGAGGTACAGAAAAGGGTCTTTATGTGCGAGCCTAGATTATTCAATAATTCAAATGATTTCTCCCAAACAGACATGCCCTGTCATCCACGAACCTGGGTTTTTACTATGGACATCTGGGTATGACTTCCAGTCATTCCATGTTTCTTCTCGGTGATTCTTAGTGCACATGCACTCTACAATGAAAAGGAATTATTTATATCCGTGATCTGGGGACGGGGATCAAAGGTGTCACGTGCAATCTGCCTCTACTGCCCCTGATGTCATTCGTCACGTGGCCTTGAAAGGGGGACGACGCGTTCTCTACGGGGCAAAGTGTAGGCTTGGCTGATCATAGCTGTGATCTAGCACTGTACTGCTTTCTCTTAGATCAATTCTTATTTTCACTGTATTTGTATTTCCTAACACACCTGGATATTTCAAAAAAGCCATTTTGGATACTTCACGTTGTAAGTGTTTAGAATATGGGGGTTTCCTTTCATAATTCAAATTTCGCAATTGGAAATATGAATGACGAAATGAATCGACGTTTTATAGACCTAGGAACCTAGGACAGGATAAGGAAAAATAGTAATCTACTGCTACTGTATTAGGAGAAATATTGTTCAACTATTACTATTAAACAACTATGATATCCTCAAGAATTGATATGACTGATTTTAGAAATGCATTCAATACTGGAATGGGAGGATCAACTGTACCCCTTTAAGCACGTAAACAGCTTTATCTGTTACCCCTGGGTATGGAAAAACTATCCCTGGTTTTTGGTATGGTTTGTGTTTTTCTTCGTAAAAAGAGGAAGGAATTCATACACAAAAAGCCGTTAACATGGATGCGAGATGGGGTGTGGGTCGGAAGGGCACCCACTTTTGCTGACAGGAAACTTGAGCGATAATACAGGCATTCTGGGGCAAGGCCCGAGGGGTGGTCACGTGACCTGCCCTATTGAGCTGCACGCATGCGCTGCGCCTTGTGGTCTTGTCAGAGGGCGTCTCAGTCCTCCTAACATTCAGCGATAGAACCTCGTTTTCACAACAGGGGACCTTACAACTTCCTCATTCACTTCCATCTCGTGATCTCGGGAGATAGGAGAGGTGGAGGGATGTCCCGCTTCTCCAGTCTCAAGTCACTGCTTGTCAAAGATTCAATATCAGAGAAATATAACTCTTCAAGGACATGAAACGCCCAAACCAACAGACCATATTATCGATACCTTCAAAGAATGATCACTTTAGTAATTGAGACAATCAATTTATTAAGCTCTACCTCGGAAGAAATGATGCCTCGATGAAAATCTCTCTCACTACATGGGTCACACTTTGAAATGTTAGCCAGATGTATACCGTGAGTTTTATTGTGTCCCATAGTAGACGATGTTAACACTCTTTTTCGAATGGCCAGTTATATTAACATAAGAATACACCAGTTTTTGTCATCGCTCATCATAATTTTAATCTTCACTGTACCTTTCCTCTGCTTAATTAGATATATAGGTGTAAAATACGTCAACTCCTGCTTGATGAATTGAGACTTGATCCATGTTGTATAAAGGTATCATTATAATGGTTAGCTCTCATCTTTAACCAAAACAATGCATAAGACACAAATTTATAAATCGTATAACTTTTGACAAAGGCTTCCATCCTGTATTCCCTTTCTAGCAAGAGGTCAAGAAACTCAATATCCTGTGAGTGTAGGACTTCAAGTCTCAACCACGCCGGTATTATAGAGTGTCTAGTTTCTTAGGTCTAAAGGCCTCTGTTTGGGCCTGAGGCACTTGGAGAAGTCAACACCAATAGCCACTGCGGCAATGAGAGGGGTGCAGGCAGCCCCCAGAGCCACCATCAGCCCCAACGTCAAAGGTGGGTAAAAGAACCCTTTGTCTAGGTTCCTACGTGGTGGGGTGACGGCGGCAGCAGAGGGGTCAGTAGCGGTCAAGTGGGGCCTCTGCCGGCCACAGATAGCCCAGACACCCCAGAGGCATTTCAGGGGGGAGGGGGTGGGTAGTAAGGTTTATGGAAGGTGAAGAGGTTGGGGAGCCTGTGGTAGGTTTAGAACATACAGTAGTCCATGATAGAAGGACTCTGAATAAACCATTGGAAAATTTCTAGTTTTCCTTATCTGCCCCTCGGGTATTTTGCAGAATGCTAGGAGTGTCCTCGAGGCTCCTCCCGTTTCATGCATAACTATATCACTGCCAACCTATTTCTTCATTTCCAATGGATCGCTTAATCTATTTCCCTATTCTACTAGGAAAATATGATATAAAAATACATTATTACTAAGATCCTTAATCATCAGCTACCGCTTTTGAATTGAACGGCCGCTTTGATACAAATCAATAACAATTAAGCGCATTATACAGCAATAATTAGGTAGCTAGATAGCGGGTATCAATGCACGCGCTAGTATGTAATAAGGGTATAGTACTGGACGGAAAAAGAAAAAAAAGCAGTATTTCTTGGGATCAATAAATATCCCCATATTGGTGATTATTGTTAAGGGTAAGAGATCAGAGGAAAATCCCCAGTTGGAAAACTTTTTTTATATATATTTTTTGCAATCTTGCCTGGGCCTCTATACAACCTGCCAGCCTGTCATCATCATATCATGTATCGGATATCTTCATCATATTGGCGTGCTAGATATAGTGTATATCTTCATCAACCAACCAACTTGTCCATTTAACTGCAAATACCACCGTTTTCCAAGGTTCTAAAACTATTCCCTTGCTATCGGCAATCGCGTCGTATTCTCCCTCAGTGCTACAAGTGCCCTTTTGCCGATCACTATTATGTCCTCAGAGACTTCATGAACCTGTGACTATGAGGCGTCAAGATGAAATGTGAGGTATCGGCTGACCAGCCTCGCTGAGGTCACCACCAACAGACTACATGATATAACGGAAATAGTGAGAGGGTGATATACAGCGCTCCACGGTCCTTACCCATCCAGTTTCTCTAAGAGGTGACAGTGTGGAAATAGAGGAACGGTTCTTTATGACCTATAGACTAACTTTCCGAAAGCCACGAAAACATTGGTTGTTTTTTAAGGACGTTTTAAGTTTTACTTATTGGCGCAAAACTCACATACAAGACACATGATTTTCACCAACAGCGCGTTAAACACATCGGGACTCCATGAGTCTTGTAGTTACGGATGTTACTAAGTGTTATCTTATTATAGATCGTCCAAACCCATGTAAAGCTAGAATTATAATTCATCCTTCTGTAGTAGGTCCAAGGGAGTCACTGCTACTGAATAATTGAGCAATCCTAAAGCCGGAGATACACCAAGCGAAAAACACAGTGAGTTCCGTAATCGCCAACACAAAATGACCAATATGTTAGATATTATTTCATATTTGACCTGATTATTTTGCTTCCAAGATTCTAGATTATAGGCAGGAGATATTCCTATGAAATAATATCTCACATACACGCCAATATGTCTTGGCGATTCCGGAGATCGCTGCCTTCACTCGCTTGGTATCAAATAAAGCTCGATCAAAAGGAAACATATATCAAATGGTATAATACTGTCCCAAGACATGTACAATCTTATCTAACCTGGAATATTTTCTATTTCAGATATGTAAGCGAACTCTATAAGTACAAATGTCAACAGCACAGTACTTCATTATGTTTGCTAGTATGGTCCTCCTTGTGGGCCATCGTAGAAGTCCACTCTAAACCATAGGGAATTGTAGTAGGGGACCAGTAGCGGAACATAGCGGTTAGACTGCTATCCCACTGTAATGTCACGACCCACACTCACCAATACACAGAGGGGCCGGTCCGCCCTTTGTCATACCCACCATTCATTTTATCGGGGAAGAATGATATTTTCATATGCCTTGCTCTTTAGACTCGAATTGGTACCCAGAATGAAGAGCCTTTAACCCTACGCGTCACATATATCTCATAGTTCTTGAAGATATTGCCATCTTTTCCAATATACGGAGGTATAAGCGTCACACCTATCACATAGTTCTTGAAGATATTGCCATCTCGTCCAATATACACAGGAGTAGAGATTAAACATGACAAGGATTAATCAATAGTAGGTTCTATCGGTGATATTGGATGTCCTGCTAAGATGTTTGATTAGATTGGATTTACACATAGGGCAAAGGTTGTCCTATATCATGTTTTCTCTATCTATGCAATATCTACAAGGGATTTTCCTTTATACAATAAATAGTAATCGCAGTGTATTGACGTTCTTCTTTACAATAGTTAGTGGACAAGAACTGGACAGTATGTAAACAAGAGATGCATACAGCAAAAGCTACGCATCAATGATCTTATGATCATATCTAATATGAGTTAATCATCTAGTTATTCGGTAATTGTATTGATAATTTTAGATACATGCAAGATATTATTATCATAAATTTAAGGTCGTAATATCAAGGCCTATCTATTTTAGATAATTCATCAAAGTTTGTTGTATTACAAGGATTACAGAAATATCACTAAAAATATAGATCGAATGTGAATTGATGAAATGGTGGATACCACATTGAAGTTAGAAGCTCTTGGAAGATATGAAAGACCTGCACTATGCGGAGAATTGATTCTTTCTATGGGACTGCTTTGTCTGATTAAAAAGGGAGATGATTTGATTTCCCCCCACTCATGACATTGTGCATCGTACACAGAAAACTGAAACAGCCGCCGATCTCAATAACTTTACATTATTTCGGATTTATGACCAACATGAAATTGGGGCGTGGCAAGGCTTTGTATCTAGATAAAACAGGAGGATTCTTGCATTTGATAGTAAATTCTTACAGCCTGGTAGCAATAGCAATCTAAAGTGGGTGTTTGAAGATTCCTCTCACATCATTATACCAAGGAAGTAAAGCGGTATATCATTAAGGCTTTAAGTGGTCAAATAACTTTCCTCGCTTTACGGTTTAACTCCCCTTTCTCGTTGGGATGTGGGTGGTGGCGTGCGGAGAACGGACAATTTTTTTCAGGTGATGCATACTTGCTACTCTCCTGAGTGTGGGACCCTAAGCATGTTAACAAAGGACATCGATCGGAAATAGTCGATATCGTTTGTAAGTATATAAATGAATGACAAAATTAACGAAGTACCCAAATACCCATAACTGTTTTATGTGTCATGTTTTTTTGGGGGGGGAAGTAGATCTTTGTATCTTTGTAACACTATATATTCCTTGTAAGAATGGATGTATATCTGAATACGAGAAATAAAAACCTCTAAAAGAATATATATCAGGTGACGGAAATGATGCTTTAAGATTATGAATGTTTCTCGTTCTTCCACATTCTACGAGGCTTTCATTCCCATACCCTCCTTCACTTTTCATTCTGGGCATCTGCTTGTCTTTATCCGACTCGTTTGCGGACCCTGCTTCCATCTTTATCTCACTCTTCATTCGTTCTCCTTTCCCCCTCACTCCCTTGATCCCTGACTGATGCATGTTCATGCTAGCCTTATTGCTCTTTGATGTGTATCTAAATGTAGATTTTATACAAGGTGGATACGTCTTCCTATCATTCTGAGAGTAATTGGTTTATGTTTATAAATGTCATAAACTGGACAATATCTTTCAGTCGTAATATCGAGTAGGGATACAAAGCATTATCCTTCTTAAATGGTTATGCGAACCATCTTGCAGCACCAGCAACAACAACAACAACAACAACAAAAACCGGAAGCAACCTTCTGCGGGACTCCCATCAAGGCCTCACAACGGCGAATCCCGCGAGAACGCGACTCATAATTGGTTTGCGAACGCGTCCCGCGAGAAGGTGGCGTGGCGTCTTCGCTGGCGACATGTCAGTAATCGTGTTCTGATGATATCCAGAGCGATAACAGAGACGGAGCCAGGGACACCCCCTCCACCCGGTACCCTCCACCCCAACTACTCCACCCACACCACGAGACACGAGCCTCTCGGCCAAGACGGAAAAAAGGAAAAGGGACGGCTGTGTGCGGCAGAGGGCAAGTCTTTTGTTTTATGTCTTATGCCAAGGGCTCGTTTGGTAGCATCACGGACTGGCTCTATAGGTTGTTCCGAGGTGATGTATGCTTGCTACTGGTATAAGAATACGTCTGAGCTGCAATTATCTAAGTGGGGAAAGTGAAGGAACTGATACATAAGATCACCCCTCATGTGTACATGTTTTGTGTATCCTCGATTTCCTTAAATTATCTAGAACTTCTGAAATAAATTTGCACTACTGAGGCTTGGTTAGGTCATTGATTATGTATACTGTTGTAAAAGCCATGCAGAGTCATGTAGTGACGATATTGGATCCTTGAGAGATAGGCAAGAGACAAGGGGAAACATAGTACTGAACTTCGAATGCCGGATCGTATGATCCACAAAATAGTGGTATTGACTGTCTAATGCATAAGTAAAACTTATAAATCAAATAGAGCCTCAATAGAAATTTCAACATATACACAACAAACAATAGCCTAAGGCCTAAGGCAAATTCCCCATTGGCACATTCCCTTTACGTTCACTCTGGCATACACTATAGCGGCTACGAAGTCCTTAACATTGGGATGGCCTATAGGTGTGCGTGTCGGCGTTATTAAACTGCTTGAAGTTGCGCTAGCCACGACGCTCCACCCGAGATATTTGCGAACGTAGAGACTGAGGGGCCCTTAGCTGAACTGACGGGCCTCTAAGTACCCGTATGCGCATGGGTTGCAGCCATACACGGCAGTTACATAGTAATAAAGAACAAAGAGTGACATTGAGACAAAGCAAAGGTGAGCGTGATCGGGCCATTAGATGTTTTTCATAGCGAGGTGTCTATAGTACGTGCTTGCGTGAATGGTTCACCAGACTTCTATAATTGTGTTTCTGAATTAATAATCTCAGTAACGGCTCTATTGATATAACTGGTGTTGAGCAACAGGTGAAATACCGTTGGACAAGTTCTTAATTAAAAAACAAGCTTGCCGATATTAAAAAAGCATAATATTTCCTGATCCCAGAAAGACAGAGGAGGGCACCGTGGTACATGCCGTTGGGAAGTATAGAGATCAATATTGATAAAGGTTTTACCGTTGAAATAGAGATTGAGAGATGAAAATTCTGAAAAGGAAAGGAGGTTTAGGAACTGGGCTCTGTATCCATTACCCTGGGGACGTAGTGATATCAAATATTGAGGAAAATGGAACGTCTTCTAAAAGCTAATCCAACGTCTTAACTGTGTTGACGTCCGCTGTTTCCGAGTCTTGAAGAGAGAGTGTGAGATTGCACGTTTAATGTTGCCTGTTGCTTTTATAGTCATCTAGGCTCCCATGAGCATACTCACGGAGCAGGACTTAAGGCAGGAACCTATGGATCTAACACGAGTAACAGTGTCTCTGCCCTTGGGCAGGTGCAGCAAAGGCATATAATATTCTTTTGAAAAGTACATTTTTATCACAGTCCTCTATCCGTGCCTTATATAGAAAAGTTCAAAGGTACTCTGGCTGTTGTGTGTAACCGTCTTGTGGTACGGCGTCATACTAATTTAATTAATAACACTACCTGATGAAGTCTTATTAAATAAGACGAAACGTTGCAAATACCTATCCCAACTACCCCCTATCTCGATGTATATTTATCCCTAATAAATCATTTTTATCTTAAATCAGCTTGTCTGGTTTTATGTGGAACTTTCCTACAAACTAATTTAATTTAAGAAATCTCCTGTAACATACACATGCCAGTAATAGTACGATAGAACAATAGGATGAGTGAGAGACAATGTGTCCTGTGCTACATAACACCAACATCACAGTGCTTCTACGTTTTTATTGTTTTTATGATGATAAATAAAGCATCTACAAAGTTCTGAGGGCCACGCAGTACTCTATTTTGATACCTGAAAAGACGACAATTGGGCTGAAGACAGACCCTACAGGCCATTATCAGATGAACAATGATTTCATGACTGGCTGGTCAGAAGCTCTCCCCAAACCAAAAAGAAGGAGACCTTTAAAGAGATCAATCCTCTTATCATTTGTTTTATTTCTCAGATGCAATGAAATGAGAATTGGGAAGGCAATGCTTAATGGAGCTCCGGATCAAGTACCTAACGTCAATCTTGAGAATCTTTCCAGACCAGAAGTAGCCAAGACCTTTCATGGACGGTAAAAGCTTAGTCTGAACAGTTCCTAGCAGGGAAGTTTATTCAATTATGAGAAATGACGATTTTATCAGATTCCATTCAAGTCTGATTTGGGAAGTGGAATTCTGAATGTGGGGAATCACCGTGATTATTTATTTTTCCTTTCTGAGAAATTTTTATCCTGAAACAGGTTTTAGGAACTGTTGGCGGTGCTTGGCGCTATCCGCATCGTCGATCAATGGGGTAACATGCACGTTGCGAGGAAAATGGATCTCAATTCGGGGTGAAACACTAACACATTACCTCAGGATGCGCCTGGTTTTAGCCGCTACAACCAGCGAGTTAAGAAATTGGATTTCCGATAAAAAAAGGAAAAGAAATTTTGAATTTCCATTGGAACTTCCAAGTTCTGTCAACACAGGAAACACGAGAAACTACAGAAACTAGTCTGTCGTGTAATAATTAAAGTGAGTCCAGGATAATTTCATATTCATTTGGAAGGAAATAAAAAAATCAAAATCCATTATTCCTGAAGTGTCTCTGGTGATTTCTGCCTGGTGAACATGGATTCAGAATGGCCGCCTAAGGATTGTCACTGAGCAGCTCCCCAGAAAAACTTATTTATAACCTGGTCTTAAAATGAATAATTGACCTCGTTGCTAAATAATGCCCAGCCTGCCACTTCAGCCTACCATAGTCCCCATTTCCGTGTATGGAATAAATCCTAAAGTACACGAAATCAATGGTTCAGTTGATTAGTTGCAATCATCAAGTAAGTATCTATAAATTTTGCTTGAATGCCATTGTGACAGGTATATCTTTTTAATTAGCAAAAAACACCTATAGTAACATACTTCGTAATTAAGTGTTGATGTATTACACTTAGAAAAGTCTGTTCATGCGCCTGATGTACCAAATATCATCTGAGATGCATGCCTTAGATGACGTTGCTTTCATCTTAGTCCATTACCCAAAGAATGATACATCTAAAGAAAATTTATTCTGGGTAGTACCAAAGAGTGATGCAACTACGAAAGACAGAGTAGCAAATCTGAGATATGCTGGATATTGAATCGGACAAATATGAGAAGGTTGTAGCGACGTTTAACTCTAGATACTGTGGTATCTCTGAAGACGAATCTGAAAGGCTGAAGCATGCATAGATTTGTTACCCTGTTATACTGTGGTGGGCGATCGAGGAGGGGGAAGGGTCAAACCCTTCTGCAGCCCTCCTGGGTTGTGGAAATCAATACTCTGTGGGTGAGTTATGGACGGAAGGCTCAAGGCCTTCGCTTGACGTTGTGTGTTGGGCTTGGCAAGTCACTATGGAGGCACTGTGTCTTATATGAAGGGGACAATACGGACTATGATTAAAGGTGTGATAAATGCGGTAAACAGTTAATTTGCGAGATATATTGCATTCATTCTGGGTCACCAACCTGGTTATTCAGATTTGCGTGTAAGGTGATAGATTCCCTAAACTGCCATTTTTTTAATTATTTCGGAGACATACAATCTGCTATTGCAGGTTTCCATTGTAGTTATGTACAATACATTCGGAACAGGTTTGACATCGAGTAAAGGTACTGGGTACCAATTGAGATCTCTTGTCCAAATCAGTATGGGTGAACTCTCAGGAGTGTGAAGACTAAGTCCGTACTATAGTAGATGAGCGAAGTAAACAATGATAATGATAATGGTAATGGAAATAGCCAGATATTAGTCTTTGCACCAGTCCTTACACTTCTTTCTCATGAAGTCCTTATACTTAGACAGTGAATTACAATCCACGCAGTAGACTATTCCAAAATCCCGCTCCTACGTACAATGGATTTTTTCTATAAAAACTCGTTCTAGGCCTTTTAATCTCTATCCAGTCGCTTGTTCTGACCTCTTGTTTTAGGTTCCACTTGGTCATGTTGAACATTTTGTTCCCCAACGTAACATTTCTTATACATTAGTTTCATCACGAGTAATCTACAGATTGCGGTTCTAGCAAATCAGCCAGTAAAAAGACAAGCCAAACGATTCACCTTCAAACAAGGAGAAGAACAGCATGGATAAACTGGATATAACATAAACAGCTAATTATCAAGGCGTTAGATGATCAATTCCAGGTGAAGTGCACAACAACAGTGAATCCTGGTCTGAAACGAAGGTGATTCATGTTGTTTTGGAAGCACCCGCCCTTTACGTCCATTGAATCAGGACATGCAGAGGCTATCTAATGGATTACAAACATGCCGCGTGTCCGTTAATTATTAATGGGTAGGTACAGAGTGTACAGCACTGCGTATGGCCATTGCATAACAGTCCGTCTGTCTATATATAGATCTAGTTGATCGCTGACGTCAATGCATGCTGGGAAAAGAGCCAAAGGTCTGGACTCAATGGAATACTAGATGTAGCTGTGGCCGAGGTAATGTTAAGTGGCCTCCGGCACACAATGATATGATTGGATTTACAGCTTTATCGGCGCATTGAGTAGGATGTTCAGTAATACATGGAAACTGGTCCTGGATGAATGAATATCAAAGTTACCAAGTTATTTTTATCCCTAGGCCCGGCGTCCACCTACTACGACAGACATTTAAGACCTCCCAATGCACTACAATGTCAAAAAATAGGTTTTTAGGATGTTAGGAACATTATAAGGACTATCCTATAAACGAGCTCTGTGGACGCCAGGCCTTACCGCATAGGATTGATATTCTTTCTTCCAAGACATGTTTCCACTATTACTATATACCTTCAAATATTGATTTTAAAAAAAATGGGAATTTGCTGATTTCGATGGGGTAGCCATGTCTACCTTTCAGAGTACCTTCAACTTGTATGTTTTCTTCACGCATCGCTTTAATGTTTTGATATTTAATCGTCTGAGAATAGAATTGTACCAAGTTGTGGTCCGGTCTTGCTTGGCCAGAAATTCCTAATATTTCTATTGTTGAAGTCACCACTCATGTCCCAGGGGATAAACCATTGTTGTATCATGCTAGTAAATTGTGTTTGATCATTACTCCCAAGCCTTTGTCAAAAGCCGTGATGTCTTAATGACCAGTCAAAGATAGCTGCGAAATATCCAATAGGCATTGAAGATATGTTAAAACATATTACGGCAACAATCAAACAAAACACATAGTACAAACAGATCATCTCATAGAAATTGGCGGAGAAACTATTCCGGAGATACACATGTGTGTGTGCTTTAGAGGCTGATGTTTATGTGTAAAGATCAATTCACAAGTGCCACGACTCGACCACTGACTTTACAATGACCACATAATCGGATATATTTAGTCGTCTGGTGGAAATCCCGCATAACTAGATCCTATTCACCTTTGTTCCAGATTGGGGGCTTTTCATCAATACTTTCTGGAGACTCCCGGATCTTCCTGGCGTTGTTTGTGGCAATGGCATTAAGAGTACTAAATGTTTGTAATACTAGCAGGGAAATGCCACAATGCTGAGAGATATCTGGTTCCTTTCCTTTTATCCGAGACAGTTAAAATGTTGAGTCGTATTGTAATAGAAGCCTGCAACTGGTCGAGTATTACATAACGCCTCAGTATGGATTGTTGAAATGAAGATTCATTATTCCAAGGCGTCCATAACAAATGTATTGTCAAAGTAATTCAATGCCACACCCTTAGATGGATGCATTCTATCCCATTACGTTGTTTATTGGACAACAAGACATGATTCCGTAATCTGCTGCCCGGACTAAGACTTGTTGATGTTGCTTATTGCACATACATCTTCTTATATTATTCAGCATGGAGAATGTTCAATGCATGGAGCAATGAAATGGTGATGTATTTCGCGGTGATTGAGTTTTGGGGGAACAGAATGAAATACGTGGATAGGAAATAGCATACTCTACCGACTTTGTGAAATAAAAGGCGGTACCTGGGATAAAGGTTTCGTGGCTTGCGTAGTATTCTGCATTGTAACAGCGACCAGGGACGTTTTGTACGGAAACTAAGTAGATTGATATGAAGAGACGTCACGAGTTTATTTATGCCACGCATTTTGTTGGCTCCATAATTTCACGAGTCGAAGACGAGTGACATTACGGAGCCAACAAAATGAGTGGCATATATAACCTTAAACTCAAACGAGCGGCGTCTAGATTTTATCCTACCCCGTTTCCACATTTTTTCAGTATGAGAAAGTAGTGACATAAACAACACTTTATGTCACACCCGTGACATAAACCAATCCCATGTTAAGCCTATGGCGTTTTTTATTAGGGGTACGATAAATAAGCATATTACATGGAAATAATGATTATGTGTGCATTCTATGATTTCTAGTCTTGGCATGGCCCTATTTACGATGATAACGTTGGGTTAAACAGAACGTCACTATTCTAATCTAAAATTCATGGTGGTTCAGATAATGAGGACGTTCATAAAACTGAAATCACTCGTCATCCACCATGAATCGTGTTCTATTCCATATACAGATCATATAAAATCTCAGAAAATACCACTGCCTCTAGGAGACTACATCCAGCCCCTCCCACCCACCCAGTGCAGAATGTTCCAATGCATTATAGATTCATATACCTGCCCATCTGACTACGTAAAAGGTATGATTATATTCCCCTTATTCATAGACGCAGCGGCGGAACACCGGCTCTAGTCTATGAATTATAGTATGTCGATTATATATACTTTGCATACCGATCAGTGGAAAATGAACTGCCAGCTAAAAAGGCTTACAATGTTGCAGACAGTGATCGTGTTTGCATGATTGTACATTACGTGGTACTCTGTTTTCTCTCCTCACCAGGTTGATGATGATAGTAATGGATGTTTGGTGTTAATGTCTCATATTACACACCTGCCCCATTAAAATCACCATGCCAGGATTTTACATTGCTCAATGTGATTGGATGTTTGCAACCATTCTATAGTTCTTAAAATAGGAGTCGACCTCTTAATGGAAGAGGAATATGTGATTATAAAAGCCCAGCAGAGTAAATAATGCTCTAGTATGTTTAAAATGCAAAAACTGTATGATTTCGCCTCTAATGAAGAAATAATCGTCATTCTGACTGGGTTACAATGTACTAACAGGCTGCTAAATGCTCTGTTTGCTTTCGACTTGCTGTCGTACCACACCGCGGCCTACCTTATTACAGGTAGACTGTAATGTGCAGTGTGCTCGACTATTACGCAGAGCGTGATGCACAGGCATTCGTGTGTTGTTCCTAGGTACAGCTAGAAAAAAGAATCTGCCGCACATCAGGCTTCAACAACCACACATGCACTAATATAGTGTAATATGTTTAGCATCAGGCATGCAGCCAAATATTTCTAGGATTTGGAGATTGTCCATCATGGATAGAGATGTACAAGGTTTCCGATTTCTCCGTTTAGGCCTGCAATGCTTTCTACATGACACAAGTATTCTTATGAAAATAAATACGAAAAACCATGTTTATTCACACGATAGTATCTACTTCCATCGAATATGTAGTTTTAGTGACACTGACTAGACATTAGGACCACTATGTGTTACTATATTTTTTGACGTTCTTTTGAAGAACTGTATGTACAGAAATGAATACAGAGTGTAAAGAAAAATATATATATATTGTTCTGTCTTGACAATCTCCAAGCTGAGATTTCCAATGCTGTTTGTGTGAGTACTTTCAATGGTAGCGCACATGTGCAATTCACCTTGTAGTACATGGCATGCACAAAACATTGACTTGTGGAAGACAAAACTGCTGTGACACTACTCACTGGCCATTTCGTTTCTGTTTTGAATGTTTCTGTTTTGAATTTACATGTGTAAAACACCATGATTCCTTCAAGCTTGGTAGGAATCACACAGCCAAATTGACACATGTACGGTCACTTTGGGACCAGCTTTTCTGGAAGAGAAAACTATGTGGACCGAATCCGTGTGACAAATTGTGGCAAATGGTCATTTTTTCAACCAGTTTTGTCTAAAGGACAGTTGTTTTACTGGATTTTAGGAACCATAATACATCTAGATACTTAATTTTACAGATAAGTGGTAATTGGCGAGCCCGATGCACCAGAGTGGACAAAATAGTTTAGTAGGCGCAAGACCTCAGGTGTTTCGAGGACCGGTGGCTCGCATAAGGCCCTTTTTATTGGCCGATTTCCCATCACCAATCTACAGTCAGGTACCACCGACGGACTTTTGGCACTGCTGACCCCAAATTGGTCAATGGAAACGACCCAGCTCGTGAAATGGCCCACGACTTTTTCTGCTTAGATTATGCAATGTGGCACCACCCACCATTTAGTGAAAGCTTGGTCACTGAGTGAAATCTACAACCCTCACCGATATTTCTTGACCTACGCACAGCTATTGGTACCACCGACAGACTTTCTGTATAGCTCATAAAATCTATACCCTTTTCGTCGGCCAATGGAAACAGGCCTATAAGCAGGGTTCCGAGTCCGAGGAGGCAGAGGCTAGGGCGACTAGATCGTGGGCCACGCCCAACTCAAGGGCGACGATGTTGGTGGCATACAAAAGCCAGAGGGCGCGTCCACATGCCGCGGTAATTGGGTCTCTCTCACTCACTCTCTGTAGGTTCGAGACCACGATGGGGTTGGGCACCGAAATGCACATGGCCTCAGCCTCCTCTCCCTTGTCAGAAGGGGTTGAGGTGTTTGTCCAGGGAGAGAGAGGAGGTTCAGTGAATGGACTTAAGAGGCCTCCGTGGTGTATCTCTGTTTCCAGAAAATGGTCCACATGACTCACATTAGACTGAGCCCAGGCGTGATTTTCAGACGAAGGATAGGGGGTTGTGGTCACCCAGAAAACCAAGGGGCCAGCCAAACTACAAACTACAGGTAATCGTAGAGTTGGGCGTTGTGGTAGCCGTTTAGGTAGTCCATCGTGCGGGATATATTGAGGCCGGAAGGGAGGGAGCACTTACCACCTGAGCTGTTTGGTAGGCAGGTCGTGTAAGCCTGGGTTTAAGCTCTAGCATAGTTGGGGCTAGTGTCCCACTGGCCAGAAGGCATTCAGGGTGCAAGGGTGTGAGGTGGCAAAGGGACAAGGCCCGCGACTGGAGGTGAGGTGACTAGTGAGCCCTAATCTTCTCAGAGCCATTGCTGGAGGCGCCATCCTGGGCGGAGCTCATCGCAAGGTATCTTCATGAATCTCAAATCTGGCGAACAGCAACTCGTGTCTGTTTTATAACCATATCGAAGACTTATGAGATTTATTTCTTGTTATATGACCTGTTGCCATCCTATATACATTATAGTTGTTGATGATCTAGAACTGACCACATTAGCTGAGCGTGCTACATCAAACTGTGAATATTTGATATCACTACTGAGTTTACATTCCATTATGGCTGGTGGAGTGGGGTATTATTGTAACCTACATTTGTCTGGACAGTATTACGTCCCAACGCATTGATCAATGCAATCTGTAAATATTATCCCATTTCAATTTCAGCTGGCAATATTTTAAGCACATCAATCTGCTTGATCACGCTTTGCCATGACCCACCCACCGTATCCCTCCAACCCTGACCTACTTCCAATTATGTTATTCTGGTCTAAAACAAATTTCAAAGTAGCACGCATGGGAATAAAACCAGTATATCATTGCATTGGATTTTCGCTTGTACCATTGTCCCATATATAAATCCGATAGTATGATGCATTTTCTGTGGAGGGAGAGATACAGGAAACGTATTGTGGTCAGCAGCGTATTACAATACTAACTTCACAGACGACATTTTAGAGGCCATTTCCCGCTTCAGTCGCAGTTTCCAGCAAACTGCCAATCAGGTTTATTCCCTCCTTGACTTCTGCGCATGCGTGCGTGAGTGAGACAAAGTGGTGCCGGTTGGACCCCGGCTGTCTGTCAGGCACCAGCTTTAGTGAAGCTAACAGACAGACACGCTATGCCACTCAAACCCTGCCGGGGATGACTTAGACTTGCTCAAGTCTTTGATTATGAACATTCATTAAATGATTAAACACAATTAGAATAAAGTTCATTATAGTATGTATCCTTCTCTGACTGGTCCATGAATCAAAGACTTATCCAGTAGGAACGGCCCCTGACTGTGACCCGATTGAGATCAAAGTGAGAGGGCATCAATCTCCCAGCAGCCAAGATATCTGTATGGAGAGTGTTGGGAATACTGGAGTTAAGCAGCGCCAGAAATCCAACACCATTACCGGTTGTACCAGTCCCTGTATCCCAGCGAGGAGGGTAGCCATAGGATGCAGGGACTGGAGCCAGTCTAGGGACGACTGTACTGGAAGGTGACCTTTGTGGACGTAATGCCTTACTCCTAACACAGCTTCACCGATGTTTCATGAGCGATAACAGATGCTTATTTCAGTAATGAAAGTTGTGGGCCACAAAGGGCATTAAAGGGTATTGATAATCAGCATCAAACAAAGCCTATCAGAATTGGATGTTCTGCCGGAACTACGTCAGGTTATTCCAACATTCAGAAGAACAAGCCACCCTGAAGGCCGTCCAATCTGTAATAATGATATTTGGATTCATTTAACCACTTATCCATGGACATTAGGACTACCTTATATATTCATTTTAAAGCATTCACAATATTCTCTCTTAAAATCCGAGAGATGTGACAAATTTTCCTTCTTTGATAAAAAGAAAAGCTGTACATATATTAATGGCTTGAAGCAGCAAACACAGCCATGGATAGTGACTCTGTTAATTGACAGATCGCTGATTATTAGGTTAATGTACTGATCAGTCTAGTATCAAACAATAAGCATCCTGATATCCAAGGCTTTAAACACAAAATGATATGCTTAAAGTTTGAATAATATAAAACCATACTTGAATATTTGCAGGTCGATACCTTATATCAAACCAAAATAGTATAGGTGCTTCGTTAAGGTAACATAGGTTTTTATAAATAAGTGTGTATTTTAATTCATAATAACAATTGCAAAACAAAAGCAAAGCAAACATTATATATATATATATATATATATATATATATATATATATATATATATATATATATATATATAAATGATTCAATAATTAGATAGTTAGCCTATGCTAAGTTATATATATAAAAAAAAGAGTTATAAATGATGAACATGTACTTTGTAACTCTGTCTACCCGGATATTTGCTATTGGCTAACCACTGTTGCTAGCGTTAGAAATACAATCTGAAATACCACAATACACTCTAAGCTCATTGAGATGTTTTACACAATGGTTAATGTCACAGACAATAGATATTTCACCCAGAAAGTCACGTTAATAAGTCCCCAATATAGCACGCTATGCACATCCTGCCGTTGTAGAGTAATATCAAGGACGCAGTCCACCTAGTTCTAGATTCAAATGACAAAAAACGGCATTTGTTTGACATTACCCAGGGAGATAGGGGGAGGGCTCGCTGCAAAACTTATGTTAGCAGCTATGGACTAAAGCCTATCAAAACGTTTGGTGCTTCACATTCTGTAAAACCCCTACAAATGCAGGAGTTGTGATATTTCAAATTGTACTTTTGGAAAAAAACATCCAAGGGTAAGATCCATAAGCGATATACGCAATATGACGGTAGGAATTTGGAAGTTGCTATGGTCTGAAACATCAGTTCATTATTTATATCGAGAGGCCGACCGAAAACTCAAAATTCAATATGACTTTCAGTACTGCATTAACAAAATCAATGCCACATTATGGACCGTTTATTCTGTTAATTGTTTCCTTTTTCCTGCTAATGAATAATTCAAAAGGGTGTGAACGGCATCTCTGTTTCCTTCCATGATTCTATGAGTCTGAAATGTGCATGTCGCCGGCCTGCAAAAGGATTGTGTCGACAAAAAGCTTTTAAAAATATCATATCATCATAACAAAGGTAGTAGACAAAATACTGCTGATTCGTGAATATAGATCTTTTACCGTGTTTGTTTCAGGTTCAGGATTTCATGCTGCAGCAACTGCAAGAATGAATGATACCACAGAATGTGGATGCAGATAGCATAAATACCGAGAAATAGATAAGGTCCCCCAGATCCACTGACAATAAGTGTAATGCCATAGTACTACTGTAGGACCAATATTCTATTGAGGTATGATGATGTGAAATATTGTAGTTGGACTACAAGGATTTCGTTTAGATTTCGTGTGGCCAGATCCTAAGGCCTGATGATGAATGTAAGGATTGTGTAAATAATAGTTATGTATTTTGTACGCATCGTGATGGATTCATGAAACATCAAAGAGGATTTGTAGACTATCATAATGTTGAGGCCGAGTTCTGTAAATGACATCAATTTCTATGGAGTTTTGTAGCACGTTCAAGCATGGCAGGTCGTTCTATATTTATTATACACCCAAAATTAATAAAAAAAACCTTATCATATATTGGCATAGATGGCATGTCTATGTGAAAACTCACACACTGCTGATGTTTCAACGTGTTCAGTATAACAGTGTACTGCACAGGGTTCAGTACACAATTTATACTGCACAGGGAGCAGTAGTACGTAATTATCAAATATACTGCATGGGTATATAAAAAAGTTAATATGTATTTCTATGTGGTGCATGTAGGGTTTCTTGATTTTTTTTTTTTTATGACTTTTATTTAGACTCGGACAATCAAGTGAATTTACCAGGCACGGCGCACATGGAGCCAGCCAATAAGGCTCTGGTACAATAACTGGTTTGACTGAGCCATCTGACGTGGTATTGGGCGATAGGACGATGATAAGAAACAAAGCAGAGTGAAAGGAAATAAGAAGGCAGTGTTGTAGAGAGTGGAGCAGACCTGTCAGGAGACTATGAACTGAGAGGCTAGACGACGGAAAGAAAGTGGAGAGCGCAGCAGAATTCCTGAAGCAACATATTGACAGGAGAGAGACTATTGAACTATGCTGTCCATACAGCAGGATAATGGTGACAGCAAGCAGCTTTCTGACTTCAAGCCTCGTCAACTCCTACTGTCCTGTAAGTACCGACCTTATTTCACCCTGAGTATACTATTTGCACACCTTGCTGCTGATTGTGTTTTGGTGTATGACACAAGGAATATTATCGCTCACGTGTAGGCCTATCTTTGTCAAAAGGTGTGCTATTTCAATTATTGTCTAGTTGGGCTGGTTCCGAAGTAATGGAAACATCAGAAGGGTTCTTGTGGATGTTTTAACAATAACAATAACCGTATTAGGTATGTAACCTAAACAAATACATATTGAGTTATCTGCTGGGCACTTCGTATGTTATCAATCCTCCCTATTCACCCTCATACAATCCAGCAAACTCAGTTATATTAGTATTATACTGGCACTGGATCCTCATTGACAGGAGTTCATGCAAACATTCCTATGACTGATAAAATCATTATCCGTACGGCTATAACCAAACGACTTTTATAAAGGAAGCAGTGAAGATCAAACAGACACCTTAGACAGGAAAGCTGCCGGAGCCCCTGGGGGTATAGAAACATGGGAATTCACATCAGACACTCTCTGCAGAAGTTATGTGAGACTTTGGGGGATTATTTGTTTCCAGTTTCAGGAAAGCTGAACATTTCTCTAAAGGATAGTTATATTCCATTCGGTATCATTTAGTGAAACTGCATCTAGTCTAAATATGTTTTAGGAGACTTTGATATTGAATAATCTACGTAAATGATATTTGTTAATAATGGGTAGAGGGTACTTTACAGATTTCGAAATAAAATTAGTATAATGTGTGGCTTCTTGCGTATGCGAATAAGATCATATGCTAATCCATTGATACACATGGGATTCTGACATGACCATATTATATCCTCTAGGCCTTAATCAGTTTAAGTCATTCCATGAATTTAGAACCAATTTGACGTATTGTTGAACCAAAGTCTACCGTGGTGTCTATAGATAGAGAACCAAGAGGGGCATCCTATGGTAACTCAATATGCAGTAATCTCAGTCGTTTGACAACTGCCGCTTGTTTGGAAATAGGCGGCAGCAGTTGTACTGCACGGACTAACTGTATACAATGTAATGGCATTGTGAACAAACTTCCAGTGGAAGATCTACCATGATGGTAGAACTGATTGGAATAAAAAAAAGACAAGCCAATATGTCAAATCAGCCCCGAACGGTACTTATAGAGAACGTCCTGGCCATGCCGTACATGCTACAAAACGAGATGAACATTGATGGTAAATACGGAACGAGGCAAGTAACAATTAATATTTTAGAGAGTTTCGGGACGAATCGGAACGAAGAAAACTAATTCAGAATTATCTCGTATAATAATATCACCTTTTGCCAGGCTTCGATATGGCGAGGTGTTTATCGGTGACTCAAATTGATGGTCCATTCTATTCAGGCATGTGGTATATTTAGAAGGAAACCCACGAGATGAAAATAGCTTGGTCCGTACTCCATCGAGTTTGACTGCAGAGTAATTCACGAAGCGAAGCTGAGTGAATTACTCTGCAATCATACGAGGTGGAGTACGGACCAAGTTATTTTCATCGAGTGGGTTTCTGATTCTATCTCACCCCGTTTAACATTATTTATTGATAAAATGAATCATCCAAATAGCCATTGAGTATTGGGTACACGAACATCACGGCCGTGGAGT
Organism: Alentia gelatinosa; assembly: GCA_950022655.1. NCBI lineage: Eukaryota > Metazoa > Annelida > Polychaeta > Phyllodocida > Polynoidae > Alentia > Alentia gelatinosa. The sequence continues at coordinate 109,036,661 of OX465581.1, forward strand.
ACGAGTTTCTAATGTTAAGCTTATGGAGAAAAATACCGGGATGAGATAAACCGTACATACTGCACAGGTTGTACGTACTGCACCCTGTACATGTTGTTCATACAGTGCAAACTCTCTACATGTTGTGCATCTTGTATATTCTCCTACACATGTAGTATAATACAGTAGCGCGGTGCATATAAGGCTGAAGACCTCACAAAACACTGGCGGTAATTATTGCCCTGGTTGTAGGTTCTCTATGTAACATGATTGATTCATCAACAATAACCTGACACAAGGCCAACTCCAAGCCGCTCATACATGGTGCGAGGCACAATACAGAGTTCCCATTATGTGTATGCATCGGTTGAAGCACTGACTCGCCATTACAAGGCCCCATCCTCGTCCCAGTCACATGCACTATTCATGAAACAGTTTCCCCACCACTTCACACCGCAACGCCACTATAAATAGCAACCAGGGCACAACGCTAATAGAGTCTATCAATAATGAGCCCGCATTTTCACAATGGTGTAGAGAGCACCAGAGTGGATCATATTAGGTCACCATTAATATGTCCTTAGTGATCCGGCCTACCCTTTTCCCCTCTCTTTCTCTCACCCAACAATCCACACGTTCCTCATTCACTGTGCGTTTAGCAGTCAGGTAGTTTATCCTACCCCTAATAAAAAACGCCATAGGCTTAACATGGGATTTCTTTATATGTCACGGGCGTGACATAAAGTGTTGTTTATGCCACTACTTTCTAATACTGAAAAAATGTGGAAACGGGGTAGGATAAAATCTAGGTCTACGCCACTCGTTTGAGTTTGAGCTTACTTATGTCACTCATTTTGTGGGCTCTGCAATATCACTCGTCTTCGACTCGTGAAATTATGGAGCCCACAAAACGCGTGACATAAATAAACCCAGACTCAAACTCGTGACGTCTCTTCATAATATCTGAGCAAGCTCTCTGTATATGACGGTGCCTGAATCACCAAGGGTAGGGCCACTGGCTTCTTCTAAAGATATATGACAGGCACTTCATGCTCGTGCTCAGTCGAAAATTCTAAATTTCATATAGTGCTAAGCGGATGTTAATCACTATAGCGATGTTTTTGCATGCACTATGGCTGATGAGAAAACTTTGGTACATTTTCAAGTATAACATACATCATGGATTTTTGAGCCAAAAAAGAATTGCATGACAATAGAACTTTGCCGGACCCGCACAGTCCTTTTGGCAAATGGTTTTGAACATTGAGTTTGGGGACTGTTATGTAGTGTGCCGTGAAAGGACATTCAAAGCGTACAAAGCAGCCTGGCATTTGACATTTGACAAATAGCAGGTGGCATGTTTTATTTAGCAGGAAGCTTCACGCACCAGTCTTCCACTCTTATTCTTCTGCATGAGATGCTCAGCTAGTAGACATGACTTATGCTCAGATATCATCAAAGAGGTTGCTCTATTATTGAACGCCTGGGCCGTATGCATTGCTCAACACTGTGTATACTGGGCACCATTGACCTTGTGTAGTAGACTTGGCGTTGTAGACCTATAAATCTATAGTCGACAGACTTCGAATAGCCTCCCATTAATTCAACTCTGATTTCTTTTTTGTCTCCCAAAACCGCTCCTATTACTATATTAAATATATGTGTCTCAGCACTTGATTCATCATGTTATGTTCTAGTAATATGCTACTTACTATTGAAAGATAAACAAGAATTACCTCGATCTCTGATACAACGTTCATGCTGTATTACAGTCGAAAGTAATTGAATGTAATTTATCCGACTGATAATTTCTAGCCATTTTGCTCAGAACCTCCCTAATATACTAATATATACAAATATATGTTGATCGTCCATATTTTGTATCATCTTTAGAAACATTGTTCTCTGGTATGTGAGCTTTTGGAAAATGAAATCCATCCTTATGATATCATACACAATTAGAATATCCAAGCAGAGCAGTGTATACAAGCTTTTCCTGATTTTAGCATAAGTATTGTTATTAAATGTTTTAAATGAATTCAACTTAGACATATATTAAACAATCATAAGACTTCACGGGATAACAGTAAGAATATTCTAAGCTATCTAACTCTAGACGCAAAATGTCCAGTTGTTGAATTAAATTGTCTATGAATTATGAATCTGTCACAATAGAAATGTGGTGTCCTACTTGCCTAGGTCCCATTTTACGTAGTTCATACCAATTTGGTAAATGGATACACTATTACCTACGCGTATTCAAACCGGAACGTCGACCAATTACGCGCAGCAATAATTACATCCTCTAAAATGCAGTGTATGGGGTCGAGGCCCCTTCAGTCTACCATCCTAATGTTACACCTCACAACTTTTTTTCCAACAGTTAGTTTTGTCAAGGCGTCAACTTTGACTGACAGCCCTCCCTCCCCACACTAAGAAGATTGATACACACCGCCGCATTTACCACACCATTCCCTGTCCTCACTAACTCAGATACAGTGCAATCCTTGGGTATAACACACCCCTACCCTCACTTCCATCATTCCCCTCAGGTAGCATAATCACCCTTCAGGTGAAGAAGATCACAAGCCCTCGCTTCATTAGTCTCTCAGGTAGTATAAAATCTAAATACAGGTGTAGAACATGTCCTGCCTGCACTTCAATCATGATTAGTAATAGAACTTTGGTTTTATTCAGTTTATTGATTATTTTCTGTAAATCCTTGGCACCCTTTGGGCAAAGCAGCTATTTCTCCAACTACCTAAATAGGGTACAAGTAAATCAATCACCAATGAGTCAATGACGGATTCAGATCTGTGGTGACTGGTCTTGCCAGCTGGAGTACCACTGAGGTATTTCGGTCTCTAGTGATTGGTCATGATCAGCTGGGCATGCTTCTGAGACACTGAGACACTGGCACCCGGCTCCTTTCCCACTATCACAGTGAATAGCATGCGAATAGTGAAGGGATAGTTTCTGGAAGCACGTTGGAAGTGTATATGGGACCACTCTAACCTTTAGGCAATGTATTTAGTGTATGCAAGCACGCGCTAATAAACACAGTGTCGGCACAGATAGTGAAGGGATAGTTTTTGCAGCACGGTGGAAGTCTATATAACCTATCCCTAAACTATCGGCAGAGTATATGAGCGTGTGGCCTACGGTCAATAAAGGCAACGAGAAAGCTAAAGTGCCAGGTGGTGAGAGTGCAGGTGGTGCTTGACGCTGAACGACTGACTGCAATATGAGAGCACTCTGGCAATTGAGAAAAGGGTAAAGAGGGCTGACAGAATTTACCGACGCACATTTCCAAGTTACTTTTTTCAATACCTATACACAGATCATGACGTTGGTACAGCTCAATCCTGAGGACAATACAAGGTTGGTATAATCTACACAAAATCCTCAAACCGAGCGATAATGGAGTGACACTGTACGCTTTCCACACGCAGACGTGACTTGCATGTTCAACCTTAACCACGGCTCGGCTCTGGGTTACCCAAGGCTTATTTTACCACACGGTCTCGGAACTCCTCTCTGAATTGCCTGGTATATAAAGTATAACTTAATACCAGATATATAAAATACATAGAGGAGTGACATCTTCCCTTTTTCATTATTTTTTTCTCACTCTAACTGATCATCTGGTCAAAACAAGGAACTTCAATGTATGTATGCGAGAACATAAAAAGAAAAGTTTGTATACACTATCTCGTGTTTCAAAACGCCTAGACCAGTAATATTGTTCTTGTGGGTCATGTTATGTCTTGATGCACCATTACTATGTGTTTACATACCTAAATTTCCAGTGACACATATCTTATTTGCAGACGAAGATGCAAATATGTAAGTTCTATCATTACGTTATCAATGAATACGGAGTTTCTATTTGAAAAGAAACCAAAACATGCCTCTTAAAGCATCGCACTAACATGCCCACAGTATCCCTAATAATACCCAGAGGTGCCCTCTCCCCTCCTACGTGTATATCCTTTTCATTCCTACTAGCAACCCCTCTCCTCCGAGCAACAACCCCTCCCCTCCTGTTAACATCCCAACACCACGTTCCCAGACCTCGCTCCTTTACCCAGCCTCATAGGACACCACGCGGACGTTATCAGTTCTGCATATTCTGTCACGGCAGGATCAGGAGGCCATCAGGGGGTGTCAGAGGCGGGGCTTGGCATCCGCCACGCAGTTTCCAGAATAAAAAAAGAATCCCACCCCGATTGGCACATCGATTGGATCCCCAAAGGAGCGCGCTCTCAGGCACCTGCAGTGTGCTTCCAAAGGCTCCAAACCCCTTATAACCAGGGCTATCGATCTTCCCCTACGCGCCCTGTCAACGGTGTAAATCAGAATTGTTGCGCCTATGGTGGCTGGGGTATGAATGGGTGGGGTGAGGGTGTGACGGTGTGAGGGGGTCTCTATTGCATCAGGCGGCATTAAGGCACACATTAGCCGGGTGTGAACACCGCCCAGCGGCTGTCGGTACCTGCTGGCGGGTATAGAACTTGAGGGCTCTCCATCAATTCGCAGTGCTGATCATCCATAAAATCCCTCATTCAGGCTGAAAGGAAGGAACGAGGGCCACTGGTGTTGTCTAACTTTGCTGCCCGGGACGGAGGTGGGAGGGGGGGGGGGGGGACTAGCTTTAAAGGGAGTGTTAGGTTAGAGCACGGACCTGCATCCTAGTCCGTGGTGAAAGGACGATCCAGGGAATATTTCGCATCGCAACGCAACTATGCATTTGAAACAGTTGTTTTTCTATCATTTCTCTGAGTCTAATTTAAAGGAAAGCTTGCTTGGTAGGGGCGAAAAGTTACCCTATTGTAAAATATTGCAATGTCTAGACCAAGTACCAAGACAATGCTCTATTACTTAAATGTAGATCATGCAGTATTCGGGGAAGTTTTCCAGCTGTGTTGTGCTCTTAACAGATTCAAATACTGTACAGATATATTTCTAGGGACTATCTAATAACAATTAGCACATACGGAAGATATTTGAAAGGCCCTGTTATACCGTCATATGGCCTAATGTACACAGAGAAGCCGATGCAGGGACTACAAAGGCTTATGATCAGTGGCACTGAGAGACAAATCTCCAATGCCCACTATCCTCTCACCAGCTTAGGACACTGCCACACAAGATGTTACCATTGTAGGTTTCTATACAGTAATCCTGCTTCGGCCTTTTAGAAGATGTGAGGTACGATAAGACCTCTATGCCGTAATACACTCAGGGACAGGTGCTAAAGACTATGGTCAGGCGATAAGGCAATTCAATTCACACTACGTGGGGTAAAGCAACACGGAAGCCCTAGACACACTGCTACAACATGACAAAATATCTACACACGTATGAGCATATCTTCATATCCCTAGCAAATGAATATTCGAATGACAAAGACTAATAGATAGGGCAATAAATACAAATAGAATAGAGCAGAATTGGAGCTTTACTGCAATTTGTAAAAAAAATAAAATAAAAATTTAAAAAAATAACCTTGTACGTACATTCATTTGATGGTAAACAGCGGTCTTAATAAACATAATGGCATATAAATTACTAAATTGGTAATGCTATGTGAGAACTAGGCCTTTTTGGCTAAGAAGATAGGAAGATAAGCAAGGTGTCTAAAGCTGTTCTCCTGAGACATCTGCATCTGCGGTTGCCTATTTATGCCATCTATTTTCACAAAACCAATTAGGAGGCACACGATGGCTAAACCCGGCTAAAAGGAATACTACAGCAGGTTTCAGTATGAAGCGTCCCTGCATCCAAATTGGATAATGATATCCTATTATTTCATTATCATTTCTTTTTATTCCATAGCCATTTCTGACATGAACACAACTTACAAAGCATACATATCTAAGTACACATTAAGGGGTACAAAGCAAGTCAATAAACAATACAAGGGTGTTGGTATAATGGGATGTAATGTGATTATATGAGGAGATACAACTCTTTAGTCCTATAGACTGGTGCCTGTGATAAACGAAATTGCTTCGGGAAGAAAGGCTTTCATTAAATCAATTGATCCGTATATATATGTATGTAGTCATACTCATTTACAATTCTAAGAAAAAGACCTACTACATCTAGAAATTGCAAAAGAAATCTCGAAAGATTTTTACGCAAGGCGTTCGCAGAAGCGAACTTCGGAGAAGGTTGTCAACATGAAATCTCGAAAGATTGATAGTTTTCCTAAAAAAGAATGAAGATTAAAGAAATATCAATGATATTTTTGTCCCTCCAAAATCTGTGCTGAAAGCCATACAACATATGATTGATAGTGTAAATCAGCATCACTAATTCATATCTTACAAATGCCATGTCCTTCTAAAGCCCTTTAGAGCTAACAGCAATAAAAAGGAAATCCCAATCTATTTCCTGTCTTCTGACGGTGGGACTAGGACCTGTGCATGTCCTCACTGTAGGAGGATTGTATGTCACTCGGCAAATCTCGTTGAACTCATTCTTTCTCACAAGTATTCTGGACAGACACGCCCTGAGGATAGCAGTCCGTCGTGGGCCTTGGGTGAGATTTTGATGTATTGAGTCTGACTTTTTTCACAGCCTCCTTAGGCAGCGGATCTTTTTATTTCTCTGGCTCGGATAATCTGATGTATGTGTCACCTCTGTTATCTACTATAAGATGGTAACACAGTCTGACATGCAGTCAACCCTACTCTACCTAGAGGCGTCTATGATTTCATTATATTACGTACGGCTGTGTTTGTGTTATTGCATTCCGTATGTATGCTTACAGCTACAAACTCTTCAATTGTTTGATGAAAGAAAGTAGTCTCCTAACCGTAACCCCTATTGTAAAAGTCTTCAGCTTATCGAAACATATCAGCTTTACCTTCTCTTCTATTTCTATATCTAAAGAAAGTCATCTCTGAGTTTTCGTGTATGTTTCAGATCACAATGACGAGCTGGTCTCTCAAGCTGTCAGTGAGTTTGACAGGCATGCCGAGATTAGAGCTGACACTGGAAGAGCTGCCTGACATCTGACTGAGAAACAAAAGTGAAGTGTCTTTTCCGGAATCACAGTGTCTGCAACACCCACACACTTCATTCAACTGTGGATTCTTTTAATAGATTTTATCTAATTACTATAAAAGGACCATATACAGTATACACTCATGGCTTAGTATAGTAAAGTAAAGATAACTGAGACATAAAAAACATCAGCATTCTCTTATACAACAGAGTTTGCTTTGTGTTCTGGGTCGCTCGATCTCACAAACTGCGTGAGACCTCGGTATAATAGTAGAAATATGTTAGCTAATATCGACCTCGATAATCATTTATAAACAGTATAAACTGCAGTATATATATCGCATTTTAATATAGTTTTAGGGATGATTTCTTCTGTGATTTGTAAATAGCTTTTAAATCCGGTTTGATTTTGCAATATATAGCAAGATTCTGTCATGGTATCTTGCACGGGGGTATTCGCTAATTCGTTATATGAATATATTATAAATATGTATTGTCGTTGTCAGACTTTAGGTTTCTGCAGGTTTACTTAGATTAGTTGTGCCATATTCTGTGAAAGCTCAGTGCAGCACACTCCCATTGTCTAATCTATATGGCACCTGGCGTGCTGCTTCTGGAGGCAATACAATCTCTTTTATGGCACATCATCTTGTTTCAAAGCCCAGTGTAAGCTTTTAGGTCACGAGTTCATTTTATTATAGGAGCAGCCCGAAAAAAAATATATATAAAAAAAAGAGATTTAGCTGGAAATAAAAGACAGTTCAGAATTTTATCCACTTTGCTCATACTTGAGTTTATATATTACCTGTCAGCGTTACAAAGTTTTAGTATCCTGTACACTTACATTAACTCATAGAGAGACCTATATTCCTTTAGCTTTCTTCTATATTGCTATTGTATTTTGTCCTCTGCCTTTATCCCTACTCAACGCCTAAGCCCTTTGATATATTGTCTGATGGATGGCTCTGACTGGGGAGTGACGTGGACCTGTTACTAAGATGTTGAGGTATAAGTGGTAGGATATGTGCGCTTTAACGGTCAAAAGGACCATTCCTAGCCTTTATCTCACCCCTGAGTCCTTTACTCTACAAAATCCAGCTGAGCTGTCCCTCATACAGCCCCTTAAAGAATCCATTAATGGGATGAGGTCAGGACACCAGGTCATGATGCTTTAAAACACACAGGGATGAAATGACGGAACGTTTGCCCTGAGTAAGGATGAAGTGCCTCACCAGGGCCCCGTTGCTCCTGTTTTTGTGGTATCGCTAGCTATAATCGGATCGCAATTTTATTATTACGATTACTTAAACGACCCGACTGAAACAGCGTTGCTCCCGTAATATCGGATTGTATCCCTATATTCCCGCGGTTTCGCTAGTTTTTACGATGCGATAGCGATACAACGATTCAGGGGCACATATTGAATGAGAAAGGGGAAGATTAATTAGTTCTTTAATTAAATACAGATGACATCACAGTTAAAATTGAGCAGACACCTTGTGGTTTGGATCAATATTTCCTATATGTAGAAGAACAAGTGGCGGGGGTCGGTGGTGCCACCATGGATCGTTATTTGAAATATCAGACAAGGCTGTATTTAACCTACAGCGATACGATCCGCAGTGCTGTAAAGGTCCGCGTAAAAAGTATCGCTAAAAGCCGTATTTTACGCGGCGATGCGCCCATGCGATTACGACGCGATCCGCAAAATTTCAGGAGCAACGTTTTGGCCCTCGGATCGCTATTGTGCGATCCGCAGTTCTGTCGTAATCCTGGAGCAACGGGGCCCAGAAGGCTCTACAAGAGGGTACCACCGCAAGAGGGAATCATCACAAGAAAGCACCACCAATGGATTCCATATAAATGTATTTATATATATATATGGTGATCAGCCTTTGGTGCGCACCTGAATAACCCTCTTATTGATTACCTGAACAACACACCGGTTGTTGCTGATTCTGCAACATGAAAACGAGCCTACCCAGGGGCCGTTGTGATCATCCGGTGCGCAGTGCCGGGGGCAGTGGACTTCCGGTATGTGTCTATATACATAGCCCGCTGTGCTCACCTGCACCGCAATGCCCCACCTGATCGCATTGTGCAGGTATCACATTCAAAGATTGCGTGTGTGACTTCCATGCCCGGTGTGTCTCTACATATAGACTCAGGAGGGGTGTGCCAGCCCTTCTCTGTATTCCCCTACCCCTCTCAGTGTGGACTGAATGAGAACTGCGGAATATTGAACATTGCTCCACCCTTTCATACCCTTGCTCCTCCCAAAGCCACAGTAATGGAGGTATTCCGCCCATATGTAGACTATGTCGGGAGGGGAGGGCTCTGAGGCTTCAGGATTACAGTGATTGTAGATATTGCATATTGTTTTGAATACAAATTTGCGTAAAATATTGTATGTTGGTAATAATCGGTGTTATATACGTGTTGTGCTCTTTCAACAACCGAGAACTGAGGGATATATGGGATCATTGTGGACACAAATATCGGATGACGTCAAAATAGCACATTAGTTAACAGAATGACACTTTAAAGTGTACTGTTTGCAATATGTTTTGTACATACCGTTGAGCAAGCATCCCCTGAACGCAGATATATAGCGAAAATAATAGATGAGTCTCTATTGACAGACCTCCTGAGAGAACATTTAACTGTACGATGGGCTCATTACTTTGAGTGTTAACATTACAGGTGTAATATATTCTGAAACCAACGCTTTCAGAATGGTGAACACACAGTGCAGCCTCACACCTGAAATAGTATACAGACGTCATGACCAACCTATCAGCAAACCCTGACGTATCACGTTGTCTCCCAGGTGCATTCTGGTGATTAACTTTAATCTAGTTATGTGGCACTAATTCACCATAAGTGCAGTGAGAAGGTTGCCACGCCCGGTCTCAATCTCTCGCCCACACAATGGTACCATTAGCCATTACATGTCCGATACAGGTCTAAACCGTCATCTATAGGTTAATGGAGTTACGCAAAATATTTTTGAAACGTTAACGGTTATCCTATGACTGGTATAGTAGACAGAACAAGTAGATAAACAACTGACTAAATAGAAATATTGCTGAACAGACTTATCCCCTACTGTCTCCCGTATGTCATGTCTTCCCCTGTGCCTGTCCTATTTTTATCCTTAAGATTGATACTTCTGAATACTTTACAACCATACTGAAGATATTCACTATCTCTTATAAACACCTGAAATGAGTTAGTTCTGTAGCACCCATGCTCATACTGTATTTTGTCTGGTGAAGGATATTAAGTATCTTGTTGAAACACTTCAAGATATTTCCTTGTAATTAAATCTTCTTGATGTCAATAAACGCTGCTATTAAAAGAAAGCAATATTGGTCTTTTCACTTTTAGTAATAGAGGTAGGTTTGAACGAAAATTAGAAGTTAATAGCATATGAGTAGTACCAAGTAGGAGTATGGATTCCATGTGCACTAGGATGAAGACCATGCAGACGCAAATATGATGTCCTCTTTCCGAATAGAGCTTGTCATTAATACTATATTTTGGACAGTTGCACCCTACAGCGAATGTATACCCTTCTTGAAGGAACAAAACCAAAAGTCAACGAATAAATACATGCTAACATAACACTATAGGTTAGTGTCTGAAAGCTTTTGATATCGGACATTCATGGTTTGAAGTGCTTTTTGAGCTAGCCGAACGCTTATGCCAAGTCATATGTCCTACCTTTATTTGATTAAGTTTGCTAGTTTTTACGAATGTACCCTGATCAGAAACTGCTGTCTCCTGCTATTTTCCTGTATCAACTCTCTTGTGTCTTTGTAATGAACCATCCATTCAAAAATGGGCAAAGCTGACTGACCAATTTTCATTTGATAATCGTACATGCTACCAGGGGTCATAAAATGAGATATTTCTCATGATTTGTGATGTACCAATGAATATTTGAGAACCCGTGACGTTAGATGATAATAAGAGCGGATCTGTAGCGGTCTTTTAATTGCCACCTTAAAGTTGAAGAGATGCTAATGCTTGCAATGTAAAGACGATTACGACTCCTCATTTCCTGCCATCTCAAATTCTGACGATGCTGCACGCGCCTGGGAGATTCAACCCCCACAGCATGTTGTATCGACCATGCTGTGGCTGCTGTCTAGCACAAGATCCGGTTATAAGGCAAACACCCTACTCTCCCACCCGTCCTGTTTGGATTCAAAGCCCCGGACTCCCGGGGCGTCACTAGCGCTAGCTCATCAAGGTGATTGATCTGTCAAATCAATTCTCCTATTTGCCCACATCCAAGGCCCCGCGCGGCCATATATCACCGTTCTCTGTCCCTCTGCTGTCTGGTCAAGACCAGGGTCCCTGCATCTAGCCTCGTTAGGGTATTGTCATCAACATCAAGACAAGATTGCCACGTTTGGGCTTGGTCAGGGTGAGGTAAGTACTTGGTTTCCCTATTCCTATATACCTTCAAATATCGATAAAAATGCTTGATTCTTTACCTGAAACACTTCCGAAGCAAATGGCTGTATTGTATCACGTGATCAAAGCGGGACGAAAACGTCAGAGCGGGACGAAAACATGAGAGCGGGACGAAAACGTCAGCCTCGACACATAACTTATTTTTAATGCACCCCCCAGCAGCGGTATGTAATTCTAGTTAGTTCAATAATGGGTATATAGGAATACGGTATACTGTCCATGTTGAGTATCATACATGACGCACTGGGACAAAAAAGAAATATATGATGAAAAAAGAATAGTGAAATAAATGATATTTAATTTTGTTGTGATCCTTTGTCAGAATATTTCTAGGTGTACACTGCCTTGAAATATAATCTACCCGCATGGTGGTGGGAAATTGTGGTTGCCACCCTGAATTTGGTTAAGTGAGTTATACCTCCTTGAAATGCGAGAATAAAGGCAGTCGTACTGGCCGTGTGAGGGTGAGTTTATGCCTTGGTTACTGTAACTGGATACTAAGGTGTGCCACGTGTGTGGCACTGGGTGAGGTCAGTGAGTGGGTAATTGAGAAGGGGAAGTGAGACTTCCATTTACTGTTCCCTCTGGCTGCTACCTTCATGTGTTACCTGAGGTCATCGGGGACTCATTGCGGTAGAAAAATGCCAACCAAGTTCCTGAAATCAGTCCTGAGAATTCCCACTAAACCCTGGTCTAGACTTTGATATGTGTAGCAGGTAGCCGACGTCTGATGGATTACAATAGAGTAGCATGTTATTTACATTCATTCTATGTAGATAAAACATGAATCTGGTTAGAGTTTAAGGGAATGTTTTCCTTCAAATTTCTCGAAGTCGAATTTAGAAGCGTGACCTTTGTTGCCCATTCAGTTCTCTATATCATAGGGAACCCCTGAAATCCTGGTAAATACCTGTATAGTGAACATACACCCATGATATCCACATACTCCCCATGACTAAATATAAGCCTAAATATAAAGATAACATACACACACACCCAAATCACTTACTTACAAAATCGCTACCTCAAAACCAGAGGGAATTCGAACTATTGGTAATATGTTTGGTTGCCGTACAATGGTAATGTTCTATTGAAGAGTAAACCTACAAAGTGTTCACAAACGTATCATGATTGTACTGTAGGGCCATGTAAATTGGTGACTTTCACCCATTATTTTCTTTCCTCCGGATAGAATATTTTATCACAATAGGATCGTCCGTTCTTACTACACCCTTTTAAAGCCCGGAAATGTCCCCTCTCTTCTGTCAAGACTGTAATTAATTCAATCGTACTTGAATCATGCCTGTCATATTTAATGTGTGCTTCTTTGGTCTGTGAGGTTGGTGTTACCATTTAAATTGGCACTATTTGCCATATGAATTCTAGCGATTGGTAAAATTGAATGTATGCATAATGGATTGTCGGGTATCTTTACTATCTAGTTAGGTATACTCAGTCAGGGGAAGAATGGGGAATTTCCATATTGCAAGGTACGAATTTAAAGTACCTATACAAAGGTTATCTGACACTCTAAATTATTTTGTTCCCAAATTAACGCAAACTGCAATGTTTAAAATCACTATATATATCGCATCTATATGAAATGTATAACCTTCATTAACCCACATTGGAATAGTACTTTGTCGCACACTATATCCGTATTCCTAATGTTCTTGCGTGCATGTGTTATGCCGCGTTTAAAAGCGCTAACAAGCAACATCTACAGGTTGCATCACGTAGCATTCTCATTTCGCTGTCCTGTGTGATTGAGATTGTACATAGCAGACTCTTGGTATAATTTAGCGCCGTGAGACCTCAATCAAAAGCTGCTATGAGTACTTATATAGAACGTCCTGACCATGCTGCACAATTCACAGAACCAGATGGTAATTTACGATTTGTACGGACCGAGGCATTTATGCCGAGTTCCGTACAAACGGTAAATTATCATCGAGTTCTGTGACTTGTACAAGCATGGTTGGACGTTATATATTTACTATATACCCGAAATTTAAAAAAAAATCAATTTCATTTGGCTTAACACAATATCTTAATAAACCTGCATGGCAAGGTGGTCCGTATTTTAGTGTACGGACCGGTGGTCCGTACAGTATTTTTACGTCATATGTCAAAACGGTGTGTATTTACAGTATATACGGCATGGGTATATAGCAAATGAAGACACTGGTCAGCCAATGGGAGCCAAGGGTTGGCGTCAACCCGAGTTGCTCATTAAGGCAGGAAGTGTTCAGACAGATCAGGTTCACAGTCTCCCGGGGCGCTTCTTATAACAGCTGTCCTTTCCATCATTACCCTACCCCCGGATAAAAGTAGACAAGCAGTGGCTTGGGAGAATAAAATTTTATTTAATTTTATGGAATAATATGGAATAATAGTAAGTAAAATTATGTCGACCTTACTGGACGAGCATATTAATGATAAGATAATATGAAGGTAAGTAAATGATAATTGACAGGTAGAATAGAAGTCAATTATGATAAGTAAAATATGAAATACAATACACATGATAATTGTATGAAATACAATACAGGTAATTGTATAAATAATAAAAAGCCAAAAAGGCAAGATAAGGAGAGGGGGGGTGGGAAATGTTTTCAGTCTTTGTGTAGTGACTGGATCAAGGCTCGATTGACGGCCTTTGCATCGTTGGCCTTGATGTATGCCCGGTGGGCATTGGATTTCCAGCCCCCGTAGCGCTGGATGGACAACTCAGGCAGGCCCGCCTGGTATGCCTGAGTTGCGGCGGCCTTACATAGGCTGTGGAGGGTGTACGTGGAAGGCTGTCCTGCTGCCTTCAGCAGGGCCTTCCATTCTCGGGTGAGAAGTCTCGTGGTGACCACGTCCCCGGCCGCGAGGGTGAGGAACGGGGCCTCGGGGCTGGTCGTAGGGACGGCCGCGATCATATCGGTGATAGCGCGTACCGGACACGCTGCGACCTCGGGGGACGCCTGGATTACCACAGTTTTTTCCTCCCCCACCAGTTGTAGGTTCTTGGCCGCCTTGATACGGACGGTCACTTCCGTCGGCGTGACCACCACGTCGCGGCGCGACAGGTGTCGCGCAGGGTCGAACTTGGCGGCCGACGGTGGGGCGACCTCGCTCTGCCGCAGGGCCGCGTAGTATATGATGAGTATCCCAGCCCGCAACACCAGGTGGGTCGGCGAGTGTGTGAGGGCCGCGAGGGCCGCCCTGAGGACCTCCATGGGGACCGGAGGCTTGATATTTGGGACGTACGATTTGTTGCGCCTCATTGCCTCCAGGGCGCGCTTCACTCGGTAGTCCTCTGTCGGCGCGACGTCCCCTCCCGTCAGTCGCAGATGCGACCGCACATGGGATAGTTGATTCGCGACCGTCGCCGGGGAGGGGGCGTGGTCCGAGACGTATTCGAGGTACGCCGTGATGAAGCTGGTAGTGGGTTTCTGGGCGTCGGCACCCATCCGCCGGCAGAATGCGAGGTATGTCGCGACGGCACTCCGCTGGTTCGCGACCGTTCCGGGGGCACGCGCCTCGCATTGCCGCGCAGATGCCCTCGTCTGGAGTAAGAGCAGCTCCGGATCTGCAGACGAGACGGAAGACAGGGTTAAAACACACGTGGGTGCAGGGAAAGACCTCGAGGAGGGAATGGAAATTTCTGAACATCGAAGCCGTATCGAAGTCCCTCGAGGTCAGGTGTGCCCGACTGAGGGCATCCGCGACGGTGTTAAGTTTTCCCGGGACGTGCGTGTAGATGAAGTCTACCTGCATTTTGGCCTGAACCATCCAGGCCTGGCGGGCACACTCGGCCAGAACGGGGTTCCTGGCACGCCCCAATGTGAGTGCCTGGACGGTTCCCATATTGTCGCAGTAGACTTCCACGCGAGATCCCCTGTCCCGGTCTGTGATGAACGTGCACATCGCGAACACCGTGTTTAGGGCCTCCAACTCAGCGATGCAGCCGACCGGGTCGTTGACCGGACAGACCTGTCCGGAGTAGCAGTACGTGCCGTCCGTACCTCCGATGCCCGAGAGACACGCGTCCACGATGAGGCACTTGGTCGGGGGTCCTCGCGGGATAATGGCGTGGCCATTCCATCCCTCGGCAAAGCGAAGGAACCAACCGAGGTCCTGTCTCATATCGGAGTTAATGTTCAGGTAATACCCACTCATGCCTCGGAGGGCCTCGAGGAGTTTACTGACGAATGGGCGTGCCGCCCTGATGCACTTTGACACGTGTAGTACCCGCCCGAGGACGGATTGAAGCTGGCGTTTCGTCAGGGACCGCTTCATGGACACGGCCCTCACGTGTTCTCGGACCTCGTGAAGCTTGTCCTCGGGCACGGTAAGTGACATCTCGGCGGCGTTGATCACTATGCCCAGCCACGTCACGACCTGGCTCGGGGGCTGGGCTTTACTACGGGCCTCGGGGAGCCCGAGTTCCGTCAGCAGTTCTCGGGCCGTCCGGAAGTCGGCCTCGGATTTCTCTCTGTTGGGTGAGAGGATTATGACGTCGTCGAGGTACATGCAGGCCTCGACCCCCTTCTGTGCGAGTATCACGACGACTGCCTCCGCGACACACTGCATATGGTACGAGGAGGCACGGGCACCAAAGGGCATCGCCGTATCACAGAAGTACCCGTCCCTCCACGCGAAACACAGAAGGGGCCAGTCCAGGGGGTCGCACCGGAAGTTTTTATACGCCCTCGCGATGTCGATCGAGCACATATAACTTCCGGTCCCCGAGGCCACCAGGCGGCCGACGAAGCTGTCGACGGTCGGGAGGCCATGCTCTCTCTCCTCGCCGTACACCGAATTCTTTACCACAAAGCTGTTGACGCTGTCGTTTTTAGGGTACGTCATGTCGGTAATGACACGACGGTCGTCGGTCCCCCTTTTCTCGCGTGTCATCAACGGCGACACGTGACACCAGGGTTCAAAGGGGGGAGCCTCGTACGGCCCTAGGAGGTTGCTGAACCCTCGCTCCTTGTTGATGAAACTGTCCAGCTGATCAGGGTATCCCGTGGCACTGGGGTGATTGGGCACGCCCCTCGTATCGCTAACGGGGCCGGTGTATCCCAGGGGAAAACCGTATCTGATGAAGCCCAGGAGCTCCTCCCTCCCGGGGAGGCCCGTGAGGTACCGCTCCCACGCCGGGATACACAAGTCTGTGGGGAGGTCGATGCGCGCCGCGAGCGCGTTGGGTAAGCCCGTACGCCGCACCTCCTCGTAGATGTAGGCGTGGCCCGGGGGCCCGGGGGCCGAGAAGGAGGGCCAGTGAGTCCGCCGGTGTCCGGCGAAGCTCTCGGGGTCCGTCCGGACTCCGGGGGAGGGAACCCCGGTCTCGCATACCTCCCTCACAGCGGCGAAGTCAATATCCATTCCAGTGTTCACCTCCTCCCGGGGCAATTGCCGAGCCAATTGCTCTTGCTCCCCGCCAACACGCATAACCACGGGAGTGGAGTCGTTGGTGGGCGGGGTCCTGTGTTTGCTACGATCCCCCACGTGGGCGGCACGTGTTGTTGTTGTCACGTGGGGTGTTGCGTCATCCTGCGTGCACTCGCTCCCTGGTACCCCCTCCCCGAGTGCAGGCGTCCTGAGGGTAGGGGGTGTACGACGCGCCACGCTCACTCGCGGGACGCGTCCGGGCCGTTTTTTGACCCCTGTTGTTTCAGCGGTTGAGGATCACTGGTGCGGAGCGAGTGTCCGGCGTGCGGCATCCGGTGTGTCGGGGGTGCGGATGTTTGGGCAGCACTCTCATACCCGCCACCGTACATCAGCTTCCTGTTGCACGCGTGTATGGAGTGCGTGCACATCCGGCCAACGGAATCACAGAAGGAGCATATGTGAACCCACTTGATGTTTCCGTCCTGATGCCCGTTCCGTTGCCGACACCCCCGCTCTGAGTTGTAGGCTCGGCAGGGGAGCTCCCGCCCCCCGGTCTTGCCGCCGTCGTGGCCGTTGGTCGTGGTGGTCGTAGCCGTCATAGCCAGGCGCACACGTTCATCCTGGATCCGCACGTGATCCGACCAGTAAATCCGCCCAGCCTCGACTTGGTCGAATACAAAGTCGGACCAACGGCGGACCCCGGCCCACGGTCGAGACTGCGCATCCACCGATACTTGTGAGAGATGCCTGTACATATCCCTCCTGTGTTCCTCGGGGACCGCTCTGTGGTCCTCCATCATCACGAGGAACGCACTGACGTATTCCATAGGTCCGAGGGTGCCCCTGACCTCGAGTTTCTGCGCGAGGGTGTACAGACCCTCGCGCTCAACATACATATACGGCTTCGAAATACTCTTAGAATGAAAGTCAGTAGTACTCTTACCGGCCGTACGGTCGTGGGGCATGGCCTCTCGGTCTATCTCTCGCTGCAGGTGGTGTTCCGGTAGGTAACGGTCACGGAGGGCCCGTGGGGCGGGGAGGCGCGAGGCCTGGTCCTCGGCCCATTCCCGCGTCCGATCCTCAGCCGGGGTGCGTGCCTCGCGCACGGTCGGCGGGTGATGAGAGACCCGGCTGGGCGACCGTTGTCTGGACATCGCTGCTAGGGTGGCCATCATGGTGTCCATCTTCGCTTCCAGTGCGGTCATACGAGACGTCTTGACCGTTGATCCTCGTTCCGAGACGGATTCGATCTGATCGTTTGCCGCCTCGCTCCCTCTCGGCGTTCCATCCGACTGTACCTGAACAGAAACCTCCGGTGCCCTCGAGGTGCTGGCCACGGGAGTATTTCTTGTCGTGGGACCCATTCTCCTATAGTCGTAGAAGTACTTTCACGTGTGTATGGTGTGCTGGCCTATACTCGTGGAGTATCAGGCTGCGAGCACGTGGCCAAGAATAACGAAAAAGTACTGTAGTACGTGTGTACTGCAGGGAGGTTGAAGGAGAAGTGAGGCCGGGGTCCGGACCGGGCTGTACCACGTGACCTCGTGGTGGGTGAGAGAGCCGCGAGGGGGCAGGAGGGGCGCCCGGGAGGCGCGGTAGAGGGGGACACCGGAGGAGGCAATGACTCCCCCTGAGCAGAGCCCATGAGAATACCATTATCCCAACACCATGGTACAAATTCCAGCCATTTTGCCTGGAATGACAATATTTCCTTCGGATTTAAGTATAAATGTGGGGTACTGCCTGGAAAGTTGATCAGCTAAATAAATATTATGAATAATGGCCGCATCTGATATGAAAATCTCTCTCAACACACGCAGAGTCCAGATTCTGAAGAATGGGGCCATGCCAAAAGCTGTATAAACTAAATCGATCCTAATCTCAGCCATTCATTTTGAAACCAACTATACTTCAGAAAAAATAGCCTTACCGTTTCCCAAGCCACATTAGAGAGTTTGCGAAAAAAGCTTTTGTAAACCAATCGAGGCTTTATTCGGGGATACTTAAGTAATATCATATCAGGTCATGGCGTGTATTGTGAGTTGTCATCAGATCTAATTTTATTCCCTTTCCTTATCGTCTGTAAATAACCGTATTGGTCTTTTGCCAATGAAATCACACTCACATATCCAGCTATTTGAAACTAGGATGATATGCATCTCAGAATCATAAGCGTCCACGTAATTTCACAAAATGTTATTATACTGCTTACAATAACCGTGTCCCTCGAAATGTACCTGGAGTGTCAGCAGAGATCCCCATTCTTCATACAGTAAATGGATATTTACCTCTAGGATTATGAAAATGCTTCATCAATACCCTTCCCCTGGCACCACCATCACTTAGGCCTTCTCGGCCTCTAAGAAATTGACCTTTTTTCCAAAGACTAGCGGAGTGTACTCAGAGCAACGGAGTGCATTATTTGTGATAATCACTGACTTCATGTAGAAGTCTAAGTCGGAGTTACAGTTGCAAAACCAAGGAATGGACTATCAAAAGTATATAACATGTTTTAATAAATGCATACGTAGATGTCCATGGGAATGGTAATTGGCATAAAACTATGTACCGGGTGTATATTCTAAATACACACAAATCCCAAATTTGGAATAGTTTTGATTTGATTTCACAGACCTATAGTTTCAGCTTTCCCGTTTAGGACTATAGGTGTGGCTTCACATAATAAGCAGATAAGTGTGCACTTACCTATACCTGCGCCGACAACGATGCGGCCTGCCAGTAACAGGTAACGGTCTGTGGCCAATCCAAGCATAAGAGACCCCACCATGAAAACCAGACTGGCTATTATGATCACCGGACGCCGTCCTATCCGGTCATTGAGGAAGCCCCCAACGAGTGCAAACAGTGCCGCCGCACCTGAAAACAGAAGAATAGTGAATATTGATATCTGACAGAATATTTACAAATATGTAACGTGATCAAATCGAAAACAATGGCGATTTCGACTCCTTACCTCTCAGATAACACTTTATGCGTCGGATCTCATTCATGAATTCAAAATATTTTTAGTTGGTAAATCTTACAATAATCACACGTAATTGCGTCACAGATTACGAATGCCCTGGAGACACAAAGTACTTGGTGCTCAAACCAATTTCAGACATTGAAAGTTTCCATGCGCCTATATTTTCCTCTAGCTCTTGGATGAGTGTTCTTGTGTAGGAGTTATCATGTAAATGCTGCCTGAGGGATACATCTTCACACTGCCTGTTAAGGTGCTCCGTATTCCGCTGTCAGTGCTGGAGATTGATGGAAGCCTGCTTCACCTGACAGGCCTTTTTATTGATGAGGGACCCAACGCGCCAGTTCACTAGATCGGGGCTATCTCTCTCTCTCTCTCTCTCTCTCTCTCTCTCTCTCTCTCTCTCTCTCTCTCTCTCTCTCTCTCTCTCTTTCTTTCTCTCTCTCTCTTTCTCTCTCTCTTTCTCTCTCTCTCTCTCTCTCTCTCTCTCTCTCTCTCTCTTTGAGCAAAATAGATCTGTATTCCGGTCGTACGCCCTCTTAATCTACACTCGGGGAGGCTTTTATCTTGCTCTATCCAGGCAGATAGAATCTGAATTCAGAAAGGGCTGCCCAGAGAAACTGAGCCAGCGTAAAACATACTACAGGGCCTTTTAGCGGTTTGTGTATTAATTGCATGTATGTTTATTATACGATCACTTTTGTGTCTTTGGCCTAGTGAAAGTATGAATATGTGCATGAGTGCAACTTTCCTCTTTGAGCAATAGCACATTGCCTTTTATGGGATATTAGCATACTCCAGCCAAATCGACAATGCATTGTAGTGGCAGTAATGATAAAGACATTTGTGGTTTGGGATTTCTCTCTTAGACACAACTTCTGGTGAATAAGAAAACAGAGGTCCTCCACATCAACCTACCACTTTTTCTGGTTGATTTGAATTCACTTCTAGAAAGAATACATAGTTATACCCGTGATCGGTATACTATAGTGCGAGATATTTGTTTCATTAGCAAATATTATTTTACAATATGACAAACAATAAATATGTAGGGATCGGGTTAGTCAAGTGCTGATGCGTTTAGTCTTCGCTAGAGGACATAGGGTATCAGTGCCTGCTGTGTAGTGGTTTGGGAGAGCCCGTGCATGTAAGTACCACGGGTCTGCCCGGATTACGTAACTCAGCTTGCATAAAACACCGAGTTCATAGCAGTTAATAGGTCACCCGCTGTGTTCTCTCTGTGAAAAGTGAATCCATGGGGCCTCACACTGATAACAGATTTTTCCGAACCCTATTTGTGGCTGAGGACAGATTATCAACTTTGGTTTAAAATATTGGCACTCCGGTGCTCAAGGTAGACCCCGCGACCGCTACAAATATATGTATATCTACATCCATGGAAATATAGATCCCTAAGTATATATACATTGCAAATTAACGTTTTAATTCACCCCTCAGCTCTGTGATAAATATATCTCTGATTTTGTCAACTGGTGTGGAAACAGTGTCAGTATGGTACGGGGTCGGTATTCAGATTGTCTATTGACCCTATTCATGTTGGCGGCATGTTGACAAACAGATCAAAGTTATTGATCCTACCCCATGGCCAGGATTAGGCGGGGAATGGAACATGTTTGCAGCGGTAGCCACAGGCGTTTGTCTACAGCATACAAATACTTCCGCAGACATTATATGTAGCACATCAAATGAAGGAGTCGGTGGCGAAATTCCGGAGAAGAAGGTCCCCAATCCCACCTCCTCAGCCCTCCTCTTCCAACTGCCTTGGGAAGAAGGTAAAAGGGAAATAGGGGGAATAGAGTGCATGTGATGTAGAATATCTACAAATGATAAAATTGTATAGATCACATCATTTTTTTAAAATTTTTACCATTTTAAATGGTATTCAATTGTACCTGTTCCTTATACATTACGATTTTATTACAAATTCTCATCACTTCGTATTTAATATGATCCCATTAGCTCAGATTGAAGAACACAACAGGGTTCAGTTGGCGTAACAACACCCACCCACCATCTACATATAATTACTTGATGGAGTGTTGATGAATTTGTATTATATATGGAATAGTACCTGGACAGATCTCTTCCCCTCGAAACGATTCATCAGATGGTTTTTCTACATTTAGTTTTTTCGTTTGTTTTTCTTACAATTTCCCTTACACATTCACCTGAGAGTAGTCACGACCCATAGGTTGGTATTGTTGAACCTCCCGGAAGGATCAACCCGTGTGTATTGGTTCTCAAGTGAGGTTGTGTGTGGTGTATATATCAATTAACGGTCTACGTGTTTGTGCAGTGAGTGGGGTTGGGGGTAGGGTGGCCAAATCCTTTTCCAGTGCCCTGAAGTTGTCGGCAAACACTGGAGTGTGCGGAGACTACATACTGAGAGGCGGGTATCGATTGCCGTGGATCCAACTCGGTCTGGATCAAAGGGGAATTACAGACAGCGCTGTAAAACCTCTCCATCACACCTTTTCTATGATACCACTTGGAATGATATAGGTCACTGCTGCAGACCCTCCCCATCATATATTGTCTGGGTTTCTACATGGAATTTTATAGGTCAGAATTGTAACCCTTGCGAGATTTCACATGTTTGAAAAGCTAATTAGCTATATCAGCAACAACCGAATCAAACGAGACGTCTAGCGATTCGTTATTTCAAAATAAGGGAACTACGTAGAGGCCGTCAGTGTTAACAGAGAATCCAATCATTCAGTTCATGTTATTTCCACACAGCGCCATGTTGACAGCGTGTCCCTCAACAGGTGTGGCAAATCCCGTGGCCTCATTTCTATTGAGGTACAGCCCGCATCAATCAATCCCCTTCCCCAAGCAATACTTACAAGAAATCAAAACTAAAATACACAACAACAAAATTTGCTCCTATCCCACATCTGTGTACTCGCCCCAATCCACCCCCCTCGCCATTCAGTCAGATACCCCCTCCTCCTCCATAGGCCACCAGATAGCGCTGTCCTTTAGCGGGCGATCGTGCCACTTCGCTGTCCACCCCTCCGCGCTATTGACCCTGTGGGGTGCGGAGTGACAGTGCATACCAAGTCAGAGAGGCCGGGAGTAGCTCGGAGCAGCTCGGAGGTACTCCATGGTCGATACCTGAGTCTGCTTCCTACTCCCCCAGCACTCTTCCATTAGTCGCCTCCGCGAGAGCAAAGTGGCGCCGACGGTGGTGGGAGGGTGATGGAGGAGGGGGGCATTACAGCGGATGCGGAAATGGTTGGGATGGAGGGGTAACGATGGGCCTTTGTTGCACCAACAGAAGGTATAAAGTTGTATGGCAGTTTATGGTGTTTGATTCCCTATTAGTGTTCAGGACGATGGCACAAGGAGAATCTACATAGTAGCAGGACGACATGAAGGCCGAATGACAGGGTAGCACAGACGGATCTGGCGAAGGAAGGACCATCTAGGTAGGCAGTGAACTCTGACCCGGATTGCAGCCATTTTGTTATATGCCCCTATGTGGGACGGCTATTTTGACCCTGATGATAACTTTCTTTCTCTAAATGTGTTGATAGTAGCCTTAATGTTTATAATAGTACAGTTTCAATCATTCGCTTTTATGAGTCTGTGGTTATGACATAGAACAATTCTTCAACGTATGGTACACCTACAGAGTTTTGATTGTTCATCAGGTTTACGTTAAACATCAGAATTACTACTTGGTAAGGTATTAAGTGCACGCATATATTTTACTGCATATCTGTAGTATATTTCAAGTAGTTGTTGAAATATTGCTTAACTCATTTGAATTATAACAGGCTTGAAGTTATAGCTGCATATATTACCACTTTTGTGTATTTCAAAGACGGAACAAGAGTAGACATCATTAGAACGTAGATATTGTAACATGGGAGGGAAGGATGTTGCGATCGTGGTAGTACCACTCTACCATATCGGTATATCGCGAGTCCCATCTCTTGCCTCAATAAAGAGCCTTTTTGTAACGCTTTACTTATACATTTCCTTCTGAGTCAGTTTTAGTCATATAATTAGATGTAATAAATGAATGAGTAATTAGTGAATAATAATACAACTACCAGAGCCTTTTTTATTAAAAACTGACGTTTCGTCCATTACTTGGACTTTATCAAGATTGTGATGAATGCACTGAAATATAACCATGATATCATTTATCGAGCCCAACTGTAGTTTTGTACTGTAAATAACATTGTTATATGACTTATTTATAATGTGTAGAGATATAATAGAGGTTTTATGAAAATAAGAGTCGCCTACATGCTATGATGCATGTCCCTATCAACCATCTAAGGTACCAATTCCTGCTCTCCGAATCTATAGAATATTACCCTATCAGGGGTGTTCCATTGGTAGCGTGGCGATTCCGTTTCGATATGCTTCCATCACTCACAATTCCCCATTGACCACGTTCTGTCATCAGAAATTGATCACAATACGGCTGCCGGATTGCCATCTGTAACGATGGCACTAAATGCTTTTTGGCCGTGCAGAGTATAGCAAAGAGCGGGATGATTGTGTTTATGACAGACAAACCGTGTTTTCACTTCGTGACAAGAGGACTTAATGACAATACAACATGACAAAGATAGATGACTGCATTTACGTAAAACAATAGCATTCGGAAGTGAGTGCTTATTGTTAGTGGATATTGGTCTTTGGTGTGAGGATGGATTGTATTTGAATCCCTGTTGCATAGAGCTTGATTTATGGTGTAATATCATAATGTCTACTTTTCTTCTTAAGAGATCTGTAAGATGATTTTGCGCATTGTAAAGCCGGTTGGTAAAAACTATTAGAAGGTTAGCAATGAGGGAAATACAATAAAACGGCTTGCCGGTGTCATATTATAAACTCTGCTTGGGAAACCCATCTTGAATTGATATTCATTCCCGGAGATGGGCCTTATCCGTCGAAAACCCAACCGTTTTTGTCTACAGCGAAATATATTGGATCCCGATTATTGCATCATAAATCATTCATCTACATCATGTGACTGCTATATGAAGACCTTTATTTTCAGGGAAAATCGTAAGGGATTAACTAATTAAGGGAACAATTATCCAAAGAGTTACCTAAATGCAATTCACAACCAGATAAAAACAAGTCTCCCAATACAAATATAAGTGTCCGACTATAATTACCTTTGCTTTATCAATTATTTTATTTTCTTTTTCTACGTACGAGTGGGAATAGTACTTGCATTTGACGTGTATGTTTACATTTTCTCGTTCCATCGGAATTTCGAAAGAAATACCGTAGTTGGAAAAAGCTTTTTTCGCGGTTGGACAGGACGTGTACAGTTAAGCCTCGTCTACAAATTTAGATATTTGTTTATGACATGCCACAACTAGTTTTTGTAAATGATAAAGAATGCGCAGTATCTCAGAGCGTGTGTTCATGCTCAGGTGTCTTTAACTATAGCCTGCAGCACATGACCTCCGAGTGCAAATGAAACCTACAGTGATAACCCACGGCTGTAGAGGTCACAGCCAATGGAGAATTTAATAGAACTGCATCAAAATCGGATGAATACACAATACTCCAGTAGTCGGGATGGGCCGCAATCGTCAGCGAGGTGAAGCCGAGGGACGATTACGGTGCATAAAAACGGGTGGAGTATTGTGTATTTATACAATTCGAGTGCATTTCTGGATTTATCTCACCCATTTTAATGACATTAGATAGCATCATAATATGAGACTAGCAACTTCGTCGATTCGTATTTGGCTACCACCTCCAAACCTCCCTCCTTCATCCCATTTGATACCCGGTGCCTGGGCCTGGCGACAATTGGATGTACCATAGTCTAACTATTCCTAAATGCTGTAGACTGTATTATTTCACGTTACACAGGTAGTAGCTTGTTACTGGTGTCCACACTAACACCAGCGAAAGGCTGTGGTCTCCCTGCTTTCTGTCAGGGTTTGGACATAAGAAAACTATAGTTCTACATTCTGTTTACAGTATGGGAAGAACTAGATCTTCAGGATAGAAGTAGATCTGTGTAGAGAAATCCCCAAAAGAATAGCTGGTTTAAGTTTAGCACTATACGAGAATCTCACTCTCGTGGTCCTGCAGTCTCCAGGCATAAGTTTGGTTCACTATGTCTCTATGCGGGGGGGAAACTCTAAGCGGATCCGACCAGAATTTACATGTTTTATATGTGGTAGGTAAATAAATCAAATTACATCGCAAATCCAGTTAGGAGTATTTAGATCATCATGTTGATATCTTGTCTTTTATCTAGAATCCTGGCTGCTGATTAGTCAATCGCATATGACGTCATCTCGCATTCACTCCAACACGACCGTGGCGTGGTATTTTCACTTAACAAGGGTGCTCGTTGAGTATTTTTTCCTAATATCATTCCTATGGCTAAACTTGTACCAGGGGTGAGATAAATGAACTATCCTTGTAATGGTCATACCCTATGAGACATGGCTCGTTTTATTTCATTTCAGAGCTTATCTCTTAGATATCCACAGCATTCATATAGTATCAGTTGAGATGGTTGCTTGTTGAGCAGCAAGACATATATACTCTAAGTTATCTAATTCGGTTAAATTATGTCATCATTTAATTATATATAGTGCAAACTTATATCATATCTGCTTGACACATAGTCTACTTTCTTCTTATTTACAATATTTGACAATTAAAAAAATTAGCTCAATGATCTTCTGTACATTCTACCTACAGAATGAAATAATAATTTCTTTAAATTACTTACCGACAGTGACGGCGACGATAAGTTCTTGCCACACTGAGTTGAGCAGAAAGTAGTCCCGAAGTAAGATCATTGCGCCGGAGATGACCCCGGTGTCGTAGCCGAAGAGGAATCCCCCCATGGCTGAAAAGAAGGTGAGCGCGTACACGTAGAGCGGCGTGCTCGTCTCGTGGGACAACTCGTCCAGTCTCAGGTACGACTCCTCGTCAGGCGCCACCGGCGGCGCCGTCGGCAGCGGCGGCCGCAGGGGTCGCGGTTTGGGCGCCGTTCTCCGGGGCGGTTTGACCGGCGGGTGCGCAGGGCGGGCCGGGGAGGAGCGCTTCGGGGATTGTTTCCTGGTCGGGCTTCCCCCTCCTGGTGATGACCCTCCTCCACCATCCTCTGTTAGCCTAGAGGTGGCTTGCGCTTGTTGCCTTCTCATTATTCCAGTGTGTTAGCGACTTATCGGTATGTGTGTATGTGATTTTGGAGAACTGGAGAAATGCCAGGTAAAGTTACTGACTCGTAATCAGACGGTGAAGTATCCTTCTTGTGTGACTAGAAGAGGTGCAGGGTTAGGTAGTAAAACACTCCTGTGTATGACCCACCCTGACCGTACAATCACTCCGTCCGTGACTGGCGTGCTTCCCGGCCGATACGCCGCCCCGGCCCGTGTGAGAGGGCTCGCAGGCGGTCTACAGAAGCACCCTCCGGGTGGCGGCAGGAACCCTGGCTGCTGCCTCCATGGCGACACCTGGAGGTGCTATGAAGTGCCCGTGCCAAACTCCCACCTCCTATACTACTACCACTCCCACAACTCCCCGCACGCCTGGAGCTTACTCGCCTTCCTCCAGCGTGGGGAGCTACTCACGATCGCTCCAGTGAGATGCTCACACTCAGAGGGAGAGAGCCGGTGTGGCACCGATTCCCAGGCACGTCCTTACCTGGCCGCAGAGTGGAGCCACTGTTACCACCACCACCACCACCACAGTCAACTCACGACCACCGTGCACCACTACGCGACCACCTCCACCACTGTAACCGCTGGCTGTGACTCGGCTACCAGTGAGCAGTTCAAGGACATGATTCAGAGAGCGAGCGACGTGCGCCCGTCCGCGGCCCCGCGTGGTCTGCTCACAGGCGCTCTGAGCCACTCGCTTCACTTCACTCTCCGCCAACCAGAACCACGGGGTGTGGCACCGCGTGCTCCCCTGCCGCGAGGTGGCGTGTCGGAATGTTAGTGACAGGGGGCACGGATGATCATCATCCAACTGGTACCTAGTCCCCTCTACTTTCAACAGCGTGCACCTTGATTTGTATCGCCAAAATAAACCATGTTGTATAGTCACTCTCTGCTCAGATTTGCACGCTTCTGTATTTGTTATAGTATGTTTATAGGCCTGTTTCTATTGACCGACGAAAAACTGTGTTGATTATTTGAGTTCCCCTAATAGCCCATTTACATTGGCCGTCACCGATCTACAGTCAGGCACCACCGACGGTCCTTCAGCACTGCTGAGGCAAAATGGAAATTGGATATTTGGAGAACTCAAAAACTCTACACCACTTTAGTCGGCCAATTGGAAACGGTGCCTTATATATTTTATAATTCTGACAATTGTAACCCATGTGAACCTGTATCTTTCAACCCCAATAAAGAAATCGATAAAAAAATATATATATATTTGTGTGTGTGTGTTTTGCAGGACGCTTATAAATACACACATTTATCCACCCGACATGCTTTCCAGATATTTACCAAAGAGTCGTCAGGCTGAGTGACGAATATCTAGAAAGCTTGACAATGATATTATTATATACCTCGGGAGGGTACTCCTGAGTTACATACCAATGCTTAGGGTGGAGTGACAATATGTTTCGCGAGTGTGCTTGTTTCGTTATCTAGGGTGTTCGTTTCGCTATTGAGGGTATCACGTGATTAAATTTAAACAAATTAGATCGTAGAAGATTTGAAAAAAGATATGGCGTAGTATAGATGAGGGGGAAGGGACCGTCTTG
Organism: Alentia gelatinosa; assembly: GCA_950022655.1. Classification (NCBI taxonomy): domain Eukaryota; kingdom Metazoa; phylum Annelida; class Polychaeta; order Phyllodocida; family Polynoidae; genus Alentia; species Alentia gelatinosa. The sequence goes on from OX465581.1 coordinate 109,065,253, forward strand.
AACAAATCTCAGATAATGGACATAGGGAATTTGAGAGGAGTAATACCAGAAAGATTATAACAGATGGCTGGACAAGCAAAATATCCAATATCGGTACCTGTTCCAATTATAAATATATGATGACCAGACATGCTGGTCACTATAGTGCTCAAGTCATCTTATTCTTCCCTCAACATAAGTATCAGATATAGGGAGCGTTAGGAACATATTAACAAGGTCCATTGTTAGTCCTGATGCCACTTAAACTATCCTTGATACTGCAAACCTGCCAGTGTCCCCCACACTACAGTTCGGCAGTGCTATCCCGGTGGTGCCCGGTGTCTCTAGGACTATGAAGGGCAACTACGATTTTTTGCCAGTGCAGCCCCGGTGCAGTCCCGGTGCAGTCGCAATGTTCTGTTGGGATACAGATCACACCAAGACGCCTATATAGATATATACATATGTATATGTATGATATTAAATGTACTTGTGCACCTTCCTCTAATCCACTGTTGTAAAACAGAAGTGAATAAAGTTCATAAAAGAATTAAAAAAACATTCATCAAACATAAATGTTCACAACCGTTTACAGTTGTTCACCTTCTCTGGGGATTTGCATATCTTATTGAACTCATGCTCTGGTTGTGACTGTTGGAAGTTGAATGAATATCCTAGTAAGCCACGTCCCCATTGCTGACCAGGGACCTGTTTCACTAGTTTCGTGACATGTCTAGATGGCGTGACATGTCTAGATGGTGTGTCCGGTTTCATAAGAATATTCATTAAACTTCATTTTGTGCGTTCTTGCTTGCACTGTTGGTGCCGCTTTTCATGTTTGTCTTCACTTTTGTTACAAAACTAGTGAAACATGTCCATGATGTGTAGATTTGTCTATTGCCCATATTTGGGGTCTGTCTTTTCCCAAGCGCAGCTACTTGTGTTGTCACAAAACCAGACAACCCAATCTGTCTGTATGGTGTCACAGACATGTCACGAAACTAGTGAAACAGGTCCCAGAAGTTCCCAGTAAGCTCTAGTATCATGGCCCGGTGAATTAAGGCCAAGTGCGGTCAAGTACGGCAGTGTTTATTTGACAGAGCTGCTCTCTCCACGGCAGCAACTCGGCAGCCAGGGTGACTTATGATTTGCAAGCCTGGTGAGTTAGGGTGCCCCACGGCAGACCGGGAAAACTACGATGGTGACCTACAGGTTCTGCTAGGACTACTAGGGTACTGGTGTAAACTTAGCATAATGGTGCCTGGAATCATGCTTAAGCTCGGGATTACTTTTAGATGTACACTATTCTGCTGCTACATTTAAAATGAATGGATAGGTTCCTGGGAAATAAGGGTCTCGTTAAAAATATTTTTTGTACACCAAGTGAACATTATGATGGCTTGATCAACAGCCGAATGTTTTCACAAAGTGAACATCGTGTTGGGTTGGCCAACAAAAGAATGTTTTCTCAAAGTAACCATTGCAATTGCAACTCATTTAGATGCATTTCGCTGTCTGATCAATATCTGGGCTTCCACGTTACTAATGACTATTATAAATAACAACTTGTTCGTACAAGGGAACATTTACTCTATTGGAAATATATATATAAATAGTTGGTGAAGTGTTCTTTTGTCCTAAACGTTCCACTGCATAAGAGTAGGATTTGATCCTGTAAGAATCCTAGATTGATTGAGAGTACTGCAGGGATCTGACAAACTCCTGCTGGTTAACGACCAGTTCATACCGTGCGACTGGAGGTACCTTTGGTAGCGGTGAAAAACGCACAGTATGAACTGCGCACTTCTGTCTGATACTGGGTGTGCCAGTACGCCCAGTCTCAGACTGGAGGAACCTCTGGTACGCCCGGTCATAAGCATTTTTGAATATCAGACATGTTTGCATTTTTGAATATTAGACATGTTTGATATTTGGTGCAGCTAGTCGGCGACTAGGCCTCCATACGCAAGTGTTCCAGTCACAGGCGGTGTGGTTCACACACACACATATTTTGAGCGTACCTTTCAACTTGGCGTACCTGATTTGGAACGTCCCGTTTCAAGCATGTTACTTCCAGTCGGCGACTAGAAGTACCCGCTTGTAAGCTCTCCAGTCTGAACGGGGCAAGAGTACATTTTGACATTCATTCAGATGTCAGTCTAGGGTAGTAATCTCACCATCAAAAGCACGGAGGCATGCTATGTTAGAGCACCATTAAAACAAACAAACACAATGTGAACAATTTACATAGATTTACGAACACAATTTTCATGTATAAAAAAATAAAACACGTGAAAACACGTGAAAACTACTGCACGTTCTATGTTTGTGTTTCCTGGGATCCTATCCTCAAAGACAGGCCTGGCAGGCGATGCTACTAAGATATGCATATCTCATGCATTATCAACGGATCATCACATGTCCCATAACGGGGGCTGAATAATACATGCTTGATGGGCTTTACTCCAACGGCCACTCGGGCACTTATAACTTATTTAAATCAACACAACAGTCAAGTCGAGTTCCCCTTTGAACAGATAACCGCTATGGGGTTTCAATGGCAGAGGCATTGAACTGACAACTAAGAGTTTGGCGGTGAAAGGGGATGATACAATGATATATGAATGTCACTTGTTCAGCATACAGAATAAAGAGCATTTGTCCAACATCCACTTAAACTGACTGTGTTTTCTATCAGGTTTGTAAGTCCTGACCAATATAGACCATATATTGCAAATTGCATTTTAGTAATATCTACGTCGTATCAATTTCAGCAGCGACTAACCTTGTTTTGAACAACACCTGATTATTTTTTTTAAAAAAGGGGGTGAATATTGTAATATGTTATACAATGTATTATTATACTATATAAACTGCTTGTGCTATGAGTCACCTCTGGTGATAGATCATACAAAACTTTATCGAGATGTAACGGCTGATATGCCATAAATGGAAGACCATCCATGTGATGAATTTATGTGCTAATAATAAAAAATAAATAAATAAATAAAAAATAGGTAGAAGTTCTCATCCATACATACATATATAGTATACATATAGCGGTTTTTGTGTGTGCTAGTGTCTATGCTTTCTTGAGTTGCCAACCAATGTTTGCACCGGGCTATCAAATCCACATTTTTCAGAGGTGTCATAATCGTCATACTTTCATAAGTGTGTCGCTGTGAAGACTGTCAGCTGCTTCAGGCTAAAAGTCTCCCCGACCCAGTTTTCTTTTCTTAGGGTTGTCCGTCCCTTTTCATTGGTCGAAGGCAAACATACACGGCGGTATTTATTTGATCACATTCGAAGACTTAAATCGTATACTTCCTGACACGACTTGAACATCTTATGTTGGATTTCAGTGGAAATGTATTTATGTGGAATCTAGTGCCTCAAAGAGACTGAGAAAACATAGAAAATACATCCCTGTTGCCATGGAGGGCGGCTGCGGTATGTGCAGAGGTTCAATCCACAATTTAATTTTTTGAGATGGAGAGTACATGGACTGAAGGCCGTTAATAAATCAATAACGTAGTCTAAGATGATGCAATAGCTCAGATATGTGTCGTTCTCTGATTGATAATTGCTGTTAATATTTTATGATGCTGTAGATAACTATCACAATTATTCCTCTGCTTCCATGATAAAATCTAGTATTTAGGGTATCAAGTTGGTATTCCCTCCATCACCCACCTTTCCCATATTATGTGTTCTTCCCACCCGTCTGTGTGAGGTAGAAGGACTTAGGATCTCAGTCGGAAAGACCAGACTTGCCGAGGCCGATAATGCAATAAGTGTGTCAGGAAACCATCGCCATTTGCCGCTGCCACTTACACAGACATCTGCCACTGTTACCTATGCCATCTAGCGGGCAAACGAAACAACGCTTGTTTGAGTGGCGACCTCTATTGTTAAAATGGGGAAGTATTGTCACGGAAGGACTAAGCGTCTTTTTCTTTGTGTAATTTTCACATACGATTCTATGCTAGGACAAAATACTAACCTTTTCAGGTCTCTACCATATGATAACGTCTAGACTAGTTCTCATTCCATGAAATCTAGGGTGATTAAGTTTAACCTCTCCCGTATAACCTACAGTGGAGTTTCCTTTTATTTTCAGTGCTTTTTGTGGCTCCCTTATGAGGCCGTCCATAAATGATGATACTCCATAGGGAGGGAGGGGACAAAGCATGAGTGGGGGTCGAAAATTATTAAAATAATAATAATAATAATAATAATAATAATAATAATAATAATAATAATAAAAGATTAGAGATGTGCAGGCCTCAGCGTGAACAATATGAACCCTTCTGTGGCTGTTTTTAGAGCGTGCTTGTACGCGCTAAATACATCATCTAGAGGTTAGAGTCAGGGTTAGAGTGGTCACATTGAACTTTCAGTGTGCTCCCAGAAAACTATCCCTTTACTATCTGCATGCTGTTCACTGTGATAGTGAGAACAGAGCAGAGAGCCAGTGTCTCAGGGTCTTAGAGGTGTGCCCAGCTGACCATGACCAATCACTCAAGAGCTAATACCTCACTGACCCACTGGTGCTTGATATTTTTTTATTATAGACTCAGGCAGTTAGAGAAATGACAAGTTGACTGGGTACAGGTGGTTTACAGAAAACTATCCTAGGCTGAAAGGGGGCGTCCACCAACCACGACAAGGCTACGACAATGGCTTTCTGACAAGGTCCACGACAGGTCTACGATTAGACCTTGTCGTAGCCTTGTCGTGGTTGGTGGACCCTAGTTCCCGACAAGAGGCTACGACAAGGCCACGACAGGCTGCGACATGAAGCTTGTCGGGGGCCTGTCGGGGGGCTTCCGACAAGGCTACGACGATATCGAACATGTTCGATTGCTCCCACGACTGGACCTTTGTCGTGGAGTGCTGTGGTTTCCTCGATATCACTGTCCTAGTGTGTCGGGACCATGGAAGCCTTTTTTACGGTAAAGCCCCTCTTCTCACGACAAGGCTGCGACAAGGCACCGATAGAAACTTTCTTGTCTGCTCTTGTCGTAGCCTTGTCGTGGTTGGTGGACGCCCCCCTTAAATCTGACTCAAACCTTTTAATTTTTATTCATTTATAATTGCACGCTCATTCATCCGTGATGAACATACTTTTGGCTCCTAGTTTCCTGGTTACCTTATTCAGAAAACTACAATACTAAACTTTGAGTTTGGCATGGCTCGAAATAAATCATAAGAGAAAACGCATGTCTGAATTTAGAAATACAAAAAAAGAGTAGCAGGTTACAGTTTGGTACTGCATGAGAATCTCACTTTCGTAGCCCTTCAGTCTCCAGGCCTAGGTCTGGTTCACTTTGTCACTATGTGGGGGAGAATCTCCAAGGGGATCCTACCAAAATGTACACGTGTTATATGTGGTAGGTAAAAAAGAAGAGAAACCCAGGGTAAATCTGCCGTTTTACATATGATAGGTAACTAGCACAGCTTTATGGACAATCGACCGCAGATGTCCGGACTTGGCAGAATTCTCGCTGTTACCTGTAACAGATTTTTCCGATCGGTGGCCAGAAATTTACATAAAGTAGCCTAAAATGCTGGAGTTTCCGGAGGCTGCGGCGCCAGGTCCCTCCAGGGCACTGTCCCTCGACCCCGTGGGAGCCCTGGACAGCCTCCAAACCTCTTGCCGATTTCTCCAAAAATTTTGCAATTTTCCAGTCACATCGTGATACCTACAATTCCCTACGTTGGTTCCCTGGTCATTCGCTAGAGGGCAGGGCAAGATTCCTACCAACGACAGCGGGAACCAGCCAAGCCATTCGGGTACTTTGCCTGAATAGCTTCCACCATATGGGATTTGAATGTTATGCAGGAAAAGAAAGACACACTTGTTCGCCTATTTATACCTCAGACTGTAACTTGACTTTTGACCATGTTTAAATCTTGGAATGCGGGGATAGGGTAAAGGCAGTCGAGACAACGTAAGTTGATCATTCTCTTCTTTTATTATTTTCTTTCTTTTTTTTGGGAGGGGGGTAAGGGGTGAGCCGTTGGTCAAGATGGACTGGCTCATACAACAGTGTCGATCAGAAACAATAACATCACAATGCTAGTAGACACAGGGGCCGGGGTTAACATCATTGATGAAATAATGTACAAGTCAATGAAACCACTACCAGATCTGAAATCCTCTAAGATTACTGTCAGAGCATACAACACTGAAGCACCGCATAAGATATTAAGGGAATTTTAAGCTAATGTCAGAAAGAAGGAGATCAGTTGATCTGACACTTTCTATGTAACTGCAGGAAAAGGAGGGTCACTCATGACATACCGCCTTGCGAGAAGATTAGCAATTCTGCATATAAATGAAACAGGTATCTCTGCAGTGGAACCAGACATGCCTTGAGTCGAAGAAGACGACTCATTCTTCAAATGGGTAGGGAACCTGGTATGTTCCAAAGGTAAGTTATCCATTGATGAAAGGGTGCAACCATTAGCCAAGCCCCACAGGAGGATACTGATAAACCTTCGTGACAAGATTGAGGCAAAGCTGAGACAACTTGAAGGGGACGATATCATAGAAGAGGTTACAGGAGCAACACCATGGGTCTCACAAACAGTATTCCCACCTAAACTAATTGGAGACATACGATTATGTGTTGACATGAGAAGCTCAAACATAGCGATCAAGAGAGAACAACACATAATGCCCACCATTGAGGAAATAATAAGTGATTTAAATGGAGCCGTCAAGTTCTCAAAACTAGATCTAAACCAAGGGTACCATCAACTAGAGTTAGATGAGGAATCATGGTACATCACAACTTTCACGACATATTGAACTCAGATGTTACAAACGACTCAACTTTGGGATATCCTATGCCTCAGAAATCTTCCAGAAAACCATCAGGCAAGTGTTAGACAGTATCCCAGGCCATCTCAATGTGAGTGATGATATTCTAGTGTATGGGAAAACCCAAGAGGACCAGAACCAGAACCTGAGACAAGTGCTTGACAGGATTCGGGACAAAGGTCTCACACTCAACAAAGGCAAGTGTGCCTTCAACAAAGATCACTTGAAATACCTTCTCAAAGAAGGGATTTCGCCTGATCTGGACAAAGTGTCTGCTCTGAACAATGCAGATGCACCAACAAACCCAACTGAGGTTTGTTCATTGATCTGTATGGCCAACTACTGTGCTAGGTTCATACCTAGATTCACTACAATAGCACAGCCACTACGAGAATTGACCAAACAGGACCAAGCATGGAATTGGGGATTGAAACAAGAGATGGCGTTTGCAGAGCTGAAGAGGACTCTACGGGAAGAGACAGTCACTAAGTACTATGACCCAGAGAAGCCCACAAAGATCACTGTTGATGCAGTAGGTCTTGGTGCTATACTGGTTCAGACCACAGTAAAAAGAGATGAAGTCATTAGCTACACCAGTCGACCCCTGTCAGAAGTCGAACAACGGTACTCACAGACAGATCGGGAAACAGTAGTGTTCGGATGTGAGAGGTTTCATCTGTACATCATAGGAAAACCGGTCACGATGGCCACAGATCACAAAGCTCTGATGACTATCTTCAACAACCCTCAGTACAAACCACCTGCAAGGATTGAGCATTGAAATCTACAACTGAAATGATTCCACATCAAGTCATATATGAGCCAGGGTGAAGCAACCCTGCAGATTACCTGTCTTGTCACCCTGACAAGGACACACATGCAAGTTCAGCAGAAAAGCAAGGGAAAGAATATATCAACTACGTGGCAGCTCAGGCATCTCTTGATACCATAACCCTTGACAAAGTAAAAGATGAGACACAAAAAGAATACAGAAACTGATACAGAAGATCATTCACAACCAGTGGAAATGGGTGATTGATGATGATGAACTTCAACCATTCTTAAGAGTGAAGAATGAAATGTCTGTTTCATCCAATAGAGACTTCATCATGAGGGGAACAAGAATGATCATACCCAAAGACTCAGGTCTCAAATAATAGATCTTGCCCATGAGGGACACCTGGGACTGGTGAAAACCAAGGTATCCAAGAATAAACAAACTGACACAACAGAGGATCAATAGATGTGTCCCATGCCAGTCGTGTGTAGAAAAGAAAGTACCAGTACCACTCTCAATGACACCTCTCCCAGAGGGACCATGGAAAAACCTTTGTGCAGACTTCTATGGACCACTCCCAACTGGCGAGTATCTACTTGTTATCATAGATGAGTTCTTCTGCTAGCCATATATTCAGCAAGTGCGAGAGCTGTTGTACCAGTAGTCGACAAAGTGTTATCCATGTTTGGAATACCAGACTCACTCAAGACAGATAATGGACCACCCTTCAGGAGCAGTAAATTCTGGCATTTTGCTGAACATCTTGGATTCACTCAACAGAGAATCTGCACAATGCGCTTGTCCGAAATTATGTGATCCTGAATAGTCCTAATAATTAACAACAAATAAAGAAATGATGTAAATACACGGATGTGGCTAGCAGAATGTAAACAGAAGGAAGCTTCTAGAAAGTTCGTCTGTATAAGGGTATGGCTGGTCATGTGACCAGGTGATGTAAGCAGCAGAGGAGTACACCTTCGCTGCAGCTGCTGGAGTAAGGTTGGGCGCCGGAGGCTTCAACCCGTGAGGGTGGAGTTGCCTACATTAGATATTCTACGTGAAGACTCTCAGTGCTGTGAGTTGCTTACAGACCGACGTGTGAGTAACTATCTCTCAGTGTAGCGAACACAGAACGTGTGGGCTACTATAATAACATTCAACCAGGAACATTGGAATACTTGACTATATCTACCAAACAGGAACTGGAACGAACAACTGCAGGAACGAAGTGCATTAATACAGACTGAAAGAAACAGAACATTTAGGACTATAAGCTGAAGTTTAATATACTGAAGGTATGACATTGTCAACGAGAATATAACATCGATTTGGATATTATTGTCTGTAATCGTTTAATACAGATTGCTCTCAGGAGATTAAAGTGAATGACTTGACTTGCAGTGTTCGCCTTTCCTCCTCTCAGGTCATTGAGATGTGAGGTCACCGTGTCTTGGTGGCTCTACTAAGCAAGTAGTACTATCCCCAATTAGTCTAAGAAAGCAGGAAGACATAAGAATTAAGAAGTTAAGCTAGCTACCCTCATAACTACTGAAGGGTCAATAATTACAATCACACTTTGGTGCAAATCACAGCTAGATGTGCAAATGGTGAATGTGAAAGGTTCATGAGGAATCTGGTTAAGATCCTGAAAAGTACAAAGACCATGGAAACAAGAACTCTACCAGATCTTGAGGAATTACAGAGCAACTCCTCACCAGACCGGAATTTCTCAAAGACTATGCTCCGAAGTAGTAGAAGTCAAAAGTGTTACATTACGACTCATGTTTCTGATAGTAGAATCTCATGCCTTATTCTACACATATTAATGACTAACACAAGCATGGGTTTGGACATAAAAATTTATTAAGTATGATAGAAGTACGGATGATTTTTATATAAGTCCATAATACTATATATCTGATGAGATGAGAGTTCACGTGGTGATTAGATGCCCTACAAGGTAGGAGAGATTGAAGAGATGAGATTGAAGAGTTTTTGTAGGGTGGGTGGGTGGGTGGTTCTTTATCGTCGGCGTGCCAGGGTTGAAGTGGATGCAGGCGGGTTGGAGGTGGGTGGTCTCGTGGCCAGGACCACATGACCGGAACCATGGGAGTGCGAGTCCTTAGCGACCGGTGCGAGTCCTTAGCAACCGTGCTTGGTCACATTACCACTAACTCCTCAGTTAGTCCCAATGCTAACCTGCAAACATTAGCAGTTAAAGTTAAAGGTTAAATTGGTAAATGATGGTTTCTTTATATCTACAAAATAAACCAAAGATGCAGGAACAATACACAAAAACTGTGATCCAAGTACTACTAAAGACTCATGCCAAAGACTGATATATGATGAAAATCCTAGTGTGAGTTATAGTCTATGATACTTTGCGTAGTAATCCTGCATATGTTAACTATAGCCTAAACTTTTAATCTAAAGAAGGGGGGGTGTACTGTTTGGAGTTTAACTTTACTACAGTGTCATATATTTCATGTTACACTAGAACACATTTCATGTTACACTAGACTCCCAGAAATAAAGATGGCTGCAAGTGTTTTTCACTCCCCAGTACATTAAACCCACTGAAACACCACAAAGCCAACTGTTACACTTCATGATATTGGGGGGGGGGGGGGGTAGGTGAAAGCCCTTAAAATGTTTCCGTAATATTTGAACAGGCCATTACAGTGAGAAAATGTTAGGAAATCAATACACTTAGACATTATCTTCTTAGTCTTTGAATTAGACCATGCAGCTCCTTGCTTATGCTTGGAACGTTGCCTCATCTATATACATCAAACAGTAGGATTCACATGTATGGCATGCACATATTGGTCTTTGAAGTTAACTATACCCCTCTGTCGCGTCTGTTTTGTTTAAGATACTAAGGAGTCTATTTCCAAAAGATACAATCTTCTTCCAGTTCATCCAATCTCCTTGAGTCGAATGGGTATTTTGGATTTGAGTACCTTACCAATAATATCATATCAATATATAGGATTAAAAGAAACACACTGAATTTGATAGAGATAATATTTTCCTCCAAAATTATCATACTTAATTTTTTACTTGTCCCTGTGTTCTTCGATGAGTTGACCCATGAGTGAGAGAAACAGCATCGATCATATCATCGACATTGTTATCATGCCAGCCGTATCGAAATACTTTAAACAGTGTCTCAGCAATATCCCAGATAAAGTTGGTTCACAGTTCAAAGATGTGTCTACCTTGAGGAATCTAACTATTTGATGCTGTCAAATAACCATAGATGGGCATTTCCCCTATAACTACTAAAATATTCATATTGAGGTTTATGTAAAATCATGATGCTATTGTCCCAGTGTTACACACTAAAGAAAAAAGGGATGATTAATCAATCGTCCCTTTTTTCTTTTTTTATGTTCTTTATCTATGCTGAGTCCCATCAGTCAAAATAGAATGGTTTGCGTACGGACACAGTTAACAATATGACATACCAATTCCTTATGTGTCGCCAGCTTATTCTACAATCCATACAGTGACTTTTCTTTTCACAAAGTATACCGTTTCGATTAGATTTACACGGATTCACATTTAACATAACACCTCCCCTGCTGAGGTCACCTGCGATATCTTTCCTTTCTTTTATCCGAGAAAATATTCATCGATCACCTTCACACTATTAGATGCCCTCCATATGATGCCATCAATCACAACTTGAATACCAATGTGTTATCATTGGCAAAATGTCGTTCGTCTTTATGTTTAAAATGGAAAACTCCTCTGTATGATATAAAAATAGGTATCGCATGCTCAAATAGATGCATTTTTCTTTTCTTTTATTCTGTAGAGCAAAGAATTCACGTTAAAGAAATAAAACATGAATTAGTTTTCATTAGAATATTATTTCTTTCAAAATATTAGATTTAATTTGAATTCACAACAACCATCTGCATTTTTCGTTTCTATACGTGCGTGTGAAGCATTCTTATCTACATATACCAGCATGTTAATCATGCAGCAATACATATTGGAAATGTATTCGAGTTCACAAAGATAAATCATTCAATAATTTAAGAATACAGATGTCTAGGAGGTTCGTTCAAACCCCACCGACCAACACAAATACTCTCAGCTTATTAATCAGGTATATAGATCTATAGGTCTGAGGTCTAAGAAAAGCAATTGGATTTTCGTCATAGATTGGAAAGAATTCAAGTTAAAATCTGTTTATTGTTTTGTTAATTGCAAAAATAAGTACATGACTATAGAAATTGAGGATTAAAGTGAGTGAGTAATGATTCTCATAATCTCCCTTTAGGGACTTTTCAACTGTGATCCATCTTTAACAAGGATAGGGAGTTCCTTCTGGAGTTATCTGAATATAAATCCGTGTGCATCGTAATAATACTAATTTTCGTACAAGGAGAGGGGTTTCCCCAGTATCTATTTTGATATAGATGACTAATCCCCATGAATAGCCAAGGCATGGTAAATTATCTATTGTCATTCCAGCAGGAATTCACTCTTGTAGATATGTTACTAACGAAACCGCTATTAATTAACACACACAAAAAAGAGGTGGTTAGGGAATATCCCCCAGCCTCATAATGACTGCAATACAGTCAACCAAAAAAACAAATATGGCCCACATACTGACACACCACATAACAGTGCGTTAACTATAACAAAACCATTGACAAAGATGGATAAAACATGTAACCCCAAAATGAACACGAAAAGTTGGAACTCAATCATGAGACCCACACTCTACCTCCCTTTTAGGTAAGATCCAATTATCAAATTGAGTTCAATCATACAACAAGCACAGGGAGAGTCTAAAGTGGGGAGGCATAGTCTCACAAAGCAACCTGAACCAATTGCAATGAGCAGTACTGTGAACTCGTGGAGAATAAAGTCCACCCCACAATACAGCGAAACGGGCGAAACCCGATACCCTGTGTCGTTATCGTGGTAGCTTTCAAGCATAAGGCCCCGTATACAATGGGTTTGATTATATGTAGGAATAGGTTAAGGTATTTTAATTCTTATGTTGATTAGATAATTAGCCCACTCTTAGTATTGTAATAGAAAATAGTTTTTTGAATATATTCTAATATGATAATCAGTTCAAATATCTGCCAAATCCTTAATTAGTAGTCAAACTGCAACACCGTCCTTTTGGCAGTAATGACGTAGTACAAGGACCAAGGGAGACCAGCCTGGGACCTGTTTCACTAGTTTCGTGACATGTCTAGATGGCGTGTCCGGTTTGTCTGGTTTCATAAGAACTATATATTAGACTTCGTTTTGTCCGTTCTTGCTTGCACTGTTGGTGCCACTTTTGTCACGAAACTAGTGAAACAGGTCCATGATGTGTAGATTTGTCTAATTCTTATGTCTGAGGTCTGTCTTTTCCTAAGGGCAGCTACTTGTGTTGTCACGAAACTAGAAAACCCCAATGTCCGTATGGTGTCACAGACATGTCACAAAACTAGTGAAACAGGTCCAAGAAGATCATTCTGGTGCAGTACCCCTTGCAACGTCGTATGTGTGTCACCGCCAGGGTGGGTCTATAGCAGAGTCCTCGCACATAGCCACATATATCCCACATCAGCTCCTAAAGCGGACCCAGTGGGTCGACAGTCACTCCAGCAAGTGTGTTCTCCGTGAGGGCTACGTATACCCATAAGACGGGACAATTTCACACGCAAACACACAAGTAATGCATACCCTTTAGGCATAAGTGATATAATCTAGAAGACCATGGCTTACACGTTCGTCAGGGATTATAGATCGCTGGAAATAACCGAGCCTCTGAACAACGCAGATCCACAGGAGTCGTCCATCCTTTTATGGCCTAGAAAAACCCGGAGGTCAAGACTAGTCGTACCTCTCGTCGCACTGGCGTTAGGTGCCGCTCTCATTCTAACCCTCGTCGTCTCATTGGTCATCCTTGTGCCTCGTTTACACAAGCCTCCCGTTGTATTCAACACAACGACCTACGACCTGAACGGGAACTGGCGACTGCAAAACAGTAACGCATGTACGTGCAGATTGATAGAATAAGTTTAGTTTTCTCAGAGTCTTTGTTGTTCTTTCAAAAATCAGAGCAACTAACTACAACTCGATCGTCATACATTGTATATATGTATCTTATGGTCTTATTGATGGTGCTTTATGATCTCAACTGCAGAAGATCAGTTGCAAGAAAAGTCCATTGATGCATTCTAGTTGTCGAAATTGATAGACGTGTATACATATGCACTGCCCCATTGTTTATCTCCGATACGTATGATACGTTCCATTACACCCTTTAAACTTTAATGGAAACAAAATACATTTATTTCTAAATGATAGCCGTAAAAAGATGTGTTATCAGGTTGTAGAATATTGAGAATTCTAGTTCATGATTTCATAAGATTAGAAGTTAAGTTTCTTATAAATGCAAATGTGACCTATAGCCATGAGTGCAACCCACAACATACAAGTTGGAATGAAGGTCTACTCAAAAGCTACTGCTGGAGTGTAGATACTTGTGATGTCTTATTGATATTTGGAGATCTTATGAATCCTATCGGATCCTATTCATTTGTTTTGCTAGTTCGCTACAGATGTAAGATCCATAAGGAATTGAATTTTATCCCAGTGTTTGAGAAACATGATGCTCTCGTTCTGACCTTATTTCTGTGTTGATGTGGTTTTAGATCTGTTCTCTTCCTGTGAATGTGACGAGACACATGATCAGTCTTTCTAGCTAGTCTCATTATTGAGTGTGAAATATTCTAAGATAATTATAAGAGACAACACATATGTAGTTTGGAACAAGAAAAGGTAAACTTTTTTATTAATAGCCTTTCTTAAAACATACCGCATTACTGCAAGTTAAAACATGTATAACAAATTTGTGTTCAGGGATGGTGGGTGGGAAAAGTTCGTGCAGACTGTTCAGTGTTCTTTGGTACAATGGCGGCGCATGCGAGCCGGGTGTATATATATCCGGTGGATGCCTCGTGTACATATGCTTGTGTTGCCTCGCCGAATTAATAAACAATTAACAATTATTTCACAATTATAAGAGACAACACATATGTAGTTTGGAACAAGAAAAGGTAAACTTTTTTATTATTAGCCTTTCTTAAAACACCGCAACCAGGCTATATGAGTTTACCTATTGTCCCAGACACCTGTGTGTACACCTGCTTTGGTGTGTACACTCTTACCGCCGCTGAGGTCCACATGCCTTGCGCCGAAATGTCTTTCTCACCTATACCTGCCCTGGCCGCCAGGCATGCACCCGTTCGCCTCATGGAGTGCATTGTTATGTCATCATGTCGCGGGGCGCCCGCAAGGACTGCCGCCAGCCTGAGGAGGTGGGTGGCCCTCTTGACCGGAATGGGTCTAAGGGTACCTGGTAATAAGAATAGAGGAGAGTCACTGGATCCAGGGGTCATGCCTATGACAGTTTTCACTGCATTGACCGGACAATACACATTATCATTTTGACTTTGTAACCACAGTTCACGGGTGTGGGTTGTTGTCTTGGAGGTTGGTACTTTGACCCAAACACCGCCGTTGGCGAATGCAAGGTCTTTACGTCTCAATAGGTGCCTTGACCCAGTGTCCGTGTCTGCTAAGTGGCATTGGCGCAATAGAGTATGTAGCACAAACAAAACCATAGCTCGGACCACGATTCCTTCATCATTCAGTTTCATCAGTTTGTCACAGATAGTTCTTAACTCTAAAATGCTCAGCTCACGCGCTTTTTGTGTTACGTGGGTATTACCTGATGTCATGATTTTAATAAATCTGACTAGTAGTGGATGAGTAAAAGCAGTGATATCCCCTGCATTTTGTAAGACAAAGTTCTTTGCACCGGATATATAGTTTTTGACGGTGCTAGGGGAATCAAAGGAATTAAACAACAACTGTACATACATACATACATCCTCAACATTGGGTTGCATCACATCTTTGTCATAGTTTATCATATACATGGCAAAAGTCTTATGTTGACTCCTTCGGTTCTTCATTGTCCCCTCTGCACACAAGTGGGAGAGATTTCCTTTGTATTGTTCGTAAAGGGGGGGACCTGAAAGGAGAGTTACCAGAGATCACTGTCAATAATATCACTTGGTTTCACCGGTTTAGTGGCGACCAGACCCCTTTCTTTGACAATTCGTTCGGCCGTCATCCTGTGACTGACCGAGATACCTCGTCGGGATAATGCGTCTGCCAATACCAGTGTGTCACCGCTGCGGTGTTCTAGGTGTACATTTATCTGGCGTAAACCACATGTCATAGCTAGGCGTCGTGCACACAGTGCCATGACTGGGTCACGGGCCCGTCCCGTGTTCAATGCGCTCACACTCGCCGTATTGTCACTCACAATTATCAGATCTACACACTGTATTTCGTCGCTTACCAATGTCTCCACCGCTATCACCGCGTTCAGAGCTTCTAGGCGGTTTATGTGATGTAAGTCACGGAATTCCATGGGAAAATCTACTGCAAAGTATTTCCCCATTCCGAAACCCCCTCCCCCCTCAAGGCATGCATCACATTCCAATTCAAGGATTGGACGCACTTCTTTCAGAAGGAGGGTGCCATTGAATTGACTGGCAAAGCTACAGAACCATTCTACATCTCGTCTGACGCCTTCACTGACCTGTACCGTGTTTTGTTTGTGTGCCGCTCTAAGGCAGTCCAGAACCCTGCACATGAACTTTCTCGCGTGTGTCACACAATGTGACACATGCGATAGCTTCCCCGCAAGGCTTTGGAGCTCTCTCTTAGTGGCGCGTGTTTTTACCTTCCATTTTGTACATTCTTCTACCACCTCCTCCAACTTCTTCTTGGGAATTGACACTGTCATTTCTACAGTGTTGATCTCAAAACCCAACCATTCAATGACCTGTGTTGGTTCTGCCGATTTCTTTGGGGCTATGGCCACTCCCAGTTGCTCGCACACCCCATGAAAGTCATCATAAGCCTTGCGAGCATCTGTTGATGTTTTCCCAACGCCGCCAAAGTCATCAACATATGCGATTACATGATTCCCTCTCTCTTGTACTAGGTAACATATCGCTTCTGAGACGCATTGCTGTATAAGACCAGACGCCCTGCACCCCCATGCGATGCAGACATCTATGTAGTATTCGCCTTTGTATTTCACACCAGTCAACGGGTAGGCGAGGGGGTCTGTTCTTAACTGCCTGTACGCTCTCTGCAGGTCACACTTCCATAAGAAAGCGTGCCTGCCTGCCTTTTCCACCTCTCTAGTCATGTCTAGAACTGTCGGTAGTTTGTATTCTACTTTTTGGCCTTCGTATAGATTCTTTGGTATGCCATCATTGACCGATTTACCTTGTGGGTATGAGAAGTCAATAATCACACGCCTTTCTCCCTCTTCTTTCTTTGGTCTTGTCATCATAGGACTTGTCTGAGCCCATGGCTCAAACGGTTTTTCTTTGAACGGCCCTATCATGGCGCCCATTTCTACCTCTTTTTGTATGAACTTGCCTACATGTTCGTCATAATCCCTCGCTGACGGATGATTGGTCTCCGTACTGCGCGGGATGAAGTTGGCCATGAAGGCTATAGGCCAACCGTACCGTATGAATTTAGGAATGTCCTGGTCACTATATTTTTCGAGCATTCTGTCCCATTGTTCGCAATTCATTTCTGACGGAACATACCTTTTGGCTCCCAAGTAGTTCGGGATGTTATACTTTTTTACCTCTGTATATCGACCCATTAACTCTGGTGCTCTTTTTCTCGCTTCCTCTGTGGGGACAGGCCATTTCTCGCTTACAAACATTGCATATTCATGTGGAGCGATAATGGTTTCTGCCTCACCCATTTTTTGTTCCTGTCTACCATGACCTGACTGGTCTTTGTCCTTTCTGGCTTCATTTTCCGCCTTTACCTGGTTGACCTTGCTGGTCACTTTTCCATGTGCGTTCGCGGCTTCACTGCCACTTAACCTTTCTTCGCTATCGCCTGTTTCTAGGATTTCTCTGGTACCTGACTTGTTAGTCAATACAAACAACCCTAAAAATCCTTTTTCTGGCTCTCTTTGTCTTGTGCTCTCTTCCTATCCTGTCTCGCCTTTTTTACTCTACACTCTTTCTCACTGTGATTTAATGGCATGCACTTTGCCCAAATGCAGTGACTACATATATGTAAGTGTCTGTACCCCCCACTGACATGGTCACTGTGTTGGCCGCACGTGCCATCATTGTACTGGCGGCATGGTGGCGCCGGCTTTGCCCCCGATAGCTCTTGGGTCAATTTGAACCCATCACTCTTGCTGTCTTTGTTTACCTGTGCACCTGTTTCACCTCTTTGTGATATTCTTAATCTTAATTTATCGATCTCGTATCTGTCTACCCAGTCCAATCGGCCATCTTGTATTCTCGCACATACTTCTTCTGAAAAACTCCTCACATTCTCATAGTCATATACCATCGCATCCTCCACAACCTCTTCTATGTGGGTCTCAATTGCCTTATATATTGCCTTGTCACCTTCATACAGTTTTTTCATTTGGGTTAGACCCCAGACCAATTCTGCCAAGTTAATCTCTCCCAGAGTACACCTTTCTTTTTTCCTACCTCGCGTAACATGAGCATGAGCATAATAGAGTTTTTTACCTTGTTCTGTCGTTGATACTTTTGTCTCTGCAAGGAATTTGGCCACTTTGTCGGTTAAGTCCTCGTCCTTTGCCATTGACCTCACATCCATGTGCTTCCTTTGTCCTCTGTGCGGTCGCTCCGAGTGCAGCCGCTCTCGTCTCTGCTCCCGCTGCTTTCTGAAGTGGCCACTTGACGTGGACGACGGTCGCCGTCTGCGTTCGCTGCCCCGCCTGACCCCGTCTGGTGACCGTCCTTCTGACGCCTTGCTGCTCATGTCCAGGTACGTCCCGTCTTGGCTGCTTTCCCAGCTCTCCTGCCCGCTGTTTCTGCTACTGCTACGGCTTTCTGACTGGTCGCCAACTTCACGTCTCTTTCTGCCTCTTTCCCTGCCTCTCTTCTTTTTGTCTTCCCTTTCTCCTCTCTTTTTGCTGCTTTCTTTCAGGAGCGTGATCATTTCGCTTACCTGCTCTCGCAGTTCAGCAATTTCCCGCGCATTATTCGCCATTGTCACTTTCGTTTTTGTCTGCAAACCGGCTGCCACAATCGGCCTTTCTTGAGCTTCCGTCTCTTTCTGCCTGTTTTTCTCTCGCGTCTTTCTTCCTGGTTCGTCCAACTCTGCTATTTTACAGACCTGTGGTGGATTTCTCCCCACTTAGGACACGTCCAAAAAGTTCGTGCAGACTGTTCAGTGTTCTTTGGTACAATGGCAGCGCATGCGTGCCGGGTGTATATATATCCGGTGGATGCCTCGTGTACATATGCTTGTGTTGCCTCGCCGAATTAATAAACAATTAACAATTATTTCACAATGATGTTGAATATCATGCATGTCATAGTTCATATGACTCCAGAAGGTGTTTGGTGAAAATAAATTTTAAGTTTTAACTTAATGTGGAAGGCAGCGTGTTATGGTACCCACACCTCTTGAGACCTAGCAGCTGATCGGAGGTCCTGTGTTTCTTGATAGTGTGTGCTATGATCATATATTTTATATATATATTCTCTATTTTCACGGTAAGGGTATTAGGAAGGTAGCCGGTATGTGTTGTCCTTGCCACCTTCTCATGGTACTAACTTACTGACTTGTGCATGTTGCCGAGGGCAATATTGTAAACTATTTGTAAATGCATCAGACCTGTGCAATGATAGGGTTGCTAATCATGAATAACTCATAAAATGCGATGTGACGGTTCTTTGGGATACCATCATAGCCCCGATGCGTTGCGGTGGGAGACAGACTCACTACAGAGAAGCCGCGTTGTTTCTAACATCATAGCCCCGTTTCCATTCGCTAACGAAAATGGTGTAGATTTTCTTAGTTCTCCTAATTGCCCATTTCCATTGGCCGTCACCGATCTACAGTCAGGAATCACCGATAGACCTTTAGCACTCCTGACTCAAAATGAAAATGGGTTATTAGGAGAACCAAAAAAATATCAACGCCGTTTTTTTCGGTCAATGGAAACGGGCCTATAGTTGCACACTGTTGGAAGCCTCACAGCTGCAAATGACTGCAACGCGGAAGCGGCTGCCGTTTATATTGCTAGGCTGGGTGGTTGTCACCCTCTTCTATTTCAGAAATAAATTGTACATATACAAAACTTAAACATTCTTCGGCCCAACGACACCATTACAATGCATTGAATTAAGTCAACAATCTTCATTTGTTAGATTTAATAGAAAAGAGTTATTTTAAACCCTTAGGCTAACCTTTGTGCTAACTCATTCCATTCCAGCTATAGAAGTGACAGCTTTAGTTCCAGAGAGTGTTCATAGTGCACTCCATCGGGCTCACGTGATAGGAGATCCGTATTGGCGTTTCAATGATGTCAGATTGAGTTGGGTGTATCAAAACACATGGATATATGCACGCGAATTTACAGGTTAGTGTTTACTGACGACATGCATCTTTTTGTATTGGAGATGATGTGAGTGGTAAAATAATGTTATATTTCTCCTGAACCTAACAAATTTGTAATACATAATACCGGCCATGATATGATCTGAAATGTAATAAATATAATACTCTTAATAAATATAATACTCTTTAAATTGAAAAAAAATAGGAAAAATTCGATATTGCTTGTGTGTTTAGGAAAAGTAGATTTCTTGCCCATAACATTTTCCTGGGATGGACCTCAACCTATAAAACGGGACTCACGCGAAAGGACTCATGTATCTAAGACTGGTACGCTTCACACCTTTTCAATAGTGTGATACAATCTTCCCCTGATACAACAATCTCATAGTAGGGTGCGATTCCCTCTTTTTCCCAGTCTCAAGGTAAATCATGGATGGAAAGACACACCCAGTACACACTATCAGTCAAAGTCGAGGGGATGATGTAGGACTACATTGTCTCTGGTAGACAGACCCCAGTGATCTTGAGACTCGTGTGCCTTCTGGGAAAAGAGCACGTGCCAATAATGAAAGATTAAAGAAACGAGTAATACTCTGGATATAATAATCTATTCATTAAACATTGGGCAGTTTTTTGTGGTATGTAATGCAGGTTCCGTTCGCTATGCTCGCATAGCAAACTGAAGTGGGTGGCCAACAGCAATGAAGATAATGCAATGAGAAACGGGTACAAGGTTTTTACCATATATACCCCTGAGACTTGTGGACCCTAGATCCCGCAGCATGTTTACATTTCGACCTATGAACTTAATGCACTATAATTGTGGTGGATTTGGTAAACCGACATAAACAGAACCACATGAGTCCCCCCGGTTAAAACGTAACACCGTTTTTTCATAATAACGCAATATCCGAATTTCTTTCAGTTAGCAACACAATGACTGGAGCTCTGCATCTAATATGTGAAGGTTTGGACACCATAGCCACCATCAACATAAATGGTGTCAAAGTTGGGGAGGCAGACAACCAGTTTCTTCGCTATATCTATGATATTACTTCTCATGTCAAGGTAAATGAGCCTCAAAGCTAACAGACTTATCGATGATTCAATAAATGTCAGTTTATGTCCCAGTCACACTGGCGTAGAATTTGGGGTTTCTGCTACGTATTTGAAAGGATGCGAGTTCTGCGTATTTAGTACGCAAATACACCGCTTTTATATTTTAGTACGCAATCCAGTCACACTGGGGTAAATTCTTGCGTATCTACTACATATTTTAGACGTTGGGTACCACGTATTGGCTACGGATTATGAACGTTTCTATTTTTTTCTATACGCTTATTCACGTATCTGCAGGCATTGTGGCGTTTTACCGCATTCATTTACACATTTAAAATGCGATAAGTTTACAATTTTTAAAACTCATTCTGATACCGAGCTTTTTCTACGTTTCTTTGAGCATTCCGACTTTCTTTTACGTAATTCCGCCTTTTGCCACGTGTTACAACGCACTTGTACATTTTATAAAACGTAGAGAAACGTTGAGGTGCGTACACGAAAAAACGCCGTTTTTACGCCAGTGTGAATGGGGCATACGTTTCCTGTATAGCTGAAGTCATATATAAACCAACTTATAACCTTGACCTCTCGCATAGATGATATATTGACGTTTTTATCTATTTTGCAAGATATACTGAAAATGTGTCATCGAACTATATGTAGTAGATGGGTTTCACGAAGTGGCAACAGCTAGGGTTATGCATCAAGGCCCTTAAAGGTCATATAGGCAGAGCAATCTTGTATAACTACAGTAGTGTTTCTTGGGGTTGATAAAGCATCAGTAAATAACTTTAAAGTATCCTCACTCGCAAATTAGGGTCCTTTCACCCGATACTAGTTTCCTTCTATTCCTCCCAGTTGGCGGATATTTTGCTGCTCCGAAGTCAGACGTATAGGGAGCCAAAGTAAACCCGCTGAAACCACCGATACCCGTTTACAAAAGACCATTTCGGATGTAGGCGCTCAATACTTTGACTATGTAGGTTCGAGATTATATCAGTCATTCTCCAATCTTTTAGATTCATATTTTTGATAAACTTAACAACTATCATCGAAGCTTCGAGACAGAGTTATTCAGAGACGATAGTAGTAAACTACACTTCAAAAGTAACAAACGAGACCAAAAACATAGGTCTAGCCTCAAAGCCCCATAGGTTTAGCACTAAGACTCGTTCTTAATGGCCACCGGAAATGGTTAATGACTGTGGTTAATGACTGTATATCGGTGATGGCCGATGGAAATAGGCTATTAGGAGAACACAAAAAATCTCTACCGTGTTTGTCGGCCAATGGGAACGGGCCTTGTGGCAGATATACCCGGGAAGAGACATGTACATTCATGAGAAGATGCGTGTAAAATAAATTCCTTTATACACACATGGTTCCCTATCACAAACCTTCCATGTACTGACTGCGGTTACGTTGTCCGTGACTTGATATTCATAATGACTAACACAAAGCACGAGTATGGACATAAATTTTAGTAAGTACGGGTTAAAGTACGAGATAATTTTATAAGTCCACAATAACATAATAGAGAGTTCAAGAGCTATTGAGAAGCCCTAAGAAGTAGAAGTTGAGTAGGGAGAGTGAAGAGTTTTTGTAGGGTGGGAGGGTGGTTCCTTCTCGTTGGCGTCCCAAGGTTGAAGTGGGCGCAGGCGGGTTGGAGTGGGGTGGTCACGTGACCGGGACCACGTGACCGGAACCATAGGAATGAGAGTCCTTAGCGCCCATGCTCTGTTTCGCATTACCGCCAACTCTTCCAGTTAGCCCTAATGCATTTCATGTCGCGATATCTATATTCATCCGTAAAAAATACAAGCCCCCACTTCAATTACCTTAGTTCAACAGCCACCAATTGGCAGTATTCTATGATCGCCTCTTGGTATCCTTGAATGTAAGTTTACAGTAGGGATTATCTTATTCCTGTAGGTAGGTGAGAAGAATACTGTGACTATCACCTTTTCTCCCCCGGTGGAGGCTGCCGAGAGTTTAGCCGTTGCAGGTCCTGCAGAGCCTTCTGCCTGCGACCCAAAGAAGTATCCAATGGAGTGTCACGTCAACATGATCCGCAAGTCACAAGCTTCCTTTGGTTGGAGGTGGAGCCCGGTGCTCCCCACTCAGGGAATCTGGTAAGGTCACAAATGATACAAGGTCCTTATGTAAAACTTGGGATCAGCCATTGAACTACATATTGCAGACCTGGTTCTTGCACCATGTTTCATGGTATCCCTAACAACCCTCTGAACGAGGCACTTAATGCAACGTAAACCCTATAATTCTGCCCTCAGCCAATATATATTTAACACCTTATGAAAATATATAATGGATCATCAAATGTTATAATCAAACATCCTGCCATATCTTCATCCTATAGTCTATAATGATATTCACAGCTTTTTATGTTTTCATTGTATTCTCAAAGAACCTACGCTTAAGCTGAATATAATTGTTCAGATTTAGGACCAGAACTGTGCCATTCTAACCAACTTATAAATATCATGTTAGACAAGTTAGTCAGCGATAGACCACAAATCCTTTCTTCCTCGTAATGAATATGGCCAACCGCCTCTAAAGCGATTCAATTGTCCTCTACGTAGGAAAATAGTGGGATCCACCACCTACTGCCATGAAACGATGTAGCAGGCTCATTGAGAACACATGTGGTGACATATTCAGAGATAAATAATATAAATATATCAAGGGCATCGCATTTCAACGAATTTCTGGCAGGTACGATTTTGGAGATGAAATTAAAATGGAAGTATTATCCGTTTGTTCCAGGAAAGATATATACTTAGTTGAGTTTTCAACGTGTCGGGTCTTGGATATCATCACTGAAACATTTCCGGGTGAGTGTTACAATAGTCGTGTACAATACACTAGTAGACTATAACTAGATATTTCTAGAGTAGGTTTTTTCATACACGCTACTATCTTGCCATCATCGGTTGGTAACGATAAGATGATGGTGCAGGACTCGTGGTCGGGGCGAAACGGGTGAAATTAGATCAATTAAATAGGTGTGAACATTTGCATAGACGAACCTCTATGTAAACCAATATCTATATCATGTGAAAGATACCGTCAAGTAAAGTTTATATCATACTCGATGTAAATCGTCCATTTGTAATCCCTGTGTAGTTGTGCCTTTTTGCCTATGTTGAAATACACGACGTTTCTGTGAATGGGTTGTTGAAAAGACTATGAAAACTATATGATAAAAGATATGATCCGGTTCTGTCTTGTCTAGTCGATGTTTGGTATTCGCTTCAAGGTTTGCTATAGTTGTTCTTTTCGACTACATTGACAATCGTTAGTTGACCAGTCCGTTATTACATTATGATGAATAAGAAGATACTTTGATACAAAGCACACATCTGATCGATAGGATAACAGGAAGAAAAGCACAGGGGCCAATAAAACTTGAGATTTATACTTGATATATGCTGACTTTGCTTTAGACACAGTTAGCAATGAAGGGTCTTTCCCTATTCAATGTTATCAGGAATTGATTATTGCAACCCCAAACAGATTCTTCTTGGTTATGACTATCAGCTATTTAGATTCTTCATAAGAAATATGCATTATGTATATATATAAGTATCTGTTCTATATTATGTGAGAACGAAGAAATTAATGACCTGGCTGTCTTTTCTAAAGCTGATGCTAGCCTCGTATGAATACTTCAGTATTTTGGCTTCATATTATCTTCTCATTATAACGAACTTGGTCATGCAATGGTTCATTTATAGATGTGCGAAATTCAATGACAAATTATATAATCTTTTAACTGTTTAGCAATTTTATATTGGTCGTCTCAGTAAAGGCCGTGTCTTGCTTCAAAATCAAAATATACTTATGTTAAAGTCTTTATTTGCCTCAGTGTCAGATGCGCCTAACTGGGACCTACATATTGAGACTCACATCGATTGTGTTTCTGTTGAACCAATTACCATGACTATTACATGGGAGCTGATGGACAATAGCAACACAGTAAAAACTGTTTCATCTAACACCTCAATGACACTCGGGGAGCACTCCCTGGAGGAAACAATGACAAATCTTTTAGTAAGTTCTTTATGATGCCTCATCTTCCAAAGATTGTAATCATTTGAATAATAAAGCAATTATAAACAAATATGCGAGTAGATGGAACAAGATACCTGGAGCTGTTAGAAATATCATAAAATATCCATATCTCAAGTATGTTCTCAAAAGAGGACTGCCATATAATTCAAAATTTTCTTTTCCATTTCTGAAGCACTTTGCCGTATAAATAACTGGGTATGATAGGTGTCTATAGGTTGATGGAAGATCGAAGTCTTTTGTACTGGCGAATCATATCTAATACAAAATAAATGAATAAATAAAGAATATACAAAATGGTAATGTGTATTTTGCACCTGGTCCGCTTTCCCGTTGGGATGTGTGGGATGTCGTTTTCTATTCGGCAAAAGATTTTGATATTCCATATTTTTGATACATTGATACTATGTTCAAAGAAGGGATCATGCTTACGTTTATTTTACGTACATTACACGTTGCGAGATCATTCATGGAGGCTTTGAGGTATTAAATTTCTAACCTTTAGGATAGATAAATCATATTTGTACCTGCGTCTGCATAGGTTCCCATCTGAGATCTAGAGACTTTGAGGTATTCGTCTGAAATGTTAGGGACCCTAGGCTATCAATTTTCAATGAAGTGTAGTCTTGGCTGAAATATGAATAAATTGAAGAGTAGTGGAATGTTGCCCTCTTTGTTATTTCCTTCAGGTTAGGAATTGGTGGCCAAGAAAGCATGGCGAACAGAAGTTGTACACTTTAAATGTCATCTGGTCTGCTCTCGGTGAACTACCAAAGACCAAAACTGTGAGAGTTGGTTTTCGAACAGTCACACTCGTTGAAGACGCGTTGGATGATGGTGAGTCAATGGTTATAATTCTTGTCCATAGTAAGATCAGAGACTCTATTGAATGCTCCAAATATGACGATGCAGTTTCTATACTTATTTACAGGAATTAGCTTTCAGTGATATTTCCATCGATGGGAATCTGCTCTAAATATTGATCAACTATAGACAATCGTATCTCCTGAAACCGTATTCCTTCAAGTTCTGTTTATATTTACAGGTTATAGTTTCCACTTTCTTATAAATGGCCGCCCAATTTTCCTGAAAGGCTCCACTTGGATACCAACTGATGTTCTTCAAGGTCAGGTTGATAAATCAAGGTCAGTTCTGAAAAGTTCAACTTTCTGTGAAATTCTGTAAAGGTTATTGAGATTTCGGATATATATTGTGTCTTGAACCTGAAATGAAGATGCCTCTGAAATTAGCGACAGAAGAAACGATGATATTGTTAGCTGAAATAATTTATTCATTCCACATCCTCATTTAGTATTCATTGTCTGATTACATGTAACAAAATGTTACAAGGAATATAAGGCTAAGATGGCCTACAATCTCATAAAACACTCTCATCATCTCATAAAGAACTCTCCTGCAACTTTGGAATTTACATAATACTCGTTGTTAATAGTCATGAATCTGTTATTGCATTGTAAAGAATGACAAGTCCAGGAAATACGGTTCACATATAACGTTGCTGGTATATATTCACGCAAGCCTACTGATACATCTAACATGCTAAGTGTACGATCGTAGGTATAACAAGGCGACCTCGCTCGAGGGCTGGCACACCAACAGTGTCCTCCGGGGCGGCAGCGCTCCACTTATATAGGCGAGACGTGACGTCACGTCTCGCGAGTCCTCGCATCCCCGCGAGATCTACCGAAATCCCGGTAGACCCCCGCTAGACCACCGGGGACATCCCCGCTAGAGCGCTGCCTCCCCGGAGGAGGCACCCCCTTCTCCCTGGCCGCTACAGTATCAACACTGTTGTATCTGAAAAACAAAAAACAAAAACATCTAAACAATCCACAGGGTGAACTGTATTTCAGATTTGAACAAAATCTTCAAACTAACTGCTCAGTGTTTTGCTACACCAGCCTTTTATTGATATTGATTAGGATACGAGGGTTGCTACAGAGTGCAGTGGATGCCAACATGAATGTTCTTCGGGTACCTGGCAGTGCTGTATATGAGTCAGACTACTTTTATGATCTGGCAGATGAATATGGACTAATGGTCTGGCAGGACTTCATGTTCTCCTCTGCTTTGTATCCTGGAGACTCAGAATTTATAGATCTTATTAGGAGGGAAATAAACTATCAGGTATGCCTGTAACCATAGTGCAATTCAAAATGAATATCTCCAATCATTAATCTTTCTGATATTTGATAATTGCCTTCATTATGTTTTTTTATGTAGTTAGAAAACTATTGTTGTGCACTTGTAACAATCGGATTGGCTATGTAATGTTCTATTGCATTTCCATTTATTCTAGCTTTGGCGATTAGTTCACCATCCATGTATCATAGCCTGGGCAGGAAATGATAACGTTGAGCGTGCCATTGTAGAGAAGTGGTAGGGCACACATTGCTAACTAAATTTCATCCTTGACATACATAGAAGTGACTTCTTAAGTTCTAAAGCCAGTAGAATTTCCAATGTGTTGGTAATGGAATGAGTAATAGTATTTATTTTTTTTTTTATTGTGGAGAATGTTTTATTGTCAACTAGTCATGAAAATCATGTTTCAATGTGAATTGTACAGGATATATACACACAACTGTTCTAGCAGCCATAAAGAAACAGATACATTTTTAAATGTTATAGGGTTGTCATGCACTGGTAAAATAATCTACCCTGTTTCTACAGTTTTTCGAAATACATGTGTCACATCTCACCCATGGAATATTATTTCTTCTCCCGATTTTTTTTGATTTTTTTTAAATTTTCATACAGGACAAAACACAACAAGAAGTAATAGTATTTTCTTAAATTATGCTAGACTAATATCATGATGGCTTCAGATGTTATTCTACATCAATCTGTCTATTATCTAATTTGTTTATAATTCCTAGTACGAATTAAGTTCCCATGGCTTTCCACTTATAGGTTTGATATGGATGGCCCCTACTATGAGAAATATCTGGAAGATTACCAGAATCTATTCACTGACGTTCTCAGGACAGAGGTACGCAGAAAAACGTCAGTACCCTACTTGACCTCCAGTCCTTCAAATGGAAAATTATCATTGGAGCAAGGGGGGATTTCCATGGATCCTGGTCCAAACAGTCCTTATTATGGAGACAGTAAGTATATGAGCAGAAAGTAAGCTATGCAAAAACTTTAGTTCAATATAAAAGAAAGTCTCATCCGAATTTCAATAATCTGAATGCAATCAGATCTGGCAAAATACATTCAAATCGTAAATACGATGAGGCATTGGTGATGAATATAGCCTAATTAAAATCATATTTCCATCATAGACCCTTGTATTGGTCTATTCTATCATGAAAAGACATGAGGGAACTATATGTTAACATGATACAGCTGATATAGTTTGATACCATGGTTTATGGACTGAAGCAAAACTCATTGCTCTTTATCTAGTCCATTCCCACCAGTTCCTGGAAGACTGCATGGACCTACGGAATACCTCTGCTGCCCGTCTGGTGTCTAACTATGGTTGGGGGTCCTGGCCGACCTATCATTCCCTTCTCAAAGTGGCAAACCCGTCAGACTTAGTATATGATTCAGAGTTTTTCAACCACAGGGAGCACAACCAAGAAGGTAGATTATCTGTTTTCTCTATCATCATCTACTCAAAACTAAATTCAAACGTTCAATCTAAACATTTCTTCATTACTGCCAATGAAGTCTGATATGAATTATTGCCTTGACCAGGAAAACATTGCTCTTCTGCATTTGTATTTCATTTGTATGCTAAATATTCTTTGTTTCACACAGCTGCAAATGGAATGGATCGCATGATACATCGTTATTTTAACTGGAGTACACATTTAGAGAAGAAGGAAGGTTTTAAACATTACATATATTTAACACAAGTACGTTTGCTATATTCAATACATTGATATTTTCTGTATCACTTAAAGTAGGATGTTAGCAAAAGGTACTACCGTATACTCATCACATTTATACTCAGTTAAAGTTAAGAGTAGAAGTTAATTCACGACTAATTCCTATCTATCCCTAATTTGCTAGTTTCTGCACTTTACTAATTGCCTCATAGAATCTATTTAATTTTTGTATCTTATGAGCAAAACAAAATGATTATTTATGCATGACATTACTATACAATTTGGTGAATATGCGAAGGTATGTCTTCAAAAACTGTGGTCTTTCGTAATTTATGTTTTCCTGGGGATCAACTAATGAACATAGATTTGATATCTAATTCTGTTATTTATCAAATAGCCATGAATTACTTTTAATGCTTATGTATCGATAGGTGGGCACATGTACAACCTCTAGAATGAATAAAGAGCCACAATAAACTTACATACTGGTGCTCCCCATAGCGTATATTCGGTACAGCACCCTGTTCTGTACATAATTATAAAGAACACGTTCAAACATCAGCAGAGTGTAGACTTTCACTTCAACGTGTTTGCAATTTATGGTAAAATATCATTAATTTTGGATGTGTAATAAATATAGAAGAACATACTATGCTGTACTTGATAAAAAAGTAAAAAGGGGTTGAAGTTTGTACACGAGACTAAGCCAGAGACCTCCTTCCGTAAATAAGCGTCAAACCCATTCCACAACTTTTGGAATACCAAATGGTGAAATAAAGTTGGCCCCCATGGGAATACCCAAAATAAAAGTTCCCTCCCCCTTTGGAATACTGGAATAAAGGTTGCCCTCCTTCTTGGAATGACAAAAAAAGTAACCCCCCCCCCCCCCCCCAATAGGAATAGGGTAAAAGCACTTCTTTACATTCAGTCAATTGTCAAAGTATAGTAGAACCCTGCCTAACACAAACCCCATCTAAGCATACACCCCACATTAACCGGACACCTTTGCTCAGAACGGATCCCTCTATTAGATATCCATTCTAACCCCACATAAGCAGCCACCCCGCCCAAGTGCACAGTTGGTTCCAGAATGGAGGGTGTCCGCTTACTATATGGTAGTGGTCACACTTTCGATGGTATATATTAGTATGAGTAATAATAGCTGAGACATGCTCTTTCGGAACACTGCCCAGATCTTGTCGTTTGATTTGTTATTCATGATATGAATACACTTTCTTCATCTAATGCGGAATAATCATCTTCCGAAGATATTTCTTGTATGACAATCTCTTCTGGTTTGTTGTCATCCTTAGGCCCATACTGTACACTGCTTTCAATGTGACTGTTAAGGAGTTCTTGTGATATATGTGATATGATGGTTCTCTTCTTGCCAATTATAGGTAACTCATGGTGTTCCAAGTATGTATAGAGACAGTATTGCTTCAGACAGTTTGCCAAGCTTGCCTTCAGCAAGTAGCGTTTTCCAGTCATAGTCATCATATCCTTTAAATAACATTTATACATGATGCTACTACATTATGGGAACTATGTCTTATTGCCTTGAGGAGCTCCAGCTAGCATAGGCGGAGCGTGACAAAACTGCATTCCTGTGGAGTAATCTTTCAATATCTACCTTCTCCAGATGATTAAAGTTGTGAACACAGGTTTGCAGTTTTCCCATTACTATGTACCTCAAAAACATTAACATATTTCAACTGTTGGAGCCATTGCAAATCTAATTTGGGCAAAAACTGGCCATAGCCTCATGTGGGATTTGCTAACAAGTTTCAAAGTCCAGGATTAAGCCTTTACTGCAGCCACTTTTGGGAATCTCCACCTCCATGTTCAATGGAAGGCTGGAGTGTGATGTCAAATAACTTTCTGACCTTAGTGTTCTTATGAGGTTCTGCATTCAGGCACATGCAAATGCTTGAAGAGCGATCCAGCAAAATACCAACTGGTTGAAGTTGGCTGCACTGCTCTAAGTTACTATGATGACAATGTGAGATGATACTCCAAGACTCTATAGTTATAAGATTCTGCTAATGATCTAACCCGAAATCAGGGATGCAACCCCTGGCAAACTAAGATCCTTTGTCAGCAGCTAGCAGACATGCTCATGTACCTATACAATTATTCATAAAGCTTGACCTCCTAGAACAGAGACCTAATTCTGACTAAAGTCACTTATTGAGACTTGGTTGTTCATATTCAAATATCCAGCAGCAACTGCTTTCTTGATTTGTGCCCTTGGTTAGTTGTCATCAGGCTCCCTTGCAGGACTCCACTATTTCTGGTAGGAGTATCATTAACATACAAATAAGAACATTCTGGCAATTTGTATGGCATGATGTGTGGGGTCCTTGGTATGAGTGGATCAACCCATGGTGTGGGACTACAAGTCCCATTTTTAAAAATGCAGAACCCCTTCAAGTACTCAATAGACTGTTGTCTCCCTCCACATTGGTCAGTCAGGCTGAGGCAGGGTGCACACTGATCTCCAGGGAGTGATACAACTATAGTTACCCTGTATGTTGATTATTACTATAGTAGTACAACTAAGTCTCACTCGTCTTCGACTAGTGAAATTACGGAGCCAACAAAATGCGTGACATTTATAAACTCTAACTCCTGACGTCTCTTGATATTATTTCAGCTTGTTCAAACACTCTGTCTCAAATCGGAAACGGAGTACTACCGACGTATGCGGGCCTCTGGAACAATGGGATCCATTCTTTGGCAGCTTAATGACTTATGGACAGCACCATCAGGAGCAACCCTTGGTAAGGTTTAAGGGCCTTTATTTTTATAAGTGAATTTCTTTTATAAATCACTGTCAGGTATTCAATTAGATTTAAAATGATCGGTGTTAAACCATAGTTATTGTGCTTTTGAAGAATACATTAAAAGCCTCCATTGCCTACATTAAACAGGATCTTCCATTAGTTGTTAAAGACTAAATACAATGAACGATGTATAACTATATTTATCTAAAATCAAAGGTTTATAACCATGAACCGTATTTCTGACCGAATAAAGCAGAGCAGAAAAATGCGAATGATTATTTCCGGGACAATGAATTCACATCTACTCTACACGATGTATTATAATATTATTATCATTATTAATTATATTTTATTGCAGAACAAGATGGGACGTGGAAGATGGCACACTATCATGCAGTGCATGCCATGTCAGACGTACTTCTCGTCGTAACCAGAGACGGAGATGTCATCACTGGGTACATCATCAATGACAGTCTCCAGGACATTTATTCGAACAGAGGGTTCACGGCTGTTTACAGCTGGGACCAAGTTAATTATCTCAATGGAGGGGTACTGTTCTTGGACAATGGGAACTTCGTAAGTGCTAAGTTGGCAACGTCATTATAGTTCTGCTGCATTTCTGATATCTACGTTTCCCCTATACCATGGAGGGTGGTTGTGGCCCACTAGAATTTAGGTCAACTATAGACTGTAGAAACGTCCCAAGGCGCTATAAATAACATGTAAGGAGGTCAGGGTGAAGGTCGTGATTTGCTCCGAATGCAGTCATTGGCTACTGGGTCTACTCTATTCCTTATATGGCAGTTAATGCAGGGGACAACTCCATGCAGGATGTGACGATTCCATCCCTAATTAAAGTGGTGTCTTTGAATCCTCATACATCAAAACTGGTCATTGGTGTGGGGTTCACCCTAATTTGTCACCCTAATTTCATAAATTCGATATCTTCAATAAGAAATCATTCCACATTTTCTCCCCAGACATAAGAAAATTCATAGACTATGAAAGATTTAAGGCACACCAAAAGAAATGGGCATTATCAAAGAACTGGCCACCAGTTCAGGGAATGAGCCAAACAACCCTTCTATTATCCTAGAATGTATCAAATATCCTTGTTATATAACCTGACACATATATTGATGTGAAACACTTTGTTACGGACCTACTAACAATGATTTAACTCGACTAAGGTTGTACTTCACCTGATGCTCTGGACTCAGCACAGTACAAACTATAACTTGATCAACATAGGACCAGAAAACCACACCTGTACTGTGGATAAGGGATGTTCGAAAACCTTTTTAATACCACTTACCTATAAGTGCCTTGAATCATGTAATCACTGTAGTCCTTTATTTACTTACCGAGGTCTCAAAATACGTTGTACATATAGAAGGTAAAACTCGGATGTAGATCTTCCATATTGGGAGACTCATACCAGCTAATCGCTGAAGATTGTCCCAATGAAAATAAAGAATCTTTAAAAAATGAAGAAAATTCAGGTCAGTGAGCCTCTGCCCTTTACCAAACTTGTCCTCAAGTAGACGTATCCCACAGAACTATATCACCAGGAATAGATTGGCATGTCTTTCATTGTCCATTCAAATTGAGCAGTATTCAGGAAATGGGCAGACGAATGTAAATAGTGAAAAGATCACGGTGTAAAGTCCTCTTCCATTACCATTGAATGTATTCCATAAATTCCTCTTCGTCTTGGCACATGGGTGCGAGGAAGGTCCGTGCTTAACCATGTACTAATGATAAAATATCTCAGAGATTTGTCTTCAGCTAAGAGATAGGGTTGAGGGATACAATTCTTTGGTGCATGTTACACAGAATATGAAGCGCTCCTGCCATTTAATATGTATATTTCCTTTAATACAGACGGCCCAGAATGTGACAAAAGTATTTGAAGATAATATATCAACTTTTACATGGAATTGTGAAGACCTGGCACGCTGCTTCGTCACCTTTGAAGTGTATTCAGATGGCATTTCAATACCAAAAGCTTTTCTATACCTCACTCCTTTCAAGGAATCCAAGGGATTTCTCCCCACAAATATTGATCCGGTAAGTACCTCGTACATTGGGGGATTGTATCCTTCCTTAGTTAAGATGCATGTAAAGAGTCTCACGAGCATATCAACTTTGCAAACTTCAATTTTTGAGACAATTTTCCAATGTGAGAGGAGTCAGTACGAACTTTTAGTATATCTATATCGCCTACGCAGGTGAATTGCTGTCAATATTTTTTTTTTTACAAAAACGTAAAAGAGCTAGACAATCTCTTCTAATCTTTTCTATGTATAGCATTCACTACACAATGTAAACATACCTCTAAATGATAGGCCTGAATGTTTCAGTGGCAGGTGGAAAAGACGGGAAATAACACGTTCGACATCAGTCTTTCCTGTGAAAACAGTTCGCCATTTGTTTGGGCTGATGCTGGCCATATACGAGGGTGGTTCTCAGTAAATGGAGTTACCTATGATTGTTTATCAATGCCACAAGCGATCAGTTTTCACGCTTTGAGTGACTCCGTGACAGCAGATGCTTTAAAGCAGTCACTCTCCTTCATGTCATTGGCCGATGTCATGTTAGCATTATAAGGAGAAGACTTTGTCCAGTAAATACACAACACAAAAATGAAAAATAGGGAGGAGGACCTGCAAGTCAGGATTCGGATATGTATCCCCGAGATGAGACACAGCATCCAGTCTACGTGCGACCTACCTAGCTACATTTGTTCGAGGTTTTTGTGTATGGTAAACCCTTTTTATTATTCCCACATTTGATAATATTTAGATTGATAAGATTCCCTGGATTTTATGTCAATACCCCGTGAAAATGATATATGTGTATTGATGATAGGTCTACATGTGACTCTATAGTTTATTGTTGTTCAATATTAATGATGTGAAGATTTGTAATAAACAATACTACTGCTCCAGTGTGTTGTTGTTTGTTCATTAATCATATTCAAACACTATAAAATGTGTCTCTGTAGCATCATCAGATTCAATATAATATGCCAGATTCTTGCAGAAACATGATCAGGCGAGATTTTCTCTGTGATGACTATGTATGCCCATTTTTACAATTTCGTTTTCATTTTTAGCGATCAATAACCTCACTAACATATCTCGTCTATGAACATGAAAATTAGAATAAGCGTATGGGAGAAACTAAATAAAAGAACTGGGGTCCGTTTTATTTTCAACTCTCATTGAGGACAACAGGCACAACGAAGGAGACCTACATGGACGACCTATTGGGCGAGTGCTCGTGAATCACGTTTTATTACCCCTATCGTCCATAGGGAGAGAAATCTTTGTTCAGTCTCATTCGAGCGGTTCCGAAAACAACCTCAACCTGAAAGACTCCTTGTAGGACACTTGAAAGAGGGTTTGTAATGGTTGAGAATGGTGCCACATCATGGTATTTTGACAACCAATTTCATCATTTATGAATATATGCGAATCTAACTAAGTAGCTCAGCAATCCTCTATCTAACAACTCCAGTTTGTATTTAAATCATAACTAGGAGCAAATATTATTTCCATTTATAATGGAAAAGCGTGGTATACCTAAATCATTTCATCGAATAAAAGTAGCAGAATATCATAAGAAATTATCAATCAGTAAGCCATTTGTATTTGCAAATATCATTAATGTTTCAATAAATCTAGAGGGAATCATCAGAGATATTTATTATGGTATAGAAATCTACATGTGTGAACAGATGGCAAACACTTACTTGATTAAAATCAGTGTATCCTAATGCATTAAACATGTTTCTTAAGCAAGTCATATATGGATCTAAGAGTGATAGATTCAATGATCTGATCAGTGGAGGAAGGTAAAGAGTGTCTGTGCGAGGGGTTGCTAGTATGGAGTTCTCTTTGGAATAGCTATGGTCAGAATGCTACGTAGTCATGTCTGTCCCATCAGACATGATGCCATAGAGAATGGTCTGTCCCATCAGATATGGATTTTCCAATGCTACACAGTCAGGTCTGTCCCATCAGATCTAATAGTTTGAAATATACCTGCATTGTGAAGTTATAGTGGTAGCAGAGAAGTGAACTAGAACAAACAGGCTCTTGAGTGTGCCTAGTGGTCAGTAGTAGTAGATATGGAGGGGAGTGGGTGGGGCTATTATGGCATGACTTAAGGTAGAAACAGTGGTTTCAGGCCCAGAGTGTTATGAATGAGTGGATGGAAGTACAACTGGTTTTTCAGGTCTGGGTCGAGTGGTTTTGAATACGAAGTCTGTCCCATCAGATTTGACAGTCTAAATATAGTACAGTTAGGTCTGTCCCATCAGATTTGAAAATGTTAATACCTAGTGTAGACATTATTAGCATCTAATAGTTTCCTTTTCTAATAGCAGGTTACAGTATTCATAACCAAGTGTTTATCATTCGATGACAGGATTGACATAGTGAATCCTTTGTCTTCAAAAAGACTAGATATTAAAATTTGTATTTTTATGAACCAAGTGAGTAGTGGGGCGGGGGGTATGATATGGGTGGATACTGCACACCTGATCATTTTACCAGGGCTTTATAGTTGGCACATTGATATACAAGGGCTAGATTCTTTGCAGTGAGCTGTATGCCTACATGGGACCGTTTTAACATCTAGGTGACACATTTTAGCACGTTTTCCTGCGCTCAATAAACATATTTCCACTAGTTTAAAGTAATAAACAAGCTTTTTTTTGTTATTATGCATCACCCACGGTACTCCTAGGGGTGTTGCCCACCATGAGAGGTGAAGGGGACTATGGATGAGGTATCCCAGCCCGACGATAAATGATAAAAGGTGAATGGACAAGACCTTGTGGATCATCAGCTACAACTGTCTTTCCCCACGATACCTTGAATAATCAAACCCAAACCCTTGAATGACCTCTCCTCGGGCTTTATACTCTCGTTGGCCATGAAAAGAAACCAAACCCCCTGGGACCCAGTGGCCCTTTTCATTGGGGAAGACTGTCCCCATGAAGGAGACTTCCATAGACGATATGTTGGGCAAGAGCTTGTCAATCGCG